>OY740788.1:59702633-60902633 GCA_963514005.1 Raja brachyura | reverse complement strand
ACCCTTCTTCAGACTCCATCTGCATCAGCAGTTCCTTGTGCCTACTTCAAACTTAAGAAGGTGTGATTACTGTCCCCAAAATGCTATAGCACTTAATCACAGGGCCATCTTCTTTCTCAATATAAGGTCCAGTATGGTCTGTCCCTGACTTTGAATATCTATACACTGTTTTTAAGAAACCCTTTTGGATACGCTTACCAAATTCTATGCCATGTAAATCTTTTGCACTAAGGATGTCCTACTCAAAATGTAGAAGCAAGAAAATGTAGATGCTGGTAGACAAAAATGCTGGAGAAACTCAGCGGGTGAGGCAGCATCTATGGAGCGAAGGAAATAGGCAACGTTTCGGGTCGAAATCCTTCTTCAGACTGAAGAAGGGTTTCTCAAGAAGGGTTTCAACCCAAAACGTTGCCTATTTCCTTCGCTCCATAGATGCTGCCTCACCCACTGAGTTTCTCCAGCATTTTTGTCTACCTTTGATCTTTCAGCATCTGCTGTTCCTTCTTAAACAAAATGTAGATACTGGCTTACCAAGGTAAGCTGCACAATGCCGGGGTAACTCGGCAAGTCAGGCAGCATCCGTGGAGAACATGGATAGTTGACATTTTGGGTTGGGATCCTTCTGCAGATCCTGTTGACTGTCCGAGTCAATATTGAGGAAGTTAAATGACCACTGCGACAACCAAATTCCATGGGCAGTTCCAGCTCTGTAAGGGGGTTGTTCATCAGCTGCAGCTGGCTGCACTTCCTGCCCTCATTGCTGCTGGGAACAGTGTACAAGTGTTCCTGCCATAGCTTATCTGATATAGTTTAGAGATGCGACGTGGAAATGACCTTTTGGCCCATAAATCTGTGCCAGCCAGTGATCACCCGTACACAAGTTCTATCCTACCCACTGGGAACAAGGTCCATGCAATCTACCTACAAACCTGCATGTCTTTGGAGTGTGGGAGGAAACTGGAGCATCCAGAGAACGATGTCACAGGGAGAACGTACCAACTCTGTACAGACGGACCCCAAACACAGGGCTCTGGTGCTGCGCAATTATTTAAAACGAAACGAAGATTAGTACAGGGATGTCACGTTTTACGCGTTTGTGTTTTTGAAATGACATGCTTGGTCCTTTAATAGCAGAGCTTGATTTCGCACTCTTGTTTATGGAATAACCCTCTCAAATTTACTGCTGACAGGGTAGTCAGGTGTATGTTTAAGCCTTGTTGAATTACACGCTCCGTTTCGAGCAGGTAACTCCCGCGTAAAACAGAAGATGCCTGTACGTACATCGCTGCCTTTATTTTGCTCTACACAAACTCTACTGCCTCCACTGCCACTTCATTTTAGACTCCATCATTCCAATGGTCAATATTCATCCATTTTTAGAAGGCTTGCACCAGTGAAATGTTATTTCATGTTCTTAATTGAAAATAGTGGTAAGAGATATTGAACCACAAAATGAAAATCAAAAATTAAATTGCAGGTGCTGGAAATAGGTTTAAGGTGAGGAGGGAAAGATTACATAGGAACCCGAGGGCAACTTTATTACACACAGGGTGGTAAGCATATGGAATATAGGTATATGGAATGAGCTGCTGGAGAAAGTAGTTGAGGCAGGTACTATCATAGTGTTCAAAACACATTTGGGCTGGTACGTTGATAGGATACGTTTAGAAGAATACGGACCAAACACAGGCAGGGCATACTCATGTAGAAGGGGCATGTTGGTTGGCGTCAGCAAGTTGGGCCAAAGTTTAGTTCAGTTTATTGTCCTATGAACTGAGGTACAGTGAAAAGCTTTCGTTGTGTGCTATCCAGTCAGCAGAAAGACAGTATAGCCATTTATGGCATATAGATACACGATAAGGGAATAACGTTTAGTGAAATATAAAGCCAGAAAAGACAGATTAAGGATAGTCCAAGGGTCCCCAAAGATAGTATTTCAGCACTGCTCTCTGATTGTGGTAGGATGATTTAGTTGCCTGAGAACAGCTGGGAAGAAACTGTCCCTGAATCTGGAGGTGTGTGTTTTCACATCCCTTCTATACAAAGGGCCTGTTTCTATGCTGTATGACTCTGAGTCTGAAATCCAAACAGAAATTGGTGCAAATATTCAGGTCAGGTTGCATCTGTGAGAAGGGAAACTTCAGAGTCTGCAGATGCTTGAATGTGCAACAAAAAATAAGGACAGCAGCTGGAGGAACTTAGCGGGTCAGGCAGCATCTGTGGAAGGAAATTCAGTAAAGAGTGGACATTTTTAGCCCACCAGTTGGATTAAATAAGGGGGGGGGGCAGGTGCGAAAAACATGGAACCAGGCCCTTCAGCCCATTGTGTCCACACCGATCATCAATCGCCCATTCGCACCAGTTCACAAAGAAAAATGTCAAATAGATTTCTATGTTTTATAGACAGACATTGTCTTTTGAGGAGAACAACTTTATTCTACCATAAATACATGAAAAGTGAGAGGGTGGTGAAACTATGGAATTCTTTGCTACATACTGCTGTGGAGGCTATCAGTGGATATTTTTAAGGCAGAGATAGAGAGTTTCTTGATTAGTGCAGGTGTCGGAGGTTATGGGAAGAAGGCAGGAGAATGAAGTTAGGAGGGAGAGATAGATCAGCCATGATGATTGAATGGCGGAGTAGACTTGATGGGCCAACTGGCCAAATTCAACTTCTATCACTTATGACCATGTGAAAGGTAAGTAAACTATTTGTATAATTTAATACATTCTGGATTGTTTGGCCCTACTTTAAGAGATTGCACATCCAAACCAAAGTTTTTCAGCTTTTGAGTTGAATAGGCACTTACACTAGCAAATAGTAGAGGCATTTGTTGGACTCGCTCTTCTTCCAGGAGGCTAATTTATTGATTGTGCTGTTGTAAAAAGAAGTTGCCACCACTGGGCACATTGTATGGCTGACTGCGCATTAAGCCTTGAAGATTAACTCTTTCCTCCTAGGAGGTTTCCATTGAAAGTTGAAATTCCTAAAATTCTTAGGATGGAGGAGTTTAAATTCAGAGTTAACGCTGATACAACTGTACAGAAGGAATCGACAGTTTAAAGTTTTGCAGACTGTTGCTATTTCGCTAATCACGACTGATCCAAGCAGTAACCTTTTAAAGATGATTTATAAAGCCAGTCGGGTTTATAGTAGTTATTTAAATGCAAAACTTGTTGGCTACATTTACACGTCATTCAGGTATTTAGTTCAGCAAATTGGATTATTGTTGAACTTCACGTTCCAGAAATGGACATTCCATCTATTTGTTCAAGGTTAAATCTAGAATTCAGCGCTATTTCTTCCATAATGGCAGTTGTAGCACTAATGTGAATGTTAAGGTGGAGGTTGGATACTGCTTAACAAAGGTCAATAAAGAAACACCTGAGGTGAAGAGAGGTTGCGCAGAGACAAGTGAAATATTTGATTAACTTGGAATAAGATGTTTAATGTGCAGATACTGTCTTATACACAAACAGATTATCAATCTGAGGAAGTGTCCCGACCCAAAACATCGTCTATCCTTTTTCTCCAGGGGTGCTGCCTGAACCGCAGAGTCCAACCTGTTGTGTCTATCTTTAATGTGTTTAATGTTCATTGGTGTTCAATGTGGGGAGAATAATGACTTGTGTCTAGTTTCTAAATTGAAATAGCTTTTTAGTGGGCGGCGCAGCTGGTGGAGCTGCAGCCTCACAGCATCAGAGATCTGGTTTGATCCTGACCTTGGGTGCTGTCTGGGTGGAGTTTGCATGTTCTCCCTATCACCACGTGGGCTTCTTCCTGGTGCTCTGATTTCCTCCCATATCCCAAGACATGCGGGTTTGTTGGTTAAAAGGCCTCTGTAAATTGTCCCTAGTGTCTAGGGAAAATGGAATAACACGGAACCAGTATGAACGGGTGATTCATGGTTGGTATTTACTTAGTGAGCCAAAGGGCTCATTTCCATGCAGTATCTCTAAACTAAATTATCAGTGGTAACATCTGTAGGTTCTCAAACGAAGTGGCAACACATAGTGTTATTTAATTTAAAGCAATTTAAATGTTAACTTCTAACCCATACACAAGTCATATTTTACCAAATTGAGACACTAATGAATATGAAACATTGGGCGATATGGTGGCGCAGCGCCAAAAACCCGGGTTCGATCCTGACCATGGATGCTGTCTGTACGGAGTTTGTATGTTCTCCCTGTGACCACGTTTTCCCCGGGTGCTCTGGGTTTTTAGGTTAATTGGCTTCTATAAAGTGTAAATTGTCCCTGTTGATTAGGATAATGTTAGTGTATGGGAGTGATCGCTGGTTGGCACAGACTCGGTGGGCCAATGGGCCCGTTTCCACACTGTATCTCCAAACTAAACTAAACACACTATTCCAATTACTTTTCATTAAATCCATGGGTAGTAGATTATGACACAAAAGCCAGCCAGCGAAAAGGTGGAATATTTACTTCTAAATAGGCACTTTATCCAAGATATTTATGAATAGGTGTTTTATGATGTGATGAAACCACACAGGTCTGTGTTTATACAACGTAAGCAGTCAGACAGCGAAGGCTCCGGTCTGGCCTCCCTAGAGATGTGACATGGAATGTTTTCAGTAATCCGCAAACAAATGACATCATTGAGTTTACAATATTGATAAGTGTAATAAAAATGAGCTTGGCACTTGAGCAATTTAGGCTGTGTCAGGTGAAAGTTAAATGTTGGATTTACACGAAGCCACATTGCTAGTGTTTACCGCCCAAATGTCTTGATTAATCCATTACAATAACCAGGTCTGACAAGAAAATGGCTTCAGTGCACTTACCTTTCTGTTTATCGTGAACTGTTCACTAAACAGTGAAAGCCATAGATAAGCATTCAACGCTTCTCTCACTGTCTGCACAAAGCCTACACTGATGAGCTGTTCTTTGTTAAATAGGACTGACATTTTAAGAAGCCTTTTCACTTGTGCATTGTGAGAATTGTTGCCAGTTTTACTTTACTTTAGACTTCAGAGATACAGTGTAGAAACAAGCCCTTCGGCCCACTGAGTCCACGCTGACCAGTGATCACACCCTACACTAGCACTATTGTACACACTAGGGTCAATTTACAATTTCTACCAAAGCCAATTAATCTACAAACCTGAGATAGACACATAAGGGTATCACCATCTATATCTCTTGTTTCCCTTATCCCTAACCCGTCTGAAGAAGGGTCTCGACCCGAAACATCGCCCATTCCTTCTCTCCAGAGATGATGCCTGTCCCGCTGAGTTACTCCAGCTTTTTTTGTCTATCTTCGGTTTAAACCAGCATCTGCAATTCATTCTTACACGACCTACAAACCTGCGCGTCTTTGGAGTGTGGGAGGAAACCAGAGCACCCAGAGAAAACCCATACAGTCACGGGGGGGACGTACCAACTCCATACAGAGAGAACTCGTAGTCAGGATCGAACCCCGGTCTCTGGAGCTATAAGGCAGTACCTGTTTCTGTTCTTTATGGCTTTATGACTCTTCCAATCTCATAACATAACCAATACTAAGAGATGTCTTTCACGCCTGGTCTCCCCCTGTGGGAATATGGGGGTGTAATACATTTAGAAAGGATGTATGAGAAGGATCAATAAGTGGTTGAGGGCTAACCGAACGATCTCTCAAATGAGGAGCAGCAAAGAGTGTAGTGTGGGAATCTCTGGTCTCGTGAAGCCACATTGCAGAACCCAAGACGCATTGTGGTACTGTGTTTAGCAACAAAACAAATTAAAAATAATTGCAACTGATTAGTGTGTAATCACTGTATTATGTATATGGTTGAGTAAAAAGATGATTTCCCAATTAGAGATGATGGTAGCTGCCTGTTGGATGTATCATACTGAATCATCGGGTTGTGCTTGGATTGGAACCAGGGGCCACAGTTTAAGAATAAGGGGTAAGCCATTTAAAACAGAGATGAGGAAACACTTTTTCACACAGAGAGTTGTGAACCTGTGGAATTCTCTGCCTCAGAGGGCAGTGGAGGCCGGTTCTCTGGATACTTTCAAGAGAGAGCTAGATAGAGCTCTTAAAGATAGCGGAGTCAGGGGATATGGGGAGAAGGCAAGAACAGGGTACTGATTGGGGATGATCAGCCATGATCACATTGAATGGCTGGCTCGAAGGGCCGAATGGCCTACTCCTGCAACTATTCTCTATTGATTGGTGGTGACGTTACGGAGAAGCATTTGTCCACAGTTAAAATTGGTAGGGTTTAACATGTGTTTGAATATTTAGTCAAACAGCACAGAAACGGGTGCTTCAGCCCAACTTGTCTACGCTGACCAAGATGCCCTATCTACGCCAGTCCCAGCTGCTCGCGTTTCCTATCCATGTACCCATTCAAAATTTTTCACCCTTTCCGTGAAAAAATTACCCATCGGATTCCCATAAAATCTTTCTCCTTTCACCTTAAACCTATACCCCCTGGTTCGCAATCCCGCACTCTGGGCAAGAGACTCTGTGCATCCACCTGATGTATTTCTCTCATGATTTTATACACATCTATAAGATCACCCCTCATCCTCCTGTGTGTCCGTGAGTATGCGCGCGTGTCCGTGAGTGTGCTCGCGTGCCCCACCTGAACCTGGTCCGTACATTGGACATGTTATCACTTCATGAAGTGAACGGCCAGATTATCTGGAACAGGATTACATAGATTGGCATGGATATCCAGCACCGAAGTGACTCATTCAGCCCAGTCAGTCCATCTCACCTGTTTAAGCTGCTCGCACTTTCTCCTACCTTGTTTTATCAAAACTATCTCTTGGCTAGTCTCCCCTTAAATGTATCTCAGTTTCTGTAGTAGTGAGTTTGTTTCTAACTATTTTGTTGATGGCTTCTAGATTTGTTCTTCCCACAAGTGAAAGCATTCCCTCAGTGTTCATTCAATCAGAATCCTCCTTTACTTTACAGACAATAGGCAGATTATCTCCTGGCTGCCTTTTCACAAGGATAAAGTGCCCCTTCCTGTTCATCCTTTCCTGATGTTGCATAAACTTGTTAGCGTCATCCTCTTAAATCCTGCATGCACCCACTCCCCCGTCTCCTTTTTTATGGTACATGTCCACCACCGATTTTCCGGCACCTTTGGTTCCAGAGCCAGTCCAGAGCCCAGAGATACCAGCCCGGAAAGTCAACCTCGGAAACCGGCTATGGGAATGGATCTGCCGGCTCCGGCTGGGTCGGTGTTCCGGAGCCCCATCCGCAGGGGGTGATTTCGACCCACCGAATGGCACGGAATGCCTGGTGAGGTTGTGACCAGCTACCTCACCTGGCCTCAGCACCAAATGGTGCCAGCACAACAACCTGGTTCTCAACATCAGTAAGACCAAGGAACTGATTGTGGACTTTGGTAGGGGAAGGATGAGGATCCACAATCCTGTTTATATTAACGGGACGATGGTGGAAAGGGTCAATAACTTCAAATTCCTGGGTGTGCATATATCAGAAGATCTTTCTTGGACCCAGCACACCGATGCAATTGTAAAGAAGGCACATCAGCGACTCTACTTCCTGAGAAGATTACGGAGATTCGGCATGTCAAAGGGGATTCTCCTGAACCTCTACAGGTGCACGGTAGAGAGCATTCTGACTGATTGTATCATGGACTGGTTTGGCAACTTGAACATCCAGGAACGAAAAAGACTACAACAAGTTGTGTCCACTGCCCAGTCCATCACTGGCTTTGACCTCCCCACCGTCGAAGGGATCTATCGTAGTCGCTGCCTCAAAAAGGCCGCCAAAATCATCAAGGACCCACACCATCCTGGCCACACACTCATCTCACCATTGCCATCAGGAAGAAGGTACAGGAACCTGAAAACTGTAACGTCCAGGTTCAGGAACAGTTTCTTCCCCACAGACATCAGGCTATTAAACACAACAAATAAGCTCTGAGCTCTGAACTGCAAAATACTTATTATTTGTTATTTGGACAATATTTGCTATTTATTGAACTTTTTCTTTTTTATCCTGTTATGTACAATGTTTACATATTCACATATTCTGTTGTGCTGCAGCAAGTAAGAATTTCATTGTCCCGTCCAGGAAACACTCTTGACTCTCTTGACTTGATATTTTCCGGGGCGCGATTTCCAATGCACTCTCGTAATTTTAACCAGATTAAAATAGGTTCCGGACCACTAGTTGCCAGAAAGTTGGAGGAGGACTTGTACAATATAAATGAAAGGACACAAAGGGATGGCATAACTCAGTGGGTCAGGCAGCATCCCTGGCGAAAATGGATAGATGACTTTTTGGTTGAAACCCTTTTTCATGCCAGCACTTGGGAGTTATTTTGTGTATGAAGAAACATCTGCAATGTTTCTACTCTTATAATATAACTGAAACAAAAAGGTAGTTGAGTCCTGGTGAGGCAGGAGTATGATCTTTATCTTGTGTTGGAAGTGTGTAGAGTATACGTGATGTTTACATTTAATTAGACACCTGACAGAGAAATTTAGCACCAAATTGAATGATTTAACAGTTCACAGAACTTTGCTTCCAAGTAAACATGGGATTTGAAATTGCCTGGGAACCATTTAATTGCACATGTGGTTGCCTACTCTGATGTAATTAAGACTTCTCTTACCAAAGTGATTCTGCTCTATGTGGCTTGTAATGTAATAAGTCAAATTATTTACCATGCTTCACTGTGGTAGTCTGGCCTCTTGGACTCTGATCCACTGTTTAGACTTTAGGCTTTACAGATACAGCGCGGAAACCAGCCCTTTACCCCACCGAGTCCGCAACAACCGGCAATCACCCCATACACTAGTTCTATCCTACTCACTAGGGACATTTTACAATTTTTTCCAATTGCCAATTAACCTATAAACCTGTATGTCTTTGGAGTGTGGGAGGAATCCGGAGCACCCAGAGATATCCCATGTGGTCACGGGGAGAACGTACAAACTCCGTATAGACAGCACCCATAGTCAGGGCCGAATCCAGGTCTCTGGTGCTGTAAGGGAGCAACTCTACCGCTGCATCACTGTGCCTCCTGTTGTGTGGTTCTCTGAGACTGGCACTTTGGCAGGTCCACCGTGAGCACTTTGTATCTACTTTTCCACTACTTGAGCGATGATATAAGCTGCTAGGCAACTTTCATTCCAACCTTAAATTTGGCTTACCCATGGATAGATAAATATTATGGGTCTGTGGCAGACTGAGACAGTGATCTTGTCTTTGCTGAATGGTGCTAAAGAAAATGGAAACAAAAGCAATATACAGTCTTCATTAGTTATCCACATATTCTCCAAAATAAAAATCATGCTTAGGAAATGACTCAAAGCAGCCTTGAGAAGAGGCATCAGTTTTAGTCACAATCTTGCTTACATCAGGAAGCAGCTTCAGTATTCTCTCAATGCCTCCTTAGATAACTTGGTGGTTTTATTTCACAATGGGTAGTCCTGTATGCATTTTTTAAGAAGTTTACTGGCACTGAGCATTTACACGAGTCTCTTAGGGAGCCAGAGTACATTTTCATATTAGCATTTGCTGAAAATATTTGCTGTACCACCCAGACATGTACGTTTCATTTCACCCTTCAAATAGGTACAATTGCTGAGATTGATTTTTGTTAAGTTGCTCTGCCTTAGTTTTTATTTTAAAGGCAAATGTCGCATATCCAATGATTATAGAATAATTGTATGAATATTTTGAGACTTAAATGTTTACAAAATGTTTAAATATAGAATAGTACAGCACAGGAACAATATTTGTGCCAAACATGAATGTTGTTAAACTGAACTCATCTGTCTGTATATGATCCATATCGCTCTATTCCCTGCACTTCCATGTGCCAATCCAAAAGCCTCTTAAACACCACTATCATATCTGCCTCCTCCACCACCACCACCGCTGGCAATGCGCTCCAGGCTCCCATCACTCTGTGTAAAGAAAAACTTGCCCCGCACATCTCCATAAAACTTGATGTTGGACATTTCCACCTTGGGAGAAAGGTTCTGACTGTCTCCCATATCTATGCCTCTCAGAATTGTATATAACTCCATCAAGTCTCCACTCAAGCTCTGAGGTTTCAATAAAAACACTACAAGTTGAATAGTGAAAGATCTGTGGAGAGTGGATGTGGAGAGGATGTTTCCACTCGCGGGACAGTCCGGGACCAGAGGCCAGAGCCTCAGAATATAAGGATGTACCTTTTAATTTATATAGTCAGAAGGTGGTGAATCTGTGGAATTCATTGCAGCTGTGGAGGCCGTCAATGGATATCTTGATTACGATGGGTGTCATGGGTAATGGGAAGAAGGCAGGGGTGGAAGATTGCAACCTTCACGTGGTCCACCCTATTTCGACTAATGCAATCAACTCGACGTGCACAAATGGAAGATCAAATAGAACAAGTTATCCTACAACTTTAGGCTGTGCATGCCACACGAAAGAAGAAGAAGGAAGAAGGCAGAAGAATGGGATTGGGAGGTAAAGATAGATCAGCCATAATTGAAAGGCAGAGTAGACTTGATGGGCCAAATGGCCTAATTCTACTCCTATAACCTATGAATTTAAAAATCTATCCAACCTCTCCCTGTAGCTGAAACCCTCTAATACAGGCAGCATTCTGGTAAACCACCTCTCTTTGAATACATGGGATTGAGATTTGGATCTGTCTTGTGTCTGAATAGTGAGATAAACATGAGGGGCTAAACAAGAGTGATGAGTGTTTTTATAGTCATACGTCCCGAAACAGAGCAATGACAATCTCACTAAGCGCCTAGATCTTTGTGTTGAATGGCAGACGTATTGTCATCAGCTGCTTTCTCGTCTGTTCTCTGGTCAGTTTCCACAAGGGGTCATGGGGGGAGAATTTGCAGGTCTGTTTAACTGTCAGAATAGGACCTAGGAAGGTACAAGGAGGATTGAAGGCATCTGAACCCCCCCCCCCCCCCCCCCCCCGCACTCTTTGCACATGATGGTTTACACATCAAGGGATAGGAGGGAAGATTCTGCTGCTATCAAATTGAAACCAGTTTGAGAAATGTTGAACAAAGAATAATGAAGGTGGAAGACGGCTTAGCACAGATTTGGTGACCTACAAGCTCTAAGTAGTTAATCCTTGGCTAATCCTGAGCCTTGGCCCAGCACACAAATCAAAAGGTTGCAGACACTTATGTGCAATTATCAAGGCTATCATCCATTGCAGGGTAGAGGGAGAACAGCATTATCAGAGGCGATGTGAAATTGAGGCCTAGTCTGCTGTAGATATAAAAATCCCATTGCACTATTTTATAAATAAAGCCATTGCATAGATGACCTGGTGAGCAACACTTTGTTTTAAAAAGGACACTTTTACAGTTATGTTTAGGTAATTGTCACAGGTACTGGGGTGCAGTAAAAAGCTATTTTTTGATGCATGCTATCCATTCAGGACTGGATAGACTATACATGATTACAATTGAGCTGTCCACTGTGTACAGATACAAGATAAAGAGAATAACATTTAGTGCAAGATAAAGTCTGATTAAAGATGGTTCCCACGTTTTCCAATGATGTAGATGGTAGGTTAGGCTCACTCTGTAGTTGATAGGATGGTTCAGTTGCCCGATAACAGCTGGGAAGAATCTGCCCCTGAATCTGAAGGTATGTACTTTTACATTTCTGTGCCGTTTTCCTGACGAAACGACAGAAACTTTTGATTATCACGTGTCTTACCGGGACTTGTAAACGAGTCTATAATGTGTCTATAATCTGCTGCTATAATGTGATGGTTCCATTCCTTCAAAACCTCCTGTTTTAGAAAATCACTTCATAAAAACAATTGTGTCAGTGGGGGAAAAGGGAGTTGGGCCCGGAGAGTTTCAGACTCGCAGTAGTAAATCCTACAATATTTTCAACGGTAATGTCTTCTTAATAGTTATAAGTTAATTTTTATTACTGTAAGCTAAAAATTATGAAAGGCATTTTTTATTGCTGTCAATATACAAGTGTCAATAGATGAAATTGCTTTAACCAGGGTCTCCTCCATACCCCGCAACACTGCCCTCTCTCCCCATTCCCCCACTCACAACAAGGGCCGAGTCCCCCTGGTCCTCACCTTTCACCCCACCAGCCAGCGCATACAACAGATAGTCCTCCGCCAGTTTCGCCACCTCCAACGTGACCCCTCCACTCGCCACATCTTCCCATCTCCCCCCCTATCTGCCTTCCGCAAAGACCGCTCCCTCCGCAACTCCCTCGTCAATTCTTCCCTTCCCTCCTGCTCCACTCCTTCCCCGGGCACTTTCCCTTGCAATCGCAAGAGATGCTACACTTGTTCCTTCACCTCCCCCATCCACTCCTTTCAGGGACCCAAGCAGTCATTCCAAGTCCGACAGAGGTTCACCTGCACCTCCTCCAATCTCGTTTCCCCACCTATGTTCAAGACACCTCAGACACTCTCCGTCGGCTCCGCACATTCCGTTGTCCAGGCCCCCATCCTCTCATCTTCACCATGGATGTCCAGTCACTATACACCTGCATCCCCCACCAGGATGGTCTCAAAGCCCTCCGGTACTTCCTCGACCAGAGGAGTAACCCATACCCATCCACTGACACCCTCCTCCGCCTAGCGGAGTTGGTCCTTACCCTAAACAACTTCTCTTTTGACTCCTCCCATTTCCTCCAAACACAAGGCGTAGCTATGGGCACACGCATGGGCCCTAGCTACGCCTGCCTCTTTGTCGGGTACGTCGAACAATCTTTGTTCTCGACGTACCAGGGCCCCACCCCCGACCTTTACCTCCGTTACATTGACAACTGCTTTGGTGTCACCTCCTGCACCCACGCAGAACTGACTGACTTTATCCATTTCACCACCAACTTCCATCCGGCACTCAAATATACTTGGACCATTTCCGACATTTCCCTACCATTCCTTGACCTCACCATCTCTATTGCAGGTGACACACTCCTGACTGACATCCACTACAAACCAACTGACTCCCACAGCTACCTGGACTACTCTTCCTCCCACCCTGCTTCCTGTAAGGACTCCATCCCCTATTCCCAATTCCTCCGACTACGCCGCATCTGCTCCCAGGATGACGTGTTCCACACCAGGTCATCGCAAATGTCCTCGTTCTTCAGAGAACGGGGTTTCCCCTCCCCCACTATTGATGAGGCTCGCACCAGGGTCTCCTCCATACCCCGCAACACTGCCCTCTCGCCCCATTCCCCCACTCACAACAAGGGCCGAGTCCCCCTGGTCCTCACCTTTCACCCCACCAGCCAGCGCATACAACAGATAGTCCTCCGCCAGTTTCGCCACCTCCAACGTGACCCCTCCACTCGCCACATCTTCCCATCTCCCCCCCTATCTGCCTTCCGCAAAGACCGCTCCCTCCGCAACTCCCTCATCAATTCTTCCCTTCCCTCCTGCTCCACTCCTTCCCCGGGCACTTTCCCTTGCAACCGCAAGAGATGCTACACTTGTTCCTTCACCTCCCCCATCCACTCCTTTCAGGGACCCAAGCAGTCATTCCAAGTCCGACAGAGGTTCACCTGCACCTCCTCCAACCTCGTCTACTGCATCCGTTGCTCCAGATGCCAGCTAATCTACATCGGTGAGACCAAGCGGAGGCTAGGCGATCGTTTCGCCGAACACCTCCGCTCGGTCCGCAATAACCAACCCGACCTCCCGGTGGCTCAGCACTTCAACTCCCCCTCCCACTCCGTATCCGACCTCTCGGTCCTGGGCCTCCTCCATGGCCAGAGTGAACAACACCGCAAGTTTGAGGAACAACATCTCATATTCCGCTTGGGGAGTCTGCATCCTCTGGGCTTAAACATTGAATTTTCTCAATTCTGTTAACCCAGACTGCTCCTTTCCCCCCACCCCCCCACCTCTCCCTCAGCCCTCGGGCCCTGACATTCCTTCTCCATCTCCCCCCCCCCCCCCCCCCCAAGTCGCACTAGCTTCTCATTTTCACACCAGAAACAGCTTACAATGGCCTGCTTTCCTTATCTCCAATACTTTTTTGCATATCTTTCACTCATTGTTCTTGCTTTATCTCTCCATATCACTGTTTATATCTCTCGTTTCCCTGATCCCTGACCAGTCTGAAGAAGGGTCTCGACCCGAAACGTCGCCTATCTCCTTCACTCCTTAGATGCTGCTGCACCCGCTGAGTTTCTCCAGCTTTTTGTGTAACCCCAGATGAAATTGCTTGTCAGTTTCAATGGCCTTCATGGTTAACTGTGTTCTTAAGAGACTGCTAGGACACTAGAGATTTTGTGGACACTGTTTTTCTTTTCCCTGGACTGTTTTTTCCCCAAGACTGCTTTTTTTCTGCTTATCAAAGCAAATACATTTTTCATCTTGCTAAAGTAATGTTTACGTGGTCTTCCAGTCCGTGATAAAAATCATGTTATATCCAATTTGGTTCACGTAATACAAATAGTGTTCCCTAATTCATCAAACGTGTTACACTTTATCCTCTTTGGGCTATGAAAATGCACATTACAGCAGAGTGATCTGCTCCTTGCTGCTACCTTTTGAGGACAGTAAAGACATTTCAAACGTTTGTCCTTGACTGTCTGGTCTTCTGCAACATCCTTGGGACATATCTGCCAGAATTATTCTCCACTCAAATCTCCCTGTCTTTCTTCATTTGAATCGATCAATGCCACCCAGTGTTTCTTCATGTTTGCCCAACATTCCTTCACTTGTATCATTGGAATTTACTTTGACTAGTCCCAGAGGTAGCAAGTACCATAGTGTCACTATTCTTAATGTGAGATTTTTTTTCAGAATTCCCTCTTGCATTTCTTGTTGACTAAGCTCTACTTATACGCTTCCTCATCAATAGAAACATTTTTTTGGAGATACAGCGTGGAATCAGGCCCTTTGACCTAGAGTCCATGCCAATCAACAATCACCAGTACACTAGTTCTATCCTACAAACTAGGGACAATTTTTATGAAGTCAACGGGACTGCAAATCTGTACATCTTTTGGAATGTGGGAGGAAACTGGAGCACTCGGAAAAAACCCACGCAGTCACAGGGAGAACGTGCAAACTCCATACAGACAGCACCCACAGTCAGGATCAAACCCGGGTCTCCGGCACCATAAGGTAGTAACTCCACTGCTGCGCCACACCTAATTTTCTTGGCATCACCTCCAATAAAATCGTTTCTAATTTTAAGTACCTTCTAATATGTTACCACTGTATTCTGAAATGTATACCATCACTTCTTTGTCTCTGTGTTCTTTTTGTAAAATGGTGACCAAAGCTCTTTACGCTACTTGTATGGTCTAGCTTTGGTTTGTTACAGATGTGGCATAACTTCCTTACTTATTTCTGTCCCCTTACAAATAAATCTGAGGGCTTGGGTTGCTTTTCATGAGTGACTTCTAATGATCAGTGCATTTGTACACAGAAATTCCTTTCTTTCTAAACTCATTTAAAGCTGCACCTGACAAGTGACCTCTCTATTCTTCTTACCATGAATCCACATACCTTCCATTTATGTGTTAAACTTTATCTGCCAATTATTTTCAGTTCTGCAAATATGTTCGTCCTCTTGTAACTTTACCTCGGCATTGACTTTCCCCCAATCCATGACATGAAGTTTGATTTTCTCTGCAAATTTAGAAATTGCTTTAGATTCGAAAGTCTAAACCAAGAAAGGAAATTGTGAACAAAAAAGTATTTATTTTATGTCAGTGTTATAAAAACCTCAATGTGTAAACTGATGACCAACAATCATGGTACATTTTATTCAAAACACTCACTTTACCATGAGTTTAAAATATTTTTTTGTGTAAAAGCTTGACGTGTTAAAGCTTCACAGCAGAACTGGTAAACATCGGCAGCAGTGTACTTCCCTCTCTTATTAGACCTTCCAAGATGAATCACCTTGCATATTGCCAGGGGGAAACAAAATGATTGAACATTGACCAGGGTGGATTAATCTGTTATAATCTCCTTCTTCTTGAGGATCTGTCCTATAGATTCCACTCAATATTCTTTATCTGGTGTCCTGCAACATTTGCATTTTTCAGCAGGTTTATTCAGTTCCTTTTCAAGAGCATGTGTTGTCTTACAAATCTCTTTTAGGCAGTTCATTCCCAGTTGCATCAACTTGTTGCTCAAAAAAATGGTAGCATTGACCACCCTGGCCCCGACCCTGCCTGGAAGAACTATATGGTTATCCAGTTTATCAAAGAATAGCTGAGATACATGATGTTCTGGGTATTCTAGCTGCCACGTAAGTAGGTATGTCATTTGGCACCTGACTCAGTTTGAAGAAGGGTTCCGACACGAAACATAATCTGTCCATTCCGAGATGCTGCTTGACCCACTGATTTCTAGTCGTTTTCTTCTTTTGTGTCCATCTTCTATGTTTCAAATGTTGACATCGCTGTCATCATCCGTCCTGAAGAGGACGCAAGCTTCCGGCGACATTCAGTGAGAGCCATCACTTGTTGCAATAGATGATGGTGGTAGCAGAATTAGCTTGGGATACTTCCTGTTTGCAGCCCCGTGACGTGGACGCTTCTACTATGGGGCCTCTGAGTTCTAGTGTTGTGTTGTGGGGGTGGGGGAGAAACAGCTTGCTGCAATCAGTCTCAAGAACCTATCTGCCAGGTGTAAATGATTTACTATTTGAGTTTCTCATGGAAGCAAAGGTGTCACATAATTTACATTCCTGACTTTCAAGATTTGAAAATAAGGTGTACTGTGCTCCAAATGTTTTCTCTGTTTTAAAAAGATGAGCTCTGCGGCATTCTTTTGCATTGGGAAGAATGAGAAGAGCACTTCAAACCTTTAAACTCGACAGAACTGTATCACAACAAATATCAGGTGCATCAAATGACTCTTTAGTTTTGTATTCATTGTAAAGTCATGCATCAAAGCCATTGAGGTGTCAACCATGGAGTTCCATGCATTGCTATTTTGAACCAATTGTCAAAGATTACAAATGCCTTTCAGATGTTATTTATTTGTTTTTGTTTTATCAGCTTCTTGGAAACAGCAGCATATTTCAGCGTGAAGCCAAAGTCAGGAGACAAAGAAGTCACTCCAAATCATTTATTAACCCTCTGGCATGAGTTTTGTACTGATTTCAAGGAGTACTGGAAAAAGGAGAGTAAAGTTATACTGAAAGAGAAGTAAGTGAATTTTAATATTTTCATATCTTTATTATTTTTTCCATTATTAAAGAGTAAAGTTGACTTGCATTTTTCAATTTACCACATGGTTGCATTCACGGTGCCATTAGGCGAACAAATTGAGGGCCTATCAAAGCCCATTCTTGTCTTTCTTGGGAGGGAATGGAAGTCAGCCATATGAATCCTTTTACATAGCCACTTGCACCTAATTGGACCTTAGGAGGAGGTTATCATACTTTGATCCATTAAATACCGCATTGTGGGTTTCAGGACTACAATTGCTGTGCAACATAAATGTGAAACAATGAGTAGGAAGGAACTGCAGATGCTGGTTTACACTGAAGATAGAAGAAGGGTCTCGACCCGAAACATTATCTATTCCTTTTCTCCAGAGATGTTGCCTGACCCACTGAGTTCCTGCAGCATTTTGTGTCCATCATAAATATGAGAAAAATTGCTGCAGTTCAACTCAATGGTGGAATTTTTAAAAGTGCAAAATGCTGGAGATACTTGGTACATTGGGCAGCGACTGTGAAGAGTGAACTGGCAACTGTTGAGTGTTCTTATGAAAAGTCTCTGACCTGTAATTATTTTGTTTCTACATTGGGTCCTGGTCATGTTACCTTCACATAGTGTCTCTAGTTCTTGGATTTCTATATGCTGTCTCCGGGTGCTCTGGTTTGCAGCCACATACCAAAGGCGTGCAGGTTTGTAGGTTAATTGACTTCTGTAAATTGTCCCTAATATGTAGGATAGAACTAGTGTACGGGTGATTGCTGGTCGGTGTTAACTTTGTTAGTCTAGTCATCATTGATTTGTCATTTCCATACAGTTTGTTCTGCAGATACTCCTTTTGCAGTTTGCTGGTATTCCTTTGCCGTGTGTTGATCTAGATTCTTCTAGAATAGAGATCTTCATCTAAAATGGCTACTTTAATTTTTTCCTTTCCCAAAAATAAATGTTCTAGCCAGTCATGGTGATGTGTTGCAGGGCTGAGGTAAATAAGTTTCATTTTTAAAATTCCTACTGCGGTTGTGTGTTTTTAGGACCTTCCCATTGAAAACAGGATAGCCCCTGTTCAGTTCATTTTTCATGCTTTCAGTAAATGGTAAAATCTTGACAAGATGACATGGGCCAACCCGTTATTCATGCAGTATTTAGTTCTGGATGTATTAAATTTTTAACTTGCATTTCACAAAGTGCTGGAGTAAGTCAACGCATCAGGCAGCTTCTGTGGAGGGACTAGATAGGCAATGTTTCGGCATGGGAACCTTCTTCAGACTAATGCAGGACAATGGGATGATGAGAGGTGTAGATAGTTTAGACACTCAGAGGAGATAGCTAGCAAGTGTGGTGGGTGCATGGAATGTGTTAGTGGTGGTAGATATGATAGTGGCACTTAAGAGGCTTGTAGATAGGCACAAGGATATGCAGGGAAGTGAAGGATGTGGATCACATGCAAGCTGAGGAGATAGTTTAGCTTGTGGGTTAAATGGCCTGTTTTTGTGCTGTACTGTTCTATATTGTAATTGAAGCTCGTCTATTTTCCTTCATTGACTGAATACCATCCACATATTCCATATAAATGTGTCAAACTGCAACCTTTCCAAAGTGAGTACTTGTACTCAATGCATAAGAAGTATTGTCATTTGGTTGTTTCTGTGAAGAAGACTAGAGCTGATGATTCAGGGCAATTTTCCTTTTAGAGATACGGCGTGAAAACAGGCTTTCTGGCCTACCTAGTCCTTTGCGACCAGCGATCCCACATATTAACACTATCCTACACACACTAGGGATGATTTATAAATTTATACAAAGCCAATTAACCAACAAACCTGCATGCCTTTGGAGTGTGGGAGGAAACCGAAGATCTCAGTGAAAACCTTGCAGTTACAGCGATAGCATGCAATCTCTGTACAGACAGCACCCTTCGTCGGGATTGAACCCAGGTCGTTGCCGCTGTAAGGCAGCAATTCTACCACTGCGCCACCGTGCCGCCATGAGTATGCATCAAACACATTTCAGTAATCTTGGTCACTTATATCATGTGTTTGTTATAGTGGAGATAGTGTTGTTTTGCAGTGCCTGTCCTTGAAAGGTTTATGTGGCCACAGAAGACTGATTTCTGTTTTATTCAAAAGATGCTCTATAGAATTAACAGGTGAAGCAGCATTTACGTTGGTAGGAAAAGGACCTTGGTCTTTGATGCCTGATTTTGCAAATTGTTTCACAAAGTTATGATGTGTGGTGAAAGTTTCAATTAAAGTGAACCACTCTCTTACGAGCATCAGAACCTGCATCAACCAACACCCTCCCCCAAAGCAACATGCCCCTGTTTTGGTTTGTACAAAAATGGAAAAACTTGCAGAAAACATGAAGGAAAAAATAGCTAGTCGTGATTGATTGTCGTCTTAGGCTAGTGGCGCATCGGTAGAGTTGCTGCCTTAGAGTGCCAGAGACTCGATCCGGTTCGATCCTGACCACGGGTGCTGTTTATACATTCTCCCTGTGACCGCGTGGGTTTCCTCCAGTGAGGATTGGAGGTTAATTGGCTTTGGTAAAAATTGCAAATTGTTCCATGCCTGTAGGGTAGTGTTAGTTTACGGGAGTAATAGCTGGTTGGCATGGACCTGGTGGGCCGAAGGGCCTGTTTCCACGCTGTATCACTAAAGTTTATAATTGTCCATGCATACGTGACATGAGCTGAAGTTTGCATCATGTTTGTGGAATGCAAAGGGGTATACCTGTCCGATTACTAACACAAGTATCACAAATACAACTGCATAGTTTGGGGCTGGGAGTGGGGGAAGGGGGCAGGATGAGTGAGGATGTCTTCCTGGTGTCATTGTTTTGGTCTGTTATGATTGATCTCTGCTTTCTTCTGCTGTGAACCATATGCTGTCCAGTTCACACTTTTTTTGTGTGGTATTTTGAAAACAGTGGGCTCAGTTTCCACCTTTCCTTTGCATGTCAGGATGCTTTTGTTAACCAAAGCCAGAGAACATTACTCAACACTGGTGGGTTGTTATGTTGTATTACCACAAAGACCACATCTGCGGTTCTTTGTTTTTTTTGACATTTGTTTGTAATAAAAACTCTAGGTGGGTGAAAACAGCGCCTCTGCTCACTTCCCAATTCCACCCACTGGTTTTTCACTGTTGGAATATATTAGTGTTCCTGGCAGACAATCTGTCTACTGGCAGAGCTTAATATAAAACACAGAACAATAACCAACTTGGATGTATTCTCTGCAATAGCTTTATTTTTGAGCAGGGGTTTGATCTGCGCTCCATGACTTCAACGGATTGGTGGCTTTGTAAGCCCATTCCTGCCATAGAGGTGTACTGTGGAGAATGTGCAGTGCAGTTGTTTTTCCCTGTTCCAACTTATCCTTCTCCATTACATTTAAAGGTTGAACAAAATATTCTGATAGCATATTCCCAGCGAGATAGAAAATAGAACCAGACAGCCAAAGAACAGGCCCTTCGGCCCACGACCTATCTGCCGAACATGATGCCAAGACCACCTTTAGACTTTAGATATACAGCGCGAAAACAGACGCTCCAGCCCACCAACTCCTCGCCAACCCCACACACTAGCACTATCTTACACACTGAGGATCATTTACAATTTACCGAAGCCAATTAACCTGCAAACCTGCATGTCTTTGGAGCATACAAACATACAAATTAGGTGCAAGAGTAAGCCATTTGGCCCTTCGAGCCTGCACCGCCATTCAATATGATCATGGCTGATCATCCAACTCAGTATCCCGTACCTGCCTTCTCGCCATACCCTCTTATCCCCTTAGCCTCAAGGGCCACATCTAACTCCCTCTTAAATATAGCCAATGAACTGGCCACAACTACCCTCTGTGGCAGAGAATTCCAGAGGCTCACCACTCTCTGTGTGAAACAAGTCTTTCTCATCTCGGTCTTAAAGGATTTCCCCCTTATCCTTAAGCTGTGACCCCTTGTCCTGGACTTCCCCAACATTGGGAACAATCTTCCTGCATCTAGCCTGTCCAACCCCTTAAGAATTTTGTAAGTTTCTATAAGATCCGCTCTCAATCTCCTAAATTCTAGAGAGTATAAACCAAGTCTATCCAGTCTTTCTTCATAAGACGTTCCTGTCATCCCAGGAATCAGTCTGGTGAACCTTCTCTGCACTTCCTCTATGGCAATAATGTCCTTCCTCAGATTTGGAGACCAAAACTGTACGCAATACTCCAGGTGTGGTCTCACCAAGACCCTGTGCAACTGAAGTAGAACCTCCCTGCTCCTATACTCAAATCCTTTTGCTATGAAAGCTAACATACCATTCGCTTTCTTCACTGCCTGCTGCACCTGCATGCCTACTTTCAATGACTGGTGTACCATGACACCCAGGTCTCGCTGCATCTCCCCTTTTCCTAATCGGCCACCATTTAAATAATAGTCTGCTTTCCTGTTTTTGCCACCAGAGTGGATAACCACACATTTATCGACATTATACTGCATCTGCCAAATATTTCCCCACTCACCCAGCCTATCCAAGTCACCGTGCAGTCTCCTAGCATCCTCCTCACAGTTAACACTGCCCCCCAGCTTAGTATCATCCGCAAACTTGGAGATATTGCCTTCAATTCCCTCATCCAGATCATTAATATATATTGTAAATAGCTGGGGTCCCAGCACTGAGCCTTGCGGTACCCCACTAGTCACTGCCTGCCATTGTGAAAAGGACCCGTTTACTCGTACTCTTTGCTATTTTTTTAACGTGCAAGCTCCACATAGACCAAAGTAAGGATTGAACCTGGGTCACTGAGTAAGGATTGAACCTGGGTCACTGGAGCTGTGAGGCAACGCTTCTCCTCAATGTGCCGTTCAGTTGACACTGAGAAGAAACTGAAGCACCCATAAAAAACCCACGCAGTCACATGGAGAACGTGCAAACTCCGTACAGACAGCACCCGAGGTCAGGATTGAACCCAGGTCTCTGGCGTTATAAGGCAGCAACTCTACCACTGCAACACTGTGCCACAATATCTTATATTCTTGCACATAATCCATATCCTTCTGTTCCCTGCATACCCATATGTCTATCCAACTGTCTCTTAAATGCTACTTTCATATCTGACTCAGCCACCAACCCTGACAGCGCATTCTAGGCACCCTCAGTGTATATATTAAAAATAAAAGTTGCCCTGCAAATCACCTTTAAAAATTGCTCTTCTTACCTTAAAGCTATGTCCACGAGCATTTAATTTTTCCATCCTGGGTAAAGGGTTCTGACTGTCTACCCTATCTGTGCCTCTTGTAATTTTATATACTTCTATTGGGGCTCTATCATTTCTCAATAGGACACCAACTATTGGTTAGCACACCAGCAAGTGATTGTGTCAAGTTCTTCTTTGCCCTGTAATATATCATCAGCTGTCCGTATACTTCCCCAGACCAGCTTTTCCATTCACTAAAGTAAGTTCTCATTTTCCTCAACTCCAGCTGCATATATCAAACCTTTCACACAGGAATAAACCAATGATCTTCATCTCTACTGACTCAAATGCAATTACGTGTCCTTTAGGGCGACACAAAGACACAACTGGTAGAGCTGCTGCCTCACAGTGCCAGAGGCCCACGTTCGATCCTGACCTGGGGTGCTGTCTTTGTGGAGCTTGCATGTTCTCCCTGTGACCTTGTGGCTTTCCCCTGGGAGCTCTGGTATCTTTCCACATCCCAAAGAAGTGCAGATTTGTGGGTTAATTGGCTGCTGTAAATTGCCCCTAGTGTGTAGGGAGTGGGTGTGAAAGTGGGATAACATAGAACTAGTCTGAACAGATGATTGATAATTGGCGTGAGCCAAAAGTCCTGTTTCCATGCTGTATCTTTCAATTATTCCATGATAAATAAGAAAATTAAAACACTCAAAGCTCCAGGTGTGTTCTCCCCAGTACCATGCAGAGTTGCCATAAGTCTTCCATATTTTATTACAATACAATAATACTTTATTAGCCAAGTATGTTTTGCAACACACTAGGAATTCCATTTGCCAACTCAGTCATATAAATAAAAAGCAACTCTACCACTGCAACACTCAAAATACATTTTAACATAAACATCCACCACAGTGACTCCTCCGCATTCCTCACTGTGATGGAAGGCGAAAAAAAGTTCAATCTCGTCCTTTCTTTCTCCTCCCGCGGTCGGGGGCCTCGAGCCCTCCGTTGACAGAGCGATCATACGCCCGTAGACGGCGGCCGAGCCCTCCTCATCGGGGCGATCAAGCTCCTGCATGGGGGGGGGGGGGAAGAATCTCAGCTCCCCCGCGCCGGCGAAACCTTCTGCGTTGTTGGAGCTCCTGACATCTACGGTCTCTACCTGAGACTGCAAGCTCTCAATGGTGAAATCCGCAGGGCGCGGTTGGAGCGATTCCAGGCAAGGGATCGGCTCCGATGGTAAGTCCACGCCCCCTGGTCAGTCACGAGCGAGGCCTCCAGCTCCATGATGTTAGCCCGCAGAGCGACCGGAGATACGACCCGGGAAAACAATCGCATCTCCGGCAGGGTAAGAAATTGAAAAAAAGAATGTTTCCCCCGACCCCCTCCCCATCCCCCCTCCCCCACATAAAACAAACCAGAGAACATTTACACAAACTTTTAAAACACATTAAAAATAACAACAAAAAGACAGACAGACTGTTGGCGAGGCTGCCAATCATGCGCCCCCCCGGTGGTATTCATCCACTTTTACAACTGTTCCTTTTATAAGATATCTTAGTGTGTCGGGAGTGAAAATAAAATTGGGATAACAGTAGTGTGAATGGGTGATGGACGTTTAGTGTGGACTCAATGGGCTGAAGGGCTTGGTTCCATGCTGTACCATAGTCATGCAGTGTGAAAACAGGCCCTTCAGTCCAACTTGTTCAGGCCAACCAACATGCCCCAGCTACACTTGTCCCATCTTCCTGCGTTTGGCCCATATCCTTCCAAACCTGTCCTATCTATGCACCTATCTAAATGTTTCTTAAACATTGAGGTAGTACCTGACTCAACTACTTACTCCGACAGCTCGTTCCATACACCCACCACCCTTTGTATTAAAAAAAGTTACCCCTCAGGTTCCTGGTAAATCAGTCCTTCAATCAATTCAATCAATTGATAATTATTGCACCTACAAGCTAATGAGCCTATCCCACTGTACGAGCTAATTTAAGTGTTCTTCCGAGTTCCTGATTCGAACTCGGAGAATTATGGTAATAGCCACTCGTAGGTACTCGGGGCTCTTGTGGACATTTTTCAACATGTTGAAAAGTCTTCGAGTCTTCCCGAACTTACCGCATTTCCTGAGTACCTGCCGTTAGTGTTACGAGCCACTAAGAGACGTCCCGAGCTCCGACGTAGCCACTACGTACATTCTACGTGCTTACCACGAGTTTGATTTTTTTTTTAAACTCGGGAGAGTCTTGAATTAGCTCGTACAGTGGGACAGCCCCTTAACTTTATTTCCAGTTATGAAATTGTCTTGAGCCCTCTATACAGTAGCACATTGTAGTCTTTGGTTATGCAATATGATGGTACAGTACATAGCTGAGGAAGCAGTACTAACCACTTCAGTGACCTGTAATCAGTCTTGACTGAAGGATCTGGCCATGTGAAGTTCTCGACAAGACTGCTTGGGTTTCCCCCAGTTGCTCTGATTTATTTCCATATGCCAGAGACATGCTGATGGGTAGGTTACATGTTTACTCTATACAACGTGTGCAGCACAGTGGTGCAGCGGTAGAGGTGCTGCCTTACAGCGCCAGAGACCCGGATTCGATCCTGACCCCAGTTGCTATCTGTACAAATATTGTACATGCTCCCTGTGACCGTGTGGGTTTCCTCCAGGTGCTCCGGTTTTCTCCCACCTTCCGAAGACGTACAGGTTTGTAGATTAATTAGCTTCTGTAAATTGCCCTTGGTGTAGGGTTTAGAACTAGTGTATGGGTGATTGATGGTCAGCGTGGACTTGATGGACTGAAGGGTCTGTTTCCACACTGCATCTCTAAACTGTAAACTCTAATATCTTGAGCGATAGGGGAAATCCAGGGGCATGTTGCCATGAGAAAGGACAGGGAGGTGGGGATTGCTTTGTGCGCAAGCAATGACTTGTAGGCCAGAGTGGCCTCCATTAGTATTAGAGATACAGTGTGAAAACCGGCCCTTTGGCACAACCGAGTTCGTGCAGACCAGCAATCACCTCCTACACTAGTACTGCCCTACGCACTAGGGACAATTTACAATTTACTGATGCCAATTAACCTACAAATCTGTATATCTTTGGAATGTGGGAGGAAACCGGAGCACCTGGAGAAAACCCACATGGTCACAGGGAGAATGTACAAACTCCGTACAGACAGCATCCGTAGTCAGGATCGAACCTGGGTTTCTGGCGCAGCTAGGCAGCAACTCTACCGCTGCGCCACTGTGCCCCCATTCTTAAGGGAATATTAGAATATTCTGTTTTTCTATTCTTGCTTTTAAAGTCGATATCTCGTCTCTCCTCATTTTGATCAGTCTGCCAATTATTTGCCACTTGCATAACGTATCCATTGACTGTAGACAATTGCGGACATCAGCAAAACTCAGTGACCTGCTGCACATTCTGGTGGTACTCCAGAGTAACCACTGGGATTATTCTGCAAGTTAGGAGTGTGAGAAATGTATTCTCCTCTTCCCCCCTCCCCCCCCCCCCCCCCACATGCACTTTCAGCCAGGAAATCTCCAAACGAGACAGTTTCAAACAGATTTCTGCACCTCATTAGATTCGGTACCTTTTGATTTCCAGGAGGTAGTACTGCAAGCATTTGATACTGAAAGAGTGTGAATTCAACATTGCAATTCTATGGAGTGTTTGCCATTTTAACTTCAAATATTTGGCTGACTTTGCAATGAGATTTTGAAGAATCGCAGCATGAACTCCTTGATCCCAGTCTACAGTTTATCACTTGAAGATGGTTACTGCAAAAGTCTGCATTTAAGTCATGTCTCAACGTAGCAATATACTCTGAGGCACTTTCTGCCTGTTGGAGTGCAAAACCGATTCAGTTTTCACACATCCTGACTGTAGGAAGAGACCAGAAGAATTGATTTTAATCTACTCTGTCAATTTCACACACGAGTTGTAGCCAAGGGCTAAGATGGGAAGTGAAACAGGGCCAGACCAGGGACAAGTGCTGTCCTGAAGATGGTTTTGATGTTCCGTGCTTCAGTGGATTATACTTCAGGTAAGACGGAGGGAGAAATTTGTGTATCCATACATAGAACATGAAAAGGTACAGCACAGGAACATGACCTTTGACCTTACAATGTCCACGTTAAATATGATGTCAAGGTAAACTAATCCCATCTGCTTGTAAATGATCCATATCCCTCAGCATCTCCATGTGCCTGTCTAAAAGCCTCTTATATGCCACTATTGTATCTGCCTTCACCAACACCCCGGGCAGCCTGATCCTGAAAGGAGATGAGGAGGAATTTCTTTAGTCAGAGGGTGGTGAATGTGTGGAATTCATTGACACAGACGACTGTGGAGGCAAAGTCAATGTATATTTTTAAGGCGGAGATTGACATATTCTTGTTTAGTAAGGGGGTCTGGGTTATGGGGAGAAGGCAGGAGAATGGGGTTGAAAGGGACAGATAGATCAGCCACGTTTGAATGGTGTAGTAGATTTGATGAGCCGAATGGCCTAATTCTGCTCTTGTAATTTATGAACCCACCACCCTCTGTGTGTGAAAAAAAAACCTTGCTCCGCACATCTCCTTTAAACTTTGCCCCTCTCACCTTAAAGCTACGCCCTCCGGACTCTGACTTTTATCACATTCGGTTGGGGGGGGGGGGGGGGGGGGGGGGTGGGGGAACCAAAATAATAATACCAAATGTTCACCTTTTGAACAACAAATTGTTTAAACCTAAGACTGAGGTTGAGAAGGCAAGTACATTAGAAAACTAAATTATGGGCATATGCATAAAATGGAATGTATCCAAATGGGGAAGAAATTAGAATTTGTCACAGTTTGATCGTTACAGGCTGAGTCATCCTTCATCCATCTTGCTTCCCCCACTCCCACGCTATTTAACACAAGCATATTGTTCTGGACCAGCCAGGCCAATGGCCAAGCAATGATGGCCTACGCCTCCCACCTTCCTAAGGAAGTACTGCATGTCCGCAACAACCCTCACCAACTTCTACAGACGCATCATAGAAAGCATTTTATCAGCATGCATCACAGCATGATATGGGAACAGTTCCATCCAAGATCACCAGAAATTGCAGAGAATCGTGGACGCATCCCAAACCATCACGCAATCCAACTTCCCTTCCATTGACCCCATCTACACTTCATGTTGCCCCGGCAAGGCCACCAGCATAATCAAGGATGAGGCTCACCCTGGCACACCCTCTTCTCCCCTCTCCCATTCTGCCAGCTGTGAGAAAACTCACTTGCAATCCTTCTTGACACTGCTTATACGTGGTGGTGAGAGGAACCGTAAGCAAGGAAAGACCAGAAGAAATCAGGACCTACAATACAAGCCCTCAGGCAGGGTGGTTCCCAGATAGGCCAATTGTTGGCTCGGGACGGTGTGATCCCAAGGGACAACTTGATTGTGTGCCCCTTTCATTCCATTTCACCTCTGTTGCGAAAGGGTTTTCACCCTTACTCTAGATCTGTGGTATAACTTTGTGTTTGATGCAGAGGAAGTCTTTCTTTTGGCAGCGAGCAGCCTATTGCTGCTTCATGAAACTTATTTCATGCGAAGACACGTGATTAGTTTGATGAGTTGCTCTCGTCGAGGGCTATAGTGGCAGTTTTATTTTTCTTCTCTCGGCAGCCAAAAATTCCAGAGTTTTTAAGCAAGAAAATTTATGTCTGTGCGAGGAAAATAAAAGTTTTGACAAATGTGCTTAACATTGCAATTAGGAATTCCAAGCTTTTAAGCTTTTAAGCTTTCTCTACACCTCCAGACTCATTACAGTCGCAGACACAAAAACATCTTCTCTGTCGCTTTAATTGGATTCATGGTTAAAATCCCGCTTAAACAAAAGTAGGAGAATTGAGAACCAGAGGGCATGTTTTAGATGTGAGGGGAAAGGTATAATAAGAATCTGAAGGGTAACTTTCTCAGTAGATGTGGGTGTATGGAATGGAATGCCAGAGGAGGTAGTTGAGGCAGATACGACAATGACATTTAAAATAAATTTGGACGGGTACAGAAAGTTTTAGAAGGATATGGCCAAAACGGGGGTAGATGGGTTTAGCGTTGATGGGGCATGTTGGTCGACATGGGCAAGTTGGGCTGGAGGGTCTGTTTCAGTCTGTGCAACTGACGTAAAATGGAACTTTCTCTCTTCTTGCAAATTAGCGAGTCAGAATTTTGTTTCTCTTAGAAACGCAGGGGATTGCACATGCTGGTTTACCAAAGAAAATACACAAAGCGCTGGAGTAATTCAGCAGGTCAGCATGGGGGGTTGATTGGGAGATGATTGGACAAAAGGACATAATTGAAAAGACAAAAGACGGTGAGATAAGGGTACTAGAGTCGTTATGTGTGAAGCCAGAGGAAGGGATATTGGTTGAAGAGGACCCAGGGAAAGGGGGAGGGGACTGGATAGTGAGAGAAATGGGCGCTCTTGTGCTGTGCTAATTATTCCTCTACTCATTACCAAACGACACTTGTTATTTTGTGGGATACCTGGTCAAAGTTCCTCCTCATTACTGTCCCACACAGTCAGTGCACTGCTGACACTGCCAATAAAACGTTTTTACCAAGCTGCAAAAAGGAAATGCATCTGGGTTGCATTCAACAAGGCAGGACAAGCACATTTACTGGTGGCCTGATCTTCACATCACATTGAGACACAAGGAACCGCCGATGCTAGTGTAACTCAGCGGGTCTAGCCGCATCACTGGAGGACATAGATGGGGTCCGAAGAAGTGAGGGGCACAGTGACGTGGAGGTAGAGTTACTGACTCACAGCGCCAGAGACCTGGGTTCCATTCTGACCTTGGGTGTTGTCTGAATGGAGTTTGTACGTTCTCGCAGTGACCGCGTGGGTTTTCTCCAGGTGCTCCGGTTTCCTCCCACATTCCAAAGATGTGCAGGTTTATAGGTTAATTGGCTTCTGTAAATTGTCCTTAGTATGGATAGAACTAGTGTACAGATGGTTGCTGGTCGGTGCCAACTCGATGAGCCAAAAGATTAGTTTCCATGCTGTATCTCTAAAATGAAAGCTAAAGAGCCAACCAGAAGCATCGTCTATCCATGTCCTCCAGAGATGCTGCCTGACCCACTGACCCACTACAATACTCTGTGTCCACATCATATAATATTGTTTCTTGCAGCCCTCTTTAGTGAGCTCTCAATTGCTCATTAATGTACCATAGAAACATAGAAATTAGGTGCAGGAGCCTGCACCGCCATTCAATATGATCATGGCTGATCATCCAACTCAGTATCCCGTACCTGCCTTCTCTCCAAACCCTCTGATCCCCTTAGCTACAAGGGCCAAATCTAACTCCCTCTTAAATATAGCCAATGAACTGGCCTCAACTACCCTCTGTGGCAGAGAGTTCCAGGGACCCACCACTCTCTGTGTGAAAAAAGTCCTTTTGATCTCGGTCCTAAAGAATTTCCCCCTTATCCTTAAGCTGTTACCCCTTGTCCTGGACCTCCCCACCATCGGGAACAATCTTCCTGCATCTAGCCTGTCCAACCCCTTAAGAATTTTGTAAGTTTCTATAAGATCCCCTCTCAATCTCCTAAATTCTAGAGAGTATAAACCGAGTCTATCCAGTCTTTCTTCATAAGACAGTCCTGACATCCCAGGAATACCGTCTGAATGTCTATCCATTTTCTTTGTCTACTTTTTTTTCACTGGTTCATTGTATCCCATGTACAGAGCTACAGTGGAATTTTTTTTGCATACAGTTCAGTAAAGTATTAATATGCACAAATCCCGACCCACATTCCCACAATTAAGTACAAAGTGTATAAATATAGCCCACTGAAGCCATATACAAGAATTACCAGGCTTTGGTGCCATTTTCAAAGTCCAAGTTGCTTTAAGTGCAGCTGGACATAAAGGCCAGTTGTCCTAGTGATGTTGCAGGATCGGCCTGGCCAAGCGAGGTTGTTGGCATTTTCCACTGCTCCGTGCTGCTGCAGGCTGCTTCTGGTCCGCACGCTCGGTCTCCTGGAGCGGTGCCCGATGCAGGCGAGCCCCAGGCTGCTGCAGGGCCTCCAGCCGTCACCTCATTCCAGATCAGCCAGCGAATCATTGTCCCACTCCTCGCCGACCACATTCAGCCTTTCTGCTCCTGGGGCGCCTCCCACAGTCAATCCTAAGGGCGCGGAAGGTAAGACCCCGGTTCCTCTTACCCGGCCCTTTATTCTTGCGTCCACCGCCACTGCTGACTTTGTATGTTTTAATTAACCCAATGGATTGAAGGTTAAATTTCCCAGCTCTTTGCTCTGTAAGTGCTCAATCTTGTTTTAATTGCACCACGTCATCAGATGATTTTAATTACATCTTTACATGAAGTCGCTAAGCAACATTTTAATTTTTTTTTAATGTAGTTGAACTATGCAAAACTGTTTGGATCTTTGGTTTTCCCCAACAATTAAGTGTTCCTATTTATTACTCCACCATGCATGCTGGAAAATAAACAACCTTTTATATGGAAATACCGCTTAATAAATAAAGAACTGCACAATGTAAAAGTTGTCCCGCACGCACGTCAGAAGCATGCAATCGGCTTCTGGTAATAAGTCCCTGTGTTTTATTGTGATTGACCGATCTGTGTTTGTAGTTCAGACCATGCAGTCCTTGTAAAAGAATTCCTCGATTTTATTTTAACTTTGTTTAAATAATTTGATTATATGGATCAGGGGTTTTCTATTTATAAACATGGATTAGAGAGGCTGTGTTCTGCTTTCTGTATGGAAGAGTAGGCAGAGGAGAGATATAAAACAATGGAATTGAATGGACAGTGGGACGCTGCTCCTGTTAATGGATGGGGTCAAGGACTAGATGTTACCAGCATGAATTAAAGAAGCGAAAAATGAGACATGGAAATACTTCCTTCCACACTGTGAGGTTGGAATCTGGAAATTGTTGTCTGCTGATATGATGGAGGCAGGTTCCCTTGTGGCCTTAAAGAGGAAATTGTATAAATAAGTTGGGGGGGGGGGGGGGGGGGGGGGGGGGGATTACAAGGCCACAGAGAAGGGACTGGGATGGAACCGATGAATATCTCTGATCGAGAGCCAGCCGGTAGAGCTGCTGCCTCACAGCCCCAGAGACCCAGGTTCGATCCTAACCTTGGGTGATGTCCATGTGGAGTTTGTACATTCTCCCTTTGATGGCGTGGGTTTTTTCCGGGTGCTCCAGGCGTGCAGTTTTGCAGGTTAATTTGGCAGGTTAAAACTGCCCCTGGAGTGTGGGGAGTGGGAAATTAGAGTTGCCAAGAACTCGTGTGTGAATCTATGCGTTATGCTATATATACGCTTTACATATTCATTGGTTGGCATGGACTAGGTGGGCCGAAAGGCTTGTTTCCATCTCTAAACTAATCAGGAAGAAATGACTGCCTTCTGTGCTATATCAACAATATGACTCCATGATCATTTCAACCAAACATGACTCCTTTTAGAGTCCTGTTTGATTCGATAGTGATAATTGCTCGTCTCTGAGCTTCCCCCAGTCTAGTTTCAGTAAAAACACTGAATCAAGCACTTGAAACAACTACATTTTATTTTACCAAAAGCATGTCACAGATCACACACTTTACCTATCCCACCACAGGTTCGATCCTCGTTTCTGCCTGTTCAAGCCCTCCAGGCCTCGCTCAGACAGAGGCGCTCCAGACGTTCACGCAGTCCCAACGCTCTTCCAGAAGATCGACGCTGAGCCTCGTGATCGCGGACTTTTATACGTCCCGAGACCTCGAGGGGCCGAACCACGTGCGGGTGGTCTCTCAATAACCCAATTACAGATAATAATTAACCCCACACATAACAGCCATTCCCCTAACCCAATGATACAACAGTTCAATACATTGTATTCAAAACGGACTTGGAGAGGAAGTCAACTTGGCAACATTTACCGATTTACAGAAAACCCAGACAAGGCTCAACACCTCATCCAATCAACACCTGGCAAAGTCAAACTCTGCAACATTATTTACAAATATTTGCAAGGTGTATGTCTGGTTTGCAGCCATCCAATTCATGCTATACATTTTGCACCTAATTGACAGGGTTTGCAGATATTCCCATCTTTGCTTGCAAATTGTATCTAAGCTCCAGACACTCTGGCACCTCTCACAGCTTGTCCCAGCTCTGCAGAGAGTAATGCCAATTTGACCAAATCTCCCAGCTACCCTGAAACTTAACCCCATTTTGAAGTCCTAGCTGCTCCAATTTAGCCAGGATTAACATCCCTTCCTTTTATCATAATGATAACCCATCATTAATGATAACCAAAGTGGCTCCATAATCAGCTAACCAGATGTACATAAGTGTGCTTTACTTTTCCCATCTATCAGTAACACAAGATAATGATGTTTCTTCTCAGAATCTTGTCAAGCGTCCTGAGTTTTCATGGACATAACTTCACAAGTTCTGTCTGAGGAGTCTTCACCTCCTGAGTTTTCGTGGGCACGAATTCCCTCCATCCATGTTATTGCCCAGTCTCCCAGCACCTTCCACAGTCGAATGTAAAGCCTAGAAAATCCTAAGAAGCTTGGGACAAAGGAAGTTACCATCATGCACACATGCTTTAACCTATCCCTATTTATCTATCGAACCTATTATGTTGTGCTCTATTACTATATCCCTATTCTGTTCCCTAATATATTCTTTATTATTCCAGGATCAACACTAATTAGCCTTCTTCATATTCACACAATGTTATAATATGTATATCTGATGACAGGTAAACATATAATTTCAGCTGGGTTCGGTCCAGGTTCCCCTACAGGCGTGACTTTAATTTGAAGCAAACCATGATAAATTTTCCAATTTAACCAAATTCAGTCTCAGCCTTCAATTTACTATTTCAAATTTCAATGCCCATTTCCTCTTTCTCATTCCACAGCATTGTAGCCAATAATACAATCCGATTCCAATTCCTGTTGAATTCCCAGCTGTTCAAATTTAAACAATCAATTTCCTTTGCTATTAATTTTATCCTAAGTCCAATCAAAAATGCCAAATCCAGGGACAATTTCTTTCCACCTTGATAATATAAGCCTCTTTACCATCAAGGGAGTAAACAATTCAAATCCATCAGGCGAATATACACTGACTCTGCTATTCCCAATATAAGTTTCCCCCTTTAGTTAACCAAGTCTTTCCTCCTCTTATTTATGTATGCACTCCTCACTATGGTAGCTTGTTACTATGCTGATTCTCCACTATATCGGTTCTTTACATTAACATTAGTTCTTACTATGTTAGCTTTTTACTTTGTTGGCTTAGCTCTCTGTCTTGGGGTTCTCGCTTTCGTTCTATTGGCTTTGTTCTATGTCTAGGGGTTCTTATCTCTAAGTAACTCTTCTAGATGGTTAGTATTGATCTTCCGAGGGGAGCATACATTTTCGGTCTACCTCATCATTTTATACCAACTTACGTTGTATGTCTTAATTCCTGATATCTGCTAGGATCTGCTCCAGTAGCTAGGTGATATTAAAGTTGGGCACTAGGGTAGGTCCTTTTCTTCCTCCTTTCTGATGATGGTGTCCATTACTAGGGAGTGGAGATACTGAGGAGCATGTTGCTCTGCCTGCTGGCCTTACCAAATGTCTTAAAGGGGCAGGACAGTATCAATTCCTCCTACTGGCACCTTTTTCTGGGGAGCTACATTACCTTTCGCTGTCTTCTTCCCATTCTTAGGGGTCTGTGCATTCTTCTACCTCCCCAGACAGTCTCTTGTTGACATACTGTCCTGCAGACACAACTCAGCAGTACATTAATTCACTATCTTCTTAGACAGTGAGAAAGTTTGTTTCTTCTCTCCCCAGTGCCATTTTCCATTCCTTAATTGTTGTCTCTTTTCACGCTAGTTACTATGTTCCTTTTCTTACTTTCTTTTTTATTGTCCCTTGATTTTTCTTCAATCCAGCTATGTTCTGCCTTCTTGCTGGACGCTCCTTACTCCAGTGATTGGGTGCAGTTTAAACAAGCTCCTTGACTTACAATCTTCTTTGCTCTAAGGGGTTTTCTGGGGTAATCATAAGAGGGTTTATAATTTCCTTCCATAAAATGTTCAGTTTTTACTACAATAGTATATCCAAGCAGCTAATTCTGGTAAATTACTTGAGAGGGATCTAGAGTAGGGGTCATGTCTCCACGCCCATAATTCCAGGACGGGTTGGTGAGTCAGGACTGAGAAAATGGGTTAGCTTGGATAAATGGTGTGTGACTTCTCAGTTCCTGTCATTCGGGCCATCTCTCTCTCTGGTTTCTTGGGTCCCAGTAGTCTCTTGAATTAAAGGACCTCCCATAATTCCTTGAATTTTGGATGTCTCTATATTCTCTAAGATCTCTAAGTTCTTCATAATCCTGGAAATGCCTTCTTTGACCCCTCTCTTTCATCCGTTCCTTCGTTGGACAGGCCCTACTCCAATGTCCCATCCCTCCACAAGTATAGCATTGGTTAGGCAACATTATTGGTCTTATTCTACCCCTGAGTTCCATTGAAATGGGCTTGAGATTGGGAGTATAGCGGTGATAGTAATCTGAATAATCTGGGACTCTAATTTCTCCCAATCCATAAATTACTGGCACTGGGGATCCATTGTTCAGAGTTAGATTTTGGTAATTCTTCCTTCGCTGTGCGTTCACTTTCTCTCCTAGTTACAGGATAATTTTCCTGGTTCCTACCTTCCTTCCAATAATATCTCACAGCTCTGGCTATTTGACTGGCTCGGCTCTCAGACCAGTTCCTGCTATTAGTTTTAATTAAATCCGCTATTTTAGTGGGGAGACAATTCAACGAGACAGCACAATATTGAGGGAAACTTACTCCATTCTGATAGTCTAAATCACCTGATTGGTCTATATATAATTTTGAAAAGCAGTCTAGAAATTCGTCTGCTCCTTCACCCTTCTCTGGTTTTATTTCCAGGACTCGACTTAAATCGCCTGGTTTCTGAAACGTTTTTGAAATGGCCTCTTACCTTGCACTGTCATCCATTACTGCGTTTGCCAATGTTACATAAGTCGGGTGTCCGAGGGCTACTAGATATTTGGTATTCTAAGCTGGAGTAATTATCTGTTGTATGGTCTCCCACAAATCCCGTGAATCTGCATGGTACACACGCATTGTGGTTCGAGAAATACTCTATAAAAGAGCAGGGGACTTTTTCCTGTCAGGGATTCTGTTTAGTACTGCCATTATTTCATGGGGCTTCCACGGCATATGGGCGTCTGTAACGCGGGGATTATTTATACCCACTGCATTGGCTGAATCTGCTTTACCTATTCCTTCCCTTACTGGTAACTGTCTATGGGATACCTGTTCAATTCGTAAGCTTTCGGTTATATCAAAGTCTATTTCGGTATCACTGTCTCACCCTCCGATAAATCTTCCTGTTCACTAGGGATTTCCCAATACAGCCCAAATAAATCATTCCTTTCCGCTCAAGTGTTCTGCCTAGGTTGTGGCTCACAGAAATACGCTGGAAGTTGCACTATATCTAACATTTTCTTTAAACACCGGAGCTAACCTTTAGGCATGGATAAGATTGAAGGATCTGGTACCTCAGTATCCGCTGTTGGTAAAACCTGTTCAGATGTAGAATCTGCCGGAGATGTTATAGATTCTGCAGACCTAAAATATTTATTACATAGAAACATAGAAACATAGAAAAATAGGTGCAGGAGTAGGCCATTCGGCCCTTCGAGCCTGCACCGCCATTCAATGTGATCATGGCTGATCATCCAACTCAGTATCCCGTACCTGCCTTCTCTCCATACCCCCTGATCCCTTTAGCCACAAGTGCCACATCTAACACCCTCTTAAATATAGCCAATGAACTGGCCTCAACTACCTTCTGTGGCAGAGAATTCCAGAGACTCACCACTCTCTGTGAAAAGAATGTTTTCCTCATCTCGGTCCTAAAGGAATTTGCCCTTATCCTTAGACTGTGACCCCTTGTTCTGGACTCCCCCAACATCGGGAACAATCTTCCAGCATCTAACTTGTTCAACCCCTTAAGAATTTTGTAAGTTTCTATAAGATCCCCCCTCAATCTTCTAAATTCCAGCGAGTACAAGCCGAGTCTATCCAATCTTTCCTCATATGAAAGTCCTGACATCCCAGGAATCAGTCTGGTGAATCTTCTCTGTACCCCCTCTATGGCAAAGATGTCTTTCCTCAGATTTGGAGACCAAAACTGTACGCAATACTCCAGTTGTGGCCTCACCAAAACCCTGTACAACTGCAGTAGAACCTCCCTGCTCCTATACTCAAATCCTTTCGTTATGAATGCTAACATACCATTTGCTTTCTTCACTGCCTGCTGCACCTGCATGCCTACTTTCAATGACTGGTGTACCATGACACCCAGGTCTCGTTGCATCTCCCCTTTTCCTAATTTGCCACCATTCAGATAATAGTCTACCCTCATGTTTTTGCCACCAAAGTGGATAACCTCACATTTATCCACATTATACTGCATCTGCCATGCATCTGCCCATTCACTCAGCCTATCCAAATCACCCTGCAGCCTCCAAGCATCCTCCTCACACCTAACTATATCCCCCAGCTTGGTGTCATCTGCAAATTTGGAGATGTTGCATTGAATTCCCTCGTCCAAGTCATTAATATATATTGTAAATAGCTGGGGTCCCAACACTGAGCCTTGCGGTACCCCACTAATCACTGCCTGCCATTCTGAAAATGACCCGTTTACTCCTACCCTTTGCCTCCTGTCTGCTAGCCAGTTCTCTATCCACATCAATACTGAACCCCCAATACCGTGTGCTTTAAGTTTGTATGCTAATCTCTTATGCGGGACCTTGTCGAAAGCCTTCTGAAAGTCTAGATATAACACATCCACTGGTTCTCCCTTATCCACTCTACGAGTTACATCCTCGAAAAATTCTATCAGATTTGTCAGACATGATTTACCTTTCGTAAATCCATGCTGACTTTGTCCAATGATTTCACCACTTTCCAAATGCGCTTCTATCCCATCTTTAATAACTGACTCTAGCAGTTTCCCCACTACCGATGTTAGACTAACTGGTCTGTAATTCCCCACTTTCTCTCTCCCTCCTTTTTTAAAAAGTGGGGTTACATTAGCTACCCTCCAATCCTCAGGAACTACTCCAGAATCTAAGGAATTTTGAAAAATTATCACTAATGCGTCCACTATTTCTGTGGCTACCTCCTTGAGTACTCTGGGATGCAGACTATCTGGCCCTGGGGATTTATCGGCCTTCAATCCGTTCAATTTACCCAACACCACCTCCCGGCTAACCTGGATTTCACTCAGTTCCTCCATCTTATTTGACCCCCGTTCCACTGCTATTTCCGGCAGATTATTTATGTCTTCCTTAGTGAAGACAGAACCAAAGTAGTTATTCAATTGGTCTGCCATGTCCTTGTTCCCCATGATCAATTCACCTGTTTCTGACTGCAAGGGACCAACATTTGTTTAACTAGTCTCTTTCTCTTCACATATCTATAAAAACGTTTGCAGTCAGTTTTTATGTTCCCTGCCAGTTTCCTTTCATAATCTATTTTCCCTTCCCTAATTAAGCAATTTGTCCTCTGCTGGATTCTGAATTTCTCCCAGTCCTCCGGTAGGCTGCTTTTTCTGGCAAATTTGTATGCCTCATCTTTTGTTTTTATACTATCCCTGATTTCCCTTGTTATCCATGGATGCACCACCTTCCCCGATTTATTATTTTGCCAAACTGGTATGAACAATTTTTGTACTTCATCCATGCAGTCTTTAAATACCTTCCATTGCACATCCACTGTCAACCCTTTAAGAATCACCTGCCAGTCTATCTTGGCCAATTCACATCTCATACCTTCAAAGTTACCTTTGTTCAAGTACAAAACCCTTGTTTCTGGCTTAATTTTGTCACTCTCCATCCTAATGAATTGCTCAACCATATTATGGACACTCTTGCCCAAGGGGCCACGCACAACAAGACTGCTAACTAGCCCTTCCTCATTACTCAATACCCAGTCTAGAATAGCCTGCTCTCTCGTTGGTTCCTCCACATGTTGGTTGAGAAAACTATCCCGCATACATTCCAAGAAATCCTCTTCCTCAGCACCCCTGCCAATTTGATTCACCCAATCTACATGCAGATTGAAGTCACCCATTATAACCGTGTTACCCTTGTTGCACGCATTTCTAATTTCCTGTTTGATGCCATCCCCAACTCCAATACTACTGTTAGGTGGCCTGTACACAGCTCCCACTAGCGTTTTCTGCCCCTTAGAGTTTCGCAGCTCTACCCATATCGATTCCACATCCTCCACGCTAATGCCCTTCCTTTCTATTGCATTAATCTCCTCTCTCACCAGCAACGCTACCCCATCTCCTTTTCCTTTTCATCTATTGAATATCCCTGGATGTTCAGCTCCCAGCCTTGGTCACCCTGGAGCCATGTCTCCGTGATCCCAACTATAGCATAGTCATTAATTGCTATCTGCACCTTCAACTCATCCACCTTATTACGAATGCTCCTCGCATTGAGACACAAAGCCTTCAGGCTTGTTTTTACAGCACTCTTACTCCTTATACAATTATGTTGACAAGTGGCCCCTTTCACATTGATCCCTATTACACTTGGCCATTCTTTCCTATCCCTTTGTGAGCTTTCTTTCCCGTTAATTCTGGGGTCATTAACCATCCCTTTACTCTCTTTCCCTTTAACTCTGTCCTCGACTATCCCATTTGACACCCCCACCCCCTTTATTCAGTTTAAAACCATCCGTGTAGCCGTGGCAAACCTGCCGGCCAGAATGCTGGTCCCCCAACTGTTAAGATGCAATCCGTCCCTTTTGTACAGTTCCCCCTTACTCCAAAACAACTCCCAGTGATCTAAGAATCTAAATCCCTGCCCCCTGCACCAGTTCCTCAGCCACACATTCAGGTCCCGTATCTCCCTGTTCCTGCTCTCGCCAGCACGAGGAACTGGAAGCAAACAGGAGATAACAACCCTGGAAGTCCTGCTTTTCAGCATTTTTCCGAGCTCTCTGAAGTACCGCTGCAGTATATTCATCCCCCTCTTTCCAACATCATTTGTGCCAACATGCACGACCACTTCTGGCTGTTCACCTTCGCCCTTGAGGATTGTCTGCACTCTGTCCGTGACATCCTGGATCCTGGCACCAGGAAGGCAGCACACCATCCTCGAATCCCGTCTGTTGCCGCAAAAACCCCTGTCCGTACCTCTCACAATGGAGTCTCCAACTACAATGGCGTTGCCCGACTTTGGCCTCTTTGGTTTTGGCTCAACAGCCCTTTTTGTTTTGCAAGCCAGTCCACCGCTCAGTGAGATACTGTCTTCTGTCCCGGCAGCTTCCACGTGGGTGAACCTGTTCACAAGAGGTACAACACCCGGGGACCTTTGTATGCCATGTTTTCCTCCCTTTCTCACTGTCACCCTCCTTCTCTCTTCTAGTGCCTTGGGTGTAACAATCTTACTGTAGGACTTGTCGAGGAACGACTCAGTTTCTCGGATGAACCTGAGGTCATCCACTTGTTTCTCCAGTTCCCCAACACGGTCCTTCAGGAGCTGTACCTGGATGCACTTCTCACATTTGTAGCAGCCAGAGGCACCAGCAGTGTCCTTGACCTCCAACATACTGCAAGCATCAAACTGCATCAGCTTGCTTGACATCTCCTTTTGCCTCGGTCTCTCCCTATCCAGTGTTTTGTGCAGCCTCCTCTCCGAAGACTCTTGAGCCAAAGACTCACACTTTACTCACAGGGCACTTCCCTCACTGGCGCTCCCCACGAGCTGCCTTGCTTATATTGACTCTACAGACACACGGTGCTAATGAAGCCTGGGAAACGCAAGAGGAACATGGTGGGAGCTATGAACTTCCACTGGCGTGACATTTGTCCACTCTTCTAAATACTCATCCTCTTCCCCCTTGAAATCAGCACTAACCACCGGATTCTTAATCTAATTTTACAGGGACTACTTTTCTTCCAGGCGATCCACCTTTCCCGTGTTCTGAGTGTTTCCCTTTTTCTCCACTCCTGTTCCGACCACTACCTGGAGGTCGATCTACTTCACCTTCTTTTTGTTCTAATCCAAGTTTAACGATCGCTTTTTCCCAACAAGCCATTTCCTTGACCTCCTTATTCGCCTTCCGATCCTCGAAATATTTTCTCCATAACTCTATTAATTCTTTTGCACCCTCGTTATTACTATGCTGCCAAATGATCCATTCTGTGTATTTTATCCCTTTTACTGTTCTAATTCCCCCCGGCGGCCATCGCTTTTTCCTTAATTTCTTATTTAATGCTCCAGATAAATGTCTTAATTTCTCTGCCTTGTGAGGAAACTCATTACGCATTAGTTGTAATGGGCTTTTCTCTTCTTCTGTTACATCCCTGTCTACATTATTCCCCATGCTTCCGAACACCTGAAAAAGAATGTTTTAACTCATTCCTCCTTATCCCTAAATTTACCAAGCACGCTCCTAGATAATGGCTCATGGTTCAAAGCGATCGCAGCCTCACATCGCGTTACTCCTTTGCGCCGCCAGTCCTGTTCTCTTATTCAAATTCTTCTCCTATCTCCCACAAGTCCACACTCTTTCAACTTGATTTTCTCAAGCAAAACATCTAAAAATGATTTTCAGACACGTAAGTAACACAGTCCACAAACAGGATAACACGCTATCTATCACTATTAGGCACAACCACACTCCTAAATAAACCACAAATATTTGTCTATTATAAGTCATGCACTCTAAGAAATCTTCTTCGTGGCGCAATCAATCAACGGAATGACTCCTCCCCGACGCAGCGATCAAAGGAGATCAAACCACCCTGACTCAGATTCTTACAAAACGATATTAAACAAATACGAATATCTAACTTAAACACACTCTATCTTCAAGTTTTTTAACCTGTAAACATGGTCTGCGGACTTAATACAATCTAAATCTTAAGTTGTAATTACTCTAAATGTGTTTACATATTAGAAAATATTTACAAAATCAGGATCCTATGAAAATACGGAAAGTTATTTTTTACAATTTACAAAATGATTTAAGCACTAGCGCCCAATTGACGAACACTCGATACACTGTTATCATGCTGTGTACCTCTCCCTCTGATACTGTAGATTTTCCCCTTCCTAGTTTACTCTTTGCTGAGGGGTACTATTCCCGAAATAATTACTTTTTCTCCCGAATGTTACTATCCCTCTGCTAAGACTGGACTTCTATAGGGGGACCTCTATTCCCCAACTCCAAGTTCGACAGAATTAGGGGTACCCTTCACTGTTCGGATTACTTTTCGTCAAGTAAGGAGGCTCCTGTCTCTCAATACTCTTCTCTATCAGGTACTAGTCAACAATCGACCAGAGGATCAGCCGCTATTCGGAATCGATCACAGACATGCACCAACTTTGAAGTTCTATATACAGGAATTCGAATTCCTCCTTACGCAGAACTTCAATATGAAATCCAGTATTTGAAAATTTAGCTGCAAATATAGACTCAGACTCAAACTCGATCTCCTAATTTTTAGTGCGTATCTCTCTTATTATGCGGGCTCTCGAATTAGCTAAAAATGCCCAATTAAATTCTTGAACGAACTGGAGTATTCCGGTCAATCTACATTCAGTTCGTCCAAACTCAGTACCTTCCCGTGGCTCCTCATCCGGAAGAGACTCAAATACCTACACACAGACACACCCTCTGCTAAGTACGGAGGATCCAGTGCCTAGCCGCTTTACGGTGTGAATTATCGATGCCGTTTATCAAAGCGCACCTTTCCAATTCGCGCTCCCGGCAGCGATCCGATCGAAGGCAAGACCTATCTTTTAATACTCCACCAATTCGGATACCAAGTCTAACCCTGGGCCACTCCTCGCTTGATGAAGCACGTTTGACTCTCGTTAAAGCAGCTGCAGTCTGCCCAGCTACGACCAGTTTTGGGCCTCTAATCCAGGAAAGGGCCTCTTAACCAACCCCACCTGGGCCTCTAACCCCAACCTGGTTTTATGAGCCTCCAACCCAAAGGCGTGCTAACCACTCCCCCGTGCTTGCTAGACTCTGTTCTAATGATCTGGATTAGACCCTTTCCTAAGCCTGTGAATGATCGATCCGCTCTGACTCACAAAGTGCCGAAAATCAATGCGAAAACTGCACCGTGGGCATGATTTCTGCACTCGCAATCGAAACAGCTCAACACCCTTGATTGCAAACTTGTGTTTGGGGGTCTTTTCAGATCCCGGATGAGCCCCTAATGATAATTGCTTGTTTCTAAGCTTCACCCCACAGTCTAGTTTCAGTAAAAACACTGAATCAAGCAATTAAAACAACAACATTTTATTTACCAAAAGCGCGTCACAGATCACACACTGTACCTATCCCACCGCTGGTTCGATCCTCGCGTCTGCCTGTTCAAGCCCTCTAGGCCTCGCTCAGACAGAGACACTCCAGAAGTTCACGCAATCCCGAGTGTTCTTCTAGAAGATCGACGCTGAGTCTCAGACTTTGATCGCGGACTTTTATATGTCCCGGGACCTCGAGGGGCCGAACCACATGGGAGAGGTCTCTCAATAACACAATTACAGATATCAATTAACCCCATACATAACAACCCAATGATACAACAGTTCAATACATTGTATTGAAAACAGACTTCGAGAGGAAGTCAACTTGGAAACATTTACCCTGATTTACAGAAAACCCAGACAAGGCTCAACACCTCATCCAATCAACACTCGGTAAAGTCAAACTCTGCAACATTATTTACAATTATTTACAAGGTGTGTGTCTGGTTTGCAGCCATCTAATCCATTCTATTTATTTTGCCCCAAATTGACAGGGTTTGCAGTTCTTCCCATTGTTTGCTTGCAAACTGCATCTAAGCTCCAGGCACTCTGGTCCTCTCCGCAGCTTGTCCCAGCTCTGCAGAGAGTAATTTCAATTTGACCAAATCTCCCAGCAATCCTGAATCTTAATCCCATTTTGATGTCCTAGCTGCTCCAATTTAGCCAGGATTAACAATAGTACAATATAAAGAGCTGTAAATAGATTCTGAGCCTAACCCGGTTTAGGAATTTGTGGTCATGCATAGGAATTTAGATTCGAGAGATACATGTGTGAATCCTTGGTGTTTTGATAAATTGAGTACATCCGCTGAGCTCATTCTTATTGAGACAGTGTTGCTTCTCTGCTTCCTCATCACGAGATCATGGAACACCTTAGTTTAGTTTATTGTCATGGTTACCGAGGTACAGTGAAAAGCATTTCAGCTCGGGAGTACCGCTCAGGAACAGGCCCTTCAGCCTGCAATGTTGTGCCGAAGATAATGCCAAGTTAAATGAATCTCCTCTGTCTGCACATGATTTGTGCAGTTGTGAATTTGTGCAGTTGTGAATCAGTGGAATTTCATTTCGGAGTCACGTGAGTGACTTCGTGAAGAGCCCGCCGGCGCGCATGCTCGACATATCGTCGTACCGCGTTGCTGCGACGGCTGGCGGTGGAGCGCGCTCCTCGCCAGCCCTTCAGAAGGGGCCACGGAGGTAAGTATTCTACCTTTAGTTGGTGGTCCTTGTGGTTGGTTTTGTCTTGCAGCAAGGACATGGATGGGAGTTCCAAGGGCCGGAGGACGTCAGGACGAGTTCGCCGGTCAACAGTTCCGGGGCCTTTACCATCGGCAGTACCTGCAGCGCAGGCCGGGACTCAGGCGGAGATGTGGGTAAGCCCTGTGTTCACAGGTCCAGATCCGCCAGCACACCACAGCTCGGAGGAGTTCGGTGAGGAGGAGTGTGGTGTGCCGCCAGAGCAGGGGGACCCTGCCATGGCAGTCAGGTTGTCAGCGGGCTCGCTGGCGACCTCGAGCAGGGCACGTGCCGTTGCACGGCCTGTTCCACTCAGCCCTCCGAGAAGGGGGAGGGCAGGAGCCCAGAAGCCTAACCCTGTTAGGGCTAAGGCATTGCCTGTCGCGGAGGAGCGGTCAGGTTCCAGGGCGAGACCCGGGGCGGCTGTGAGGCCAGCCGGCATACCCCGACTCTCGACGCCGGGACGGGTCGGTCGAGTCGGGTCTCGTCACGGTCGCCGAGCCCCCCATGGATGGGTGGGCGAGACCATGCGTCGGCAACGTCCACGATGTGGGCAGCCGGCAAGACTGCGCGGGCCCCAGGCAGCCATGCTTCGGCTGGTTCCGACACCTCGCCGCAAGTGCCCTTAGTGGCAGCGGCTTCAGCTCTCGCTAAACGGAGGCGATTGAACACGCCCGCGCAGGAATCGCGCAGTTCGCCTCGGCGGCTGTTAGCGACAACTACCGGCACCGGCAGGGCCTCGACGAGGTGCGGGCCGATGACAGGAGCCCGGTTTTCTTTTCAGAGCCGGAGGACTCCGACCACCTGAGTGTTCAGGGTGAAGGGCGTATTGACCGTATGGAGCGGCTGCTGGAGCTCCTGCTTCAACGTCAACAACAGCAGGGCAGCAACAGGCACAGGGCGTCTTCACAAACATCTACTATCAGCCTGGAGCAGCAGGAGGAGGAGGTTCTGGTGGATCCCGTACCAACTCCGTTGGAGGTGCCAGCGGAAGAACTCTTGGATGTGGCGACCAAATTCGCGGCCTCACATACGGCTGGTCTTCCTCTCAATTCAAAGCTGGCAGCCACAGTGGACTTTCTTAATAATCAGGTGCTGCAGGAAGAAGTCCTCATCCAGGCTATGAGCCGTCACAAGGCTCCATCAAACTGCAACTCCCTCAACGTGCCTGTGGTCAATACGCCAATATGGGGCAACATCAGTGCGGCTATCCGTCAACAAGAGCTACAATTGCAGCGGATCCTGAAACTCCTCACGGCCGGTATTACCGCCTTTGCGCGGTCGGTGGACGAGGACGAGCTGAATTTGGACCAGGAAGATGCTCTGGCCTTATTGTGCGCGACCCAGCACGAAATCAACGGGTTTCGCAAAAACAGCATCCGCCCAGCACTCAACCCGAAGTTTGCAGGATTGTGCAAACCACCGCCGCCGCCGCCGCCCCGTCAGCTCTTTGGTGAGGACCTCTCGAAGAGAGTCAAAGAGCTTGACGAACAAGCCAAAACGGTGGGGATCATGCGCTCTAAGAGTGCCCCCACACCGTCCGGCTCAAAAGCTCCATACATTCGCTCACGAGGGTCGGCCAGTATCTCGACGAGGACCCACCCTCAAGCTCCACAACGACAGCAACATCAGACCCAGCACCAAGGGTCTTTTTTTAGGACAGGGTCGGCAGAGACCCTGGTGGAAAACGAAGACGCCGCGCCCTCAAGCCAACCCAGCACCTCCACGTCCACACACGCGTGTCAAGGACCGCCGGTAACCACGGAGGTGAGGGGGTCTGGTTCTCTCTTTTCTCTCTGTTTAACTTCACATGTTGGTGGTCACATTCGGTGGTTTTTGGGTGCATGAGGTAATTTCACTGGTGACGAGTATGTGTTGCAGAATATTCAGGGGCATAAAATTGAGTTTATTAATGGCGACATTCCTCCATCCCAGCACATGCCCGCTCGAACATTTAAAATTATCTGCTGCAGAACAGGCAGCCGGCTATAAGGAATTGTTAAGTCTTGAGCAAAGGAGTGATTAAGAGAGTGGTGCATGAACCAGTTGAATTTGTTTCGAACATATTCACCAGACCTAAGAAGGATGGAAGTTGTCGTGTCATTATTGATCTAACCTGTTTGAATACTTTTGTAACATATTCTCATTTTAAAATGGATACGTTGAAACAACCAAATCATTGATTTCTCATGGTTGCTTTATGGCATGCATTGATTTAAAGACGCATATTATTCCGTATCCGTCCAGAAATGTGACAGAAGGTTTTAAAATTCATCTGGATGGGGCAACTCTGGCAGTACAAAGCTTTGCCTAATGGGCTCACCACAGCCCTAGATTGTTCACTAAATTAGTGAAGCCAATTATGGCTTATTTGAGACAACGACACCATATAGTATGGCCTATTTAGATAATGTCTTAATTGTGGGCCACACCCTGGAATTGGCTGAACAGGGTGTTGCAGCTGCTGTCAATATATTTCAACAATTGGGGTTTATTGTCCATCCAGAGAAATCAAAGTTCTACCCTGCCCAGGTGATTAATTACCTAGGGTTCACGGTGAACTCTATAAGCATGAGGGTTACCATTCCAATTAACAAGATTGAGGAGGTTACCCAGGTGTGTCAAGATTTAATCCGCACCAATATACCATCGATTCGGCACTTAGCTACAATATTTGGGAAGCTGGTAGCTTTGTTTTCGGCAGCGCGATATGGACCTTTGCATTATCAGAATTTGCAAAGAGCTAAAATTGCTGCGTTAAAACAGAACGCTGGTCATTATGATCGGTCCATGCAGCTGCCGCCCGAAGCGATAAATGAGTTGCAATGGTGGGTGTGTCACATTAGCAACTCATTCAAGCCTATTAGGGAGGCTAATCCGGTGGTATATTTGCAAACTGATGCAAGCTCCAATGGTTGGGGATCCACGAATAATTGCTCTAGTTGTGGTGGCAGATGGGACACCCTTGAATCAACGATGTTGTTAACTCAAGGGATTAACTATTTGGAGTTGCTGGCAGCATTCCACGGACTTCGTGCGTATTGTTCCAAGCTTGTTGGAGTACATGTCCGTCTCCAAATAGACAACACCACAGCAGTAGCATATTTAAACCATATGGGTGGTACCAGGCCAGTTTCGTGTGACAAATTGGCAAACTCAATTTGGCTCTGGTGTGTTCAAAGAGACATTTGGATTTCAGCTACCTATTTGCCAGGTGAGCTTAATACTGTGGCGGACACCAGGTCACGCAAATTTAATGACAATATTGAATGGATGTTGCATCCTGAGATCTTTTCTAAAGTCACAGCCAAATTTGGTAAACCGGACATTGACCTCTTTGCGTCACGGTGGAACCATCAGGTACCAACCTACGTTTCATGGGAACCAGATCCTGGGGCAATAGCGCTAGATGCATTCTCGCTGGACTGGGGGAAGTGGTTTTCTATCCCTTCCCCCCATTTTGCCTCATCAGTCGGGTATTGGGAAAGATTCAGGCAGATGCTGCCAAGGGCATCCTTGTTATACCCGACTGGCCCACACAGCCTTGGTATCCGGTGGTCTTTGACATGCTCAACGAACCTTGGGTCCTTTTGAAGGGTTGCCCACAATTGGTTACTCACCCTGTCTCAGGGGAGCCGCATCCCTGCCATGGCTATTTAAATTTGTTGGCTTGCAGGTTCTGAACAGGCCGTTAGTCCAATACGGCCTCTCGGCTCGAACCATGGATACCACCGGGGCGTCGTGTTGAGAGTCTACAAGGCGAAGATACCGCTCGCATATTAAGAAGTGGGAAGCCTACTGCAGCCGCTCTCGCATCACGTACGATGACGTGACAACAACCGACGTCCTGGAATTCCTCGCGGGGTTGCACCATGATGAACACTTAAGTTACAGTGCCATCAACAGCGCCAGAAGTGCGCTATCGTTCTACCTCAGTTGGAGGTAGGATCCAACAGGCTAGTGTCCAGACTCATGCGGGGTATATTCAATATGAATCCGCCTACACCACGCTATAATATCACCTGGGATGTCAGGGATGTATTAACCCTGCTCAGGACGTGGTCTCCCATGGAAGGGCTCCAACTGGACCAACTCACCATGAAGCTGGTGATGTTACTAGCGCTGACTTCAGCTCAGAGGGTACAGACACTACACAAACTGCGTGTCGACAGAATGACAGCTACCCCTACAGAAGTAGTCTTTTTCGTTGACGAGCTACTAAAGCAGCATAGACCTGGGTGCACAGGGCTGCAGCTGAAGTTCCCGGCATACCCCGCAGATGCTAGGCTATGTTTAGTCTCACATATCCGCCACTATGTCAAAGTGACGGCACGCATCAGAGGAATGGAGAGATACCTGCTTGTCACTCACAAGAGACCTCATCATCGAGTGACAGTCCAGACGATATCCATGTGGCTTCCAGTCGTCTTGGGTAAGTCAGGTATCGACACTAATGTGTTCAAGTCTCTTTCCACCAGGGCTGCATCGACGTCAAGGGCGAGGGTCATGGAGGTGCCCATGGACCAAATTCTCGCCACAGCAGGATGGGCTAATGAAGCTGTGTTCCAGCGTTTTTATAACAAGCCTGTTGCTGCTCCTCTGCAGTTCGCAGAAGCCGTGCTGAATGCAGGTCACGAACGTGGAGGTGTCCCCGCATGAGGGGTTTTGTTTTGTTGTTAATAACTCTGCTCTTGTTTTGCAGTATGAACTATTGAGCAAGTTTGTTCCTCCCATCCATCCCTGGTAGTGGTGTGTCAGCATGGACGTGGTCCAGGGCGTGTAATCACAGAAGCTTTGAAGTCTTCACGAAGTCACTCACGTGACTCCGAAATGAAATAGTAAGATTGAGCGAGAACTTATCAGTTCGAAGGTTGATCTTTATTTTATGAGGAGTCGAAGTGAGGGATTTCGTGCCCTCCTCGCCCAACCCTCAATCACCTTCATCTGGTAATCTTAGTCACTTCAATCTTACTATGCAAAGTCATTTCTTTGTTGGTTTCTGTGATTCCACGCCGCTACTTTGAAGTATGTCGAGCATGCGCGCCGGCGGGCTCTTCACGAAATCCCTCACTTCGACTCCTCATAAAATAAAGATCAACCTTCGAACTGGTAAGTTCTCGCTCAATCTTACTATTCTCTGCCACAGAAGGCAGTGGAGGCCAATTCACTGGATGTTTTCAAGAGAGAGTTAGATATATACCTCTGAGGGCCAACGGAATCAAGGGATATCGGGAGAAAGCAGTAACAGTACTTATTTTGGATGATCAGCCATGAATTGAATGGCGGTGCTGGTTCGAAAGGCAAAATGCCCTACTCCTGCATCTATTTTCTGTGTTTCTATCCAGAACCCTTAATTTGCTGCATATCCATGCGCCTATCTAAAAGCATCTTAAATGCCAATTAACACCACCATCCCTGGCAGTGCATTCTAGGCATCCACCCTTTTGTGTAAAAATAATAATATTTGCCTTGAGTACCTCCTTTATAAGTCTGCCCCCTTTCACCTTTAGGCTATGCCCTCTACTCTTTGACACATCCACACTGGGGGAAGAGAGAGTTTCCGACTGCCCATTCCCTGATACATGGTTTTGTTGGAATTCTGGATTGCAACATACCAGCTAAAGGAGGAGATGTGGCGAGTCAAGTTTTAGATTGTTCCAAACGTTTAGGAAAGCCAAATAAGACGGGTTGAATCCAACGAGGAAAATGAAGTTGGATGGCTACAATCCAAGGTGGAAGAATTGAATTTTGGTTGAATTCCTATTTTCAGATAAATAGATACGTAATTAATGTTGGCGGGATTGAGGCAGCTAAGAAAGCGAGTACAAAGTATTTCAGCATTTTTTTTGCCAACTCAAAAATATCCCTGAGAATGGAATGTTGAGGTTTAAAGTGCTGACACTTAATTATGAAAGATGTGACAGCTAATTTATGAGGTTTAAGCTATATTTTGACAGTATAATTGATTTGAGAGCCTAAATTATTTTGTTTGTGCCAGAAGATATGCAGAAATATTGAATGCTGTTGCAACGATTATGTAACATTTCTTTGGCTGAGGCACAATATCGGCCACATTGTTTTAAGAATCGTAATTTAGAAGCAACACGTGAGGCACCCCAGGGTGAAGAGTTCAGAATGTAACCGAGTTCACGGCAAAGCTATACCTGCAATGAGTCTGAAGAAGGGTCTCGACCCGAAACGTCCCCCATTCCTTCTCTCCAGAGATGCTGCCTGTCCCGCTGAGTTACCCCACCATATCTTCAGTTAAAACCAACATCTGCAGTTCCTTCCTACACATGATTCTTAATCAGTTGGAGTTATGGAAGGATGAGAGCGGCTAAAATGGTTTATGTTCCTTTACAACCTATTTCCTGAACCATGCGTCATGATGAGATAAAACATAGGCACAGCATCTTTCATCACCTCCTTAGCCTGTTTCCTTTTCTCTCCCCATGCTGGGAGATGTTGACCATTCTCATCAGACAGATGCAGGCAGGGCCTGTTTTGGCCAATATATTTCCCACGCAGTGTTAAACAAGCCCTTCGTCCCAAAATGCCCAAGCCTACCAACATGCCCCAACTATACTAGTCCGACCTGCCTGGGTTTGGCGTATATCCTTCTAAACCTATCCTATCCGTGGACCTGTCCAAAGGTTTTTTTATAAATGTGATAGAGCCTACCCAAACTACTTCTCCAGGCAGCTTGTTCCATATACCTACCACCCTTTGTGTACAAAAAAATGTTGCACCTTGGGTTCCTATTAAATCTCCCCCCCCCTCACCTTAAACCTGATTCTTCTGGTTCTTGATTTCCCTACTCTGGGTTAAAGGCTCTGTGCGTCTACCCTATCTATTCCTCTCATGATTTTATACACCTCAAAAAGATCACCCCTCAGCCTCCTGCGCTCCAAGGAATAGCATCCGAGCCTACTTAACCCCTCCCTAAAACCTGGGCCCTCAAGTCCTTGCAAATTTTCTCTGCACCCTTTCCAGCATAACAACATTTTGAAGATGAATTTGTATTCAAAATGAATTGAATCCTCTTGTTAATTTATTCCCTTGAGCAACAACAGCAATGTCACAGAGTTGGGTTTGCAGGCAGGAGTCTCACTGTCGTTCCTGTCTCATTTTCAAAACCCCAGTCCTTAGCTGCTGTGGGCCTTGTACTTGCCCAATATGAGGTGATTATTGAAAGTTCTTCCTCTTCTAGTCCTGCTGTTATTTTCTCTGGAAATTCCCAGAGAAATTTGCTGTATTTCCTTGGGATTATTATTTCAAATGAGGAGCATCATGAGTAACTGAAGACTCCCATCCCAGGGAAGTGGATGATGGCACCATGAACTTGGGTGAAGTTGAATATGGCTTGGTCAACAATCCAAATGATCTCTCTAAAGGTTTGATCTATAGATGCAAGAAACAATGCTATCCTGCACTCTCTATATTCTAGCTAGATGCAAGGAACTGCGGATGTTGAAATCTTGTGTAGAACACAGTGCTGGAGCACCTTGTATTTCACTTAAGTAGTTTAAAACCCAACGGTATGAACATTGAATTCTCTAGATTTAGATAACTACAGCAGTTGTTTTAGGCTTTGGTGAAACCACATCTGGAGTATTATGTACAGTTTTGGTCTTCTAATTTGTGGAAGGACATCCTTGTGATTGGGGCAGTGCAGCGTAGGTCCACGAGATTGATCCCTGGGATGGCGGTACTGTCATATGAGGAAGGATTGAAAAGACTAGGCATTTGTTCACTGAAGTTTAGAAGGATGAGGGGGAATCTTATAGAAACAGATACAATTATAAAAGGACTGGACAAGCTGGATGCAGGAAAAATATTCCCAATATTGGGCGAGTCCAGAACCAGGGGCCATGGTCTTTGAATAAAGGGGAGGCCATTTAAGACTGAGGTGAGAAAAAATGTTTTCACCCAGAGAGTTGTGAATTTATGGAATTCCCTGCCACAGAGGGCAGTGGAGACCAAATCACTGGATGGATTTAAGAGAGAGTTTGATAGAGCTCTGGGGGCTAGTGGAATCAAGGAAACTGGAGAGAAGGCAGGCACGGGTTATTGATTGGGGACGATTAGCCATGATCACAATGAATGGCGGTGCTGGCTTGATGGGCCGAATGGCCTCCTCCTGCACCTATTTTCTATGTTTTCTTCTATATCCTGCTCGTGTAGAAAACTGTGCTGGAACACCTTGTATTTCGCTTGGGTAGTTTACAACCTAGAGCTATGAACATTGAATTCTCTAATTTTAGATAACTTATACAAACTATCCTCTCTTTCTCCTTGTTTTTACCCCCACCCCCCCCCCCCCCCCTTGCCCTCCCCTTCCCACACTAAGAGTTTGTTAACCAGTTCCACACTTCGTATTGATGTATTCCTCTCAGGATCACCCCCCCCCCCACCCCGTTCGTCCTACAAGGATCCCAAGCCGAAACGTGACCTGTCCATTTTTTCCAGAGATGCTGCCTGACCCACTCAGTTACTCCAGTACTTTGTGTCTACCTTGTGTATAAACCACCATCTACATTTCCTTTTTATTGCAGTGCTGAACTTACTCAGTGGGTCAGGCAGCATCTTTGGAGGACGTGGGTAGGCAATGTTTCAGGTGAACCTTCTTCAAGGGTCCCAACCCAAAACTCCCCACTCAGCTATCTTTGTCCTCCAGAGATTCTGCCGGACCAGCTGATTTACTCCTGCACTTTGTGTTCTATATTCTAGCTATTGATTTTTAATTTTGTTCCAGCTTGGTACAGTTGGCAAACTCATGATATTTCTTACATGTATTTCATGCGTAGAACTTCCCACTCAAATGCTTAACTTGAAAATGATGGACGATTGGCAGAAATGTTGGTGTTTTCAACCTGGTTCTACCTGGCAGCTTTGAGATGCTTCAAGCATGGCAGAGTAGTGCTAGGGTTGTCTGAATTTTGGTTTGTGTTCGGATAAACTAGAATCAAATGGCATGCTGTATTTAATGTTCATCCAGAACAATTTGTATGAACATTCTATAAAACTTTGTAACGTGGGTGAGAATAAAATGCACTAAGCGGTCAGTTTTATTTTTAAGCTGCATTCCCAACCACGTCGGAGAGTAATGGCCATTGTGATGTGTAATGTCAACACTGATTTAACTCAACGTAGGTTAATTGTGTTTGGTAAAGATTGTAAATTGTCCCTGGTGTGTAGGATAGTACTGGTATTTGGGGTTCAGTGGTCGGCACAGGCTCGGTGGGCCGAAGGGCCTGTTTCCTCATTGTATCTCTAAATTAAGCCAAACTAAACTTGAACACAATCCCACAGGCCAGTTGACCTAAAAATAAGCCTTTTAGTTTTTTGTATTTGGAGATACAGCGTGGAAACGGGCCCTTCGGCCCACCGAGTACCAATGATCACCCGTACATTAGTTCTATCCTACGCATGAGGGGCAGTTTACAGAAGCCAATTAACTTACAAACCTGCATGTCTTTGGAATGTGGAAGGAAACCGGAGCACCCGGAGAAACCTCTGGCGCTGATCCAGTGGGACTTTTCAGAGACTTGGAAGTTGCAAGATGGCGCCGCCACGTGGTTCCAGAAGTGGATCTATTGTACTCATGACATGTAACAGCATGACATATCTGGATCTCATGCAGAATGAGCTCTTCACTGTATCTATTGTACTGGTGGCAATAAATAAACCAGTGAACCATTGAAGAGCCACAGAACTAGGGTAGAAGGAAGTCATTGTCAATCCCATGAGTCTGTCCAAAGAGAAGAGACTAGGACAGAATCAACGTGATATAGAAGGCTTTTAACAAGGACACAAAAGCTGACTGCCTTCATCACTGGTATCAACTTTATTCTGGCTTTATTTCAATAATTTAATTTAAATTCCCAGTTCGTGGTGGAATTCAAACCGTCGGTGGTCTAGCCTTTTGAATTCTAATCCAGTAATTAATTGTGATGCTATTTTAACCTCTGAAGAAAAATATATATTGTAATTTATTTTGACATATGTGCCCGAAAATCAGAATAGAGGGAAAACATGGAGGGAGTAAATGTTGCAAATTAATTGTGTTTTGATGTGTTAGATCCCCGGGAAATAATAAGTTGCATTCTTAAGTAATTAATATTTATAATTTGGGTGGAATTCAAAACTGTACAAGTGTGCCAGAATATGGGTATTTCATTTATTGTAATTTTTGTTTTTTAAATGTAGTTTATTGAATATTGTCATTGGAGTTTATTGAGGTACAGTGAAAAGATTTTGCTATCCAGTTAGTGAAAAGATTGTGCATGATTACAATTGAGGCATCCACAGTGCACAGATGCATGGTAGGATAGTGCAAGATAAACTCTGATTAAAGATAGTCCGAAGGTCTCCAATGAGGGATGGTAGCTCAGGACTGTTCTCTAGTTGTTGATAGGATGGTTCAGTTGCCTGTTAACAGCTGGGAAGACACTTTCCCTGAATCTGGCTTTGTCACTAATACCTGGATCATTACACCAGTGATTCACCAAATGATTCTACATTCATTGATGCACGTATTATTGCCAACTGAGCTTCCAGCTGCTGGGACAAGAGTATAAAGGGCCTGTCCCACTTACGTGTCCTTGGCACGCAAATTACGCGACCTCGTGGTCACGTTGAGCCGAGACGGTTGAGCGAAGGTCGGGCGTGATTACATATGTACGCACAGCCGTCTGGAGCGTGTGACGTCATTTGAAGATGGAGTAACTCAGCGGGACCGGCAGCATCTCTGGAGAGAAGGAATGGGTGACGTTTCGTGTCGAAACTCTTCTTCAGTCTGAAAAGAAGGGTCTTGACCCGAAACGTCACCCATTGCTTCTCTCCAGAGATGCTGTCGGTCCTGCTGAGTTACTCCTGCAATTTGTGTCATTCTACAATTTTCTTCGCCCCGCTCTGGGAGTAGAAGTGGGGGCGTATCCGGACCGCAACGGCTGTGAGCCCCAGGCCGAGTTTGGTGATCGTTTGCCTGCTTCTACTGCTGTTGGAGGTGAGACGTTGCGTCGCGCCAGGGTCTTGGGCCTGTCCCACTTTGGCCGTCAGTTCCACGACAGGCCGTTGGTGCGCGAAGATTTCGTTCACTGCAAGAATTTTGGAGCGCCGCGCGATGTCGGGACCGGCCCCGCACAACTCCATACCCCTCCGTGCTTCTAAGTGGGACTGGCCCAACGCGGCCATACGGTGCCCGTACACCTCAGGCGACCATGAGGTCACGTAATTTGCAAGCCAAGGACGCATAAGTGGGACAGGCCCTTAAGTCTCCAAATGAAGTAATTTTGTTCTTCAATCTGACTGCTATCTTGGCAAACCTTTAGTGTTGTAGGGCAGGCAGCAACTCTGGAGAACATGGATAGGTGACATTTTGGGTTGGTCACCTATCCATGTTCTCCAGAGATGCTGCCTGACCCGTTGAGTTACTCTTTTGGCATTTTGTGTCTATTTTTGTAAACCAGCATCTGCGGTTCCTTGTTTCTTTAGTGTTGCTGCTTGCATTTAAAAAGAACGCTGCATTTTCAATGGTTTAATTGTTCATTTTATTATCACGCGTACGATAGTTCAGTTAGATTATTGCCATTCATATGTACAAACCCCGATTTAGTACTGAAAGCATAGAAACAGCCCACTGAGTCCATATTCAAGAGCCACTAAGTTTTGGCACCATTTTGAAAGTCCCAGCTGCAGCTGTCCACGGAGGCCTGTTGCAGCCAACGTTCCCGTCTAGATCATGCTGCAAACCGTTGCTCTCACTTGTTCAACTGCCTTCAACCTTCGTATCCCGGTGGCGCTTCCCACAGCTGACCTTGAGGGCGTTACCTCCAGATTCGGGGACATTTTCTACCCAGTTGTTATCAGGCAACTGAGCCATCCAATCAACAACTAGAGAGTGGTCCTGAGCTACTATCTATCTAATTGGAAATCCTTGGGCGATCTTTAATCTGCCTTTACTGGACTTGCACTCAACATTAATCCCTTTATCATGTATCTGTACACGGAATGCCTCAATTGTAATCATGCAATGTATTCTACTGACTGGATAGCACGTAACGAAAGCTTTTAATTTTACCTCGGTACACTTGAAAATAAACTGCGCAGAAGGCAAAACCCCGGTTCAGCATCTGTTCTCGGTCTGTGGAACGAGCAGGAAACAAGCCTCGGACATGGCCCCCGCTCGAGATGGGAGCCTGTTGGGATCTTCTGCCGCAGTGGCCTAGGGCTTTAAATATTACATTGCATGAAGCATTCAAAATGTTTTTTTCAAGCTCAACATATCTTCAGCTATAGACTTTAGAGGTACAGCGTGGACACAGGCCATTCGGCCCACCGAGTTTGCGTCGACCGGTGATAACCCCGTCCACTTGCACCTTCCTACACACTAGGGACGATTTGCAATTTTACCGAAGCCAATCAATTATCCTACCTGTACATTGTCGGAGTGTGGGGGGAAACCGGAGCACCAGGAGAAAGCCCATGCGACCACAGGGAGAACGTACAAACTCCATATGACAGCACCCATAGTTGGGATCGAACCCGGGTCTCTGGCACCGTGAAGCAGCAAGGTGAGGGAGGAAACTCTTCTGCAGTTGTATAGGGCTCTGGTAAGACCACATCTGGAGTATTGCATACAGTTTTGCTCTCCTAATTTGAGGAAGGACATCCTTGTGATTGAGGCAGTGCAACGTAGGTTCACGAGATTGATCCCTGGGATGGTGGGACTATTATATGGAAAGATTGAAAAGATTAGGCTTGTATTCACAAAGAGGATGAGGGGAGATCTTATAGAACATAAAATTATAAAAGGACTGGGCAAGCTAGATACAGGAAATTTTTCCCTATGTTGGGCGAGTCCAGAACCAGGGGCCACAGTCTTAGCATAAAGCGGAAGCCATTTAAGACTGAGGTGAGAAAAAACGTTTTCACCCAAAGAGTTGTGAATTTGTGGAATTCCTTGCCACAGAGGGCAGTGGAGGCCAAATCACTGGATGGATTTAAGAGATAGAACTCTAGGGGCTAGTGGAATCAAGGAATATGGGGAGAAAGCCAGGCACGGGTTATTGATTGGGGATAATCAGCCATGATCGCAATGAATGGCGGTGCTGGCTCGAAGGGCCGAATGGCCTCCTACTGCACCTATTTTCTATGTTTCTATGAAAGATTTAATAGAAAACCGAGGGGTAACATTGTCACATAGTGTGGTGGGTGTATGGAACTAGCTGTCGAAGGAAGTAGTTGAAGCAGGGACTTTAACACCATTTAAGAAACATTTGGACAAGTACATGGATGGGACAGGTTTAGAGGGATATGGGCCAAACACAGGCAGGTGGGACCCGTGTATATGGGGCATGTTGCTCGGTGTGGGCAAGTTAGGCCGAAGGGCCTGTTTCCACTCTGTATGACTCTATGACATGGTTGTCAGTCCAGTCATTTTGGAAGGAGGGAAGCATTATTAAGCTAGGGTGATTCTCTGAACTCTGGACACAATAAGAATGAGATTGGATATTTATTTTGTGTTTGCCCTTGGAGGCAGATATCTTACAGTGCATTTAGTCAGCATTTGTCTGGCATCTGCTCCTGATGGAATCACGGAAGGAATTGGTTGTAACGTAGCGATCCTGCAAAACACAACCTCTTTTTTATAAACTCGTGCTTGGATGTCATTGTTTAGTTGAAAGAGGTCAGGTACAGTACAGCGCATACCTTATCTGCAGAAGGGAGCAGTCAGTTGCCGGATCAGATACATTTTGCATCCCCCCAAAACAAAGTAGCTCGAAAGGCGTGGAGATAATAAAATCTTGGCCGTGTTCCTGCAGCTTTGACTGTGATGTCTGAAAACTGAATCACCTTCCTGTGTGTCATGCTATTTACTTTCAAGGTTACCTGAATATTTAATGTTGATATTTGAGTTTAGTTTATTGTCTCGTGTACCGAGGTACAGTGAAAAGGTTTTGTTGCGTGCAAATCACTCAGCGGAAAGACAATACACGATTACAGTCGAGCTATCCGCAGTGCACAGATGCACGATAAGGGGAATAACATTTAGTGCAAGATAAAGTCCGATCAAAGATAGTCCAAGGGTCTCCAATGAGGCAGATAGTACCTCAGGACCGCTCTCTAGTTGTTGGTAAGATAATTTAGTTGTCTGATAACAGCTGGGAAGAAACAGTCACTGAATCTGGAGGTGTGCGGCTTGCAGCCCATGTGCACAACTTGCCTGATGGGAGAGGGGAAAAGAGGGAGTGGCTGGAGTGAGACTCGTCTTTGATTAATGTGGACACATTGTAGATTTATTTTGGTCTTATGGGATTAGATTTGTGATATTCCTTTGCTCGTTTGCAAATGTGTTATCACCTATAGATCGGAATACATATTGGAGTATTTTGATGGCAATTTGTGAGGGACATGAGACTGGTGTGCAATATAGACTTTTAGAGATACAGTGCAGAAACAGGCCCTTCGGTCCACCGAGTCAGCGCCGACCAGCGCTCACCACGTACACAGGCACTGTCTTACATGTTATCAACAACAATTTTACCAAAACCAATTAAGCTACAAATCTGTACATCTTTGGAGTGTGGGAGGAAACCACAGCAAACCCACAACAACGTACAACTACATACAAAACAACCACATACAAACAACGTAGTCAGGATCAAGGGTACACAAAAGGCTGGAGAAACTCAGCGGGTGCAGCAGCATCTAAGGAGCAAAGGAGATAGGCAACGTTTCGGGTCGAGACCCTTCTTCAGACTCAAACCCGGTAGTTAGGATCAAACCCGGACCTCTGGTGTTGTAAGGCAGCAACTCTACCACTGCGCCACTGAGCTGCCCCTTCTCCATACTTTGCAGTCACTCATGAAACACAAGTATCTGAGAGTCACACACTGTACCAAAACAAGTAGGTATTTACTGAAGAAGGGTCTCGACCCGAAATGTCGCCTATCTCCTTCGCTCCTTAGATGCTGCTGCACCCGCTGAGTTTCTCCAGCCTTTTGTGTACCCTAGGTATTTACTATCATGGGCAGAAATGAAATTATCAGTGGTGTTTCAATACTTCAGGAAATAGTAGGAACTCACTGTTGACTCCAGATGATGAATAGGCCAGTTAGGGGAACATTTCCAGTTATGCAGTTATTCGGTGGCAATCCTGCACAGCTATTAATAATGAACCACAACCATTAACAAGCTCATGTTATTACTTTATGTGCACTTGTCAGTCAGGATCATAGGATTTCAAGTGCACTGTTCTAGCATTTCCAGTGTTGCTTTTTGATGTTGGTTGAATTTTTTTGCTTTATAACCCAGACAAAATACAGAAGGTGGTGTTGGATGTCTCCGTAGATGGAGCCACAAGGCTTGGCTTGTGTAAACTTAGAGTCATGCAGCGTGGAAACAGGCCCTTCAGCCCAACTTGCCCACGCTGACCAACATGCCTCATCTACACTAGCCCTCGCTTCAACAGTAACCCTGTAGATCTATCCTATCCATGTAGCAATCCTTGATTTCATAAGTTCATATGTGAAAGGAGCAGTGTTAGACCATTCAGCCCTTCAAGTCTACTCCGTCATCCAATCATGGCTGATCTACCTTTGCCCCCTAATCCCATTCTCGTGCCTTCCCCCATGCTAATCAATAATCTATCAATCTCTTCCTTAAATATATCCATTGACTTGGCCTCCTCAGCCTTTGTGGCAATGAATTGTCACCACCCTCTGACTAAAGAGATTTCTCTTCAACTTGCTAAAAGAACATTATTTTATTCGGAGGCTGTGCTCTCTGGTCCTAGACTCCCCCACTAGGAATGGACAGTCTGAAAGGAATTTAAAATGAAACTGAATGGATAAACAATTTAAAGTGTAACCAAACTGAATTTTGTCAGCCAATTAGGAGCGCTCAAGCCTTATTATTCAAGGCTCATCTAATTGTATAGATTTAAGGTGAGGTGGGAAAATTTTAATAGATCAAGGGGGATATTTTTCACTATGGTGGGTATATGGAGTGAGCTGCAAAAGGAGGTAGTTGAGGCGGAGGCTATAACTACATTTAAAAAATACTTATACTGTTACATGAATAGGAAAGCTTTAAACTGATACGAGCCAACTTTGACTAGCTTAGATGGGGCATCTAGGTTGACATGGACGAGTTGGGCTGAACAGCCTGTTTTCATGCTTTATGTCTATGGCACCCTCTTCTTGCGCTGCTCATCAGGCATCTGTCCAGATTGGTCTTAAAACTATTCAAGACTTTGCTTACAATGCCCTTTGAGGAGGTGTGTTCCAAAGAATAGAGAAAAAACATTGCCGCATCTGTCTTAAATCTGTCTTAAAAAACACCTTATTTTTAATTAGGTGAGCCTTTGTTCTAAATTGTCCCACAGGAGTTGCTCCAGAACCACCCAGAACTATCCTCTCAGAGTCATAGTCATATGGTGTGGAAACCGGAGCTGAATTAGGCCATTTGGCCCGTCGAGTCTACTCCGTCATTCAATCGTAGCTGACCCATCTTTCCCTCTCAATCCCATTCTCCTACCTTTTCTCCAATAGTGAGTGCCATAGTGAAATGTCTGAAGTTGATCAGCTAATTGGAAACATTGCAGAGTCATACAATGTGGAAACAGGCCCCTCACTCAACTTGTCTGCACCAACCAACCAACATGCCATCTACACTAGTCCAACCTCCCTATGTTTGACCCATAACCCTCTAAACCAATCCCAACCATGTACCTGTCCAAATGTTTCTTAAACTACCTCCTCCGGCAGCTCGCTCCATATACCCACCACCCTTCGTATAAAAAAAGTTATCCCTCAGGTTCTTATTAAATCGTCGTTCCACCCCCCCCCCCCCCCCCCCCCCTCACTTTCAACCTATATCCTCTGATTCTCAATTTCCCTTCTCTGGGTGAAAGGCTGTGTATTTACCCAATCTATACCACTCTTTACGCCTCTATAAGATCACCCTTCATCCTCCTGCACTCCTTGGAATAAAATCTGAACCTGTTCAACCTCTCCCTATAGGTCGGGCCCTCGAGTCCTAGCCACATCCTGGTAAATCTTCTCTGCACCAAATTCCAACTTGACAACATCTTTCTTATAACACAGTGACCAAAATTAAACACAATACTCTAAATGTGCCCTCACCAACATCTTATACAACTGTAATATGACCTCCCAACTTCTATACTCAATACTCTGATTGATGAAGGCCAATGTGCCAAAAGCCGTCTTGACCAGCCTATCTACCTATGACTCCACTTTCACAGAACTTTGTACGTGCAGAGAGACCCTTGTTTCTTTCATGTAATGAAAAGCACAAATTCACAGCGCATATCTTCCTGACAATGATTCCTTTGTGCTTAAATGATCAGCTCTATCTTGCAATGTCTACGAGATCCAAATCTTGAAACGTCAGCACTGCTACACAGAAGTGTTTTCATTCAGCATTATTAAAGAGGGCATGGTGGCGCAGCGATCAAGTTGCTGCTTTACAGAGCCAGAGACCTGGGTTTGATCCTGATTACAGATGCTTCTGTCTGGAGTTTGTATGTTCTCCCCGTGACCTGCATGGGTCATCTCCGGGAGCGCTGTTTTCCTCCCACGCTCCAAAGACGTACAGGTGTGTAGACTAATTGGCTTGGTTAAATTGTCGCTGGTGTGTGTAGAATAGTGTTAGTATGCGTGGAGCGCTGGTTGGTGCAGACTCGGTGGGCCGAAGGACCTGTTTCCACACTGTATCTCTAAACTGAACTGAACCCGTAACTCGAGGGTGCAGGAGGCACCACTTGGTTTTGACTGTCTTCAATGGGGTGGACTCGGCAACATTATATCCCTGCGATAAACACACAGTGTTGGAGTAACTCAACATGTCAGGCAACACCTCTGGAGAAAAAGGATGGGTGACATTTCTGGTCGGGACCCTTCTTCAGACTGTAATTAGGGGGTGGTGGAGGTGAAGAGCTGGAGGCAAGTAAAGACAGAATCAGGGGCAACCACACATGATCTCAGGCGGGGCATTGCCTGGTAGGTCCATTGTTGACTAGGGAAGGTGTGATCTCAAGAGAAACAATGTTGAGAACTATGGAACTGGAAAAACATCTAGGATGGAGTAAGAGGGCAAGGTGGGGAGGGGAAACGGCAACCAATCTTACTCTCCAGAGGTGCTGCCTGACCTGTAAAGCTATGCCTGCACTTTGTGTCTATCTTTGGTGTAAATCAGCATCTGCAGTTATTTATTTCCACAAAAGAAATCCCTTGTGGTCAGTGATTTATCACTTAAAGGGTTAGTAAAAATATTAATTAAGTGGCTTTCTAGCTGAACCCAAAAAGGAATAGCTAAGCTTTTCAAAACTGTGAGCTGTCAGTGACAACTCTCACGTGGTGTAATTCAATGTTTTCACTTGAGCTGAATTGTAAGACCCATTTCTTTCTATAACAAGAGAAAGGACAGGACAACATCAGCACAGACTGTTCAGTCGACCCACGCATTCCATCTATTCCACAAAGGGATTAATGACAGATATTTAATCTGAGCTGTGGGTGCAATTTGGGTGTCAAAAAAGGTGTTTGTGTGGCACAGGATATGCCAAAGAAAACAATGTTTTGTGGGTATTGTTTGTACACTGCTCATTCCAATCAAAAGTAAATAAGTCAAGATTCAAGAATGTTTTATTGTCATGTGTCCCATACAGGACAATTAAATTCTTACTTGCAGCAGCACGACAGAATATGTAAACATAGTACTCTGTAAACAATATCATAAATGAGAAAAAAACTTTTTCGCTTTCACATACAGACACTGCAAAACGATAAAACCAATGCCCCAAAATCTGTGCAGTTCAGAGCTTATTTGGAGGTTGTAGTGTTTAATAGCCTGATGGTTGTAGGGAAGAAGCTGCTCTTGAACCTGGACGTTAGTTTTCAGGCTCCTATATCATCTTTCCAATAGCAGGAGTGAAACGAGAGCGTGGCCAGGGTACTGTGGGCCTTTGATGGTGCTAGCTGCCTTTTATTGAGGCAGAGACTCTTGTAAATCCCATATAATGGTCATAAACAAACCATTACTCGGTCACTGCGCAATTTTATATCTTTGCCCTTTTAGCACTTGATGCCCAGTTAACCTCCTAATATTCAGTGGGGTTAAGCACATATTTAGAGGTAGGATGTTGTTAAACTGGAAAGACTGCAGAAAAGATTTACAAGGATGTTGCCAGGACTCGAGGGACTGAGCTACAGGGAGAGATTGAGCAGGCTAGAACTCTATTCCTTGGAGTGCAGGGGGATGAGGGGTGAACCTGTAGAGGTGTATAAGATCATGAGAGGAATAAATAGGGTAGAGAAAAATGACATGGTCACGGGGAGAACGGACACGCTCCATACACACACACACCATAGTCAGGATCAAACCCGGGTCTCTGGCGCTGTGAGGCAGCAACTCTACTGCTGCACCATTGTGCCTGGTGGAAGTCACCAGATCTACATTGGATGGCCTGTGAGATTGACATTGATCTTATAGAGGTGTATAAAATCATGAGAGGTGGATGCACAGAGCCTCTTGCCCAGAGTGGGAGAATCGAGAACCATAGGTTTACTGTGAAGGGGGAAAGATTTCATAGGAATCTGCGGGATAACTTTTTCATGGAAAGGTTGCGGGTGTATGGAATGAGCTAGTAGGAGATAGTTGAGGCAAGGGCTATGGCAACATTTGAGAAAAAATTGGACAGGTACATGGATAGGACAGGTTTGGAGGGATATGAGCCAAATGCAGGCAGGTGGGGCTAGTATAGATGGGACATGTTGATCGGTGTGGGCAAGTTGGGCTGAAGGGCCTGTTTCCACACTGGATGACTATAAACATCTGTAGACTACCATCTCGGTAGCTGACCAACTGATTTGTTGAACAAGGCCCCATCAGACTGGTGACGGTGAACTCACAAACATGTCTCCCTTTGTACTGTCAGATGTGGTTTATTAAGTAGAACTTAACTTCAGAAGACGGTGGGTTCCAGTCCCACGCTGGGATTATGCATGTAAAAATTTAAAGCTGGCATTCCACCTAGTACTGCCAGGCCATCTGAGGTACCACCCCCAAATTTATAATTCAGGTGGAAGCAAAAAATCGCAATGGTTCTCCTTTGATCTCAGTGACCCTGGGCCATTATTGATCATTCATACATCATTCTTGAAACAGATTAGCCAGTATCACTGCATTGCTATAAGTGGAAGATTGTCAAGTGCAAATTGGGTGACGCTTTCACTATGTTATAATAATGACTACGCTTCACTGGATGGGAAAATCTTTGGGATATCCTGAAAGGGAAGGGCATACCATGAATAAAAATACAATGGTCCAATTATTTTATTGTCATGTGTACCAAAGGTACAGTGGAGTACATTTTTTGCAAATAGTTCAGTGCAATTATTGGCAATCCTGGATTTTTGTCACATTGGCCTTCATCAATCAGAGTATTGATTTTGGCACAGTCAGAATACTAAATATAGAAGTTAGGAGACCATGTTGCAAATGTATAAGACGTTTGTGAGGACACATTTAGAGTACTGTGTTCAGTTTTGGGCACCATGTTATCGGAAAGATGTTGTCAAGCTGTGAAGATTTATGATGTTACCAGGACTTGAAGGCCTGAGCTAGAGGGAGAGGATGCACACGTTAGGACTCTATTCCTTCGAGCACAGGAAGATCAGGGATGATCTTATGGAGGAGTACAAAATTATAAGAGGAAAAGATCAGGTAGATGCACAGAGTCTCTTGCGCAGAGTAGGGGAAACGAGAACCAGAGGACGTAGGTTTAGGGTGAGGGGGTAACCTTTTCACAGACAGTGTAGTAGGTGTATAGAATGAGCTTCCGGAGGAGATAGTTGAGGCAGGTACTATTGCAATGTTTTAAGAGTTTAGATAGGTACGTGGATAGGACAGGTTAAAGGCATATGGCCCCAACCCAGGTAGGTGGAACTAGTATAGATGGGATATGTTGGCCGGCGTGGGCACATTGGGCCGAAGGGCCTGTTTCCATGCTATAAGTCGCTATGACTCTATGACTATAATTATCCCATGTATGGAAACAGACCACTGAGTGCACATGCAATAGTAGCCAGAATTTGGTGTAGCTGGCCATAAAGGCCCATAGCAGCCATCACCTCATTTGGATCGCCAGCGAGCTTCCCTTTTCCTCTCTGGGCAATCAACCTTCATTCCCTGGGTGGGTTCCTCTCTCAAGCGACCTTGAAGGTGTGGAAGGTTACACCCCCCTGTTCTCCCACAAGTTCAGCGTCCACCTATCCATGTTCTCCAGAGATGCTGCCTGATCCGCTGAGTTCCTCCAGCACTTTGTGTCTTTTTGGGCCAACGTTTCCAATTGAATCCCATGATTTGTGGAGATGCGTCCATACAACATGCTTTCTCTCTCAATGTATATGTTGGGGAATTCATATTGTAATGTAGGCTGGGCTGTTAGTCTAATTGACTAGAAATGGATGTTGCATTGTTTGATAAAGTATCATTAAGCAAGTATCAATAGCAGAGATTGCTCCTTAGATGCTGCTGCACCCGCTGAGTTTCTCCAACACCTTTGTCTACCACATTTTTTTTGAGTGATTTGTCAAATTCCATAGGGGTGAATTTCCATTAACAAAACGACCACAACGTGGGCAGATGTGCTCATGAGCCCATTTTGCGGGTTATTAGAGTTTCTGAATATTTGGGATTATTGATTTTGGTCTCCATGGAATTTGAATGAGCCCCTCATGACAACAGTTCCCTGTGAGAAAAGATATCCAAGTGCTAAGAAAACATTTGTTGATTTTAGCGTGTGGGAAGGAACCTCAGGTGCTGATTTAAAACAAATATAGACACAAAAAGCTGGAGTAACTCAGCGGGACAGGCAGCATCTCTGGAGAGAAGGGAATGGGTGACGTTTTGGGTCGAGACCCTTCTTCAGTTATTCTGAGTAACTCTCGCAATTTGTCTATTCTCATTGTTGATTGTAGTGGTTCTTAGAATGGTTACCAGGGAGTATGTATCAGATGTGCTGGATGAGTGGGAAGTCATGACAAAGAAACACATAACTTTGTTATCTTGAGGAATGTCTGGCCTAGATAGTTGCTGTGTCCAAGATCCCACAGTATTGTAACACAGGGGAACTCGTTCACATCTCTTTCATCTATTTCCATGAGGTTTTCAGCCATGTGACTCACAAAGCTCTGATAACGAAGTCAGAGTGAGGAGTCCAATGTTTCAATCTTGAATTTTTATCTACGTTTTTGATTCGATATCTGTATCGGAGGCGAAAAAACCCCCACATTGATCAGATTGTCGATAGGTATTCATTGTACTTATTGCTCTGATTATACTTTGGGTGGCACCATGAGCAGCAGTAGGAGCAACACTGGACGCTGTGCCACTGCTTTCCGCAACCTTAGTTAAGTTTAGTTTAGAGATACAGCATGAAACAGGCCCGCGAAGACATGTCTATCATCGATCACCCGTTCACGCTAGTTCCATGATGTCCCACTTTTTTTATCCACTCCCAAGACACCAGGGGCAAATTAGAGGGCAATTAACCTGCAAACGTGCTGCACAGTGGTAGAGTTGGTGCTTGACAGTGCCAGAAACCCAAGTTTGATTCTTACTATGGGTGCTCTCTGTGCAGAGTTTGTATGTTCCCACTGTGACTGCGTGGGTTTTTTTTCCAGGTTTGTAGGTTAATTCACTACTGTAAACTGTCCCTCATGAGTCGGATAGGGTGCGGGTGATCATAGCATGGCCGTCCGAAGGGGGGGTGCATTGGGTGCGATCGCACCCCCCTTTTTTTCCAGAATAAAAACAAATCCTGAGAAAAAAAATTAAAAATTGGAGCGCAATCAGTGTTTCAACTCTGAAGGAATTTACCGGAAATTCTGGTTCCGGCCCGCGGGATGATTTGAAAAAGATATTTGCGACCTGCACAGTTGGGGGAAGCTTTGGTCGGTGGCGGCCGGGGCAACAAGCAGCAGTGGTCGGCGGCGGTTGTAGTGCGGGGTGACCGAGGGTCGGAGCGAATGTCGGGTCTCGCACAGCAGCAGCAGCAGCAGCGATGGTGGCCCCGCCTGCCCTCATAGCGGTCGCTATGTGCCACTCCAGAGGGGAGGCGGTGGCGAAGAGATCGCTACTGCCTCCCCCTTTGACGGCGGCACCTAGTGGTGGTCAGGGACGGCCAAGGCAGCGGGACGATGATGCCAGTGTTGTCCGAGGAGTGCTGACCTTCCTTTCTCCACACCTCTGCCCCTTCCCCTCTCTCTCTTTCTTGTACGCGCCCCCCCCTCCACCCCGCCCTTATCCTGGTACCCATCTTCTCACGTCACTTATTCCTTTTCTCCAGAGATGCTGCCTGACCCTCTGATCCCCATTCCTGCCTCTATTCAGTCCTCACAGACATCCCCTGTGTTCCCCTCCCCATCTCCCCTCCCCCATTCATCCTGTACTGACCCCCCCCCCCATTTATCCTGCACCGAACCCCCCCATCCATCTTGTAGTGAACGTCCCATTCATCCTGCACTGATCTTCCAATTCATCCTGCAGTGACCTCCCCATTCATCCTGTACCGATCCCCCCCATCGGTCCTGCACTGACACCCCCCCCCATCCTGTATTATCCCCCTTTCATCCTGCACTGAACCCCCCCATCCATCCTGCACTGATGCCCCCATTCTGTACTGTCATCCCATTCATCATGTACTGTCCCCTTATCCATCCTGTACTGTCACCTCATCCATCTTTTACTGATTCTCCCATTCATCCTGTACTGTCACCACATTCATCATGTACTGTACCACCCATTCATCCTGTACTGATCCCCCCCATTAATCATACATTGATCCCCCCATCCATCCTGTACTGACCCCCCCCCCCCCCATCCATCCCGTACTCATCCCCCGTGCTCTCCCCTCACAATTTTACCTACTCCAACCGACACGCACTAATTCCCCTGCCTCAAACCATCCATTCCACACCGATTGCCTTCTTAACCTCCCATCATCTATCCATCCTGCTCTGATTCACCCCCCCCCCCCCCAACCCTACTGCACTGGAAATGTCTTCAGAGCGAACATTGACTATGATTGATAACGGAATGCAATTAAGTGTGTATTAATTCCCAATGTTACTATTTGTTTTCATCCATGAAGATGGATTATTAAATTGTGAACACATGAAGCATTAAAACTGCAGTATTCGATTGTCACAGCTACTGTTGACACGTTATTACATAATTCATTTTAACAGCAAATCAATGCTCTTGATATGGAGTATCAGTACTGTAGTTATTTATTGAGCAACATTCACAACTATACGTTGGATTTATCCATGTTTTACTTCTACAGTTGGTCATATACATCACAAATTTGGTCAGGAGATATTTCAGATGAATATTCCAAAGTCCGGGGGCGACAGGGAGTCACTGTGCGTCACTACGCATCACGCCGCGTCACAACCACGACATGACAACCTCTTTTCAGGCTGTCGCCGAAAATGTCACCCAAGTGGGACAGGCCTTTCACTCTGCGAAACTTGAGGGCAAGGCTTTCGAAGGCAACGTCGGCAGCAAACTTCTCCCTGGCCAGGTTCTCGATCACCTCGGGCTCGAGTCCGCAGTGCTCAAAGAAACTGTCCAAGCCCGAGCAGGCTCAGGAGAAGTGGCAGCTGATGTCTGACTGCGAGCGCTGTAATCCACCTTCATCAACCTGCCGCTTGAGCGGCTCTTTCGGATGACCTGCTGCTGCTCTCGTGGAGCTGCTGGCGTGGTTACTTGTGCACCCTGGGACGCTGCAGGTGTGGTGACTGGTGCTTCCTGGGGTGCTGCTGGAGTGGTTAGTTGTGCACCCTTGGGTGTTGCTGGTCTAGTTACTTATGCACCCTGGGGTGCTGCTGGCGAGGTTACTGTTTCTCCCTGGGGTGCTGCTGGTGTGGTTACTTGTGAACCTTGGAGTGCTGCAGGTGTGGTTAATTGTGCACCCTGGGTGCTGCAACCTCTCTACCGTCTGCTAATTCTCCCCGATGTTGCTGCTTCCGTTGCCGGCCCCTGCTGCTCGTCGCCCCGGCCGCTAGAGCCGGGCAGCAGCTGCAGGACCAGGCTGCCAGTGCCCTTGAAACTGCGGGCACTGCTGGTGGCCGCCGCTCCCCGCATGAACTCGCACTTCTGCCTGTACATGACCAGCGAATCGGGCCTGAGCTGCCACTTGGAGCTGGAGCGATGCACGATGTCAGGTGGGAGCACCAGATCGCCCGCTCTGCTGGGGGCTGCCGGTGGCCAGGTAAGTCTTTGTGTTGCTGCTGGCCCCGCTGCCGCCTTCCTCGGAGGCAGAGCTGCCCAAACAATTGGGCTATACTTTGCACCCCCTCGCTCTTCTGGCTCTTCAAGTACTTGGCCTTGTCGGCAGCCAGTCTCTCCACGGCGCTCTGCCAACCCCGCCTGTCCCCCTCCATTTGACTGCGGAAGTAGCTGGGACCTTTGGTTATGAGCCTGAGCGACAGAGAGACGCTCGCCTCGGGCCTCATGCTTGCAGTGGGTGCGATCTCGCTAGGCATCTTACTTTGATCCAGCCAATGTGGACAGACACGTTTTCTCATCCACGAAGAAGCAAAGACCAGGACTTCCATGAGCAATAACAGGCTGTCTGCAATCACCTTAATCCACATTCACTATGACTTTGCCCATAACTTGGAAAAAGTCGTGACTAGGTTTGTGCAGTTACATTCTTGGAAAATGGAACTGGAAAACATGATTCATGGCTAAATGGCAATATATGCAGGCCTGCCATGAGCGGCCATTGCCTGCATCACTACCCAGGACTTCCATGAGCAATGACAGGCTGTCTGCACTTGCCTTAATAGACATTCACTATGACTTTGCTCATGACTTGGACAAAGTGGTGACTAGGTTTGCACAGTAACATTGTCGGAAAATGGAACTGGAAAACATGATTTATGGCTAAATGGCAATATATGCTGGTCTGCCAAGAGTGTTGTCAAAGTCCATGAGAGGAACCCTGAACTGTCCCCTCACACTTTGGGAGACCAAACAGGGCACTGCAAGAAGAGGTAGAAGTCGGGCTACCTACATGAGTGTACTAGCTGCAGAATGACACAGGCCTTGGACAGTGTTAACAAACTGAACACTGCCATTAAAGATAAAGTCACACTTCGGGAGACCACACGTGGCACTGCAGGAAGAAGTAGAAGCAGGGCTACCTACATCAGTGTACTGCGCAACGACACATGCTTTAACAGCATTAACAAATTGAGGACTGCTAAACTAGATAAACTGGTCTGAGGTGCTATATTCGTGGAACCTGGAATGGCATATAGGTCAACTAATGCCTTTGCATTAGTAGTAGGGGTAAATGGCAATATACATCCCCGAGCACCTGAATGATTATGCAGCATCATGCCAGCATGTTTGATTGTTTGATAAACTATATGATGAATTGCGAAATGTATGTATATTATATATTTTTATGTTATGGAATCAAAATCAAGAATTATGAATTCACATTTCAAAAATGGTTTTACAATTCAGTAGTACTGATTTTCAGTATTCCATAATGATATTTGAGGATACACGAGGTTGCGTGCAAAACACTGATTTTCAAAAATCCAGTTTCTGTGTAGTACGTTCCATTGCATTTATGTGAGAAATACCGATTTCCCTAACAAAATACTGATTTTCAGCCACCAAAATACGGAAATGCTCAGTGAAACTTGGCAGCTCTGCAATTATTCACAATCACATTATGTTTGAGAATTCAAAATGTGATTTATGATCTTGTTTATGAGTCATCATGGAACTAGAATTTGTTATAATAATATGACAGTAAAATAGGTTAGTTGGAAAGCGATCGTAGTAATGTAAATGCACCATTTAGTTTGACTTCAATTTTCATGATGGAAATTGAAGTCGAACTAAATGTTGTATTCACATCACTATTCATGTTGAAATTGATGTGATGTGACGTTGGTAGGTCAGGAGGACCATTAAAGATGCACTGCACGCACTAACACAGTCGAACAGTAACAGGCAATCAAATCAACATGAAACATTTTCTAAAAAAGGTTTTCATTACTGCAACAACTTACAGTATTTTATTTGCAGTTTTTGCATGCTCCTTTATAACATTTTACAACAGTACAACTTGATTATTAAAACAAGGACAACAATTCTTGATTTAAAAAAATGTATACAACAATCACCCCAATCTTCCCATTCCACCCACTCATTAATCTTGACTCCACAAATTATTTCTGAAATATTGGTCATAAATTTGGTGCACAAATGCTCCAAAATAAGACTCAGAATGCAACAGAGATCATCTAAAACCCCGGCCGCGAGGGGTTTCACGCTCGTGATGAGCGCTGGGCGCACATTACTTCACATAACATTTTGTCCTGTCATGCCACCCCCCTTTTTGAAAAGCTTTGTACGGGCCTGCATTGGTTGCCAAGGACTCGGTGGGCCGTAGGGCCTGTTCCATGCTGTATCTTTGGACTCAACTAAATTAAACACAGGGCAAACGTGCAAACTCCACACCCACAGCATCCAAGGTCAGGATCGAACCCGGGTCTCTGGCACTGTGAGGTTGCAGCTCTACCATCTGCACCACTGTGCCACCCATGATTGTAAGTAGAATTATAAGTAGGCTTGCCTGACCTACTGTGAATTGGTAGAGCACGGACCTCCCTACTGTCCTACCATCTACTGAGCAGGAGGAGAACTCATGGACCTTGGAACCTCCTTAACCATTCAGCAAAATCAGATGAATTTCCACTCATATCACCATTTTCTTTGCTTTCCCCAAATAACCAGAAACCCATTGATCTTTCTTTTGACTGACCCAGAATCAGCCCTCTGAGAAGATCATCCCAAAGATTTGAGGGAGAAATTTTAGTTACTGCCGGAAGCAGATGTCCAAATAACTTTAGAGATACAGCGTGGAAGCAGGCCCTTCGGCCAACCGACCCCCACGCTGACCAACGATCACATCCAACAAACTAGGAACAATTTACAGTTCGCAGAAGCCAATCAACCTACCAAACTGCACATCTTTAGAGTGTGGGAGGAAACCGGAGCACCCGGGGAAAACCCAAGCAGTTACAGGGAGACGGTACAAACTCCATACACACAACACTCGTGGTCAGAATTGAACCCGGGTCTCAGGCGCTGTATGGCAGCAACTCTACTGCTGCACCACTGTCCATCCTCTGCAGAGTATTATTTGAGGTTTTAGTTAAGTTTATTGCCACCTGAGGTACAATGAAAAGCTTTCTTATTGTGTGCAATCCAGTTTTATCTGTGCTTCTTTGGAAGCAAATGTACATGCAGCCAGTTTATTGTCAATGCCTTGCCTTGTTTGCAGAGAGGCAAGTGTTGCCACTGACTGTGCTCTCCAAATATGTCCCAAATAGAGAGTTAATATACATTTCTCCATGCTGTGGTTAGTAGACTGATACAAATTTGGTTGCATTTTTCATTGGGTTGTTCTGCTTACAATTCTCGATAGGATGTTTTTGTTTTGTCAAGTAAGGGTACAAAGCCAAGCTTGTAAACTCTAATTAGCAGCAGTCGGTATTCTGCTTCAAGTTGCAGGAAGGTAGTGAATTCTATCTGGATCACTAACTCCACAACGATGTGTTTGGCAGTAGAAGATTCTAACAGGGATAATTCTCCATAACAAATACCAGCTAATGCCTTTTAACTGTTGACATTGGCAATTCCAAGTACATAGTAGATAGATCAGTACAACACAGAACAGGCACTTCAGCCCACAATGTGCCAAGCACGAGGCCAAGTTAATCTTCTCTGCCTGCGTGTGATCTATACGCCTCCAATCCTTGCACATACATTTGTCTGCCTCAAAGCCCCTTAAACATCACTACCTACACTTCCCAGGTGACGATATTCTTCAGTTCACTATTTTATTCATTGGCACATTATCAAGAAATAGATTCATAAAGTATTGCAGCTTCAAGGTAACTTTACTGAAACTTTGAACTTTCAGGATATTCAAAAAATCTAGGCAGCCTTGTCCCCAGAGACACATGGTTCAAATAACACAACCATTTCAGGTATTTTATATTTCTGCAGCATGGCGATGTATATTAGCTGATCAGAACACAACTGCATGGCTTCATCTTTTGCTTTGTACAAAGATTGTTAGAGTTTTTAAAAGCTAAAATAGGATTAATAGGCATGTTTCAATCAATGCCATGTTGAAACATGTTTTGACTTGTTCCCCTGAAGTCTCAAGAAGGGTCTCGACCCGAAATGTCACCAATTCCTTTTCTCCAATGATGTTGCTTGACCCGCTAAGTCACTCCAGCTTTTTGGGTCTATCTGTTCTCTCCATTTGTCTAGCCTCAGTTTCCTGGATTTTGTTAGTTCAAAGCTTCAGTTATGTTATCTTTAAATCTAAATTTTATTCATCTTAAGAAGGGTCCCGACCCGAAATGTCACCTATCCTTTTCCTCCAGAGATGCTGCAATGTTTCAGAAGCAAATAGATGGTTCCATGGATTGGACTGGTTTAGACGGATGTGGGCCAAATGTATGCAGGTGAGACTAGTGTAGATGGGACAAGTTGGTCAGTGTGGGCAAGGTGTGCCGAAGGGCCTATTTCCACACTGTATGACCCTATGACTGTAGATTTGCTCAAGTTGTCAGAGGAACATCCTTGGAAGAGTCTAGAGTACACTGAGTCTCTGTGTCGGGAAGTTTATGGAGACTGGGTGCAAAAAGCAGCAAGTGTGTGAGATAATGCAATCAACCCACCCACCCAATGTCATCTCTACTGCCCCACCTGAGATGGTCAGCAGATGCCTCAACGGGTTTGTCAGTCACCTCAAAACCAACAGGACTCTAGTAGAAATAAGTAAGTGATCCTCACTTTAGACTGTAGAGATGCTGTGCGGAAACAGGCGCTTCGGCCTACCGACTCTGCACTGAGCAGCGATCACTCTGTGCACAAGCACTATCCTACACACTAGGGACAATTTACAATTTTACTTCAGAGTCACGTGAGTGATTCCGTGAAGAAGTCCCGCAAGCGCGTCATTATGTCAGACGTATGGCGCAGCGACGGGCTGGAGAGCGCAGCTCCACCTGCGGTCAGTGACAACTCGCAGGTAAGTTTTAACTACGCTGAGAATGTTTCCAAGGTCCTGTAAGGCTGGTTTCAGGAGCCAGCAGGGACAAGGTCAAATCCGGTAAAGGGAGGTCGAGTCGTGCCGCCAGGTAAGTCAAAGAAAATTGACTGCGTGACTGCGGGCGGGCGCTTACGCCGGCTGCAGAACTGCCGACAGTTCAATAAGTGGCAGCGACTCCAGTGCCATAGAGCACCATGGCCACTCCAGTCAGGAGAAAGGCCAAAAGGAAAATTACTAAGGTCTGTGGACTCTGGTGAGTCAGGCCAAGAGAACTCACCTCCCACCATGGAGGATGTCTAGACAAATAGGGCACCTCATGGGAAAGATACTCCATCATGAGGTATTCCAACCAGAGTTTTTATACTCCTAGGTTACCCCAGCAGCCCGCAGCCCTCCGGCACAGGTCTATACAGGGAAAACCTGTATCAACAAGAGTAAGCATACGTACGCAGGTTTGCATGGGGGCCCATTCCAGCAGCGCCATGTCAAGGGCTGCGTGGTACCTCCCTTATGCATGAGCAGGGAGAGCCAGGGCAGTATGATACTGACCCTGAAGTTGGTGGTATAGCAGAGGAGCATACCCCAAAGCAGAACAGCTTAGCTCCAGGTGTGCCGGACGTGGCATGCAAATTCGCCATACCGGCAGGAACTGGTGAGGCAAAAATCTGCCAGAAACATTAATTACATGACCTCTCACCAGCTCCAAGAATTAACAATGGATGAAACATCCAAAGGATATGAGACACCTGTAAATTGTGCATCACTCAGAGTGCCCACTGTGAACCAGTCCATCCGGGGGCAAATGGGTGCAACCATGCGATTGCATGAACCAAGGCTGCAGAAAGTCTTAAAAGTAATCGGATCAGGCATAACGGCATTTGGGTGGTCAGTTGAAGGGGTACCAATATCAGACACACAGTGGACATGTTAGCCCTACTGTGTAACGCCCACTTTGAGATCAACTGCCTGGCTAAAAACGCCATCAAGCCAACTTTGAATCCGAAATTTGCAGCACTGTGCAGATCATCCAACATACAGCCACCAAACTTGTTGTTTGGTGAAGATCTGGCGAAGCAAGTCAAAGACTTAGATGACGAGGCAAAGTCTTATCAAATCACTTTCGACAAGCAGGATGCCGCCTTGTCAACCATACCCCTACAGATGGGTCACAGACGCCGGTGTGGGGCAAGCTCCCATTACTACGCCATTGGCATGCACCAGTGCACATCCCCAGTAGAGGCAGAGGCGGTACGAGCAGCTGGACTTGTCCAGAACATATCCTCTAGAGACCAGTCACCAGTAGGGGGTAGATTGCAATTATTCTACAATGAATGGCACTACATAAGATCAGAGGCATCTATACTGGACAGTATTCAGGGGGTTTTGAATTGAGTTTAATTTTGAATTACATCCACTCACAACATACACCGTCGAGAATTGGTGTTTTCAAAACCAGAAACTATAGGTAAATGAAATTGAAACATTAAGGGGTAATTTAAAGGACGGCTTATCAGCCTCAGCACTAATATATTCCCCAAGCAAAAGACGGATGTTGGATGTCGAGTCATTCTAGACCTAGCCCGACTGAACTCCTATGTCCATTATAAACACTTTAAAATGGGAACTTCAGTACTGCTAAGCAACTGGTTTCCAAAGGATGTTATATGTCAAGTATAGATCTGAAACTACGACCAAAAGTAGTTTGGTCTACGGCCAAAAGTTTAGAAATTAGGCCTGCAGCGGTCTGGTAGAAGAACAGCAACCCTCCATCCAACGAGTGGCTAATGTTATTGGCAATTTAATAGCAGCCTTCCCTGGAGTGCAATTGGGCCTCTACACTATCAGAATGTGCAATGAGCTAAGGAACAGTCACTCAAAAAACATGCAGGTCATTTCGATAGACTGATGCAGTTGACAGTCCAAGCTATCACCGAGTTGCAAAGGTGGATAACAAATGTCTCACGTTGTTCCAGTAACATTCTGAGTAAACAACCTTCAGCTGCTTTACAAACTGATGTGAGTGTTTCAGGATGGGGAGCCACTGATAACAACTCCAGCCTCGGTGGCAGATGGAGTATGCAAGAGGCATTAATCCTACAGATGCATGGGATAAACTATTTGGAATCGTTGGGGGCATTCAATGGCACAAAAAAGCGTACTGTTCAACAAATGCATGATTTACATGTTCAGCTCCAGATTGACAATACCACAACAATCACATGGGTGGAATTAAGTCATTATCATATGATAATCTGGCTAAACCTCATCTGGCACTGGTGTATTCCTAGGAACATCTGGGTCTCAGCAATCCACCTACTAGCCCACGTAAATTTAAAGACAACACAGAATGGATGTTGAATCCAAAAGTTTTTTTAAAAGATTGTCACCCAGTATGGATTGCCAGACATTGATCTGTTGCATCCAGGCTAAATCACCGGTTACCTAAATACGCCTCATAGGAACCGGATCCAGGGGCAGTAACGGTGGATGCATTCCCGCTACATTGGGAGGTATGCTCTTTTATGCTTTCCCCCATTCTGCCTTATCAGTCAATGTCTCACCAAAATTGAGCAAGGCTCCGCTTCAGGCATTTGGTAGTCCCCGACTGGGCCACACAACCATGGTTACCATTGGTTCTGAGACTGATGGCACAGGCATTCATGGTTATCCCCAAATGCAGCAACTTGTCGGTTCACCCTGTGACAGGAAAGAGTCACCCTTTCCATGATCGTATTAATCTGTTGATTTGCAGATTCTGACGAGACCTTTCTGTAAATAATATTACGTTTTATGTATATGATCTAATCACACAAAGCAGGCCAGGGATGTCCGGGACCAAAATGAGCTTTAGAGCATACCCCATTGACCGGCGACTATGTGTAGTTACGCACCTACGTCAATATATTGAAGTCACCAAGAGTCTTAGAGGCTCCAAAACAACGATGCTCATCAGTCACAGAAAAACTTATAGAAAAGTGTCGGTGCAGACCATTTCTAGGTGGCTGAAACAGGTTTGGATTGTGCTGGAGTAGACACTGATGTGTTTAAATCTCACTCCACCAGGGCGGTATCAACATCCACAGCGAGGGCACTGGACGCCCCTTTAGACCAAATCCTCGGGGCCGCAGGATGGTCCAGTGAAGGGACTTTCAACGGTTTTATAACAAACCTATCCTCACGACGGAAGGATTTGGGCATGCTATTTGGGTTCTGTTTGTAAATTCCCCCAGGGAGAGAGGGGTTGTTATTGCTTCTTTTGTTATTAAGACATAAATTTGTATAATTCAAAGAATGTTCAATACATTATTTGTTTATCCTATGTCAACTGAAGCAGTGTGTCGTATGGAACTGGATCTACGGCATGAAATCACAGAGCTTTGAAATCTTCACGGAATCACTCACGTGACTCCGAAGTAAAATAGTAAGATTAAATGAGAACTTACCAGTTTGAAGTTTGATCTTTATTTTATGAGGAGTTACGGTGAGCGATTACGTGCCCTCCGCTCCCGACCCTCATAATCGCAAAGATCAGCTGGTAGTTCTAGTCTTCTGAGTCTCACTATATTACTTCGACTGAGGTTACTGTGATTTCACGTCGCTGCTTTGAAGATTGACGCGCATGCGCACTGGCGGGCCTTCTTCACGTAATCGCTCACCGTAACTCCTCATAAAATAAAGATCAAACTTCAAACTGGTAAGTTCTCATTTAATCTTACTATTTTATTTTACCAAAGACAATTAACCTACAAACCTGGATGTTTTGGAGTGTGGGAGGAAACAGGAACACCCTGAGAAAATCCACGTGGTCACAGGGAGAACGTACACTTAATACATACAGCACCCGCAATCAGGATCGAACCAGTGTCTCTGGCGCTGTAAGGCAGTAACTCTGCCGCTGCACCACTGTGCCGCCCCCAAGGGACTCGACTCCAAGGGACTGCATAAGAATGTGGTGCCAGTACTTAGGGGCCCCTCTTGTTTCCCAATTGTCCTATCAAATGAGTTGGAACAAGCTTATTTTGTGTGTTTATCCACTCAGAAATATTGCCGGCATACCTTTCACTCAGTGCGCCAAAGAAACTTAAAAAGAAACCAAGAGGCACCCTGTTTGTGTTCTGACCTGTGAACTTTCTCACCCAATAGTGATTAAGCCCTGACCCCCAGACCTCTTTAAGCTACTTTGCAACATTAAGCACTTAAAGCGCAAACTTAATAGGCGAGTTGGATTAGTAGAGAAGCATCTCTGCCTTGATCCAGACCCCCGACTGATGCCGCCAATCTCATGTGCAAGTAAATCTGGAGAGTCAAACAGAAATGTGTGACTCTTGGATGTTGAAAAGACACTCTCACGGAGTGGATTAGAAATCCAAAATGCAACAAATTATCTGGATTACTTCTCCGACTGTCTAGTCAGAAAGTCAGATGAGATTTGATGGATGTGACACGTAGGGGTGAGGTTAATGATGTGAAATAAAAATGCCAAATTGTGCAAATACTGTTGGTGAGAGACAGGCCCAAGGAAGTTGGATTGGTTTCACTTTATTAGACTAGCCAGCAACAAGTGGAACGATTGCCAGTTCATTATGCAGAAGTATCAGCCTCTCGACCTTTGTCCAAAGCTCTGTCATCGTTTTTTAATCTTGTGATTGTTTTCAGTTATTTCCCTGATTGTTTCATTGAATTCATTCATGGGTGCTGGCAGACTAAAGTTCCATGGTTACCTCATACTAAACACAATTGACATCAGTACCACACACTACTACACAACCTGGACAACTGCAGGGCTTATTACAATGTTTGTGAAACTATTAGACAGACACATGGAATAGGCAGGTTTAAGATGGATCTGGGCCAAACAGAGTCAGGTGGGTCTATTGTACCCGAGACATATTGGTCGGTGTGGGCAAGTTGGTCCAAAGGGCCTGTTTCCGCGCTGTATGATTCTGACTCTATAACTGGGCAAATTACGTGAGTGGTGTGGATCTCAATGAGATTATATTTTGGAATAAAGCAAAGGGCAGCATGGTGGCACAGCGGTAGAGTTGTTTTATTTTTAGAGATACAACGCGGAGATACCCAGGTTTCATTCCAACTACGGGTGCTGTCTGTACTGAGTTTGCACGTTCTCTCCGTAATCTGCATGGGTTTTCTCCAGGATCTCCGGTTTCATCCCACACGCCAAAGACGTATAGGTTGTAAATTAATTGGCTTGGTCTATGTGTAAATTGTCCCTATTGTGTGTAGGATAGTGTTAATGTGCAGGGATCGCTGGTCTGCATTGGCTCGGTGGGCCGAAGTGCCTGATTCTGCGCTATATCTCTAAATTAAACTAATCTAAGCAAAGGACAAGAGAATGGATGTATTTTGTAATTCTGTCAGTTTGAGGGATATTGTAACAATGACCAATGCGCTGTGAAATGAAAACTGACATTTTGCTTTAGTTTTTGGTAAGAAATACCGAATACTTACCGAATAGTGAAAGGCCTGGATAGAGTGAATGTGGAGAGGGTGGTTCCACTAGAGAGAGAATTTAGGACCAGAGGCCACATCCTCAGACTAAAAATACGTACCTTCAGAAAGGAGATGAGGAGGAATATCTTTAGTCAGAGGTTGGAGAATAGGTGATATTCATTGTCACAGATGGCAGTGGAGGCCAAGTCAATAGATATTTTTAAGGTGGACATTGATAGATTCTTGATTAGTATGGGTGTCAGGGGTTTTGGGGAGAATGGGGTTGAGAGGGAAAGATAGATCAGCCAATATTGAATGGTGGAGTAGATGTGATGGCCTAATTTTACTCCTATGACATATGAACTTATGCAATACAGCATGGAAATAACCCCTTCAGCTCACGGAGCCCACACCGACCTGGTTACAATAAGTTACTGCGCTTTCTCATCCACTCCCTTCATACTTTACAGAAGCTAATTAACCTACAAACCCACATGTCTTTGGGATGTGGGAGGAAACCAGAGCACCTGGAAGAAACCCAGGTGGTCACAGGGAGAACATGCAAATTCCACACTGACAGCACCTGAGGTCAGGATTGAATCGGGGTCTCTGTCGCGGTGAGACAGCGGCTCTACCAGCTGCACCAATGTTAAAAAGGATGAATGCTGACAATGCTGGGATCTTTCAACATAACTATTTCTCTGGCAAGGAGGGAAGTAAAATGAATAAGTTATCCAGCAACAAACCACCAGCATTACCTGTTGCTTTTGCTTACTGATTTTTGTAATGGTTCATTCAACAATAATTTGGCCCATGCACAGTTGTATTGTGTAGAAGAATGTTGGCTTGAGGGTGGTTGAGGTGGTGGAGATGGCTTTTCTGTGTCTAGCAGTCACCACCTTGTATGCTTTTCTCTCTGGTCTCATTTTTCAAAGGAAAGAGCTTCTCCGGCTGGAAAAGGTACTCTTGTTTAACATCTTTTGGCAGGTTGAGTTTAGTATGTGCTGGTGTAATTCACTGGCTTAGCTACTGAGTACTCTTGTGCATGCCACATCCATGGGAGGCAAACCAATAACCCAATAGAGTTTCCAGTGGAGATATTTTCATAAGTTCATAGGTTGTAGGAGCAGCAGTAGGCCATTCGGCCCATCAAGTCTACTCCACCATTCAATCATGGCTGATCTATCTTTCTCTCTCAACCCCATTCTCCTACCTTCACCCCATCACCCCTGACATCGTTATGAATCAAGAATCTGTCAATCTCCACATTAAAAATATTATTTTACATGGCCTCCACAGTCGTCTGGGGCAATGGATTCAACAGATTTACCACCCTCTGACTAGAGAAATTCCTCCTCATCTTTCTAAAGGTACATCCTTTTATTCTAAGGCTATGGCCTCTGGTCCTAGACTCTCCCACTAGTGGAAACATCCTCTCCACACCCACTCTGTCCTGACCTTTCACTATTTGGTTAGTTATAATGAGGTTGCCCCTCATCCTTCTAAACTCCTGCGAGTACTGGCCCAGTGTGGTCAAATTGCTCCTCATATGCTAACCTAACCATTCATGGGATCACTCTCTCAAACCTCCTCTGGACCCCCTCCAACACCAGCACATCTTTCCTCACATATGGGCCTAAAACTGCTCACAATGGGGAATTTTCTCCCTGCCCAGCTTGAGATGTGCAGAATGCATGCGCAATGTTTAAGTTTCCCTTGGAACTACCCCTCACACGAGGTCTCCAATAGTTTGCCGAGCAAAAGACTTAATTGTTTGCTTTCTCGATTGGCTTTGCCGCACTCAAAAGACAACTCGCAAGATTTGCTGATTGTGCAAACAATACTGAATGAGGAAAATGTGTCAATGTTGTCCAAAATACCACCGGCACAAACAACTACCCCTTTTCCCTGCTTAATTGTTTTTTTTCTATTTTAACAAAGGGTTAATGTTTGGTCAATGAAGAAAATAAATTTACTGAAAGATTTTAAACGCTGAAAACAAATTGCTGTTGGCAGTGGGAAGCTTGGTGCACAATTTTGTTGAAATGCAGCAGCATCTGTAGAATGTAGGAACAAGGAACTGCAGATGCCTGTTTACACAAAAGGACATCAAGTGCAGGAGTAACTCAACGGATCAGGCAGTATCTCTGGAAAACATCAATTGGTGACGATTTGGGTCGGGAGCCTTCTTTAGACCTTCAGCATCTGCAGTTCCTTTTTTAAAAATCACATTAGAGGTAAAGGTCAGCTTGAAAGCCGTTCTGATGAAAATTCATTAAAGCTGAAATGTTTCCCCTACTTCTATCATCCTGAGTAAGTTGCCAGGACTTGAGGGCCTGAGCTGTAGGAAGAGGTTGAGCAGGCTTGGACTTTATTCCTTGGAGCGCATGAGGATGAGGAGTGTTCTCAAGATCATGAGAGGAATAGATCGGGTAACCCGTAGTCTTTTACCAAGAGTAGATAAAGAACCAAAGGATATATAGATCAGCCATGATTGAATGGCAGAGTTGTCTTAATGGGCCGAATGGCCTAATTCTGCTCATATTACTTATGAATTTATGAATTCTGTGCTTGATGAATATTCTCCTCTCGAAGGTCTGTGGCACCAAATGTTCATCGCTGATGCAGTGCAAACTGGTTGGTGTCAAATATCAATCAGCACCACATTGTTTTGCCAACATTGCGATGTTTTTGCCCCTGTCCTTGTGTTAACTGGGAACACATGTCCCAACAGTGAGAATCTCAACAGTGCTTCCCATTTACTGTTGGTAGAATCCATTAATTTGACTTTGCAAGACATTTCTCCTGCCATCTCCTTCAACCTTTTCCTTTTATACACCTCTATGAGATCACCCCTCATTCTTCTGTGCTCCAAGGAATAGAGTCCTAGCCTGCTCAACTGCATTCTGCAGCTCAGGCCTTTGAATCCTGGCAACATCCTGGTAAATGGTTATACGTTCTCCCTGTGCCCACGTGGGCTTTCTCTGGGTGCTCCAATTTCCTCCCACACATAAGACGAACAGGTTTATAGGTTTATTGGCTTCAGTAATTTTGTAAAATTATCTCTAGTGTGTTCGATAGGGCGCATGTATGGAGTGGTCGCTGATCGGCATGGACTCAGTGGGCCGAAGGGCCTGTCTCTACGCTGTATCTCTAAAGTCCAAAGTGTCTGTCCTGGAAGTCCTTTGATCTTATACAAATAAATCTGCAATTTATTTTAAGGTCTGAAATTAGCTTATTTAAATCTTCAAATAAATGATCTAGTATTTACATGAAAGAAGCATTTTGTAGTTCTTAGCCTGAAGGTATAATTTGTAAAATCTGTACAGTTGATAAGCTCCTTAAAACCACACTGAAACATTCCTTTTGCATTAACTTTGAGCAAAAAGTCCAACACTGGTAAAAACCCATCACAGTTGAAGTCTTTTTTTTTGGTTTAGTCCAAGAACGCTGAATTGATTTGTTTCTGTAAGAGTTGCCAAATCTTTGGCATTTAACATTACAAATAGATAAAATCATTTTTTGTACGTGACACGTATTCAAATATTTTTAGATATTTTGTGTGCCAATCAATAGCTTTCCACATTGGTATGTACAGTCAATCAGTTCACGGTGATGTATGCTGTGTAACTTGTATTAAAATTTAGACTCCAATTGTAGTGCAAGTAAGACCATTTTTATGAGAATTGGCCCAACGGACATTATCACGTTCATAATTATTAATTATCTACGTATTTTGGTAAGCAATGTTGCTATACCGAGTCTCAGTACTTCATGCCATACTTCATAAATAATTCCCTAAAAGCCTTAGATGTTTTATCCCTTTTTGCCCCCTAAATACTACCTAATAACCCAATCTCCTCTCTTGTTCTGTTGACTTTTTCCCAAAAGTCAAAAAGTCAAAAGTCAAACAAACTTTATTGTCATTTAGAAATACATTGATATATGCAGTTCCAAGCAAAATTACGTTGCATTTGGCTCCCTGTGCAACACAATAAATTAACCGAAGGATAGGCATGGATGAAAAGGATAAATAGACAATGGTGGCAGCCCATTACATGGCATTCAGGAGTCTGATGGCTCGTGGGAAGAAGCTGTTGCAGAACCTTGATGTTCTGCTCCTTATGCTGCGATATCTTTTTCCCGAGGGCAGCAGAGTGAACAGTCCATGATGGAGATGTGTGGGGTCTTTTATAATACCGCTGGCCTTAGACACGCAGCGTTTGGTCGCAATATCCCCGATTGAGGGGAGAGAGGTCCCGATGATTTTTTCCGCTGTCCTCACCACTCTCTGCACAGACTTCCAGTCGGAGGCTCTACAGTCCCCAAACCAGACAGAGATACAGCTGGTCAGAATACTCTCTATGGTGCCCCTGTAGAAAGTAGTGAGGATGGGATGGGGAGATGAGCTCTTCTCATCCGGCGCAGAAAGTGCAACCGCTGCTGCGCTCTCTTAACAGTTGATGAGATGTTATTCGACCAGGTCAGACTGTTAGTGATCTGCACCCCCAGGAACTTTGTGCTACTGACCACCTCCACATCGCTGTCATTGATGTGAAGTGGTGTGGGACTGTACCGGGTTTTCCTGAAGTCGACGATAACCTCCTTTGTTTTTTCGACATTCAGGATCAGGTTGTTCGTATTGCACCAGTCCGCCAGTTGTTTCACCTCCTCCCTGTAAGCCAGCTCATTGTCGTCCCTGATGAGGCCCACCACTGTTGTGTCATCTGCGTACTTCATGATGTGGTTTGTACTAAACCTGGCACAACAGTCGTGAGTCATCAGGGTGAACAGCAGTGGACTCAGGACACAGCCCTGAGGGGAGCCGGTGCTCAGAGAGATGGTGTTGGAGGTGTTATTTCCAACCCTCACAGACTGAGGTCTGTCAATGAGGAAGTCCAGTAGCCAGTTACACATGGGGGTGCCGAGGCCCAATGGAACCAGTTTGCTTATCAGGTGCTGTGGGATAATGGTGTTGAATGCTGAACTGAAATCCACGAACAGCATTCGCACATAGGTGTTTTTCTCCTCTAAATGTTCCAGGCTCAGATGGAGCACGGAGGATATAGCGTCTTCTGTGGAGCGGTTTGGCCTGTAAGCAAACTGGTATGGGTCGAGTGTGGAGGGGAGTCTGGAGGTAATGTGGTCCCTGACCAGCCTCTCGAAGCACTTCATCATTATGGGGGTGAGTGCTACAGGGCGGTAGTCATTGAGACATTGTATGTTGGATTTTTTTGGCACTGGTATGATGGTGGCAGTCTTGAAACATAATGGGACGACAGCCTGGTTCAGCGAGGTGTTAAGTAAGTCCGTAAGTACATGTGCCAGCTGATCAGCACAAATCATCAACCTTCACTATTGACTGTAATTATCTATTATCTGCTGTCTATACTAAGCTTTTATGCAGTTTACCATTCATATTTAACTGCTCCAATGCTGGAAAGAGTGCAGAGAAGATTTACGAGGATGATGCCAGGACTCAAGGGGCTGCTCTGTAGGGGAAGGTGGACTTTATTTCTTGGAGCGCAAGAGGCTGAGGGGTGCTCTTATAGAGATCGATAAAATCATGAGGGGAATCGATAGGGTGAATGCACAGAGTTATTTTTCGCAGGTTAGTGGGATTTCAAGAACCAGAGGATGTAGGTTTAAGGTGAGAGTGGAACGATTTAAAAGGAACCCGTGGCAAATTTTTCACTCGGAAAAAGTGGATAAATGGAATGAGCTGCCAGAGAATGTAGATGAGGTGGGTACGGTAGTTCATTAGTCATAGCAGCAATATTTGGCCATTCAGTCCATCGAGGCAACTCTACCATTCTCCTGCCTTCTCCCTGTAAACTTTGACACCCTTACTAATCGAGGACCTGTCAATCTTCGCTTTACAAATCCCAAAGGCTTGGCCTACACAGCCATCTATGGCAATGAATTCCACGGATTCACCACTTCATAGCAGCATTTAAAAGATGCTTGGGCAGGTACATGGATAGGAAAAGTTGAGGGATATGGACCAAAAGCAGGCAAATGAGACTAGCTGCAACTTGATCGGCATTGACTAGCTGTGCTGAGAAACCGGTTTCTGTGCTGTATGACTCAAACCATAATCCAGAACATCAGACCTGATCATATGAGGGTGACTTATCATCATTGTTCAGCTGAGAATGTGTTTAGACTAGTTTACTTTAGTTCAGTTTAGTTTACTGTCCCGTGTACCGAGGTACAGTGAAAAGCTATGTTGCATGCTAACCAGTCAGCGGAAAGACTGTACATGATTACAATCGAGCTGTCCTCAGTGTACAGTTACAGGATAAAGGGAATAATGTTTAGTGCAAGATAAAGCCCAGTAAAGTCCGATTAAAGATACTGTAGTCCGTGGGTCTCCAATGAGATGGATGGTAGTTCGGACCGCTCTCTAGTTGTTGGTAGGATGGTTCAGTTGCCTGATGACAGCTGGGAAGATACTGTCCCTTAATCTGGAGGTGTGCGATTTCACGTTTCTATACCTCTAGCCTGATGGGTGAGGGGAGAAGAGGGTGACCGGGGTGAGGCCCATCCTTGATTATGCGGGTGGCCATGCCGAGGCAGGGTGAAGTGTAAATCGAAGCATTGGAAGGGAGGTTGGTTTGCGTGATGGTCTGGGCTGCGTCCACTATTCTCTGCTGACTCTATGTCAGCTGTTGGATCACTTGGTGAGCTCGCAGGTCCAACTCCTTGCAACCTACTGCTATTCTGATGCATGTTAGGCATCTGTAAACTAACTTTTTTTTATTCTCCTTGTTTTCTTTCAAGGATCAAAGAAGCAGAAGCACATGTACACAGTCAGAAGAAAGAAAGGTCTTACTCAGTCAAGGAGAAAGTCAAAACTGGAATGGTGAGTTGATGTAAATTGCTTTGGGAGATATGCTTTAATAAGAATAATTGGGTTTGAATGTATTTCATTCTCAGTGAGATTGTTCTTCCCTGATGAATGTACTCGAGGCTAAAAGGGAATAGCTGGATTTTGGATATTGAAGAACAACGAAGAAAAAAAATTATTATATATTATTATTTTTTATATATATATATACACACACACACACACACACACACACACACACACACACACACACACACACACACACATATATATATATACACATATGCATAAACATATATGCATAAATATATAAAAATCCTCTGCTAATGCCCCCAACCACAATAATATTTTAATACCAAGGAATGTGGAAAGCACCAAATGTAAAAATAACCTTTAAATATTAATCTGTAGTCATAACGATTTTTTGGCACTGTTGGGAATCACTAGTTGCTTGATGTACTAGTTTAGTTAGTGAATAAGTTGTGTGTTATCTATCCTCCCCAACCCCACCCAATAGGGTTTTGCCCTTCAGCTATGTGGGAGATGTTCACATTTTGTAAAGAAGAGGGAAGTCACTCAAACATGAAGCGCAGAGGAGGTTTTATGAGAATAATCCCAGGAATGATTGGGCTAACATACGTTTGACAGCACTGGGCCTGTACTTACTGGAGTTTAGAAGAATGAGGGGGGATCTCATTAAAACTTACTGAATAGTGAAAGGCTACCGGATAGAGTGAATGTGGAGAGGATGTTTCCACTAGTCTAGGACCAGAGGCCATGTCCTCAGAATAAAACTACTTGCATTTAGAAAGGAGGTAAGGTGGAATTTATTTTGTCAGAGAGTGATGAATCTGTGGAATTCATTGCCACAGCTGGCTGTGTGGGTATTTTTAAAGCCACGATTGACAGATTCTTGATTAGTATGCGTGTCCGGGATTATGGGGAGAAGGCAGAAAAATTGGCTTGAGAGGGAAAGATAGATCAGACATGATTGAATGGTGGAGTAGACTTGATGGGCCCTATGGCCTAATTCTGTTCCTATAACTCATGAACCTGTAAACTAATCCTTTTCAAGTATGATGAAGGAGGAGCACAGTGAGAACGTGCCAGAATGAAGAGGCCAAGGAAGTATGTTGCCCTCTCGGCACGCTTGGTATTAGCCAAGAAAGTGTTGAGTCCAAATCAGGCCCACCGCCCGAGCTCTTCCTGCCAACCTCCAGACTGAGAGTCAGAGACAAGTTCAAGGGAAAGGGATGGGCTAGAATCAACCATCCACTAAAAACATCATGTATTCTTCTCTTTCTGCATACACTCTTTCTGCATTTGTACTTTCCTTGAAGTTGTTGTTTGGACTCTTCAAGATCCTTGGGAATGGCAATAGGAACTTCAACTAGGGAAACCATCCTTTTCCTCCAGAGATGCTGCCTGACCCGCTGAGTTATTCCAGCACTTTGTGTCTGTCGTCAATATAAACCAATATCTGCAGTTCTGTTTCTACACATGCAGGAACAGTTGGGCGATATAATGAGGCAACCAGCAGAGTTGCTGTCTCTCAATGGTGGAGACCCAGGGTTCAATCCGGACCTCGGGTGCTGTCTGTGTGGTGGTTGCACATTCTCCCTCTGATCACATATCTTCCCAGCACATCGGTTTCCTTCTTTATCCCAAAGACGCGCGGGGTTTGTAGGTTAATTGGCCCTTTGTAAGTTGCCCCTATTGTGAAGGGGCTGGATGAGAAAGTGGGATAACACAGAACTAGTGTGAACTCGTGATTGATGGTCAGTGTGGACTCAGTGTGCCGAAGGGCCTGTTTCCATGCTGCATCTCTAAACTGAATAAACTAAAAATAAATAGATGTTGCATACGTTACAGCTGACCCAGAGCCAGCCCTGGGGAGAGAGATACAATAATTCCTGTCAATGGCCATTTATTAATCAGCATTTAGCTTTTGTTTATTTTGAGCAGAAGGTAAAGATCTGGTATCTTCAGTATTCCATTTCAGCCTGGGTCCATGTACCATATCCATTACCGTCCTCTAGGCTAGTAGATTGGACACTATTCTGGAGTGAACAAGGGAGTTTGAGGATGTGAAAGAAGTCACAAAATGCTGAAGTAACTCAACGGGTCAGGCAGTATCTCCATAGGTGGCGCTTCGGGTCGGGACTATATTGATGTTGATTTTCCCGGAAATGTCAAGCTATTAAATATTGAGCTACATATTTTGTTAAATATTTGGCACTGCTCAATTATTACTCTTGGCAGATGTGAGAAGTTATTGTCAAAGTTCTAACCCTCTATGAAACCAACACAGATCATTATCTATACACAAAGTGCTGCAGTAACTAAGCGGGTCACGCAGTGTCTCTGGAGAAAAAGGGTGGGTGACATTTTGGGGTCGGAACCCCACTTCACACTGCGAAGGACTGAAGAGTCTAAAGAAGGGTCCCCACCCGAGAGTCACCTATCCTTTTGCACCAGAGGTGCTACCTATCCGGCGGAATTACTCCAGCACCTTGTGTCTATCTATGATATAATCCTGCATCTGCAGTTATTTGTTTCTACAGATCAACATAAACCCAGTGCCTCAATTTTTCAATCCAATTTGAAGTCTTGATGGGCACTTGCTATGCATGCTATCAAGCCCAATTGTACCATAACAAGAGAAAGGAAAAAGAATGCAGAATATAGTGTTACAGCTGCAGATAAAGTTTTTTTTTTAAACAATAAGTGTAAGGGCTGCAATGAGGTAGGTTGGAAGATAGATTCTTAGCTTGTGAGAGGACAGTTCGAGAGCCTTATATTACCAGTGAAGAAGCTGTTCTTGAATCATACCATAGGCTATAAATGATGCTGGGAATAATTTTGAACTTTTAACGAATTTGTTCCTTTCAAAGTACAAATGTCAATAATCTTTAAGATCCAGACATGACAAAGAAAAATACTGCAGCAAAATACCTATTGTCCTCTAAAGTTAACCATCCATGAACACCAAAGGTTCAATTTCAACGAAAGATGCATTTCAATCAGCCCTCTTGTATCCAAAATAAAATTAGCTTTAGGGCAGCAACATTTTCTACCTTGTTTTCTTTTAAAATTGAGATTTCAATAGACCATGGAGCTCAAATGAAATGCATGACTACACAATGGAAGGAATGCCAAACAGATGACATTCAGAAATAGTTTGCCTAGTTTTTTCTCTCATGAATTGCTTCATAAAAATTTGAAGCAAATAGCTTCTTTAAAACAACAAGTCCAGTGCTCAGATAATTCAAGCTCCAGTTTAAATTGGAGTACTTTCATCTATATATAATTCTGGATGTGCGAGTCTTTCTTAAATTTTACTATTTACTCGGCTCTTTCATAAATTATTATTTTTTTACTATTTTGAGTATAACACTTGTGGCATGACGTTGTTTTGAAAGAGAGTGCAAAACAGAAAATATTAATTCGACCAGTCCCCAAGCTTAACTTCTTGATTTAATTTTTTTCCAGTTAGATATGATGAAAATTCTTCCTGGAAGTTGTTCCTCAAATTACCTTTCACTATCAGGGTGCTACCATGGACAGTGCTTGTTTGGTCTTGAACACTTGGTCATTTTTGCATAGCACATATTTTCCTTTTTAATCCTCATGGGTTTGCAGTTGATTCCACTCAATTTTCCTAAGTTTCTAAAAGAGTGAGATATTTTCCTTATTTTTGGCTTTCCTGCCTTTGAAAGCAACAGCGGGAGAGTCTAGCAATAGAGGTCATAACCTCAGAATTAAAGCCTCAGAATGTTCCTTTAGGAAGGAGGTGCGGATGAATTTCTTTAGTCAGGGGGTGTGAATTTATGGAATCCATTGCCGCACAAGGCCTTAGAGGCCAAGTCAGTGGATTTCTATAAGTCACAGATATATTCTTGATTAGTGCAGTGTCCGAGGTTATGCGGAGAAGGCAGGAGGATGGGGTTAGAAGAGATAGATCAGCCATGATTGAATGGTGTTAACGGTGGGCCAAATGGCCTCATTCTGCTCCAATCACTTATGACCTTATGACCTAATAGCTGGGCCGAGGCAGCGTGAAGTGGATGCACCTGCAGTTCCTTGTTTCTACTTCTTGATTGTTTGTGTAATTGGAGTTAAAAATAAAAATTATAACCACTTTATTTTAATTTTTTTGCAGAAAGCAAAGGTGACCATGAAAGACAAACGTATTAATGAATCATATCCATAGGACGCAGAGGATTCATGCATTTTACTGTTGTTATCCCCTTTTGCATTTCTAACCATGTAATGGCACCATCTTATCTCGACCCTTCTGTGCCCATTACATAGAAGAAACATTATCGCTTTCAACTTGACTGGTCAATTCAGCAATACAAGCATTGTACTCTTTATCTGCAACGTTAGGGCATTGCATTTACCAACTGCATGCTCGTAAGCCAAGTAACTGGACACCACATCTTCTGGAAAGTATCAGACCTGAAGGGTTCCTGGACCTTTGGGAGGCTGGGTTAGCTTTTGAACTGACGGTTTGTCGAGGAAGGCAACGCAATCAGTGACTACAGGCGTTTAATCCTTTCACTGGCACTGTGTATTTTACATTAAAAGAAAAGTATAGATATATATATATTCCAGGATAGCATTAAAAATTTGACAGATTCTAGATTTTTGTCCGACAAATCATTAACAGTGCATGAGAAATAGATCAGTTATTTTCTTAAATATCACTTTCTAAACCCCTCCATATCGTCTGCCCCAGGATAACTTGCTATCCTTTGGCAATATATCTGCATGGACGAGCTTCATCTCGAAGGGATTGATCACTGGAATACAAAGTTGGGAGTATTTTTGATTTGCTTAGGAAGGGCCTAATATTGTTGTGAAGAAGTGGGAGGGTGGGGAGGAATGATGGTTAAGCCGGTTGGTAGTCACCATTTCCCAGTATTAAGGTGGAGCCTTGACTGTTGGAGATGATGTGGCAATGAAATGCACTGCTTGTAAACAATTACTAGGATTAAGTTATAAAACAATAACAGTAAACACTTATATGTACACTCCATAGTTCTTTTGTGTTTTAAATGTAAATTTGCCGTCTTACAGTTCATAAGAAAATATTAAATTATTTAAATGTAGATACAGCATGTCGATTTTAGATTCTATTGTTTCAGGAAAACTTGTAAAAATACTGTAAGTTGACAATAGTCTGTTAAAATCGCCAAGTGCAATATTGTATTTAGTATTTCTATTTGGAGTTTCTTTTCGAGGTTTATTTGTATGAAATGTATTGTAGGTTTTTCTGATAAATAAAATTTGACTAATACTCAAAACTATTTTTGTGGTATGTCTGCCTGTACATTACTGCAGGGAGTGGTGCCCAGTTACCAGGTTCATCACAAAATCATGAGAGGAATAGATGTGTACAAGATCATGAGATAAATTGATTGGGTAAACACACATCGTGTCTTGCCCAGAGTAGGGGAATCGAGAACCGTAGGTTTAAGGTTAAAGGGGAAATATTTTGTAGGAAACTGAGGGCTAACTTTCTCACGCAAAGGGTGGTGGGTGCATAGAGCGAGCTGCCGGAGGAGGTAGTTGAGGTAGGGACTATCACAACATTTAAGAAGCTATTGGACAGGTACATGGATAAGAAAGGTTTAGAGGGATATGGGCCAAACACAGGCAAGTGGGACTAGTGTAGATAGGACATGTTGGTCGGTGTGGGCAAGTTGATCCGAAGGGCCTGTTTCCACACTGTATGACTCTGACTCTATCTCTGCAAGCATGCAGCTTGAGTAGATTTCTAAGTGCGTCTGATTCACATCTTTTACCTGCTTCCAGCATCACCATCTCAGTAAAGTGGCCCACAAGTGGAAATGGATTGTTCACCAAATCATGCTTTTGCGTCTCTCCAAAGAAGAGACGAGAACTTGGGCAATAACTTGGGAGCCGTCTGTTGGATGCGGGCAGCTGAACAGGAGACACAAACTTAATAAAAGTATACTAAACATGGGCACAAAATGCTGGAGTAACTCAGCGGGTCTGGCAACATCTCTGAGTTGAGTGAAGCTTAATTGAGTTTAGTTTATTGTCAGCAGAAAGACAATACATGATTACAATCCGCTGTATACATATAAATGATAAAGGGAATAACGTGAATAACGTTTAGTGCAAGATAATGTCCAATAAAGTCTAATAGTCCAAGGGTCTCCAATGAGATTGGGATGGTTCAGTTGCTTGATAGCTATTTTTGGTGTGTTCATACTTCTAGACCTTTTGCCCGATAGGAGAGGGGAGAAGATGGAGTGGCCAGGGTGCGGTGACTCCTTGATGATGCTGGTGGCCTTGCAGAGGCAGCATGAGGTGTAAATAGTGTCGATGGAAAGGAGGTTGGTTTGTGTAATGTTCTGGGCTGCAATTTTGTACAATTTCTTGCAGTCTTGGGTGGAGCTGGTCCCAAAAGGAATAGATGAAGTTTCGGGTCGAGACTCTTCTTCGTTGAGAGAAGGGGAGAGGGAAACAGAGGTAAGACAAGATACAGAACAAATCAGAGACTGCACCCATGACCAATAAAAGGTGGAACCCACAATGAACCATTGTTGGTTGTGGAAGAGGTGATAACGAAGGGATGTATGGATAGATGCTCCTCGCTGAGATGAAGATTCTGAGTTTCCCCAAGTACAACCTAATATATTGCATTACTGGCATCTAAATATGTGTTATTGTGCAATGAAATTGTCTATTAATTTACCACAGCAGAAAAACATGACTGCTTTGTAAATGGATTCATTAAAGAATGTTATCTTTAATTACTACATTAACCTAGTAAGAATAGCTGAAGTCATGTTTGTCTGCTAAAAGCTGGATGGGAACTATTGAAAGGAGAAAAATAAAAGCATCCAAAAAGGATAGTGCGCAATTTTGAGTGGATGTTTTTGTGTCTGGGTCACAAGTGACTTCCTGTTTCACATAATTAATGCCAACGATAAAATGAATGTATATTTACAATTTTCTCTCTTTGTTTGCAGAATTATATAAAAAAATGCAAATTCACAATTTTTTAAAATGTTGAGTTGCACTGGTTGAACTCTGAATCACCCCGTGTATGAGAGAGAGAGAGAGAGAGAGAGAGAGAGATGTTCTGAGGGAAAGGAGAGCGTAGAGGTGCATGCATCCCAACAATGCATGAGGCACAGGTGCAGATGGACAGGCAGGAAGACTGGAGACGATAGACAGACAGAAAGGAAAACACATACTGTGCATGTACAAACACGCATACAGATATACACGTGCACATACAGATATACACATACGTGCTCAGACACACGTGTTCTCAGACACGCGCTCAGTCACACGCTCAGACACGCTCAGTCACATGCTCAGACACGCGCTCAGATGCGGTCAGACACATGCGGTCAGAGACACGCACCGAGACACGCACTCAGACACGCACTGAGACACGCAGACACACACTCAGATGTGCTCAAACACATGCACTCACAGATATACACATTCTCAGACACACTAACTCCCAGACACGCGCTCTCACACACCCGCACTCTCACACACGCACTCTCACACACGCACTCTCACACGCGCTCTCACACGCGCTCACACACTCTCGCACACGCTCTCGCACACGCTCTCGCACACGCACTCTCACACACGCACTCTCACACACGCACTCTCACACGCTCTCTCACGCTCTCTCACACATGCACTCACAGACGCATTCTCACACATGCACTCTCACACACGCACTTTCACATACACCTACTCTCACACATGCACTCTCACAGACGCACTCTCACACATGCACTCTCACACACGCACTCTCACACACGCACTCTCACACATGCACTCACACACACGCACACACACATGCATTCACACACGCACTCTCACACACGCACTCTCACACGCATTCTCACACATGCCCTCTCACACATGCACTCTCACAGACACATTCTCAGGCACACGCACTCTCACACGCCGCGCCGGCTTCTCCGAGACCGCTGCACCCTGTGAGGTGAGTCCTTCTCCGTCGCCTGACCGGGCCTGCTTACCGAGAGTGTTTTGGCCTGCTGCTCACATTTTTGTTTAGATAATACAAAATGCTTTTTTTTATTTACCACAAGTATAGCGTAGTAACAGAATGCAATCAAACAGTTATTAGATTACAGTATTGTCACCTTTATCTACAATATACTCGACCCACCCACAGCCCCCCCCGCGGCAGCCAGCATTCACGGAAGGCCTCCAGAGTCCCCATGGACACAGCATGCTCCCTGTCCACGGACACACGGGGACGGACGTGGGCTGGAAGTGGGGCAGGCATTCGACTCGGGCAGACGCTCAACTGCCCGCTGCCTGGACGCGCAAATGGTCATCTTAGGTCACTGCTCACCGTGAGTGTACACAGACACACAGAAACACACACACACACAGACACAGAACATCCTCGTAAATCTTCTCTTGACCCTTTCCAACGACAACACCATTCCGAGAACATGGTGCCCAGAACTGAACACAATACTCTAAATGTGGGCTCACCAACATCATATATAACTACAGCATGACCTCCCAACTTCTATACTCAATGTGTATAGAAGAGATCGATGTACTACCTGTAGATCACCCATTGCGACGATAAGTAATTAAAAACATTATTTTGTAATACTGAGCTGCAAGTAACTTAATTCTGGAATACTCAGATATTGACTGCCAAGGTTACTACTGCCAAAATAAACAGTGGAGGAGCAGCAGAGACAGGAGACAATCCTGTCTGGTGGCTGTTTTTTAATATATTTTAAAAATCAATCCTCGAGCTGGCGGTGACATTAGAGGAGCTAAGTATATCCTTCAACGTTCTTAATTCTTCAACATTGTCGAGAATTCAGCACATATAATTCTAATTGTCAGTGATTTTGTTCTTTGCAATGGCATCTGAATCTCACTTAATCTAGTAAACGTTTTCAAGTTGGCATTATATTCAAATGTTTGCAAAAGTGTTGCAACCTTTTATGTGGCAATACTGTGTGCATCTCTCTCTCTCTCTCTGTCTATCTCATTTGTTGACTACCTGAAGTTGCCAGTGTGCCCCGTTCTCTCTCTGTCGGTCTCGAAAGGTGTTTCTCTCGCTCTTGGTATGTGGCTGCGTATCTGTGCTTGTGTGCCTGTGTGAGAAGGTTTACGATGATGTTGCCAGGACTCGATGGACCGAGCTATAGGGAGAAGAGAAGGCTGGGATTCTATTCCTTGTAGTTCGGGAAGATGAGGGGTGATCACACAGAGGTGTACAAAATCATGAGAGGAATAGATTGGGTTTACGCACAGAGACTTACCCTCCAGAGTAGGGGAATCGAGATTGAAAGGACATAGGTTTAAGGCGAGGCGGGAAGTCTGAAGAAGGATCTCAACCCGAAAAGTCACCCTTTCCTTCTCTCCGGAGATAATGCCTGGACCGCTGCCCACTGAGTTACTCCAGCATTTTGTGTCTATCTTCATTCCCAAATGAAAGATGCATTCAGAGAGCAACAGTTTCCTTGCATGCCCTAATGTTTTAAAGCCCTGTCCCACTGTACGAGTTCATTCAAGAGTTCTCCCGAGTTTGCCCTGATTCGAACTCAGATATTTACGGTAATGGCCGCTCATAGGTACTCGGGGCTCTAGTGGACATTTTTCAACATGTCCACTAGAACATGTTGAAAAATCTTCACGAGTCTTCCCGAGCTTACCGCCTTTTCCTAGTACCTGCCGTTTGCTTTACGAGCCACTAAGAATCATAGAATCATAGAAAATAGGTGCAGGAGTAGGCCATTCAGCCCTTCGAGCCTGCACCACCATTCATTATGATCATGGCTGATCATCCAAATCCGTATCCTGTACCTGCCTTCTCTCCATACCCCCTGATCCCTTTAGCCACAAGGGCCACATCTAACTCCCTCTTATATATAGGCAATGAACTGGCCTCAACTACCTTCTGTGGCAGAGAATTCCACAGACTCACCACTCTCTGTGTGAAAAATGATCTTCTCATCTTGGTCCTAATGGATTTCCCCCTTATCCTTAAACTGTGACCCCTTGTTCTGGACTTCCCCAACATCGGGAACAATCTTCCTGCATCTAGCCTGTCCAACCCCTTAAGAATTTTGTAAGTCTCTATAAGATCCCCCCTCAATCTCCTAAATTCCAGCGAGTACAAGCCGAGTCTATCCAGTCTTTCTTCATATGGAAGTCCTGCCATCCCAGGAATCAGTCTGGTGAACCTTCTCTGTACTCCCACTATGGCAAGAATGTCTTTCCTCAGATTAGGAGACCAAAACTGTACGCAATACTCCAGGTGTGGCCTCACCAAGACCCTGTACAACTACAGTAGAACCTCCCCACTCTTGTACTCAAATCCTTTTGCTATGAATGCCAACATACCATTCACTTTCTTCACAGCCTGCTGCACCTGCATGCCTACTTTCAATGACTGGTGTACCATGACACCCAGGTCTCGTTGCATCTCCCCCTTTCCTAATCGGCCACAGTTCAGATACAAGTCTACCCTCCTGTTTTTGTTGCCAAAATGGATAACCTCACATTTATCCACATTATACTGCATCTGCCATACATTTGCCCACTCCCCCAACCTATCCAAGTCACCTTGCAGCCTCCTAGCATCCTCCTCACAGCTAACACTGCCCCCCCGCTTCATGTCATCCGCAAACTAGGAGATGTTGCATTCAATTCCCTCATCCAGATCATTAATATATATTGTAAATAGCTGGGGTCCCAGCACTGATCCTTGCGGTACCCCACTAGTAACTGCCTGCCATTCTGAAAATGACCCGTTTACTCCTACTCTTTGCTTCCTGTCTGCCAGCCAGTTCTTTATCCACATCAACACTGAACCCCCAATATCGTGTGCTACAAATTTGAATGCTAATCTCTTATGTGGGACATTGTCGAAAGCCTTCTGAAAGTCCAGATACAACACATCCACTGGTTCTCCCTTATCCACTCTACGAGTTACATCCTCGAAAAATTCTATAAGATTTGTCAGACATGATTTACCTTTAATAAATCCATGCTGACTTTGTCCAATGATTTCACCACTTTCCAAATGTGCTGCTATACCATCTTTAATAACTGACTCTAGCATTTTCCCCACTACCGATGTTAGACTAACTGGTCTGTAATTCCCCGTTTTCTCTCTCCCTCCCTTTTTAAAAAGTGGGGTTACATTAGCTATCCTCCAATCCTCAGGAACTACTCCAGAATCTAAAGAGTTTTGAAAAATTATCACTAATGCATCCACTATTTCTGGGGCTACTTCCTTAAGTACTCTGGGATGCAGCCTATCTGGCCCTGGGGATTTATCGGCCTTTAATCCATTCGATTTACCTAACACCACTTCCCGGCTAACCTGGATTTCACTCAGTTCCTCCATCTCATTTGACCCCGGTTCCCTGCTATTTCCGGCAGATTATTTATGTCTTCCTTAGTGAAGACAGAACCAAAGTGGTTATTCAATTGGTCTGCCATGATCTTGTTCCTCATGATCAATTCACCAGCTTCTGAATGCAAGGGACCTACATTTATTTTAATTAGCCTTTTTCTCTTCACATATCTATAAAAACCTTTGTAGTCCGCTTTTAAGTTCCCTGCCAGTATTCTTTCATAATCTATTTTCCCTTTCCTAATTAAGCACTTTGTCCTCCTCTGCTGGACTCTGAATTTCTCCCAGTCCTCTGGTAGGCTGCTTTTTCTGGCTAATTTGTATGCTTCATCTTTAGTTTTGATACTATCCCTGATTTCCCTTGTTATCCACGGATGCAGTACCTTCCCTGATTTATTCTTTTGCCAAACTGGGATGAACAATTGTTGTAGTTCATTCATGCAGTCTTTAAATGCCTTCCATTGCATATCCGTCGTCAACCCTTTAAGAGTCACTTGCCAGTCTATCTTGGCCAATTCACGTCTCATACCCTCAAAGTTACCTTTCTTTAAGTTCCGAACCCTTGCTTCTGAATTAACTATGTCACTCTCCATCCTAATGAAGAACTCAACCATATTATGGTCACTCTTGCCCAAGGGGCCACGCACAACAAGACTGCTAACTAACCCTTCCTCATTACTCAGTACCCAGTCTAGAATAGCCTGCTCTCTCGAAGAGACGTCCCCGAACTCTGACGTACCCGCTACATACATTCTCCGTGCTTACCATGAGTTTGATTTTTTTTAAACTCGGGAGAGCTTTTGAATGAACTCGAACAGTGGGACAGGGCTATTACACTTGTCTGCTCTCAAGGTTCAAAAGAATATAGAACAGTACAGCACAGGATTATTCTAATATCCTCTGCCTGCATGCAATCCATATTCCTCTATTCCCAGCATATATCCATGTGCCGCTTCAAAAGTCTCTTAAATGCCAGCCATAGCCTCCACCACTACGCCTGGCAGCAAGTTACTGGCATTCACCACTCTCTGTGTAAAAAAGATCTTCCCCATGACATCTCCTTTAGACTTTGCTCCTACTCGCCTTAAAATGATACCCTCTAGTTTTAGCCATATCCACAATGAGGAAGAAGGGTCTGACTGTCTATCCTATCTCTGCCTCTCATCATTCGGTGTACTTCTGGAGGGGATATGGGGAGAAGGCAGGAACGGGGTACTGATTGGGGATGATCAGCCATGATCACATTGAATGGCGGTGCTGGCTCGAAGGGCCGAATGGCCTACTCCTGCACCTATTGTCTATTCTATCAGGTCTCCCATCCAGAATAAACCAAATTCATCCAACCTTTTCTCATCTACTATCTTTAATCAGACTTTACTGGGCTTTTATCTTGCACTAAACGCTATTCCCATCATCATATACCTGTACACTGTGGATGGCTTGATTATAATCATTTATTGTCTTTCCGCTGACTGGTTAGCATGAAGTAAAAGCTTTTTGCTGTACCTCAGTATACATGACAATAAACTAAACTAAACTAAACTCTTTATAGCTAATACTCCCTAATCCAGGTTGCATTCTGGTAAACCCCAGCGGTATCTCTAATTTCAGGTAGTCCTTACTTTCTCCTCCCCTTCTCAGCTCTCCCTCAGCCCACTGGCTCCACATCTTCCTTTCTTCTCCCCCCCCCCCCCCCCCCCCCGCACTCTGTATCTTCCTCTTTGCTCTATTTATTGTACTTGAGTTTGATCTTATCTATGTATGGTATATTTTCGATCTGCTTGGATAGCATGCAAAACAAAGCTTTACACTTGTTAAATGTGGCACTAATAAACCTAAACCTAAAAGGTGCATGCTTGCCTTGATCATGAGTGGGCAGCAGTGATCCTGGTTCCGTGGAAGGGTGTATAGGAAGAACTGCAGATGCTGGTTTATACTGAAGACAGACATGTTGGAGTAACTCAAAGGAATCGGTGACGTTTCGGGCCCGAACCCTTCTTCAGACTCATGAAGTCTAAAGAAGGGTTTCAACATGAATCATCACACATCCATGATTTCCAGAGATGCTGCCTGACCCGCTGAGTTGCTTCAACATTTTGTGTCTATCTTCACTGTGAATGGGAGCAAGTCTTCCCAGTTTCTGTCCCTTTCCCTTGGCTTTCAACGATTCAATGATACTTTATTGTCACTTGAACCGAGGTGCAGTGAAATTCTTTCATTTTGCATAAAACCTGGTAATATCATACAGCAGATCTCACCTAGGCAGTACACAAAGAGTTGCCACGTACCTGGCACCGACTAAGGCACAAAAAGTTAATCGAACAGCGACGAACCTGGCCTGCCGCTGCATGTACCCCACCCCCACCTGCTGGGTCCCCCCTTTGATCACGGCGCCCCTCCGCCGGTCCCCCCTTTTTCTCTGGAGCACATGGGTGAGGCTTGACTCATTTGGCTTGGCTCATTCCGTAACTACGCTCCTACATGGACTCGCAGTTCATGCACAGTTCATGTTGCCTGCAAGCCGCGCTTGCTCAGCGCCCTGGCCAGAAGAGATAGTCTTGAACTGTCTTGAACTGAATTGAAGTTAATTGTGTTCTGGTCTTGTCCTAGATACCCCGTGACAACCAATCAATTCTGCTACTCGTCCAACGACTAGAAAGACTGAACAACAGAAGAACTTGATGTTTGCCCAAAGCCCACACAGAGATGGGGAGAGTGCGAGGGAATTCTGAAGGCTTGCGTCCCAGACCTGTCAGGAAACGGGCTGCTTGTTCTTTATCGTGGCGCTGAGCAGATAAACAAAGCGAGACAACCCACTCTATCAATCGCATTATATTGCACAAGGATCTGCATCCAAGTGTCGGTGGACCACACAAGATCCCTGTGACCTGGTCACCATGTTATAGGAAAGATGTTGTCAAGCTGGACAGGGTGCAGAGAAGCTTTACGGGGATGTTGCCATTACGCGAGGGCCTGAGCTATAGGGAGAGGTTGCGTAGGCTGGGGCTTTATTCCTTGATGTGCAGGAGGATGAGGGGTGATTTTATAGTGTACAAAATCATGAGAGGAAAAGATCAGGTAAATGCACAGTGTCTTGCCCAGAGTAGGGGAAATGAGAACCAGAGGACATTGGTTTAAGGTGAGGGCGAAAGATTTAATAGGAACCCAAGGGGTAACTTTTTCACACACAATGCTGGGTGTGTAGAAGGAGCTACTGGAGGAGATAGTTGAGGCAGGTACTACTGCAATGTTTAAGATGCAGTCATGCATTGCGGAGACAAGCCCTTCGGCCATTCTTGCCCACACTGGCCAACATGCCCCATTCTGAACCTGTACTATCCATGTACCTGTCTAAATGTTTCTTAAGTGGGACAAATGGTATCCTCAACACATCTCCTGACTCTCCAAAATATTTCCACCATCTACAAAGCAGACATCAGAAGAGTGATGATGTGCTCTCCACATGCCTGTACAAGCCCCGGCTATCAACACAATCCAGTGCAAAGGAGTCAATAAGTTTGGCATTCGATCCTCTATCCTAAACATTCACCTTCCAATACCTGCTGCCTCCACCAAACAGGTACGATCCTGTCCTTTGAGTTGCAGTGAGGAAACAGGCCCTTCAGCCCACCCAGTCCATGCCGACCAGCACTATCCTACACACTAGGGACAATCTACAAACGAGTGCTATCTGGACAGAATTTGTACGTTCACCCCGTGACTGCGTGAGTTTTCTCCGGGTGCTCCGGTTTTCTCCCAAACTCCAAAGATGTACAGATTTGTAAGTTAATTGGTTTCGGTAATATAGTTAATTGTCTCTAGTGTGTGTATGTTAGTGTTAATATATGATGACTGCTGGTCGGCATGGACGCGATGGGCCGAAAGGTCGGTTTCCTTGCTGTATCTCTAAAATAAAATAAAAGAAACCTTTAATCTGTCAATAACATTTAACTTACAACTTCTCCAATCTACAAAATTATGTTTTATTTTATTTTAAGCACCCTAATCAATCTGGTCCACCTATTGAAATTACATTGGATAGAGAGCATTGAAAAAAAAATAATATTTTAGGGAAATTTGAAAATAGCAACAAGACTAATTGGATAGCTATTCAGAATTATAGAGTCACACAGCACAGAAGCAGGTCCTCTGGCCCTCATCATCCATGATGACCAAGCTAACTCCATTTGCTTACGTTTGGGCATATCCTTTTACCTGGCCAAACATCTTTCAAATGTTATTTTACATCTCCCAACTACCTCTTCTGACAGCTCATTCTATATATCTACGTGAAATGGTTGCCCCTCAGGTTCTTATTAACTCTTACCACTCTCACCTTGAACCTGTGCCCTTTAGTACTTAATTCCCCTACTCTGGGCAAAGGTCTCTAAGCATTATCTACTCCGATTGTTTCAAACAGAATCACAATTAACTGAATGGCCTCCTTATGAACATCATGATTCTAGACACATTAATCTGTTTGTCTTAACCTAAAACCAGTTCAACAATCATTGTTTGAGCCACTAAATTCCATAATCGGTCTTGCTGATCTCTTCTGTACCATCCTCATGTATTTATATATTCTGTTAAAGATAATCTGACAAGTTTTCACCATTTAAAAACACAGGATTGAAGCAACCTGTTGCAACTTGTGCATAAGAGCTTTCAAGATACATAGCAGTGGGTGATAAGGTTGTTGTATACCAAGTGACTGGGTACTTGCAGCTACAGATAAATAATCATCCCCAAACCCTGTTAGTTTTCCACTGATTGCCAATGAGAGTGTCTTCCTTTTCTGTCTCACTGGTACTAGATACAGAGAAACATACATTGACCAGGGCATAAGTCCGACAATGCCATACAATGGAGTATTAAATAAAATGCTGGAGTAACTCAACGGGTCAGGCAGCATCCCTGGAGAACATGGTTAGGTGACGTTTAGGATTGAGACCCTTCTTCAGAAAAAGGGTCCCGACCTGAAATGTCACCTATCCAAGTCAGTCTGAAGAAGGGTCCCAGCCTAATTCAATGGTTCAATGGTTCCTTTTATTATCACGTGTACCAAGGAGCAGTGAAATTCATTTTTTTGCACACCGGTCATGCCATACACGGGTCCAATAAATACATAATACATATAAACAGCTCACTGATTCTATATGCAATAGTCGCCAGGTTTTGGCACCATTTCACAGTCCTAACTGCAGCTGAGCATAAAGGCAGCCATCCCCTCCATTTGCTCGTCCCCCAGACCATCGTCCCTCTCCTAGCCCGACCATATTCAACCTTTGTGCCTCAGGGTTGAGTAAGAAGGGTCACGACCAGAAACATCACCTACCCATATCCAGGTTGTAGACGGGTCCAGACCCGAAATGTCACCTATCCGTGTTCTCCAAAGATGCTGCCTGTCCCCCTGAGTTACTCCAACACTTTGTGTCCTTTTTTGTAAACCAGCATCTGCAGTTCCTTGTATCTACATTTTGAATGCCCTACAAAGGAACTGGTTCAGACCTAACCAGTCATCAGTCATCATCAATTTAGTTTATGTACAGATTTACTATTGTCACATGTACTGAGGTACAGTAGAAAGCTTTTGTTTACGTGCTACCATATCAAAAGAGATAATACTAGACATGAATACAAACAAGCGAAACACTGGTAATTGCTCTACCTTTTACTCTACAAAAGATAGAGCAAAGGGAAAATGGCAGAGTGCAGAATTTACTTCTCAGCGAAGATAGACACAAAATGCTGGAGTAACTCAGCGAGACAGGCAGCATCTCTGGAGAGAAGGAATGGGTGACGTTTCGGGTCGAGACCCTTCTTCAGACTGAGTGTAGAAGTTCCAGAAAAGGAGTCTGATGCAGTAGGTTGCAAGTTTAGGACGGGCCGTTCAGAAGCCTGACAGGGAAGATGCTGTTCCTGAGATTGATGGTGTACGCTTTCAAGCTTCTGAATCTTCTGCCCGACAGGAGTGGAGAGAAAAAGGAATGACTGGGGTGGGAAAGAACCTTGGCTGCTTTCCCAAGTGTAGATGGAGTCAATGGTAGGGAGTCTGGTCTCTGGTCCCTGGGATTATATCAGCGCTGGCTGTTTGAAAATCATCCCAGTTTAATGTGAGCAGCTCTCTGTAAGGAGTTTTTTTCTATACGTCCATTCATCACTGGAAAGTATTGGTAAGGGGCACATGGCAAGGATAGGGTGCGACATGCCCAGAGTAAAAGATAGTGAATCACTCCACTGTTCCTCCGATCCTTCGCTGAAGATGGTGACTATTGCTTGGTTAATGGGGAGCAATGTGCTGCCGGCTGGAAGCCACCCACACTCTCCTCTGACCTACGTGGCACATACAAACTCAGATTCCGTCAATCCACCAGTGTCAACCTACACACCCAAGGTGGCCTGATCCCCAACAGAGAGTCCCTGTGTCAATCTAGGCATTGCACAGCAAAATGCCAGCAAGAAGGTTGTAAGGTTGTAAACTAATATGGCAGGGGGATGGAAGCATGAGCAGAGAGACAGAGGGATGTAAAATGAGGGTAGAAGCAATAGGTAGCAAGGTGAAAAGTAAAAGTGGCAGGCAGAAAAATCCAGGGCAAAAATCAAAAAGGGACACTTTCCAACATAATTGTATAAGGGGTAAGAGTGTTGTAAAAACAAGCCTGAAGGATTAATGTCTCAATGCAAGGAGCATTTGTAATAAGGCGGATGAGTTGAATGTGCAGATAGTTATTAATGAATATGATATAGTTGGGATCACGGAGACATGGCTCCAGGGTGACCAAGGCTGGGAGCTGAACATCCAGGGATATTCAATATTCAGGAGGGATAGACAGAAAGGAAAATGAGATGGAGTAGCGTTGCTGGTTAGAGAGGAGATTAACGCAATAGAAAGGAAAGCATTAGCTTGGAGGATGTGGAATCGATATGGGTAGAACTGCGAAACACTAAGGGGCAGAAAACGCTAGTGGGAGTTGTGTACAGGCCACCTAACAGTAGTAGTGGAGTTGGGGATGGCATCAAACATGAAATTAGAAATGCGTGCAACAAAGGTAAAACAGTTATAATGGGTGACTTCAGTCTACATATAGATTGGGTGAATCAAATTGGCAGGGGTGCTGAGGAAGAAGATTTCTTGGAATGTATGCGGGATAGTTTTCTAAACCAACATGTAGAGGAAACAACGAGAGAGCAGGCTATTCTAGACTGGGTACTGAGTAATGAGGAAGGGTTAGTTAGCAGTCTTGTTGTGCGTGGCCCCTTGGGCAAGAGTGACCATTATCTATGGTTGAGTTCTTCATTAGGATGGAGAGTGACATTGTTAATTCAGAAACAAGGGTTCTGAACTCAAAGAAAGGTAAATTTGAGGGTATGAGACGTGAATTGGCCAAGATAGACTGGCAAGTGATTCTTAAAGGGTTGACGGTGGATATGCAATGGAAGGCATTTAAAGACTGCATGGATGAACTACAACAATTGTTCATCCCAGTTTGGTAAAAGAATAAATCAGGGAAGGTATTTCATCCGTGGATAACAAGGGAAATCAGGGATAGTATCAAAGCAAAAGATGAAGCATACAAATTAGCCAGAAAAAGCAGCCTACCAGAGGACTGGGAGAAATTCAGAGTCCAGCAGAGGAGGACAAAGTGCTTAATTAGGAAAGGGAAAATAGCTTATGAAAGAAAACTGGCAGGGAACATAAAAACAGACTGCAAATGTTTTTATAGATATGTGAAGAGAAAAAGGTTAGTTAAAACAAATGTGGGTCCCTTGCAGTCAGAAACTGGTGAATGGATCATGGGGAACAAAGACATGGCAGACCAATTGAATAACTACTTTGGTTCTGTCTTCACTAAGGAAGACATAACTAAACTGCCGGAAATAGCAGGGAACTGGGGTTCAAATGAGATGGAGGAACTTAGTGAAATCCAGGTTAGCGGAGAAGTGGTGTTAGGTAAATTGAATGGATTAAAGGCCAATAAATCCCCAGGGTCAGATAGGCTGCATCCCAGAGTTCTTAAGGAAGTAGCCCCAGAAATAGTGGATGCATTAGTGATAATTTTTCAAAACTCTTTAGATTCTGGAGTAGTTCCTGAGGATTGGAGGGTAGCTAATGTAACCCCACTTTTTAAAAAGGGAGGGAGAGAAAAAACGGGGAATTACAGACCAGTTAGTCTAACATCGGTAGTGGGGAAAATGCTAGAGTCAGTTATTTAAGATGGGATAGCAGCACATTTGGAAAGTGGTGAAATCATTGGACAAAGTCAGCATGGATTTATGAAAGGTAAATCATGTCTGGCGAATCTTATAGAATTTATCGAGGATGTAACTAGTAGAGTGGATAAGGGACAACCTGTGGATGTGTTGTATCTGGACTTTCAGAAGGCTTTCGACAAGGTCCCACATAAGAGATTAGCATTCAAACTTAATGCACAGGGTATTGGGGGTTCAATGTTGATGTGGATAGAGAACTGGCTGGCAGACAGGAAGCAAAGATTAGGAGTGAACAGGATTTTCAGAATGGCAGGCAGTGACGAGTGGGGTACCTCAAGGCTCAGTGCTGTGACCCCAGCTATTTACAATATATATTAATGATCTGGATGAGGGAATAGAATGCAACATCTCCAAGTTTTCGGATGACACGAAGCTGGGGGGGGCAGTGTTAGCTGTGAGGAGGATGCTGGGAGGCTGCAGGGTGACTTGGATAGGTTGGGGGAGTGGGCAAATGCATGACAGATGCCCTATAATGTGGATAAATGTGAGGTTATCCACTTTGGCGGCAAAAACAGGAGGGTAGACTGTTATCTGAACGGTTGTCGATTAGGAAAGGGGGAGATGCAACGAGACCTGGGTGTCATGGTACACCAGTCATTGAAAGTAGGCATGCAGGTGCAGCAGGCTGTGAAGAAAGCAAATGGTATGTTGGCATTCATAGCAAAAGGATTTGAGTACAAGAGCAGGGAGGTTCTACTGCAGTTGTACAGGATCTTGGTGAGGCCACACCTGGAGCATTGCGTACAGTTTTGGTCTCCTAATCTGAGGAAAGACATTCTTGCCATAGAGGGAGCACAGAGAAGGTTCACCAGACTGATTCCTGGGATGGCAGGACTTCCATATGAAGAAAGACTGGATAGACTCGGCTCGCTGGAATTTAGGAGATTGAGGGGGGATCTTATAGAGACTTACAAAATTCTTAAGGGGTTGGACAGGCTGGATGCAGGAAGATTGTTCCCGATGTTGGGGAACTCAACAGTTCTAAATGGGTCACAGTTTAAGGATAAGGGGGAAGTCTTTTAGGACCGAGATGAGAAGATCATTTTTCACACAGAGAGTGGTGAGTCTGTGGAATTCTCTGCCACAGAAGGTAGTTGAGGCCAGTTCATTGGCTATATTTAAGAGGGAGTTAGATGTGGCCCTTGTGGCTAAAGGGATCAGGGGGTATGGAGAGAAAGCAGGTACAGGATACTGATTTGAATGATCAGCCATGATCACATTGAATGGCGGTGCAGGCTCGAAGGGCTGAATGGCCTACTCCTGCACCTATTTTCTATGATTCTTAGGGTGGGCAGGGTGAGGGGAAAATAAGTAGAAAGAACCGCAGATGCTAGTTTATACCAAAGATAGGCACAAAGTGCTGGAGTAACTCACTGGATCAGACAGCATCGCTGGAGAAAAGGGGTGGGTGACGTTTTGGGTCGGAACCCTTCTTTAGACGTTCCGACGTGAAAAGGCATTGTTTTGCTTCAGAGATGCTGCCTGACCCGCTGAGTTACTCCAGCACTTTGTGCCCATCTTTGGAGGGAAAAATAAGTTTGGTATAGGTTAGAGATACAGCATGAAAACAGGCTGTTTGGCTCACTGAGTCCTCACCGACCATCAATCACCTGTGCACTCATTCTATTTGATCTCATTGTCATATCCTACACACTAGGAGCAATTTACAGAAGCCAATTCATCCACAAACCAACACGACTTTGCAGTTTGCAGTGGTGCAGCGGTAGGGCTGCAGCTTTAAAGCGTAAGAGACCCAGGTTTGATCCTGACTACAGATGCTGTCTTTGTGGAGCTTGTGCATTCTCCCCGTTTCCTCCCACACTCCAAAGACATACAGGCTTGTAGGTTAATTGGTTTCTGTTAATTGTAAGATTGTCCCTTGTGCGTGGAATAGCGCTAGTGTACGGTGTGATCGCTGATTGACCCAGACTCGTGGATCAAAGGGCCTGTTTCAATGCTGTATCTCAAAACTCTAGAGTCTATAGTCTAAAGAAACCAGAACACCTGGAGAAAACCCACATGGGGCACTGTGGAGATGGCTGCCCTGCCGGCAGTCTGTTCGTTTTTTCATTCTTTTTGTTACTTTTTAGTGTGTTAAAAGTTTGTTTGAATGTTCTTCGGTTTGTTTTATGGGGGGGGGGGGGTGGGGGGAGGGGGGAGGGGGGGGGGGGGTGGGGGGGGGGGGTGGGGGGAGGGGGGAGGGGGGAGGGGGGAGGGGGGAGGGGATCGGGGGAAACCTTTTTTTTCAAGTTCCTACCTTGCCGTGGATGTGATTATTTTCGGATCACATTCTCCGGCATGCTCTGAGGCCCTCCATCGCTGAAGCTGGGGGCCTCCTGGGACTGTTGTGAGCTCCTACCGCGACCACCGCAGACTTTACCATCAAGAGCTCGCAGTCTTCAGGAGAGGCTAGTCGGGAGCTCCAGCGTCGCAGAAGGTTCGACCAGCCCTGGTGTGAGGTTCAATCGTCCAGCGCAGGGGAGCTAACATCCCCCCAATGCAGGAGCGGATCGCCTCGACATGGAGGGCCCGAAATGCCGCCGGCTACGGGAGTCAAGATTGTCCCGTCAACGGGGGCTCGAGGCCCATGACCGTGGAAGAACTAAGGGTAAGGACTTAAACTTTATTTCACCTTCCATCACAGTGAGGAATGTGTAGGAGTCACTGTGGTGGATGTTCATGTTAAAATGTGTTTTTGAGTGATCTGATGCTTTTAATTGTATGACTGACCTGGCCAATGAAATTGCTCGTATGTTGCAAAACAGACTTGGCGATTAAAGTGTGATTCTGATTCTGATTCTGATACTGATTCTGGTCACAGGGAGAACGTACAAATTATGTACAGACAGCATCCGTAGTCGGGATCGAACCTGGTTCCCTGATGCTGGGAGGCAGCAATGCTACCGCTGTACCACTGTGCCGCCCTAAAAATAAGCTGTTATTCACGTTATTCCCTTTAGCATGTATCAGTACACTGTGGATGGATTGATTGTAATCTTGTATTATCTTTCCGCTGACTGCATAGCACACAATAAAAGCTTTTCATTGTACCTCGATACATGTGACAATAAACTAGCTCAAACTCAAACTCATATAACTACTACCTGATCAGCTGGGTATGTCCATCAGTCATTTTGTTTCAGGCTTCCACCGACTGCTGTTTTCTTCATCTCGCAGTTCCAGCTTTCTTTTGTGTTTATTTTTCTAACTGCCCTTACTCATCTCCTAACTGGAGCAAGTCACCATTTGTGGAGGCAATGGAGAGATGACATTTCAGGTATGGACAGATTTTCAGGTCTGAAGACGTGTCCGAACTAAAACGTCATCTGTCTATTCCCGCCATAGATGCTGCCTGGACCCACTGAATTCCCCCAATGCTTTGTGTTTTGCTCAGGGTTCCAGCATCTGCAGTGTCTTGTGTCTCCATTTGTTAATTAGATTACAACAATTAACAATTTGATTAATAGTTTGTTAACAATTAATTGTTCGCAACGATGCAAATCTCTGTGTTATCTGATCTTGGTCTCCACCCGATCAAAGCTATCCACTTTGTTCTTTCCACCCTTGGGGCTTTACAGTGGTGCAGCGGTAGAGCTGCTGCCTCACAACGCCAGAGTCCCGGGTACTGGCTTTGCGGAGTTTGTACATTGTCTCTGTGACTGCGTGTGTTTTCTCTGGGTGTAAGATTCAAAAGTGGAATCACATAGAACTAGTGTATGGGTGATCTATGGTCCACGTTGTATCTCTAAACTAAACTAAACTAGACCTCTCCCTCACTGCAACTTAAAACCTTCTTGTGTTCTTACATTTCCAGATCTGATGAAAGATCATTGCTTTGAAACATTAACTCTGCTTCTCTGTCCACAGATGCTGCCTGACCTGCTGAGTATTTCCAGTACTTTTGATTTTGCATTAGCTCACATTTGCTCTGCTCTCCTGCAGCCACTCCTTTCCACTGAAATGAATGGAGGGCCTGTTGCTGTAGCAGGGCAGATTACTCAGTGTAAATGCTGGATAGCTTCTGCAAGTTCCTGTTGTGCTACTGAGCTTCAGTTTGGAGAGCAGCCAGGAAAACACTAACAAAGAATGGCCTGTAAGTTTGGAACTTTACTGTATTTGCCCTGAAATCCTAAAGCTATTAGCACTTACACGGAGAAACGGGAGACTTCTGCGTCAAAGTCAATCATTTTCCTTCAGGAGCAGGTCAATAATTGCATAGAACACAAAGTGCTGGAGTAACGCAGCAGGCCTTGGCAGCAAAGCATCTCTAGAAGACATGGAAAGGCGATGTATTGGGTTGGGATACTTTTTCAGGCTAATCAGTCTCGAAGATGAGTCCGGACCTGAAATGTCGCCTATCCATGTTCTCCAGAAATGCTACCTGACCCGTTGAGTTACTCCAGCACTTCGTGTTCTACACAAGATTCGACCATCCGCAGTTCCTTGTGTCTAGAGAAGCATAACCTTCTTCTCACAGTCATTTAGGTATCATTACTAATATGAGATATCATAGCAAGCAAGGTGGCATTACCCAGCTCACCAGAAAGCTCAATAATAACTTGATAAATGTTGGTGTAGAAAGAAACTGCAGATTCTGGTTTATACCAAAGATGGACACAAAGTGCTGGAGTAACTCAACGGGTCAGGACATTGATAAGCAACATTTCAGGTCTTGACCCGAAAGGTCATCTGTCCATGTTTTCCAGAGATGTGGCTTGATCTACTGAGTTACTCAAGCATTTTGTGTTCATTTATGCATTAAACAGCATTTGCAGTTCATTGTTTCTATATTTCTGCTATATTTTGATCTGAGGTGCTGACAATGTCTCAACATCACCAGGTTAACTGGTGCAGGAATGTTAATGTGTTTGTTCCAATTATATCATATTGAAAAAGGGTCCCTACCATGCCGTCCCGTTCAGTTACTCCAGCACTTTGCGTGATTTTTAATATCAAACTGATTGAAACAGCTTGGGAACAGGCCCTTCTTCCCATCGAGTCCATGCTGACATTGATCACCCATCCGCACGATTTCTATGTTATCCCACTTTCACATCCACTCACTGCACACTAGGGGAAATTTACAGCAGCTAATTACCCTACAAACCTGCGTGTCATGGCAACGTGGGATGAATCCCATGCAGTCACAGGGAGAATGTGCACACAGACAGTAAACATAAAGAATGTCAAGGAAACAAAAAAAAACAAGTAAAAATCCAATAAAAATGAATAAAGGTGCATTTGATCCCATGAGCTGAATGATACAAATGCATACACCCTTTAAGTTCTGTTATAAATTACTACCATAACTTTCCAAATAACATTAAGTTCTGCAGCAGGACAGGGCAGGGAAAGGTACTGACCTTCCCACCATTGAAGGGATCTACAAGAGTCACTGCCTCAAAAGGGCAGCCAGCATCATCAGCGACCCACACCACTCTGGCCATGCTCTCATTTCGCTCCTGCCATTGGCAAGATATAGGAGCCCGAAAACAGTAACGTCCAGGTTCAGGAACATCTTATTCCCTGCAACCATCAGGCTATTAAACACTACAACCTTCCAAATCGGCTCTGAACTACATAGACTTGGCACATTATTTTTGAATTTGCATTATTATGGGTTTTACAGAGTACTATGTTTACATATCTGTGTAAGGTGGAACTGCAGATGCTGGTTTAAACCAAAGAAAGACACAAAAGGCTGGAGTAACTTGACCCGAAACGTCACCCATTCCTTCTCTCCAGAGATGCTGCCTGTCCCGCTGAGTTACTCCAGCTTTCTGTGTCTTTGTTTACGTATTTGTTGTGTTGCTGTAAGTAAGAATTTGATTGTTCTGTTTCGGGGCATAAGTCAATAAAACACTATTGCCTCACAATTCGCAAACTTCAGATGAAATTCACCTGAAAGCAGGTTATCAAGCTGAAATATTAACATGTTTCTCTCCACAGATACTGACTGATCTACTGACTATCTTGTCTTCACCGGTTTCAATCACAAAACTTGAAAATATGGACATTTTGTTTTAAATTCAAGAACTTCTTTATTATTTTCTTCTATATAATTTACAGAATATCTATAAAATAATCATATTTCTCAGTGTGATAGCAATTCTTCATTTTGATCGTACTACATCCATACAACTTTTGTAAGTTCTTTTAACCAGTTACAAGCCAACCTTCTTTATACGTCATGACTCCCCAATAGGAAGTTATATCGCTTAGATTAAAAAAACTAAGAAACTTAACTCTTGGAACAAGTCAAATCTAAGCAGATGCCAATGATTAAAGATAAACACAAATTGCTGGAGTAACTCAGTTGACCTGGCAGCATCTCTGGAGTTACTGTCTCATACTCCCCTCCCCACCCCTCCCCTCCCCTCCCCTCCCCGCCCTCCTTCCTCCTAGCCCCCTTCCTCTTCCCCAATCGTTTTACCAGTGCCACGGTTCTCCACATTGTTTCTCTTGAGATCATATCTTCCCGAGCCAACAATGGATCTACCAGGCACCACACGGCCTGAGGTCATTTGTGGCTGGCCAGAATTGGTCCTGGTCTTTTCTCGCCTCCAGTTCTTTACCTCCCCCCCCTCCCCCCTTCCCCCCTTCCCCCCTTCCCCCCTCCCCCCCCCAACACCTACTTGCTGTGTGAAGAAAGGTCCCAACCCAAAACATCACATCCTCTGTCTCCAGAGATGCTGCCTGACCCGCTGAGTTATTTCCAGCACTTTGTGTCTATCTTTGGTATAAACCAGCACCCGCAGTTCTTTGTCTCTACAGATGGCAATCATTCCTTGGGTATAAGTTTAGTTTAGTTTAGTTTAGGTTATTGTCAGGTGCAGTGAAAAGCGATTATTATTAGTAGAGAATGCATATTTAAATGGAATGGTGAACATTGGCAGACTTCTCATAGGTTAATGACTGGTTGTCTATAGGATTTAAAGGATATGTCTGTTATCACTGAGCGAACAGATAAAAATCAAATCGGACTGTGAGAATTATCGCAGTAAGTCCTTCCTACCTATAAATGTTACTCAATTGGATCAAACTAAGATGGGCGGCATGGTGGTGCAGCGGTATAGTTGCTACCTACAATGCCAGAGACCTGCATTCGTACCTAACTACAGGTACTCTTTGTACAGAGTGTGTACGTTCTCCCTGTGACAGCATGGGTTTTCTCCGGCTGCTCCAGTTTCCTCCCACACTCTAAAGACGTAGAGATTTGTAGGATAATTGGCTTCGGTAAAATTGTAAATTGTCCTTCGTGTGTAGGATAGTGCTAGAGTGCGGAGTGATCACTGGTCGGAGCGGACTCAGTGAGCTGATGGGCCAGTTTCAGCGCTGCATCTCTAAAGTCTAAACTGAGAATAAGAGTGTTCAGAATCCTACCTCCATTAACACTGCGAGTACTGTGGTGTATCTTGTAACCTGGCTGGGAAGACAAATGATGCCATGTTGACCTGCCTCGTCCTCTTATTGTATCAAATTAAAGGTCCTGGCATTTACATTACGGCTGTGATATCAGGGTGAATATTCATAGAACATCAGGAAACTAAAGGAATTTTCTCATGTAAAATGTGTTCCTGCTGGTTGAACAGCAAACGACAGGACAAGTCTGATAAATTGGTAAAGCTGCTGCCTCACAGCGCCAGCAACATGGGTTTGGTCCTGACCTCAGGTGCTGTGGGTGCAGCCAGGCTGTAGGTTAATTGGTTTCTGCAAATTGTAAATTGTCCCTAGTGTGTAAGATAGTGTTTTGTGTACGGGGTGATCACTGATTGGCGTGGACTGGGGTGAGATGAAGGGCCTGTTTCCATACTGTATCTCTAAGTGAATAGGAACGAGACCTGGAGCGCGATCTATATCCTCTACTGTATCCTCTAAGACCTCCAATACTGATACCTTCCTGTGGAACAACCCGGGAATGAATCCATGATGATGGAAGCAAGAATAAGGTTAGAATATGGTGTGAATGTTAGACCCACAGGACTGTACTGCTCTATACTAAGAGCGTGGGATTGGAAAATCAACTTCTGTTGGACAAGAAGAGAAGTGTTCCCAAAACACCATAATTCAGAGTGTGAGGAGCTGCCAAAATCAAATTGGCTCTAGGGACGTTGTAGCTAAGTGTGCGGTTGGATGAAGAACCATTGTCCATGATGTAGTTCATATGATGGAAGCCAGAATTGGGAAAAATCTAGTAAATGGTCCGGAAAGTCAGACCACAGTCAAAACATGAAGGAGATTTGATGGAGAAAATGCTACCAGCTACCACTGTTAAAGACCCAAGGCTGTTACTCAGCATCACGGTGGACAGAGTAGGATCTTTTATACCAAACCATTTCCCCAGATGGTGGTCAGCTCAGCACAGCATGTTGTATTGGCATTCAAATGTTAAATAACATTGAATCATTACACCAAGGGCTACAATCACACAGCAACGACCTCTGAATAATGCTTGATGCAATCTGCAAAGCAAAAATATACTTGCCTATAAATTGACAGAAGTGTTCAATTAAAAAAGCTGTAACTCCACATTTTGCTCATTATGTCTTTTGGATCCCAAGTGCTTAACATCCTTTAATGCGTAAGATAGCAATGCAACAAATGGTTTTCTGCTTGTTCTTCATAGTAATCTGCAGTAATACTTGGTGGTCACTAAGAGGGTTTCACTAAGAGGGTTTTAATTGAGCACAAGATATTTACGGCACAGTCTTTTCTCTTAATTAATACCATGTCACTTCCGACCGTTAAGTTTCAACTTGCATTTCTACATGATAATAAATGCAATAAAAGCATATAGTGGAATACCTACATTCTATTATAGTGAAATATTATGGAGACTGCAATAAACTGTCACTTCTGAAACACCAAGACAAAATAGGGCCAACATGCAGTTTAAAAAGATAGAATAAAGAATATACATTAATAACTGTACCAATTTACACTTTCATCATATATTAACAATAATCGTTTATAAAGGAAGGAAAGGAAATATTATCCATTGTCAATTTAGTGCCTTTTCTATATTCAGCTCCATTGAGATAATGTTTGAAAAAGTGCCATTAATTTATACTTGCATGTACAAAATTATGGTCATGAATACTGAACTATAAAAGGCAAAGGAAGGAAAATAATATTAAAACAATGTTTTTGAATAGTTAAATATATACTATCATCTTCAATGCAGTTTGATCTGAATAATCCCACGTAGAACACGGTCGAGACTTTGGATTTCTGGCAGTTCAGAGGTGCAAAGTACTGGTCGAGTCCCAGGCTCGTTCTCTGCGCTCCAGGAACACTGCATGTCTGTCCACAGTCTAAGCAGTTCAAATTCTCTTATCTGCATTGAACCATCAAACAAAAAGTCTCCTATCTGTTTTGGCACCACATCCGTATCAAATCATGGGCGACAGTGATGTGCAAAATGAAAGTGAAAATGTCCATACTGTAGGATAAAATATCGTTATAAAGATAGTCAGAATAGGGACGGCTGCACTTCAACTGTTTGTGGAGTCTGCATCTGGGTTTAGGGCGGCTTGTAATATTAGGACCGGAATTCGTTTTTTCAGCGATGTTTTGTCAAAAGTATTTTGCTCTCCCTTCTGTAACAAACAAGATTTTTTTTTTAACAGTCATCCTATATCTGAGTGACCAGGGCATCCAGCTCAATGCTCCCAGTTAAATAAATGCAGTTTGTGTTGGAAGGAACTGCAGATGCTGGTTGAAACCGAAGATAGACACAAATATCTGGAGTAACTCAGCGGGACAGGCGGTAACTCTGGAGAAAAGGAATTGGTCTAGACCCGTCTGCAGACTGAGCTGGAGTAACTCAGCGGGTCAGACAGTAACAAATGCAGGCCACGTTCAATTTAAAATATTACTCGCACTTTAGGGCAGGTTTTGTACCACGTTTGCGTTCTACCAGTATTGAGGGCTGATGGATGCGTTGGAAGTCAGGTGTATTTCCTACTAACTATAGGGAGGCGGTGATTGTTTCTCTTATTTCACTGTTTGCTCCAATCATTCACATTTACTGACATGCACTTGCACTGTTTCACTCTTTGGATCTTCTTGTGCCTAAAGGGAGGCTGCAAGTCAGGGCAGTTCAGCTTGACAGTAAGGGTAGTGAACTTCTGGGGTTTGCAGAAAGCGCAGGACTGGAACGATTCTTGATCCCTTTTAATGTGCCGGGGGATGTAGAAGGAGTTGCACTGTCCATAGCAGAACCTGTTGATGACGGTCTGGCTCAGGCACCCATCCTCGTTGATGGTCTGCCTGAGGGGCTGAGTTTTACACCAGTCGCTCTTCAGGTACTTCCTCTCCGTCACCACCAGCGCCTCTTGGCTGGATGCAAGGACATCGGGCCTTCGATGTTGCCGCTTCTCCGAGCTGTTGGTGTTCCCCTTGTAGAGTGGCGGAATGGCTCCCGGAGGCCGATTCTTCTTCAGTTCCACTGCCACCATTAACGTGCCGACAAGGAAAAGGAGGTTGATGAGCTTCTGATACATCCTACAGAAAAAAACAGAGCAGAGAGTGAGGCCGGGATCTACACCTCTAATTCACTTGTTTTATTTTAATTAGGCTGCACAGTGAGAGTCATAGAGGTGACCAGGGCATCCAGCTCAATGCTCCCAGTTAAATAAATGCAGTTTGTGTTGGAAGGAACTGCAGATGCTGGTTGAAGATGCTGGTTGTGTTGGAAGGAACTGCAGATGCTGGTTTTCCACACTGTATGAAGAGATTCATACAGTGTGGAAAAAGGCCCTTCAGCGCAACTTGCCCACGCCGACCAGCATGTTCCATCTACACTAGTCCCACTTGCCTGTGTTTGGCCCATATCCCTCTAAATCTATCCTATCCATGTTCCTGTCAATGTTTCTTAAACGTTGCAATAGTACTTGCCTCAACTACCTCCTCCAGCAGCACGTTCTATACACTCACCACCCTTTGTGTAAAAAGGTTGCCCCTCAGATTCCAATTATATCTTTCCCTTAAATTAAACCTAAGTCCTCTGGTTGTTGATTACCCTACTCTGGGCAAGAGGCTTTTTGCATCTAACCGACCTATTCCTCTCATGATTTTGTACACTTCTATAAGATCACCGCTCATCCTCCTGCGCTCCAAGGAAAGAGTCCTAGCCTGCTCAACCTCTCCCTATAGCTCAGTTAAAGCTGTCAAAGGTTACAGGGAAACGAACAAAGAATGGGGTTGAGCTCCTCCCTCTTCCAGCGAGTCCAGGCCCAGTGCTGTCAAACATGAATCGTATATGTTAAACCAATAGTTTCTGGAGTCATTCTCCTAAACTTCCTCTGGACCGTCTCTAACACTAGCACATCCTTCCTCAGATATTGGGCCCAAAACTGCTCACAATACTGGTCTGACTTGTGCCTTATACAGCCACAGCAGGTCATTCCTGTACACAATATATGCAACATTGACAAATGTGAATCTGAATTCAGGGGCTGTGCTACCTGCCAGTTTATTGATCTCAAACAGCAACAGCCAGGACGATATTAAACCAGGTCACCAGTTAGAACAGTTTCCTCACCACCAGGAGATGGCACATTTGAGACCCCAGTCTGACTTTCACCTGACTGCAATGTTCAATTGATATTTCTATTCATTTCTAGTCCCTCCACTAGGTGGAGCACTGCACAGAGATGAGTGTCCCATTTATTGGAGGGAAGGTCAACTTTTGATTAATTGATTGTAAGGAACTGCATGGAAACAGGTCCTTCGGCCCTCCAAGTCCATGCTGACCATCGATCACCCATTCACACTAGTTCCATGTTATCCCACATCCACATTCACTCCCTACACAGTCGAGGAAATTTACAGAAGTCGATTAACCTACAAATAATAGATAACTTTCTGCTGATATCTCCAGTGTCAGGTATTAAAGGGAGACTATGTAAAAATGTCAAACTGAGGAAACTTATGTAATTCTTTTGCAAGGTATATGAACTGAGGTAGACCTACAGCATGAAGAACTCAAAGCTGTTACCACCACCTACTGTCAATTGGCTTCCATCATTAATCTACAATCCGTCTCACATTTCCACATTTTTGAAATAAACTAAATGAAAAATAAGGCGGTGTACCCAGGACACAAAGTGCTGGGGGGGGGGGGGGAGACAGAGGAGCGTCGGGCAGCATCTGAGGAAATAAATAACAGGTAACATTATGGATCCCGACCCTTCTTCATATTGATTGAGTCTGACAAATGATCCTGATCTGAAACATCACCTCTCCATTCCCTCTCTAGTTGCTGCCTGACCCATTGAGTTCCTCGAGCACTGCATTTTGATCAAGATTCCACCATTTCCATTAAAGGATTGAGGTTGAATAGATGGTACTACATATTTTTAAATATCTTAGCTGTAAGCCAAGACCTCTGCTGCAGAAGCAGTCAATGAGATAAAAGGGCACCTTGTTCATGTTGCGAAAGCAAACAAAACCTTCAGATACTGGAAATCTGAAATAAGAACAAAAGATGCAGAAATACTCAGTAGATCGGGCATCGTATTTGGAGAGATAAACAGGGTTAACATCTCAGGTTGATGGTCTTTCATTGGAGTTCTGGCAAAGGTCATTGATGCAAAAGGTGAGCTAAAAGGCCAAATATCCTTCCTGGCCTGCAAAATATCTTCATTCTGTAGGAAGGAACTACAGATGCTGGTTTACACTGAAGATGGACACAAAACATAGTAGTAACTCAGCAGGATAAGGTCCCACATAGGAGATAAGTGGGCAAAATTAGGGCACATGTTATTGGGAGTAGAGTGCTGACACGGATAAAAAATTGGTTGGCAGACAGGAAACAAAGAGTAGGGATTAACGGGTCCCTTTCAGAATGTCAGGCAGTGACTAGTGGGGTACTGCAATGCTCGGTGCTGGGACTGCAGCTTTTTACATTTATTATTAATGATTTAGATGAAGGGACTACAAGTAATATTAGCAAATTTGCAGATGACACAAAGCTGGGTGGCAGCATGAACTGTGAGGAGGATGCTTTGAGAATGCAGGGTGACTTGGACAGGTTTGGTGTGTGGTCAGATGCATGGCAGATGCAGTTTAATATGGATAAATGTGAGGTTATCCACTTTGGTGGCAAAAACAGGGAGGCAGATTATTATCTAAATGGCGTCAAGTTGGGAAAAGGGGAAGTACAACGGGATCTGGGGGTCCTTGTTCATCAGTCAATGAGAGTAAGCATGCAGGTACAGCAGACAATGAAGAAAGTGAATGGCATGTTGGCCTTCATAACAAGAGGAGTTGAGTATAGGAGCAAGGAGGTCCTTATGCAGTTGTACAGGGCCCTAGTGAGACCACACCTGGAGTATTGTGTGCAGTTTTGGTCTCCAAATTTCAGGAAGGACATTCTTGCTATTGAGGGAGTGCAGCATCAGTTCACAAGATTAATTCCCGGGATGGTGGGACTGTCATATGCTGAGAAAAAGAAACAGCTGGGCTTGTATACTCTGGAATTTAGAAGGATGAGAGGGGCTTATTGAAACATATAAGATTATTAAGGGTTTGGATACGCTACAGGCAGGAAACGCTACAGGCAGGCATGTTCCCGATGTTGGGGTGTCCAGAACCAGGGGCCACAGTTTAAGAATAAGGGGTAAGCCATTTAAGATGGAGATGAGGAAACACTTTTTCACACAGAGAGTTGTGAGTGTGGAATTCTCTGCCTCAGAGGGTGGTGGAGGCTGGTTCTCTGGATACTTTCAAGAGAGAGCTAGATAGGGCTCTTGAAGATAGCGGAGTCAGGGGATATGGGGAGAAGGCAGGAAAAGGGTACTGATTGTGGATGATCAGCTATGATCACATTGAATGGCGGTGCTGGCTCGAAGGGCCGAATGGCCTACTCCTGCACATATTGTCTATTGTCTATTGTCTATTGCGACAGGCAGCATCTCTGGAGAGAAGGAATGGGTGACAATTCGGGTGTTAAGATTGAGAGTAAGGGGAGAGGGTGACTAGAGATAGGGAAGGGTAAGGCTTGAAAACAACAGATCAGAGCAGACATTGATCAACGAAATGTAGAATGGTTCATGTGGGGAAGGTGCATGGGAACATCGATCACCTCTTCACACTAGTTCTATGATGTTCCCAGTTTCATATCCACTCCCCACACACTGTGGGCAAGTTACAAACACCATTTAAACTACAAACCTGCATGTCTGTGGAATGTGGGAGGAAGCCAGAGCACCTGGAGAAAACCCACGCGGTTACATGGAGAACGTGCAAACTCCACACAGACAGCACTTGAGGTCAGGATTGAACCAGGGTCTCTGGCGTTATGAGGCAGCAGCTGTACTAGTTCAACCAAAGATTTTGTTGTGAAAAAAACCCAGAAAGAATGCACGATAAAAGAAATGTTGTCAATAGTTTGGGAAGAATCTGGCTTAATAGTATGTCAACCGTAGAGCAATTTTATCAGACATTTAGCAAGAGTTGTATTGAATATTTTAGCTGTAATGGTCTTATCTTAAGCTCTCTGTCCCTTATTTCATATCCTAGTACAATATTTCCAGGAATGTGTTTTTTTTAAAGTGTCTTTTAAGTGTCTTTTAAACTGACCTTTAAAGAGTCCAGGACCCACATGTTCCATGAGTAAAGGGCAAGATGAAACTTGTAATAATCTGAAATGTGGAGTCTGAAGAAGGATCTCAATCCGAAATGTCACCCATTCCTTCTCTCCAGAGATGCTGCCTGTCCCGCTGAGCTACTGCAGTATTTTGTGTCTATCTACAGAGTATATGGCAAAGCAGGTGGCCAGAAGGATGCTTGGATGTAAGCTCTGGTCAAGAAATAAAGGAGGCATGGGGCAGGTATAGGCAGTTGGGATCCTATATATCTCTGGAGGACTTTCAGGAACTGAGAAGCAAGCTAAAAAAGGAAATCGGGAAGGCAATAAGGGGCCATGAGATAGCTCTGGCAGATAATATTAAGGAACATCCCGAGAGAATTTATACACACATTAATGGAAAAAGAGTAACCAGAGAGAGAATGGGGCTCCTCAGGAATGAAAGCAGTCAACTCTGTCTGGGGCCAAACTTAATGAGTATTTCTCCTCTGTTCTTACCGTGGAGAGAGACATGAGGACTGGGGATCTTGGGGCCGTCAACAGAAGTGTTTTGAGAGCAGTCTGTATTACTATGGTTGAGGAAGTGCTGAAGGTCAGTTTAGTTTAGTTTAGGTCATTGTCATGTGTACCGAGCTACAGTGAAAAGCTTTTTGTTGCGTGCTAACCAGTTAGCAGAAACACAATACATGATTACAATCGATCCATTTACAGTGTATAGATACATGATAAGGGAACAATGTTTAGTGCAAGGTCACGGTGGTGCAGCAGTAGAGTTGCTGCCTAACAGCAAAATGCAGCACCGGAGACCCAGGTTCGATCCCGACTATGGGTGCTGTCTGTATGGAGTTTGTACGTTCTCCCCGTGATCTGCGTGGGTTTTCTTCAAGGTCTTTGGTTTCCTCCCACACTCCAAAGACGTACAGGCTTGTAGGTTAATTGGTTTGATCAATGTAAAACTTGTGCAGTATAAATTTGTTCAACTTCCAGTATAGTCCCTGGTGGACTCTTCGGAAGGTATAAGGTACAAGGTACAAGGTAAAGCCAGCAAAGTCTGAACAACGATAGTCCGAGAGTCATCAAAGAGGTAGATAGTAGTTCAGCACTGCTCTCTGGTTGTGGTAGGGTGATTCAGTTGCCTGATAACAGCTGGGAAGAAACTGTCCCTGAATCTGGTTGTGTGTGTAATCATACTTATATACCTTTTGCCTGATGGGAGAGAGGAGAAGAGAGAGGAGAAAGCATGATTAGTAAGTCCAGGGTGTGACTCATTCTTGATTATGCTGCTGGCCTGGCCTCGGAATGCGTATAAAGGTAGATAAACCTTCCAGACCTGGCCAGATATATCCTAGGACACTGTAGGAAGCTAGAGAAGAGATTGCGCATGGCCTGCTGAGATTTCTGAGACATCATTCAGTAGCGGTGAGTTGCCGGAAGACTGGAGGGTAGCAAATGTTGTGCTTCTATTTAAGAAGGGCTGCAGGGAAAAGCTTGGGAACTACAGGCCAGTGAGCCTAACATCTGTGGTCGGAAAGTTGGTGGATAATATTCTGAGGGAAAATATATGTATGCATTTAGATGGACAAGGCTGATTAGGGATAGTCAGCATGGTTTTGTACAAGGGAGATCTGGTCTCACAAATCTTATTGAGTTTATTGAAGATGTGACCAAAATGGTTGATGAGGGTAGAGCTGGAGATATTTTATAAATGTATTTATTTTATAAAGGTATTTGACAATTTCCGCATGGTAGGTCGTTCTGGGTTAGGTCCCATGGGATCCAAGGGGAGCTAGCTGAATGGATAGAAAATTGAATTCATGGAAGGGAGCAGAGGGTGATGATGGACGATTGTTTTTTAGACTGGAGGCCTGTGACTGGTGGTGTGCCTCAGGGTTCAGTACTGGGTCCATTGCTGCTTGTCATTTTTATCAGTGATTTGAGAGTAAATGTAGAAAGCATGATTAGTAAGTCTGCAGATGACACCAATGTGGGTGGTATTGTAGAGAGCAAAGAAGGTTGTGAGAAATTGCAGCAGGATCTCGATCAGTTGGGAAGGTGGGTTTAGGAATGGCTAATGGAACTTAATACAAAGAAGTGCAAGGTGTTACATTTTGGGAAGTCAAACCAGGGCAGGTCCCACACAGTGAATGGCAAGGGTATGGGGAGTGTTATGGAGTAGAGGGGTCCAGGTATGCAAGTACATAGTTCCTAGAAAGTGACATCACAAGTAGACAGGGTAGTCAAGAAGGCTTTTCGTGCATTAGCCTTCATCAGTCAGAATACTGAATATAGAAGTTGGGAGGCCATGTTAGATTTGTGCAAGACATTGGTGAGGCCATATGTAGAGTATTGTTTACAGTTTTGGTCACCCTGTTATAGGAAAGATGTTGTCAGGCTATAAAGGGTGCAGAAAAGATTCACGAGGATGTTGCCAGCACTGTAGGGCCTGAGATATAGGGAGAGGTTAAACAGGCTGAGACTTTATTCCTTGGAGCACAGATGGATGACCTTATAAAGGTGTGAATGATTGAGATAGGGTAAATGCACAGTCTTTTACCCAGAGTAGGAGAATCAAGAATCAGAGGACAGGTGTATGATGAGGGGGAAAGATTTAATAGGAACCGGAGAGGCAACCATTTTGCGCAAATGGTGGTGGGTGTATGCAACGAGCTGCTGGAGGAGGTAGTTGAGGGAGATACCATCACAACGTTTAGGAAATATTTAGACATTTACATGGACAGGATAGAGGGATATGGGGCAAATGCAAGTGGGTGGGACCAATGTAAATAAGGCATGTTGGTCGGCATGGGCAAGTTGGGCCGAAGGGCCTCTTTTCACGCTGTAAGACTCTATGAATGCCAGCGACGTCCGTTAATGACTGCTGGCTAGAATAGTTTATTTTGCTAAACCATTTGCTAATTGCTCCTTAATAACAAAACTGAAAAGCAGCAGGGCCTGGTTAATAGTGACATCTCCACATGATGGACTCACACAGAGCCGTAGCTCTGGGCATGATTTACCCTAATCTCCACTCAAAGAATGTTACTAAAAAGTTAACTATCCCTCATAATATTTTCATTGGAAAGTTCACTTCATGCCAGTTACACCACAGTTTAACTGAGTCAAAATTTCCATTGCTTGTAAGTTGACAAACTATAACTCCAGTTATAGTTTAGTCCTGTTGAAATGCTGCCCAGTGCTCAGCTCCTCTTCTGCAACCCTTCTCCCTGCATCTGTTGCCTTTTTGTTTCATTCAGAGATACAGTGTGAAACGGGACCTTTGGCCCACCGGGTCCATGCCGACCAATGATCACTCGTACACTAGTTCATCCTACATACTAGAGGCAATTTACAGAAGCCATAACCTACAAACCTGCATGTCTTTGGAATGTGGGGGGAAACCAGAGCTCCCAGAGAAAACCCACGCGGTCGCAGGGAGAATGTACTGTACAACCTCCGTACAGACAGCACACGTGGTCGGGATCAAACCTGTGTTTATGGCGCTGTAAAGCAGCAACCCTACCACTGCGGCACTATAGCTTTCTTCCTGTACTACCAAAGGCCCTTTGGCTCAACTTGCCATACCTATCAAGATGTCCCATCTACACTAGACCTACTGTACATTCCCATGCTTGGTACACATCCCTCTAAACCCTTCCCATCCATGTACCTGTTCAAATGTCTTTTAAATGTTTTTTTAGTCCCTGCCTCAAGTACCTCCTCTGGTAGGTCGTTCCATATACCCACCACTCTTTGGGAATACCTCACCTTTATATTTTTGCTTGTTAATATGATAATCCTTGGTATGATTTTGCTCTGTTACAAGTGTTCTTTTAATTTGATGTCAAAGAAACTGTAGCAGCTGACTCAGCAAGAGAATATTTGAATGAATAATCAATAGGCAACACACATTTACTCTGCTTTACAGTACTTTGTAGAGCATGAATGCACTGTAAATAATCATTAATATCTCCTGTGGCAGTAGTTACAGTGGATAAAGATAGGTGATTCAAAATGAGAGCGGATGAGACTGTGGGTTAATATTAAACTAATGTGAATGGATGATCAATGGACAGCATGGAATTCAGTGGGCCGAAGAGACTGTTTCCATGCTCTGTCTCTAAACTAAAACTATGTCCTGGGCAGGTAGATTTAACCAACACTGTAACATAAAGATATAATTATTTAGGAAGACTATTCACTGCACAAAATTAAAGCTGCATAAAAGAAATGATGGTATAATTCAGTATACTGTATCTATTGGGTTAACATTGGGAACTATGATCCTAGGCGCCTTTTTAACATTAAAATAAATCTAATGAGAATGGGCAGCTCAGTGGTGCAGCGGTAGAGTTGCTGTCTTGCACCGCCAGAGACCCAGGTTTGATCCTGACCACGGTTGCTGTCTGTACGGAGTTTTATGTTCTTCCGTTATCTGCGTGGGATTTCTCCGGAAGCTCCGGTTTCCTCCCGCACTCCAAAGACGTACAGGTTTGTAGGTTAATTGGCTTGGTAACATTGTAAATTGTCCCTAGTGTGTGTAAGAAAGTGCTAGTGTACGGGGATCACTGGTCGGTGCAGACCCAATGGGCTGAAGGGTTTCTCTAAACTAAATTAATTAAACTAAACAGAAAATTGATGTTACGCATATATTGAGGCATTCTCTTGCCAATTACATTACATAACATAGACCTTCAAGTCCCAACAGCTGATTGAACGCCACCATTTCAAGTGCAATATCAGCTCTGCACCTCCATTTCCTCACTTAAAGAAAATTATGTGTCAATTTCTGGAATCAATGTTTTCTCTGTCAATATAAAGCAATCTGGATAAAATTATTTTAAATGCATTCCATTGAAATCATTGTTGCTGTTATGGATGTTTTTGAAGTTCAACAATATTTTTCAAATTAACTTTCAATGATTTGTGTAAAACAAGCATTTAGGTTCCAAAAGACGGTTAATTTTTTTATGTATCCATTTTCTTGAGTCCTGGCCTATTATAATTTATTCCACATTCATAGATGACACTGAGGAGGTAGTGGCGGGTTATTTTCTTTTGGTAAAAGTGCATCCACACTGTTATTTGGTCAGGTTCCAGGATATAGAACTAATGATGATGAAGGAACCAGCCTCTCCAAATCCACTCTATCTAGGCCTCTCATTACTCCTGACTTGCACCTTGTAGATGGCAGAATTCCCTTGAAGCTTTCAGGAGGTAAGTCACTAATTTAGGGTTCTCTCACTTTGTAACCATGGTTTAATGTGGCTGGTCCAGTTAGATATTTTCTCAGTGGTAACTTGTAGGTTATTAACAGAGTTGGGGAGTTTTAGTCGTAGTGAGGATGGCAATGCCAAGGGTAGGTCATTAGACTTTCCTTTTGGAGATGGGCATTGCCTGGCACTTTTGTGGAATGGATTTAGTTTAGTTTAGAGATACAGCATTGAAACAAGCCCTTCAGCCCACCGAGTCCACACCGACTAGCAATCATCCGTTCACAAGTATTATCCTACAAACTAGGGACAATTTACAAAAGCCAATTAACCTACAAATCTACATGTCTTTGGATTGTGGGAGGGGACCAGAGCACCCGGAGAAAGCCCATGCAGTCACAGTGAGAATGTATAAAGTCTCCCATCAGGAAATAGGTACAAACGTGTGAAAATGAACATCTCCACTTCTTCCCAGCTGTTATCAGTCAAAGTCAAACAAGTCAAACAAACTTTATTGTCATTTAGAAATACATTGATACATGCAGTTCCAAACAAAATTACGTTGCATTTGGCTCCCTGTGCAACACAATAAATTAACCGAAGGATAGGCATGGGTGAAAAGGATAAATAGACACTAGTGGCAGCCCATTACATGGCATTCAGGAGTCTGATGGCTCGTGGGAAGAAGCTGTTGCAGAACTTTGATGTTCTGCTCCTTATGCTGCGGTATCTTTTTCCCGAGGGCAGCAGAGTGAACAGTCCGTGATGGAGATGTGTGGGGTCTTTTATAATACTGCTGGCCTTAGACACACAGCGTTTGGTCGCAATATCCCCGATTGAGGGGAGAGAGGTCCCGATGATTTTCTCCGCTGTCCTCACCACTTCCAGTCGGAGGCTCTACAGTCCCCAAACCAGACAGAGATACAGCTGGTCAGAATACTCTCTATGGTGCCCCTGTAGAAAGTAGTGAGGATGGGATGGGGGAGATGAGCTCTTCTCATCCGGCGCAGAAAGAGCAACCGCTGCTGCGCTCTCTTAACAGTTGATGAGATGTTATTCGACCAGGTCAGACTGTTAGTGATCTGCACCCCCAGGAACTTTGTGCTACTGACCACCTCCACATCGCTGTCGTTGATGTGAAGTGGTGTGGGACTGTGCCGGGTTTTCCTGAAGTCGACGATAATCTCCTTTGTTTTCTCGACATTCAGGATCAGGTTGTTCGTATTGCACCAGTCCGCCAGTTGTTTCACCTCCTCCCTGTAAGCCAGCTCATTGTCGTCCCTGATGAGGCCCACCACTGTTGTGTCATCTGCGTACTTCATGATGTGGTTTGTACTAAACCTGGCACAACAGTCGTGAGTCATCAGGGTGAACAGCAGTGGACTCAGGACACAGCCCTGAGGGGAGCCGGTGCTCAGAGAGATGGTATTGGAGGTGTTATTTCCAACCCTCACAGACTGAGGTCTGTCAGTGAGGAAGTCCAGTAGCCAGTTACACATGGGGGTGCCGAGGCCCAATGGAACCAGTTTGCTTATCAGGTGCTGTGGGATAATGGTGTTGAATGCTGAACTGAAATCCACGAACAGCATTCGCACATAGGTGTTTTTCTCCTCTAAATGTTCCAGGCTCAAATGGAGTACGGAGGATATAGCGTCCTCTGTGGAGCGGTTTGGCCTGTAAGCAAACTGGTATGGGTCGGGTGTGGAGGGGAATCTGGAGGTGATGTGGTCCCTGACCAGCCTCTCGAAGCACTTCATCATTATGGGGGTGAGTGCTACAGGGCGGTAGTCATTGAGACATTGTATGTTGGATTTTATTGGCACAGGTATGATAGTGGCAGTCTTGAAACATAATGGGACGACAGCCTGGTTCAGCGAGGTGTTAAATATGTCCGTAAGGACATGTGCCAGCTGATCAGCACATTCCCTGAGCACCCGCCCTGGTATGTTATCAGGGCCTGCCGCCTTTCGCGCGTTCACTCCTTTTAGGGTCCTCCGAACATCCACTATGTCAAGACTGAGTGCCTTTTCCTCACAATGAGGAATACCTTTGCTTGCAGGTGTGTTATTTAATGCCTCGAACCGACCAAAATAGTTGTTGAGTTCATTGAGGAACTCAATGTTGTCATCACAGGGTGGTGGAGCAGTCTTATAGTCCGTGACTGTATAATCAGGCAACTGAACCATCCTATCACCAACTAGAGAAATATTCTGACCTACCATCCAACTCATTGTAGACCCTCGGACTATCCTTTATCGAACTTTACTAAACATTATTCCCTTATCCTGTATCAGCACATTTCAAATGGCTTGATTGTAATCATGTGTTAATCTTTTAGCTGGCTGGATTGCATGCAACAAAAAAGCGTTTCACTGTACTTCGGTACACGTGACAACAAAGTAAAATAAAGTAAACTAAACTAGATCCTCGGACGGTCATCAATTGGATTTTACTGGACTTTTTCTTGCATTAAACGTTATTCCCTTATCCTGTATCTGTACATTGTCGCCAACTCGATTGTAATCATGTGTAGTCTTTTTACTAACTTTGCAACAAAAAAGCTCTTCACTGTACCTCGCTACATGTGACAATAATATACTAAACAAAACTAAACTAAATGTGTAGGGAGTGGATGAGAAGGTGGAATAACATAGAACTCCTGTGAAGGGGTGGTCGATGGTCGGTGTGGACTCAGTGGGCCGATGGACCTGTTTCCGAGCAGAATCTCTAAAGTAAATCAGATGAGTGATAAGGATGGTTTGACAAGAGAGGCAGCCCATCCTGAGGCAGAAGAGTTTGTCTTCTCCTTTCCTTCCAAACCTAAAACCAGGCATGCAATTCAGTGGTACAAACAATGAACGTTGTTAGTTTTTTCTCGCTGGCTCATCATTCAGACCATGATGGCACTGCTTGAGCTGTAGAGTGTTTGTTTATAGTGAGTGATTTTCCATGCAATGTGGGTGCAGAGCAGACTGTGGTAAGCACTTAAAAGTGTTTGCGCATTACTACATCATGGAAACACTCCGCAATGATCATGCACTGAAAATGTCAGCACGAGGTTTACCCTGTGGACTATCTTATAATGAAGGCATTCACCTCATATATGGTTTATCCTCAAAATTTACAATGGACTTGAATGGGCCAAGCCCGTCAGGTTATTTACAGACTTCGATTTTGCTCCCAGATTTCTGCCATGATTTTGCCAGTCATGCATCTTTTCACAAAGTTTATTCATCCCTCTATTTGGCTGTCAAACATCTTTGGAAATAATCTCAATAAACAATGGGATGATGGGAACGCAGGAAGAATAAACAGGTAGGATTAATGTAGGGCAAAACATGTTGGAGCAACGCTACCGCCTCACCACTGTGCCACCCATTCACCTTATCTATGCCCCTGTCTGTAAAGATTAGAATGTGATCCTATAGCTCAGGCAGTTTGTTGCAAAGTAGTTAGTGTTATAGAACCTTACTCTGAAAAGTGGTTAGTTCAACACCCAAGGCAGCCTAAATGTATTTTCAAGGCACAGAGGAATTCAAAAAAAATTATGAAAAGTTGGATGTTGCTCCGTGGGCCCCTTTTTATTGTAAAAAGTCCAACTTGGAATTAGAAGACAGGAATGTTTGGATATAAATCAAGAACTGATTTAATGAACATGGAATGGAATGGTTGCAGGGAAATTTGGTAGAAATACAAAAAATTGTGAGAGGCATAGATAGGGATGACAGTCAGAACTTTGTTCCCAGGGCGGAAATACCAAGCACTGGAGGGCACATCTATAAGGTGAGACGGGCAATGTTCAAAGGTAATGTGCGGGCAAGTTTTTTTAAACAGAGGATGGTGAGTGCCTGGAACACGGTGCCAGGGGTGGTGGTAGAGGCGGCATTTGAGACTTTTGGATAGCCACATGGATATGCAGTGAAAGGTGGGCAGGCACGTGCCGTGAGTAATTACTCAGGGTAAGCAGTCAGTCGGCTTTAAAAACAAATCTTAAACCGCACATGCGCAGATTGTTCTCTCTGTAAAAATAAAAAATAAAAATAAGTAACAATTCAACTTGCCCAAGGCTTCCAAATCGCCTTCATTTTTTAATTACTGAATGGGTAATTTACAGACTTCGATTTTGCTCCCAGATTTCTGCCATGATTTTGGGTAATGGGCAATGAGATGGTGGCGAAAACAGGAGCACACCGAGACAAGTTGAATCAGTTGTCATCTTATTGAATGACAATACTAGTTCAAGGCAGTTCAAGGAGGGAGAGTTCCTTTCACAGCATGTGGAGTGACTGTGCCAGGGGTTAAAGATGCGGGGAGGGCAGGAGTGTTGAGAAGAATGGGGTCGGAGATCATGTCAGTAACTCACTCACCACTGCCGCAACACTCCGGGCACGGACAGGAGAACTGGCCGCCACCTCCGGGGAGGGAAGCAGCTCGGGTGACTGCGAGTGGCTGCTGGGACCCGACAACAGAACCAGCTGTCACTTCAGTGCCTTCTGCCGACCCGCTTGCCTCTAGCAGTGCTCTCCGACTGAACATCTCTCACCTGCCGTTCGCCGGCTCCGCTCATGTCAGCCGCTTCCCCCAAATCCTTAAATTCCGACAGCTGAGTAACCTCAATTGGTCCCTTGAGTGCACTGTTGGAATTTAAGGATTTGCGGGAAGCAGCTGACATGAGTGAGGCCGGCGAGCGGCAGGAGAGAGGTTTCAGACGGAGAGCACTGCCAGAGGTGTGCGGGGACCGGCAGAAGGGGCTGACTGGTCCCGGCAGCCACTTGCAACCACCAGAGCAAATTCACTCCCCGGCCACAATGCGGTGGCTCCGTGCCCAGAGCGTCGCAAGTGGGTTACTGGTCCCAATCCCCTCCTTCACAACGCTCCTGCACTCCCCGCAAATTTACCCCGGGCCAGACTCCTCAAACGCTGTGAAAGGAGCTCTCCCCCCACCCCGGGAAATACGGTATTTAAAAGCATAAAGCACCAAGAAATGTACTTACCATGTTATTGGTACACAAACTCCATTCTTCTCTCTTTGTTTCCTAAGATACTCTTAGAATAATGACAATCCATATTTGAAAAACCCACCAAGAAACTTGCGCTGCGCATGCGCAGTACAGCCAAGGTAGAATTTCAGCTGCCTTCAGCCCCGCTTGTCATTGACGGCTTGAAGCAGCGCCGAAGGCACATGGGCTGCACAGACCTTTGTGTGTTACAAGTGCTGCGGTTGAAAGGCACGGAGAATTATGCCTACCTAAGAGATCGATCTCTTAGATAGGTATAATTCTCCCATGCCTTTACTATTTATATTTAATAATTACCATTTCATAATTTTAGTCAGGGTAGGCAGTGCCTACCTTGCCTACCCTGACGGCACGTGCCTGAAGGTGGGATATGGATAATGTGCAGGCAGATAAGGATAAGTTCCTGTGTTGTGCTGTTCTATGCTCCATGGAATACGTCATACTCAAGCATATCATTTGCAGTTGCATTGTTATGATGAAAATAACATGTCGATTTGTTAATACTCAGTTAATAATCTCCTTTCTTATAAAGCACAGAAGGTCATGTGTCCGTTCATCCATACTGGCTCCCAGGGAATCGGTTCTATTTGTACTAGAGGCACAGTAGAGCGGCTGGTAGAGCTGCAGCCTCACAGTTCCAGAGACCCGGGTTTGATCCTGACCTTGGGTGTTGTTTAAATGAAGTCTGCACGTTCTCCCTGTGACCGCATGGGTTCCTCTGGGTGTGCCTGTTCCTCCTGCATCCGAAAGACATGCGGGTTTGCAGGTTAATTGCTCTCTGTAAATTGCTCCCTAGTGTGTAGAGACGGGATGAGAAAGTGCAAAAACATAGAACTAGAACATTCTTCCGACATTCTCGGAGGCTGTATATACAGTTCATTCATTAGCATTGTTCGGTAGTGTTAACGGAACTATCATTATACCTGGCATCCTTGTCACTCATGCGGCCCCCTGGGGTGATATCCCTTCCCTCATTTGAGGGGCTTCTCCACAAGACCCTGTCCCCCGAACATCCCGCATCGGAAGGACCTTAGACTGTGGTCCTCCTCATAGAGCCTTGGAATTGGCTGCACCAAGCTTCAGCGACTCCACTAGGGGCGCTGCATAAGGGGTCCACTAGGGGCGCTGCATTGATGGCGTCTCTACCTACAGCCTGTCCGTTTTCCTCCTCTTTTTAAAATTTTAATTTGTCTAAACTGTTTGTTTTGGGGACTCTTTCATTTTTCTATGAGGGGGAGGGGGAGATTGTAAGGGGGAAACCATTCCTAGTTGCTTCCTGGCGAGGATGTAACTATTTCTCCGAGTAGCGTCCTCACCCCCCCTCCTCGCGGCCTACCAGCTGGATCGGAGCGGCCTTTCCTACCTGAGACCGGGGGCTGGGCCAGAGCTTCGGCAGCGGCGGCGCTGGATTCACCGTTTGGAGCTCTGGAGCATTGGGCCACTGCACCAACATCGAGGAGCTGTGATTCACGATGCTCCCAACGCTGGCGGCACTGACTACAACATGGCGGAGTCCCTGGGGCCCTTTGCCGAGGGCTACCAGTGTGAATCTCCGCCCGGTGCGGCCTGGGGACGTTGGGAGCTGCGGACTCCAGTGGGAAGCGGCCGATTTGGAGGTCCAAGCCGCTGAGTTTGGCCTCCAGTCCCAACGTCGGAGTTCCAACATCTCGGCGAGCAGGCCTGTGCGGCGGGCTGCCCGTAGCGGCGACTGCGGAGGGCTCCGGAGGCCCAACCATGGGTGAACATCCAGGAAGAGACTGACTTTGGTGCCTTCCCTCACAGTGGGAAACTTTTGATTTTGCTGTGTGGGGATGTTTAATGTTGAACTCTATCGTGTGTTGTGTTCTTTATTTTATTGTATGGCTGTATGGTGATCACATTTCACTGTGCCAACTGGCACGTGACAAATAAATGTATCTTGTATCTCTTGGATCTTGTTCCTCAGCATGGATTCCTGCAGTCTGGAATGGGCCAATCGGCAACATTCCGTAACGGACATCTTGTTCTGCTGGGAGGCCAAAGAGCACCTTTCACAGAGTTATGCCCCAGTACCACTTAGGAAACCTGAACGGAAACCTCTGGAGACCTTGCCCCCACCCAAGGTTTCTGTGAGGTTCCTGGAGGTTCCGGTCTCTCTCCCTAATGATGGATAGTGGTTTCCGCGTAGTCGAGGCTTCTTCTATGTTCCTGCGATTATTTTTAAAAAATCAAAACCGGCCTCGACTAAAAAATAGGTTGCCGTTTGGTCGAAGCCAGTGGAGTGGGGTTGCTATTTACTTACAGGCAGTCAAAGGCAATCTCCTTCGCTGACCGGCCATTTTGATTTGCTCATTGGAGTTTTCAGCAAAGATCCTATTGGATCTTTGGTTTTGAGGACCTAGAAGATCCACCGGAAGGTAAAATGCCCCCTAAATTTATTAAACGTCTGAAAACTGTCTCCACTCCTTCTCCCCCACCCCCCCTCTCTCCCCTTCTCTCTCCCCTTCTTTCCCCTTCTCTCCCTCCCTCCTGCGCTTTCTAAAGGACTTACCATGCTCTGTGGCAGCCATTTACCTTCCTCTTCATCGCTCATTAAGCGCTCCTCCGCTGTCCCTGGCCCCCACCTTCGCTCTGTGTGTGTGTGTGTGTGTGTGTGTGTGTGTGTGTGTGTGTGTGTGTGTGTGTGTGTGTGTGTGTGTGTGTGTGTGCGTGTGCGTTTGTGTGCGTGTGCGTGTGCGTGTGTGTGTGTGTGTGTGTGTGTGGTCGGTGGCAAAGATCCTATAGGATCTTTGATCAGTAGATGCAGCTCATGCTTTGGTCTAGGCTTTCCAGGCAAGTGATCAAAACCTCTGGTGACTCATGGAGAGGGACCGGAACCTCCGGGAACCTCACGGAAACCTTGGGTGGGGCGCAAGGTCTCCAGAGGTTTCCGTTCAGGTTTCCTAAGTGGGACAGGGGCTTAAATGACCTTCCAGCAGCATTTGACGTAACTAAACTAAACTAAAATAATCTATGTTATCAATCCTATTTCCATATCACTCATTCTCCTCCTAGAAGCTTCAATCTCTTATCTCTCGACACGAGGGGTAATGTACAATTGCCAATTAACTGCCAGCCAACACATCTCTGGAGATGTGGGAGAAAGGGGGAAAAGTCAGCTCCTTTTTCCCAGAATGGAAAAGTCAAATATTTGAGGGCACAGCTTTAAGGTGAGAGGGGCAAAGAAAGGGGTTTAAGAATATGCGTGGGGCAAGTTTTTTTCCACAGAGTGCAGTGTATGCCTGGAATGCGGCACCAAATGTGGTGGTGGAGGGAGGTACAATGAAGCTATTAAATAGGCACATGGATATGGAGGGAATGGGAGAATATGGATTATGCGCAGGCAGATGTGATTCGTTTATCTTGCCATCAAGTTCAGCTGAGGCATGTGGGTTGAAAGACACGTTCCTGTGCTGTACTTTTCCATGTTCTATGAAAGCAATACGAAGACGGGGAGAACATGCAAACTCCACACTGACAGTACTGAGGTCAGGAATGCACCCAGACAACTGAAGTTGTGAATTCTAAGTGCTGTGCCATCTGCCATCCAACTTAAATAACTAACTTTGCGACTAGACATTGAACAGTAATATTGTGAGTATACATTTTCAGTAAGTGAAGCAGGCACATTGGCATTCAGTGAAAAAGAGAACTATATATAAAAGAGAACTATATATAAAGGCATTTATAACCTAAATAACCCAAAATATATAAAGGAATATAACTCCATTCTTTCTTAAACGTATTGCTTGGTGCTGCTGTTGCTCACAAGGATAGCATTTAATGCAGATATCTGACTGCCCTTGCAAATGAGACAATAAGGAGCAGACATAGGCCATTCGCCCCTTTGAGTCTGTTCCGCCATTTGATCATGGCTGATCTATCTTTCCCACTCAACTCCATTCTCTTGCCATCTCCGCGTAATCTTTGACAGCCTCACGAATCATGAACCTATCAACCTCTGCTTTAAAAGTACTCGACGTCCTCCATAGCCACAGAATGAATTCCACAGATACAATTCTTTCTGATGTACCTTGCAATGGCATAGCAAGTCAATCCTTTATATGGACAAGAAAAAAGACAAAAGTACTGGAGTAACTCAGTGGGTCAGGCGGCATCGTTGGAGTTAAAAGATGGGTGACGTTTTGGTTCGGGACCCGTCTTCTGACCCGAAACGTCACCCATCCTTTTTCTGCAGAGATGCTGCCTGACCTGCTGAGTTACTCCGGGCTTTGTGTCTATCTTCGGTATAAACCAGCACCTGCAGTTCCTTTCTACACAGTTATATGGACAATCCTGATAAAGTGAGATGATCCATTACCATCTCCTGTTGTGACTAAAGATGATGAATAAAACTATTTTTTTCCCAGCCTCAAATGCACTCCAAGCTGAGACTGTTGGTAGCTGATTGGCAATATCTAGTTGCCACCCTGCTAAATGTAGTGGCCTTCAATCATTTATTTATGCATTCATTTAGTTTGCACTTTAGTCTGCTTTGACTGTTTTACTGTTCTAATGTTCTTTTTACAAACCTTGTTCTCGGGTTATCTAAACCTAAATTTTATTAGTCATTTAAGTTATGACATCGGATGGAAGTTGCAAACCAAATGTTGTTGCATTTATGTGTAATGACAATAAAATATATTATTATTGTTATTATTATTATTATTATTAATCATTCAATGCCTCTCCCCATTCTACTTACAATTTATACAAGTCACTCATTGCATCATATTATCTTCATATTGGACTTTAGATTCTAGTTTTATATCAGCTTGAATAGAGAAAATAAATGGTGTACAAATCCTGTGGAGGAAGGAACTGCAGTTCCTGGTTTATGCCGAAGATAGACACAAAGTACTGGAGTAACAACAGGTCAGGCAGCATCTCTGGAGGACATGGATAAGCGACATTTTGGTCATTTATCCATGTTCTCCAGAGATGCCTCTTGATCCACTGAGTTATTCCAGCACAAAGTGCAGCAGTAACTCAGCGGCACAGTCAGCATCCCTGGAGAAAAGGGATAGGTGACGCTTCAGGTCACTGGAGGCAAGAAAAGACCAGAAAAAAGCATCCCAGCGCTCAAAAATGAACACAGCCAATGCAAACAAGCACAGATGAAAACAGCTGTTACAGCCTCACGGCACCAGAAACTCAGTTTCAATCCTGACCTCAGGTGCTGTCTGCATAGAGTTTGCACGTTCTCCCTGTGACCGGCTGTGTTTCCCCTGGTTGCTCCAGTTTCATCCCACATCCCAAAGACGTGCGGATTTATAGGATAATCGGCCTTCGTAACTTTGCCCCAAGTGTGTAGAGAATGGATGCAAAAGTGGAATCACATCGAACTAATGTGAACCTGTCAGCGTGGTCTCGGTGGGCCGAAGGGCCTGTTTCCATGCTGTATATCTCAACTAAGCTAAACTAAATAACCCAAGATCCATTTAATTATATTCACCTTATAGATCTTATCAACATTGAAATCCATATTTTGTTTCTCCCCTAAACTTATAGTCTCTAATATACGCTTTCCATATACTTAAACAGCACATTGTACCATGATATCTCAAGCTGAACTAGTGAGTCCATAGATCAACTTCAATGAAGAAAACAATTGGGGTTACTCATACTCTCACTGGAGCAAAAACCATTCAGAAAAAAAGTTTTTCCTTCAGGGAAAATATTGCCCACAAACTGCTTTGCTTGTAAAAGCAAGTGGGAGGAATTGTAATCCCATTTCTGACATAGAAATTCACACGGTAGCTACAGATGTTTCCAGCAACTAGCTTCAAGATAGTATTTGACAATTACACATGTGGCTTCAAGTTGCTTTTTGGATAGGATAGTTTTAACATGTTATTGGATAACCTGTCAATCCATCAACGGTAAGTTTTGAATGGCAAGGAACCTGCCACTGAATGACAATTGTGGGTTTCCTCATATCCATGAGCCACTAAAATTTCCATTTCACCAATATTACTGGGCTCCAGCTCATTAGTTTAGTTTTAGTTTAGAGATACAACACGGAAATAGTCCCTTCGGCCCACCAGGTCTGTACCGACCAGCGATCCCCACATATTAACTCTATCCTACACCCACAAGGGACAATTTTTTCAATTTTACCAAGCCAATGAACCTACAACCCTGTACGTCTTTGGAGTGTGGGAGGAAACCGAAGATCTCGGAGGAAACCCACGCAGGTCACGGGGAGAATGTACATACTCTGTACAGAGAGCATCCGTACTCAGGATCTAACACAGGTCTCCGGTGCTGCATTCGCTGTAAGGCAGCAATTCTACCACTGCGTCACCGTGACATGTTTCTACACCTCTATAAGGTCACCCCACAGCCTCCTACACACTAGACTTCCGCACACTAGATGTCCGCACACTAGACAGCCTGCATACTAGATGTCCGTAGACTAGACGTCCGCATATTAGACGTCCCGCACACTAGACGTCTGCATACTAGACGTCCCGCACACTAGACGTCCCACACACTAGATGTCTGTACGCTAGGTGTCCACACACTAGACGTCAGCATAATAGTCGCTCTGCACACTAGATGTCCACACACGAGACGTCCACACACTAGACATCCACACACGAGACGTCCACTGTAGACGTTCCACTGTAGTCCGTACACTAGACGTCCTGCACAATAGACGTCCGTACACTAGACGTCCTGCACACTAGACGTCCTGCACAGTAGACGTCTGTACACTAGACGTCCGTACACTAGACGTCCTGCACACTAGACGTCCATACACTAGACGTCCCGCACACTAGACGTCCATACACTAGACGTCCGCACACTAGACGACCCGCACACTAGACGTCCGTACACTAGACGTCCGCACACTAGACGACCCGCACACTAGACGTCCCGCACACTAGACGTCCGTACACTAGACGTCCTGCACACTAGACGTCCATACACTAGACGTCCCGCACACTAGACGTCCATACACTAGACGTCCGCACACTAGACGACCCGCACACTAGACGTCCCGCACACTAGACGTCCATACACTAGACTTCCCCAACACTAGACATCCACACATTAGACGTCCGCACACTAGACGACCCGCACACTAGACGTCCCGCACACTAGACGTCCGCACACTAGACGTCCGTACACTAGACGTCCATACACTAGACTTCCCCAACACTAGACATCCACACATTAGACGTCCGCACACTAGACGACCCGCACACTAGACGTCCCGCACACTAGACGTCCGCACACTAGACGTCCGTACACTAGACGTCCCACACACTAGACGTCCGCACACTAGACGTCCGCACACTAGACGTCCGCACACTAGACGTCCGCACACTAGACGTCCGCACACTAGACGTCCCGCACACTAGACGTCCCGCACACTAGACGTCCGCACACTAGACGTCCGCACACTAGACGTCCGCACACTAGACTTCCACAACACTAGACGTCCGCACACTAGACGTCCGCACACTAGACGTCCGCACACTAGACGTCCACACACTAGACGTCCGCACACTAGACGTCCGCACACTAGACTTCCACAACACTAGACGTCCGCACACTAGACGTCGGCACACTAGACGTCTGCACACTAGACGTCCGCACACTAGACGTCCGCACACTAGACGTCCGCACACTAGACGTCCGCACACTAGACTTCCACAACACTAGACGTCCCACACGCTAGACGTCCGCACACTAGACGTCCCGCACACTAGACGTCCGCACACTAGACTTCCACAACACTAGACGTCCGCACACTAGACGTCCGCACACTAGACATCCACACACGAGACGTCCACACATTAGACATCCACACACGAGACGTCCACTGTAGACATTCCACTGTAGTCCGTACACTAGACGTCCTGCACACTAGACGTCCGTACACTAGACATCCTGCACACTAGACGTCTGTACACTAGACGTCCGTACACTAGACGTCCTGCACACTAGACGTCCATACACTAGATGTCCCGCACACTAGACGTCCGTACACTAGACGTCCTGCACACTAGACATCCGTACACTAGACGTCCGTACACTAGACGTCCGTACACTAGACGTCCTGCACACTAGACGTCCATACACTAGACGTCCTGCACACTAGACATCCGTACACTAGACGTCCCGCACACTAGACATCCGTACACTAGACGTCCTGCACACTGGACGTCCATACACTAGACTTCCCCAACACTAGACATCCATACACTAGACGTCCGCACACTAGACGACCCGCACACTAGACGTCCCGCACACTAGACGTCCGCACACTAGACGTCCGTACACTAGACGTCCATACACTAGACTTCCCCAACACTAGACATCCACACATTAGACGTCCGCACACTAGACGACCCGCACACTAGACGTCCCACACACTAGACGTCCCACACACTAGACGTCCGCACACTAGACGTCCGCACACTAGACGTCCGCACACTAGACGTCCGCACACTAGACGTTCGCACACTAGACGTCCCGCACACTAGACGTCCCGCACACTAGACATCCGCACACTAGACGTCCCACACACTAGACGTCCGCACACTAGACATCCACAACACTAGACGTCTGCACACTAGACGTCCGCACACTAGACGTCCGCACACTAGACTTCCACAACACTAGACGTCCCACACACTAGACGTCCGCACACTAGACGTCCCGCACACTAGACGTCCGCACACTAGACTTCCACAACACTAGACGTCCGCACACTAGACGTCCGCACACTAGACGTCCGCACACTAGACGTCCGCACACTAGACGTCCACACACTAGACGTCCGCACACTAGACGTCCGCACACTAGACGTCCCGCACACTAGACGTCCGCACACTAGACTTCCACAACACTAGACGTCCCGCACACTAGACGTCCGCACACTAGACGTCCCGCACACTAGACGTCCGCACACTAGACTTCCACAACACTAGATGTCCCGCACACTAGACGTCCGCACACTAGACTTCCACAACACTAGACGTCCCGCACACTAGACGTCCGCACACTAGACTTCCACAACACTAGACGTCCCGCACACTAGACGTCCGCACACTAGACTTCCACAACACTAGACGTCCCGCACACTAGACGTCTGCACACTAGACGTCCGCACACTAGACGTCCGCACACTAGACGTCTGCACACTAGACGTCTGCACACTAGATTCTGTGCACCCACTCTGTCTATTTCCCTTCGTGATTTTATACACCTCTATAAGATCACCCTTCAGCCTCCCGCACTCCAAGAAGGAATAGAAAGATTGCAGTGAATATTTACAAGGATGTTGCCAGGACTCGAGGGCATGAGAGTTGTGCAGGCTAGGACTCAATTCCTTGGAGCGCAGGAGGTTGAGGGATGATCAAGAACCAGAGGACATAGATTTAAGGTAAGAGGATGAATATTTAATAGGAACCTGAGGGAAACTTTTTCACACAGTGGGGTGAAAAATCTCTCCTTCAATGGAGAGATCAGATGTCCAGTCAGTCAGATGTCTCCCTCCCACGTTGGTGTCTATCTGCTGGACTCATAGTGAGTTGGGATGGAAGGAGTGACTCCATGGCGGGACTGAGAGCAAAGTGCAGGGTCGTATCCCTGAATAGAGCCCAAACCTGGTAGCAACTCGCCCTATGACTCAGGCCTCAATATCACTAGTCGCAAATAGTGGGTGGTGAGGAAGAGGTGACTTTGCAGAATGGCCTCCATTGCACCTCAGTGTATTATAGGCAACTTACTTCACTTTGAGTGTTGTCTTGTTTGTAGTGTAGGCAACGTGACAGCAATCCTTTTACAGCAATCATTGTCAGAGAACATAGAAAAGCACAGCACAGGCACAGACCTTTTGGCCCAAAATATTGCTGTGATAAGATAATCCTCTCTTCCGGCAAGTCATGTGGAGAGGATGTTTCCACTAGTGGGAGAGTATAGGACCAAAGGCCATAGCCTCAGAATAAAATCTTTAGAAAGGAGATGACAAGAAATGTCCTTAGTCAGAGGGTGGTGAATCTGTGGAATTCATTGCCACAGAAGGCCGTGGAGTCTCATTGGATATTTTTAAAGCAGAGATTGACAGATTCTTGATTAGTAAGGGTGTCAGGGGTTATGGGGAGAAGGCAGGAGAATGGGGTTAGAGGGAAAGATAGATCAGCCATGATTGAATGGTGTAGTAGATTTGATGGGCCGAATGGCTCAATTCTGCTCCCCTAACTTATGAACTCATGACCCATATCCCCCCATTCCCTGCATATCCATATGCCTTCCCAAAATCCATTTAAACACTACAATAGTACCTCTCTCCACAACCCCACCCCATGCAGTGTGTTTCCTTGCCCCGCACAATTCCTTCAAACTTTGCCCCTCTCACATTAAAACTAAACCCTCAAGTCTTTGGCATTTCCACCCTGCGAAAAAAAAGGTTCTGATTGTCTACTCGAATTATGCCTCTCATAATTTTATATACTTCCATCTGGTCTCCCTTCAGCCTCGGGTATTCAAGGGTAAAAGCATAAAGACCTGATCATCTGCTTGTGGAGGCATAAATACTGGCCCAGGAGCCTGGGATCTACTTGTGAACAGAGGAGCATGGAGTTAGCACCTCGGACAGTGCAGCGCAGACAGAATGTTTAAAGCACCTTAGGCAACTTCAAGCAACCCTTGCACCCCCTCCCCCACCCACCCCCCTCTCTCTCTCCCCATCCCTCCCCTACCGTAGTCATCCATCTAGTATCATTATCGTCCTGCTGAGTTTCACTGTTTGCATCACTCGTTGTCACCTTCTCCACAGCCAACAATGGACCAATGTGGGCTCTACCATTCCTTGATCATCGTTGCTGGCTTTGATTTGTCCTTTTGCATATCTTTCATTCATATTTTTCTATGTTACCTATTCATGTCTCCCGTTTCCCTCTCCCCTGACTCTCCGTCTGAAGAAGGGTCTCGACCCCCAAACGTCACCTTTTCCCGATGCGCTGAGTTGCTCCAGCACTTTGTGTCTATCTTCGAGGTAATCATTTGACCCACGGGCTCTATGTAATATAGATACAGCTGGTTCCAATCCCAACCCCGCTATATTTTCTTAAAGATACAGCATTGGACATACCGAGTACACGTCAACCAACGATCTCCCATTCACGCTGGTTCTATGTAATCACACTTTGGCATCCACCCCCTACACTCTCTGGGGCAATTTACATAGGCCAATTAACCTACAAACCCGAAGCCTTTGGGATGTAGAACGAAACCGAAACACCCGGGGAAAACCCATGTGGTCACAGGGAGAAAGTACAAACTTCACACACGGACAGCTCCCGAGGTCAGGATCGAACCCGGGTCTCTGACGCTCAGGCAGCATCTCTGCAGCCGTGTAGCCCGTACACTCTAATTACTTACCTAAGTTCCGCTTTGAAGCTTAAAGGTGAAGCCCTCTTCACGCACCGCTGACAGTGCGGTCCAGTCGACATCCACTCCCAACAGCAAAAACTAACCCATCTTTCCTTTTCAGTCGCTTCCATTCTTCCCTGCCCCGCATGTCGACAGCCGGACTTGAACTCAAAAGTTGGAGACGCAAGGAACGGCAGATTGTTGGCAGCTGGAGGATCGCAGCGGGCCAAGCAGCACCAGTGGAGGGGGGATGAATAGGCGCCGTTGCGACGGGACGCTTCAGCAGACTTATCTCTGCAAGCTGCCCGACCCCGCTGAGTTCCCCCAGTACTTTGTGTTTAGTTAGATACGAGATTGATCGTGTCCGGGTCGCTTCTGCTAGCCAGCCGGATTGTACCTGGGACCTCTGGATGGTCGTTTACACCAATAGTTAATTGTTAATAGTCCATGTGTGTGAAGGAACTGCAGATGCTGGTTTAAACCGAAAAGTGACACAAAAAGCTGGAGTAACTCAGCGGAATAGGCAGCATCTCCGGAGAGAAGGAATGGGTGACGTTTCGGATCGAAACCCTTCTTCAGACCCGTCTCGACCCGAAACATCACCCATTTCTTCTCTCCGGAGATGCTGCCTGTCCCGCTGAGTTACTCCAGTTAATAGTCCCTCATCATGATGTATGAGAGGTCGGAGAATTCAGCACCGGCGGAGACAGTGTGTTCTCCCACCGGCCCTCTAGCGGCGGTCACTGTCGCCTCCTGTGTGTCTGTGTGACAGGCTCATCACCCAAAACCGCGCAGCAAGTACTCTGCCAACTGATTGCAACATTAGAGGGCAATTCTCTGAAAATCTCTCTCAGTAACATATTACCTTGTGGAGGTCAGGTCGGGGAATCAAGAACCAGAGGGCGTAGGCTTTGCGCGTTCACACGTAGTGCCGAGGCGGCGAACGGCTCTCTTTTCGGCAGTAAATGTCTTCCTGCTACTTTAGCAATTTAGCAATAAAACAGTTGACCATACGACTATCAAAGTCTTCACCACCAACGTGGGTATCATCAGCTCTAAATTTGACTTCCAAAATTCCATCTTCAATAGTCAAGATGCAGACATCAGATACCACCACCCGGCACAATAAAAACATCACATGTATAAAATAAAGAGGGAAACGGACGGAGTGAATGCAGACGACCCCCTCCCCCCCCCCCCCCCCCCAGAGTAGGGGAATCAAGAACCAGAGGATGTGGATTTAAGGTGAGAAGGGGGGGGGGGGGAGAATTACTAGGTTCCTGGGGGGCAACTTTTTTTTTACATAAGGTGTGTGGAACGAGCAGCCAGAGGAGTTAGTTGAGACATGTACTATCACAGCGTTAGAAATAATTGGACAGGTGCATGGATAGGATAAGTTGAGAGGGATATGTTCATCCGTTCATAAGGTGTTGGTGCAGAATTAGGCCATTCGGTCCATCAAGTCTATTCCGCCATTCAATCTACCCTTCCTTGGGACAGATCCCTGGCACCTTTACTGATCAACAAATGTGGGTCGAACACGTACAGGCGTGACAAGTGTAGATGGGGTAATGGTAAGTTGGGCCGAGAGGCCTGTTTCTACGCAGTATGCCTTTATGACCATCATATTTTGACTTTATGGAGGCGTATAAACTAGACGGGAGTAGACAGCGTGGAATCACAGTCTTTTACCCAACGTGGGAGAATAGAAGCTGAAGACTTAAGTTTTTGAGAGGGGAAAATTGAACCTACGAAACTGGGGTAACTTTTTTTTTCACTCAGATGGTGGTGGGTGCATGGAATACTGCAATAAAGAGATCGTTGAGACGGGTACAACAGTAGCATTTAAAAGGCACACTTGGACAGGCGTGGAAAAGGTATAGGAAAAGTTTAGAGATATGGGCCAAACACAGGCAAATAGATGGGGCAGCTCGGTCGGCATGGAGGAGTTGGGCCGAAGGGCTCGGTTCCTCGCTGAAGGCTCTGAGTCTATCATCTCTTTCTTTCCACGTCGCTCTCTTGAGGGGAGGAGGAACTCAGCGGTTGGAGGGAATGGATGGGCTGCGTTTCGGGTCCGGACTTCAGATGCTGCCTAGTTTCATTGACTCACTCCACCACTTCGTGATGGTATATACATTATATATATATATATAATTACATATATATATATATATATATATAATGATATATACATATGTATACACACACGTTCCCCTCCAGTACTTTGCGTCTTAATCAAGATTCCAGCATCTGCGTTCATTGTGTCTACAAGTTAATATAAATATATATATATATAGGTTGAGATAGTTGGATATATGTATATATATATATATATATGTGTGTGTGTGTGTGTGTGTTTGTTTATGTGTATATATAAATATATATACGCACACACACATACATATATATATATACATATATACACGCGCGCGCGCATATATATATATAACTTCATATAATATATATATATATAAAACTTTACCCAGCTCTTTCAACCCAACCCACTGTAATTTACTGATACAATTTCAAGTTACTGAGATACCACTTGGAAGAGCCAAGTAAGTGACATTGCGTGTGTGGGCTCTCGTTAAAAGTGTCCGACTCTGTGTTGGGGAAAGTGTACCACTCAAAGGTTAACCCAGCTGCCGGGCGCATACGCGAAAGCTTGCTCAGCCCACAGCGCAGCGCATTGCACAGAACTGTTTACAGCTGAACGATACAAGACGGTTACGTCGCTGAATAAAAGCCGCTCCGTCCACAGAGTCTCCGCTGAATTCCACAACCGAACATTACCCCGAGACCTGCAAAATAATCTACTCTCCGGTGCCTCAATCACTTCCCGCGTAAACGGCCACGAGTCCATTCTTTTTACCAAAACAAAAGAAAGACACACTGTGCTGGAGTAGCTCAACGGTTCAGGAAGCATCTCTGGAGATGGACAAAAGTGCTGGAGAAACTCAGCGGGTGCAGCAGCATCTATGGAGCGAAGGAAATAGGCAGCGTTTCGGCCCCAAACCCTTCTTCAGCATCTCTGGAGAACCTGGATAGGTGACATTTTGGGTCGGGACCCTTCTTCAGACATCTGCAGTTCCTTGTGTCACCATTCTGTTCACACCCTGGCTGAATTTAGATCATAACGAACCCCTGACACATTTTGTGTAGGAAGGAACTGCAGATGCTGGTTTAAACGGAAGATAGACACAAAATGCTGGAGAAACTCAGCGAGTTAGGCAGCATCTCTGGAGAAAAGGAATAGGTGATATTTCGGGTCGAGACTGTTCTCCGGACCGAATAATTCAGACAAGGCTCTGAATAATTTACCTCACTTCCCCTTGTACTTTCCCCCTCAAAATGTTAAAATTCTCATATATTCCTCCCCCCTCCTTCCCCTCCCCGTCCCGGCCTTGAACAATCTCCTGATGGGAACAACTTTAACATATCTATGATGCGTGTACGTGTGTGTGAATGAACACGTTCCCTCTGAAGCGAAGCGCTTTAAGAAAAATAAAACAATGTCCCGCGATTAGGCATCTTTCCTGGAGAATCATTCTGCCGAGCACGTTAATCTTTAATTTACACCGACGATCCCTATCAGCCCACAGGTCGGTTTGGATAACACCGCTTTTCGAGTTACACGTCGCTTGTAATTATTCTTACCTGCAGAAGTGATGTTGCTGCTTTAGTGTGTAAAGCCGGGGATGTTGATCGGCAGTGAGGTTGTCAGGAGCGAACTGCCTCGATTTGTTGGAAGACTGAATCCCATATACACATAGAGAGGTGAAGAAAGATTCAGACTTGGCTGGGTGTACGGCCAGCGCCGTTCAGTCTCACTTCTACTTCATCAGAGACTCTGCATGTGGATGTTATCAGAGTGTGTGGGGCTCGGATTGGCTGTGATCAAACACCGAGCCAAAAAAACAAATCACACACACACACTCCTCTGACTAATATTACACAAGCAACGACCCAGGAGGGGAAACTCCTTCGGCGCTGTCTGTAGGGGACAGAAGCGCAAGCAAACCCGGGCGGGACTCTGAAGTGGCACGGTGAGAGAGTGAGCGAGTTGGCACAGTCACACTGCATGCCATCGCATCTGTCCAACAAAGGACCTCACGCACACGTCCCAGACTGGCAGGCGAGGAAGCTCCGAGTAACAGAGGGCCAGGTCACAGACGGTCATTTGACGCAGGATTGGGCACCGAGCTGGAGGCAGATTGTGAAGAGGCGGGGTGTCGCTTTTCTCACATTCGCTACTAAAATGGGAAGAAAATTGTGCCACGCGTTTATCATCGTCTTGGCAGGAGGCATGAGTTTAGTTTAGTTTAGCTCCGAAAAAAAAACAGCGTGGAAACGGGCCGTTCGCCAACCGAGCCCGCGCCGACCTTCGATAACCCCCTAGCCTAGTTCTGTCCCACAACACCGGGGACCATTTCACCCTCAAACCTGCACGTCTTTGAATGTGTGGGAGGAAACCCGAGCACCCGGAGAAAACCCACACAGCCACAGGGATAATGTGCAAACTCCACGCAGACAACCCCCCCGGCGCTGTAAGACAGCAACTCTACCGCTGCGTCACGGTGCCGCATTCAATTCGATCCACATACCGAACCGTTTTTGGAGGTAATCTCCGAATTTTTTCCAAAAATAAACTTTATTCAGAATAAAAAAATACACACACAAAACAAAAAAACTGCAAGAACTCTTCAATCTCATCGTCTATACATTCATGATGGTGATTCCCACCTATCTCTAAACAAAACACCCATGCCACCCATGTGCCTCCCTGGGATGATGTCCCTTTCCTTGTTTGAAGAGTGTTCAATGTCCAGCGGTGGAAAGACCCTAGACTGTGGTCCTCCACCACAGAGCCTTGGCGTTGGCTGCATCAAGCTTCAGCGACTCCCCCGGCTCGCCGGTTAACGCGCTTCACGACGCTTGGACGATCAACCCCAGAGATATCAATGCGTTAAATCACTTTCTCTTTCAGTGCCGCTAACAAACACCTCACTGGCCTTAACTGGCCGCATTATTATAAAGAGTATGGTTTAGGGGAGAGTATGGTTTGGGAAAGAAGGCGGGAGAATGGGGTTGAGAGGGGAGATACAAGCCGTGCTTGAATGACAGAATGGGCCGAATCTACTCCTGTGACGTGAACTTGTGAAAACGATCCTTGTTCGCGAGCCACTGGCTATGACCGAAACTGAATTCATTGAAAGGCATCACATTCTGAATTAACAACAGGGTAGATGCGCGAATGGGCGTTTCGCCCTGGCCGCAATGTAATTCTTCTAAGATGTGGCGATTTCAGAGAAAAGATGACTCATGTGATGCAGAGATGGGAGGGAATACGTTCACCCAGGGGGCTAGTAAATACATGAATTCCCAAAATAGGTCCGGAGAAACTCAGCCGCTCATTCCCAACAGAGATTGATAGAATTTGAGCTGTATTTTCTAAAAAATCAGAATAATACAAACTGCATGCTAAAGACCAGTGCAAACACTCTTCCGACATCCACAGCGTTTATATGTACATTCATTAGTGTTATATTATGAAGTGTTCACATATTATCCTTATACCAAGCAGCTTTTCCGCTCATGTAGCCCCCTAGGGTGATGTTCCTTCCCTTGATTGAGGGACGACTTCGCCAGACCTTGTCCCTCTCAATGTCCCGCCATGGAAGGACTCGAGACTGGTCCTCCCCCACAAAGCATTGGCTTGGTTTGAGATGTTAGGTGAATCAGGGTCTAAGGTATAAGTGCAGGAAAGTGGTGTTGGAGGGTGGAATCGCTATTTATAGAGTCATGGAGTCACACAGCGTGAAAACGGGCCCTTCGGCCCAACTCTCCCACTCGACCAACATGCCCCATCGACACTAGTCCCTGTCTGCGTTTGGCCCACATCCTTCTAAACCTATCCCATGCATGTACATATGTAAATGCTAGAGTAACTCAGCGGGTCAGTCAGAATTCGTGGACTGAAAAAGGGTCCCGACCGGAAACCTCACCTATCCATGTTCTCCAGAGATGCTACCTGGCCCGCTGAGTTACTCAAGCACCTTGTATTTTTTTTTAGATAGCTTGCGTTGGTAATCCGTTGGGCTCAGGTTTTGTATGATACCCACGACTATATGTTAATGAAAACACAGAAAGACTGCCACTGTAAAGTGAAATAACATTTAAATTATAAGTGACGGAATATCAAACTAAATTACTCGTGGCTTTTTTTTTAATGAACTTATTTTTCTAACCACATTTATACATCTAATGGATAGGATGCCTCTCCCTCCACATTCATGCCACTCCCGGTGGCAGTGCGCTAATGTTTTACACATCTTTCAACAGCAAGAAAGCCAGCGTATCCCGACTATATTTTACATACGGATCCTGCATCTTATCAACAGCAACTCTGTTGAAAGTTGGACAGGCTTCTGGCGGGCAATTAATTCCTTAAACCTTTCACATGTGAGGCGAGAGACACTCAGAAAAAGAGAGAAAGAGAGAGAACTGTCTGTGACAGTGAACTGACAGAGGTCACATTGATCACTTTTCTGTACCAGGTTTAGTGAGAGATTGTATCTCTCTCTTTCTGCCCCCCCCCCCCCCCCCCACACACACACACACCACCACCACCCCTCCGAACCTTGGGGAATCTGAAACGTTTTCTGCCCATAGTCTCCAGAGATGCTGCCTGACCCACTGAGTTCCTCCTGTACTTCGTGTCTTTATTTTTGTAGACCAACATCTGCACTTCCTTACCCCAATCTCTCTCCCCCCCCCCCCTCCTCTTTCATTGGTCTCTGGGAACTGCGGAGCGGATAGAGTTACAGCGCCAGAGACCCGGGTTCGATCCTGACTACAGCTGCTGTTTGTGCGTAGTTTGTACGTTCTCCCTGTGACCGCGTGGGTTTTCTCTGGGTGTTCCGGTTCCCTCCCACACTCCAAATACTTGCAGGATTTGTAGGTTTAGCGGGTTCTGTAAATTGTTCCTAGTGTATAGGGTAGAACCGTGTTCGGGGTGATCGCTGGTCGGCGCGGACTCGGCGGGCTTGTTTCCGCGCTGTATCTCTAAGCTCAGCTAAACTGAAGCAGGGTCTCGACCCGAAACGTCACCCATTCCTTCTATCCAGAGATGCTACCCGTCTCGCTGAGTTACTCCAGCATTTTGTGTATATCTTCGGTTTAAACCGGCATCTGCAGTTCATTCCTAAACTAAACCATCTCTCTCGGAAGATTGGTTCGGAAATGTGCTGGATGTGACCTCTGTCAGTTCCATTGGCTGCATGTCAACCCTGGCATGTTGCAATGCAAATTCCGATACGGGACATTGGCGTCCGATCTTCGCGCTGTAGACTTTAGCGCCTCGTCCCCAGCAAATAGTCGAACACTGCTACCAAGTGTTGACAGAACCCGGGCCTCAACTAGGTACTCGAACATCTCTTAAAAAACAAGTTCGAGGATCCCACTTTGTTCTGTGCTCGGTCAGTTCTTATCCAAGCGGCCCGGGGTTGTTATGCCTGTCAGTTTTAAAACCACTTTCTGAGGGCTGGTGGAGTTATCTTCAAAGGGGAGGGGTGGGAGGGGGGTGACCCTCACAAAGTCAACGGTGAACATGATTCACGTCTGTTTGGAGATTGCTTGCGATTAGAACGAATCAGCGCCAGTTGGTATTCGTGGAATCGGAGCAGATCTTCGGAGGATAGGATCTCTGATCATTAATTCGACTAGGCGGTAAATTGGGCGACCATTTTGATTGAACACTTGCCTGGCTCCATCCGCCAAAGCCTGTTGGATCTTCCAGTTCGAGTCATAGTCATACGACATAGAAAAAGACCCTCCGGCCCAATTTGCCCATGCCGACAATCATGCCCCATCTACACGGGTCCCACCTGCTTGTGTTTGGCCCATATCCCCCCCCCCCCCCCAAACCAATCCTATCCATGTAACAATCATTAAAATGGTTGCTAACCATTTTAACTCCCTTTCCCATTCCCCTACTGACGATTCTGGTCTGGCCTCCTCCATTGCCAGAGTGAGGGCTCAGGCAAACTGGAGGAACAGCACCTCATATTCTGCATAGGCAGCCTACATTCCAACAGTATGAACACTGACTTCTCCAATTATAGGTATGAATCCCCCCCCCCCGTTTATTCCTTCCCTTCCCTGTTCCCCAGCTGAATGTGTAACAATTTCTCCATCTATCCCACTCCCTTTCCCATTTTCCCACCCCCTTCCACCTATAGCTTCACCTTTCACTCCCCTTCCCTCCTTATCTGACACCATTTACCATTTTTACTCTATTTGTATCTACAGCCATTGTCCCTCCTCACCTGTATCCACTTTTCACTTGCCAGGCCTTGTCCTGAGCCGTCTTCTATTTTCAAGACTCCTCCTCTACTGCAATCATCCCGAAGAAAGCCCCCCAACCCAAAATATTGTCTGCCTATGTTCTCCAGAAATACTGCCTGAGCCACCGAGTTACTCCAGTACTTCGTGTTTTATGCAGGCTTGCTGCAACTGGAGTTCTTTGTTGAACCTACAACTTCAGCCCAACTTGTCCATGCCAACCAAGTTGCCTCATCTAAGCTAATCCCATTTCACTGCATTGGGGCTATATCCCTCTTAACCTTTCCTATCCATGTACCTGCCGAAGTGTATTTTAAATCTATCAATACATAACTAAAAGTCTGATCCCCTGTCATTCCCCGGGATGGTCCGCCCCTTCCTGCGCCATTGCGTCTTTAGGGGAGCCGAGGATGGCCGGCGGAGGTTTGCAACCGGACTATCGGAGGGACCCGAAGCAGCCCAGCTCCGCCCCAAGCAGCAGCCCCGCCCCAAGCAGCCCAACCAGCCCAGCCCCGCCCAAAGCAGCCCCGCTACAAGCAGCTCAGCGTCGAAAACCCTGCCCAGCCCAGTGTGGGAGACTCAGCCCAGCCTGGAGTCGGAGATGCCGCCGATGTCGCCAAATGGAAAGCGGAGACTCTGAGCGCGGCAGAGCAGAACGACCAGCGCCCGCCGTGAGTCCCCATCACACCGCCAATTCCAGCTACTACCCCTCTGGTCCCCCTCGCTGGATCCCCCCCCCCCCTTCCCCCGTGATGCCTCCTCTCCCCCATGGCTCTTCCCCCAACTTTTCTCGGAGCCCCCTTCTCCCCCACCCACACACCACTCTCCCCACCACGCACACTTCCCCGCCCACACCCCCCCCCATCCACACCCACCCACCACCCACCCCCCCCCCCCACCACCCACCCCCCCCCCCCCCACCCCCACACACACACACACCCCCACCATGCACACAACCCTCCACACTTATGACTTCATTTTCTGTCTTACGAACAATCAAGACGGCACAGTGATGCAACTGGTGTAGTTGCTGCCTCACAGTGCCAGAGACCAGGGTTCGATCCTGACCCCAGGTGTTTAGATTAGTTTAGTTTTTAGTTTAGTTTAGGTCAGTTTAGTTATTGTCACATGTACCAAGGTACAGTGAAAAGCTTTTGTTGTGTGCTAACCAGTCAGCGGAAAGACAATGCATAATTACAATTGAGCCATTCATAATGTACAGATACATGATACTGGGAATAACTTCAATAACGTTTAATGCAAGATAAAGTCAAGTAAAATATGATTAAATATAGTATGGGGGTCTCCAATGAGATAGATAGTAGCTCATGACTGCTCTCTAGTTGTTGGTAGGATGGTTCAGTTGCCTGAGAACAGCTGGGAAGAAACAATGAAGTTGGTTTTGAGGTTTGGGACCACACCCTATCTTAAGCCATCAGGCTCTTAAACCTGGCTGGTCAAAACTCTGAACATTAATAACCCATTATCTGTTATTTGCACTTTACCAGTTTATTTATAAATGTGTGTATATATTTATATAATGGTATATGGACACACTGATCTGTTTTGTAATCAATGCCTACTATGTTCTGTTGTGCTGAAGCAAAGCAAGAATTTCATTGTCCTATCAGGGACACGTGACAATAAACTCACTTGACTTGACTTGATCATCCAGTAGTCTGAGGGGAAGAGGGGAAGAAACTGACTCTGGTGGTGGTTGGTTTCAAACTTTTGTATCTTCTAGCCAAAAAGAGGGAATGACCAGGGTGAAAATGGTCCTTGACTATGTTGGCTGCCCTCCCAAAGAAGCGCGAAGTGTGGATGAAGTTAATGGCGGGGAGACTGGTCTGTGTGATGAACTGGGTTACATCCACAACTCTGTAATTTACTGTGGTATTGGGTAGAACTGTTCCCAAACCAAGTTGTGATGCTGCACAGTATTATGCTTTCTAAGATACATCTGAATCTTTACTCAATACACCTGCTCTCATTACAACTTGAATTACAATTGAGCCATTCATAATGTACAGATACATGATACTGGGAATAACTTCAATAACGTTTAATGCAAGATAAAGTCAAGTAAAATATGATTAAATATAGTATGGGGGTCTCCAATGAGATAGATAGTAGCTCAGGACTGCTCTCTAGTTGTTGGTAGGATGGTTCAGTTGCCTGAGAACAGCTGGGAAGAAACAATGAAGTTGGTTTTGAGGTTTGGGACCACACCCTATCTTAAGCTTCTTGGGTCTGAAGAAGGGTCTCGACCCGAAACGTCGCCTATCTCCTTCGCTCCTTAGATGCTGCTGCACCCGCTGAGTTTCTCCAGCTTTTTGTGTAACCCTCGATTCTCCAGCATCTGCAGTTCCTTCTTTAACACCTGCTCTCTGCAATGCCATACACCCTTCAAGTGACCTTTTGGCTTGTTCTAATGTTTCTACCCCTGCATAAATTATTCCTCTTCCTTGACTATTCTCTCATTCAATACAACTGGTCTATCCATTTCTGGTCATATTCAATATCAAGATACCAAGCACATAGGGTGAGTGCAGGAAAGTGAAGGTGAGATTAAAGATCCGCTGTGATTTTATTTAACAAAACGGGCTAACATGAGATGAGGGGTTCTGGTCGCCCCTTAGAAGGATGTGATGGATTTGGAGAGGGTGCAAACAGGTTTAGAGCAGAGAACATAGAACAGTACAGCACAGAAACTCTCTTCAACCCTCAATATTTGTTGGGAACATGAGGCCCAGCTGAACTGATCGCATCCAGTTGGACATGATCCATATCCCTCCATTCCCCGCGTATCCATGTACCTATCTAAACGCTTCTTAAATGCCATTATCATATCTGCCTCCACTATCACCCCCAAGCAATGTGTTCCATGCCCCCACAACCCTCTCTGTAAAAAACATGCCCCGCATATCTCCATTAATCATCACGCCTCTCAGCTTATAGTTTGCCCTGTTACCAGAATGTTATCTGGATTAGTGGGTATTTGCTAAAAGCAGAGGTTGGACAAACTTGGATTGTTTCTCTGGAAGTCAAAGGTTGAGGGAGACTTGATAGATGCACATCAAATTATGAGTGGCAGGATGGAGTGAACAGTCAAAACCTTTTTTCCAGGGTGGAAATGACAAAGACTTTAAGGTGAGAGAGGCAAAGTTTAAAGGCGATTATAGGGCCTTTGTATAGGTGCCCGCAACATGATGCCAGGGTTGGTGCTCGAGGCAGATGCGATAGTGGCATTTAAGTGGCTATTAGATAGCCACGTGGATATGCAGGGAATGGAGGGATTTGGTTCATATGCAGACAGGAGATTAGGTTATCTTGGCATCATGTTCAGCACAGCCATTGTGAGTATTAGAGTCTGTTCCTGTTCTATAGTATTCTATGTCAAGGGCTGAATGCCTTCTGAACTTAATTTTCTTGTTTTCTTAAATTCCCTCCCACAGCATAATTTTTGTCTGAATGCCTTTTTCCATATGATTGTTTTACCTAACAAGATGCCACAAAAATCTTCTCATCTCTTTCCCGATACCAAATGACTGTGAGTCTGCTCTTCTACACAACAATGCTCTACTATATACCTTTATCTTATATGCAATCACTCCAACCTTATCCATTATTGATTGCTGAATGTGACTGCTCTTTATACATTAAATAGAAAGCCAGAAAGCTGGAGGAACTCAGAGATTGAACCAGAGTTCATGGAGGTATGTCAACATTTCACTCCTACATACTCTCCATATCTTTAAATTTAATCATAGTCAGTCATAGAGGACAGAAACATCCCAACATCCCAATCCATCAGTCTGAAGAAAGGACCCATCTATCCATTTCCTCCACAAATGTTGCCTGATCCGCTCAGTTCCTCCAACACGTTGTCACAGAGTCATACAGCACAGAAACAGCCCCTTTTGCCCAACTGGTCCATGCTGACCAAGATCCCCCAACCAGACTAGTCCCATTTGCCTGTGTTTGACCCATATCCCTCTAAACCCTTCGATCCATCTACCGTCCAAATGCCTTTTAAATGCTGTTGTATTACCTGCCTTAACTACCTCCTCTGGCAGTTCGTTCCATTTATCCACCGCCCTCTGAGTGAAAAAAGTTGCCCTTTCTACCTTAAACCTATGTCCTCTTGTTCTTGCTTCTCCAACTTTGGGTAAAAAAAGTACTATTCTAATCATTTTTTTGGGGGGATCTAAGCATTTTTCGTCCACATCCTCTCCCCGACTCCTTTCTTTCTCCACTTCTCTCCCTCCTTGCAATCTATGTGGGCAGAGAACTCAGTCCTTCCCACTGCAGAGGCAGAAACAAGTCTCGTGGAACCAAACGGCGAGCGAACAAACGCTGTCAAGTCTGGTGTTAATACTGCGGATCTCCCCCGACTGGTTCCTTCACGATTGGATCAACAACGGGAATTAATCAAACAGCGGGGGATCTTAATAGGATTCGCCGAGCGGATCCAAATGTTTAATGTAGATAGGGAGTGAAGTGCAAAATGCAGAAGTTCTGCAGAAGTGCCGAAGGTTTCATCTCTGTTTGTGTGTTGGAGTGCCCGCGTGTGTTAATGAAGCAATTGTCCCAGCTAGCCTCGTTAATCTCAAATATTATCTGGAGCCCACAAGGTTTCTACGGCTGATATTAATACCGGCTGATGTGTTGATTCTTGGAAAGTGGCGCCTGCTTTCAGTTATTTTAAGTGACTGTATAAACACAAAAGTAAAGAAGATGCGAATTTACAATCTAGCTCCTTCCCAGACGAACCTTTTCTCCAGATATTTATCTCTCCCTTCAGACTGTGTTTCTATTTCGGGTTTAAAACAAACCAAAAAGAGTCCTGACTGTCTGATTGCACAGATAACGATTTGTTCTGCACAGAGGGGGAAAGAAAGGTGACCCGGACCGAGCCATTCGCCTTACACTGGCGCTTCCAGCCGTCGTTGCCGTCTGTGAAGAGAAGGTTGTGTGTCCTACGCTCGCCCCCTGCCACTTCTGGAGAGGAGTGAGCTTTTAAAAGAGGGAAGGTTTCCGACAAGACACGGCTTGAAATTCATCCGTTCCCGGCTTTAGAGTCATACAGCGTGGAAACAGGCCCTTCGGTCCAACTTGTCCACGCCCACCAATATGCCCCTTCTACACGAGCACCCATATCCCTCTAACCCTATCCTATCCATGTAGCTGTCTAAATGTTTCTTAAACATTGCGATAATACCTGCCTCAACCACCTCCTCCAGCTTGTTCCATATACCCACCATCCTTTGTGAACGTCAACCCTCAGGTTCCTATTAAGTCTTTCCGCCCTCACCTATGTCCTTGGCCCACATCCCTCTAAACATTGTGTGGGAGGACAGATGCTGGTTTATATCGAAGACAGACACAGGCTGAAGTAATTCAGCGGGTCAGGCGGCATCTCTGGAGAAAATGAATAGGTGTTCCCTTGACCTCCGGAGTTACTCCAGCATTGTGTGTCTATCTCCATCCAAACCTTTCCTATCTGCGTACCTGTCCAAGTGCCTTTTAACTGATGTTATAGTATCTGCCTCAACTACCTCCTCTGGCATCTCGTTCCATGCACCCACCATCCTCGGATGAGTGAAACATTTGCTCAGGTTCCCATTAAATCGTTCCCCTCTCACCTTAAACCCAGGTCCTCTGGTTCTTGATTCGTATAATCAGAGTAACATACTCTGCATTCGTCATATCTATTAAAAATACTGATACTGGTCGAGAAAAAAAGGAAGTTAAATTTATCCGAAGCAAATAATTTTCCATCAACCCCGTTACTCAGACAGCAGAGAGTACGTCTGTCAATTAATTCCCAAAGGTAGACACAAACCAGCATCTGCAGTTCCTTCTTACGCATAATTAATTCCCAAAATGCGTTTTGAATGGGGTTTGGGTTATAGGTTACGGTGATTTAATAGGAACAGGAGTGGCAACTTTGTCACTCAGTGGGTGGCGGGTGTATGGAACGAGCTGCCAGAGGAGGCGGTTGAGGCAGGTACAAGAACAGCATTTATAAAAGCATTTGAACAGGTCCATGGATGGGCCAAACGCGGGCAAATGGGATTAGTCTAGACGGAACACGTTGATTGACATGAACGAATGGGCCGAAGGGTCTGTTTCCGTCCTGGTATGACTGAATCAAAGTGAAATTAATAATTAAACGGAACTTTTAATGGTATCAAATAGTGAATCAAATGGTATTTAAAAGTGTTTTTTTGAGAAACATTTATTTATATACGTTTTACATGCCGACAAGTTACATAATAAAAAAAGGTGTAGGAAGAAACTGCAGATGGTGGTTGATACCGAAAATAGACACACAACGCTGGAGTAACTCAGTGTGACAGGTAGCATCGCTGGAGAAAAGGAATAGGCGACGTTTCGGGAGCATGGCGGTGAGACGGTGCTGACGAAGCTCAAGTGGTTGATGTAATCTTACACCGGTTATCTATTCCTGGATCGTGCTATAGGCTGTTGTTAAACTCTAGATATTCTCTGACTCGATGTTTGGGAATTCAGGATATATTTAAGTTATCATTCGAGTTGCACTCTCCGGTGATTTCCCATCCGCGGCGGGATGTGCTGCCTCTGGAGTCCCAGTTTGCCCGCTGTGTCTGTCAGTCTGAAGAAGGGTCTAGACCCGAAACGTCACCCATTCATTCTCTCTAGAGATGCTGCCTGTCCCGCTGAGTTACTCCAGCATTTTGTGTCCATCTGACCGGTTTCAGGGTGCAGTTAGTGGCAGGGACAATCAGTGTGCACCAGCTGCCGCCCAGCGCCCTCTGCCGCCGCGTCCCATCAACTTCCTCAAACTGCAATGTGTAGGAAGGACTTGCATATGCGGATTTCAACCAAAGATAAACACAAAAAGCTGGAGTAACTCAGTCTGAAGAAGGGTCTCGACCCGAAACGTCATCTATTATTTTTCTTCCTAGTTGCTGTCTGACTCACTGGGTTACTCCAGCTTTTTGTGTCTATCCTCAAAATACGTTTACACGATGTCCTGTACAGCTCTCTGACAGTGTACACTGCAACTTTGGAATGGGGTCATGTCTCAAATTTCAATCAGCGTCTCCCTGTCAAACGGATGTGTGTCCCGCGCTGTGACTTCCAAATACTTTGTTGTTCGGGAGTATATTATCATCGGCATTTGTGAAACAGAAAACTGCTGTCCAGACCACCATGTTCAATATGTGGGCTAATTAAACACTTATGAGTCATAGAGTCATCCAGCACGGAAAAGGGTCCCTGGGCTCAACTTGCCCATGCTGACCAAGATGCCCCATCTACACTAGTCCCACCTGCCCGCGTTTGGCCCAAATCGCTCGAAACCTATCCTATCCATGTACCTGTCCTCTTCTCTTTTACATGTGGTTATAGTACCTGCCTCAACTACCTCACACTTTTGTACCTCTTGCCCGATGGGAGAGGGGCAAAGAGGGAGTGACCGGGGTGAGACCCGTCCTTGATTATGCTGCTGGCCTTGCGGATGCAGCGTGAAGTGTAGATTGAGTCATTAAGAGGGAGATTGGTTTGGGTGATCATCTGGGCTACGTCCACAATCATTATCACATGTTATTCATTGCATTATTATAATTCCAATTGATAATATCTACGCCTAATCAAGTCAGTCTTTCTTGTGGAGTCTGACATTATCAAAAGCTTACAGAGAGTTTTCTTGCAGCAAGTTTCACATTTAAATGGCATTAGAGAAAAGTAAAGTGCAAAAATACACTTCATTTTGTATTTGAAAGCAGGATCCCTTTGTATTTTCTTTGGATCATATGGCCTCCAAGTACTATGTATTGCCTGGGATGGAGACAAAAGGCATGTAATGGAGGCTGTATCAATGACATACATCTTCTTGTCCAATGTATTTCTTTGGTCCCACGATAAACATGACAACTGTCTGGGTGTTCATCCTGGATGGGGAAAAGCTATGCTGGACACCTGATGAGGTGACCCTGGTATCCAGGAGTTGAGTAACAACAATCTCTGCCAGCCTCTCCGCACTTCTCTACAGCAATTAAAAGGAGGTCATGAATTCAATGATGTGAATGTTTTCCATTTATAAATCCTTGTGCCAAAGTACTGTAGTGTTGTTCTAACAGAGTTTATCTTGTTAAATGTTCTTTATGTCCTAACTTTTGCTGTTAGTTTAAAAAAAGTTACGTTTATTATGGTCTACAAGATTTTGCAAAATGTTGAGATAAAGCAGGCCCTATTCTAATCTAAAGCAGGTCAGAGTAGGTAGACAAATGTAAGAAAATAAACAGTTTGATCTTTAGCATTTTGTATTATTAAACTGTGACAACAGATTTGTGATGTTATGCAACCCCTCTGCCCTAATTAATCTTTGTATATAAAACGTAATGTTTGTATGGTGGTAGGCCTACTAACAACTGGAATCGCATGAACTGCAATTTAAATTGAAACCCCTGCCCCAATAATAATGATTTAGGGGCAATTATCTGCACTCAATTAAAATTATTATGGAATACATGTTTTAATTATATCCTATTAACTATAATTTACCACTTGAGGTCTGGTAACCTTTGCATTTCACTGTCAAGCTCTGTTAAAAAAGTAAAAGGCCTATAACAGCTTGGTATATACCTAATATACCAGGTTGATGAGGTACAAATAGTATCAAAATTTAAAAAAAAAGATAGAATGGCGAATGAAGCATAGAATATTGATCTGTATATTTTTAATGACTTTAAAAGGCATGTTCATTCAATATAAACAAAACAAAATAAGCCTGATTATGCAGCATCTTTGGAGAAAATGGATAGGTGATGTTTCGGGTTGGGACTCTTCTAACTGATTGCAGGAGGGGAGGGGGAACTGGTACCTGAAGAAGAGCCCCGACCCGAAACGTTATCTATCTATTTTCTCCAGGAGTGTTGCCTGACCTGTTAGTTACCCCATAATTTTGTGTCTATCTTTGGTATAAACCAGCATCTGCAATTCTTATTTATTACATTATATTATGTGATATCTGATTAGTTTATTACCACAGTGGTTGTGTATTTTGCACACTATAATGAGTACAGAGAAACTTTAAAAAGTAACCAACAAATTTATAGAAGATCATGTGTAAAATTTGAGATCATATGAAGTAGCTCTGACAGATATCTTCCAGCCTATACTGCAATAAATGGATGTGGAGAGTCTAGGAACAGAGGTTCCTCAGAATAAAGCCCTAGAGTAAAAGGACGTACCTTTAGAAAGGAGATGAGGAGGAATTTCTCTAGTCAGAGGTTGGTGAATCTGTGGAATTCACTGGCACAGAAGACTATTGTGGCCAAACAATGGATATTTTTAACGCGGAGATTGACATATTCTTGATGAGTGTGGGTGTCGGGTTATCGGGAGAATGGGGTTGAGAGAGAATGATAGATCAGCCATGATTGAATGGCGGAGTCGACTTGATGGGATGAATGGCGTAATTCTGCTCCAATAGCTTATGAATTTATTATGAACATATGATGTAGGTATGTTACAAAACTTACCTTCAGCGGCGCTGAAGTTCTGCCACTGGCCGTGTGCGCGTCTTTGGCGCCTTTGAGGGGGGGGGCGGGGTCAAAATGCGGTTTTCTCCTGCCTGTCTGAGATATATTTTCTCGGGCTGCTAGCTAATGCTGAAGAATTGTTCTGACTGCTGTTCTGTGAATTTTATTTTTAAACCGTGGGACAATTTCAGCGCTGGAGTAAAATAAAAATCCGCTTCTAATGACGTCAACGCCGATCTACGGGACGGATCTCACATACAGGACAGCTAAAGGCAAGCCGTTGATTTTACGTATAAACGTTCTTCTTAGGATTACCTTAATCCAAATTTTAGGTGATTTAGGCCCCATACGAACTGGCAGTGTTTTTCCTGCCGATATGGGGTTTAAATTCACCGCAAACCACAACATTCCAATCGATTGCGTTCCACAAAATCCCACTCGCAAGATGATTTAAATGGCCATTAATTTACGGGAATTAAACACTAAATTCCTTCCATTTGGCCTATAAATTCATAAAAATCATGTTATATCGTTAATTCTTGTGTGAATGTTATTTGGACACTTAGGCTATTTAAAAATGTTAATCTTTTCTTAAGAAATGGATAGATGTTTAGATCTAGTAATTAAATTTTGTAATTAGCTACAATTAGGTAACTAACTAATGATATGCTTTAATTTCAGGTTATCCAAGTAAGATTGTTTCATCTTTGTTTCAGAATGCTTCAATCTATAATAACAGAACATTTATTTCAGTTCTCTTAATTTTTAAGAAAGTTATGGGCTTTTGACTGTCCTCGATCACAGCTTTTGTGTTAAGTCAATGGAAAAGCAATGGGGAACGTGATGCTAATTTTCGAGTATGAAAATGGCCATAACGTTTTTAATACTAAAGATACGAAAGTGAATTAGGTGTCAAATTAAACTTCTTTTTATGTTTTATCTGATGGGATAAATTGCAGACTTGATTTTTTAAATCTCAAAATGTTGTAACATTGCTATATGTTGCAAAGTGACAATTGTTTGGTTGCATCAGTGTCTCCACTTTTAAGGAAATTACCTGAAATTGAAATTACCTGAAATTCTGGTTGTCTTCGGGTAATTGTAGGGAAATTAAATAATTTCAGGAAATTTCCTGGCCCGGTAAGCCTTCCCCAACTGCGCATGTGCGACTGATGCCCCAGCTGAGCACGCGCGGAATCCGGGCCCACTGCACACGCACGGGAAGACGCCAAAGGGTCCAATCAGGCCCGTGGGATGATTTGCGGAAAAAAGGTATGTACCTGTATATTTCCGACCATCCACGCCTGTGCAGTTGGGGGAGGCCCATCAGCCGAGTTGCAATTGAAAATGGCGCCAGTGATGCTGTATGGACCTCGACTCCCCGCGCATGCACAGCGGGCCCGATATCCGCGCTTGCACAGTTGGGGCGGCAGTTGCACATGCGCAGTTGGGGAAGTCTTCCCAGGCGGCGAAATACCATCAAATTCCAGGTAATTTGGAATTCTATTTGGAATTTGAGGTGTGGAAGTGCTAGGTAGTATATGCCTCCGAACATCAAACCCTTCGCTGTCATTACTTGGTGAGAATAAGAGCATTGTTGGGATTGCCAGATGTACATATTACTAAAACTCTCAACTTGTTTGTCTGTTTGTACCTCAATCTGTGCAAAAACAGTAGAGGAGAGTGCTACCATTTTGGCCCACCTTACTCACCATTATCCTGTGATGTAAATGAAACACGTTACATTCAGATTGATGGTATATTTTATGTTATTGACAATTAAAAGTTAAAAAAAAACATAAAACAGCACCCCCACTTGCCCCGCCCCCACCACAATGTCCCGCCCCCACCCACGTGTCCCGCCCCAGTTGCCAGGCCCCCATTTGCTGTCTTTACTTAACAGGAGTCACAAAGGGCACCCCACGCTGTTGGGGCCTTTCAAGAATTTAAAACCGCCATCTTTTTTCCCCGTTATGACCTGAGGGCTCCGCGGGTAAGTTTAATTTCTGGCTCCCCTGAGCCATGGGCTGGGGTTGGATCCAGTGCGGGGACCGCAGGCGGTCTTCTGGCTCCTGCACATTCACTGCCCCCATCCCCACCCCCGGCTCCAGCAGGCTCACTGCCTCCCCCCCCACCTTCCCCCCCCTGCCTCGCTCCCCCTCCCCCCTCCGGTCACAGCATGCTTGCTCCCTCCTTCTCCTGCCCCCCACCTAATGGGAACCCGTCAGCCGCACCTACGCAATTGTGGGCTATGGGTGAGTGGTGGAATATTGCTTCGGGGGACCAGGCCTTCCGTGTGACAATGGGACCCAACGGGTCCCACTTAGTCAGGTAAATGTTAAATTCTGAGGCTGAGGCTGCTACCAGTGATTCAGCGATCCATGACAAACCGCGCTATACTCCAAGGGAAAGCATTTGTAGATTATATATTTTCTTTTGAACATCACCCATTTGCCATTCAGCTCCATGTTAATAACAAATCAGCTTTTCGCTTTCTCTTCCAGGAATTCATGATCTCACAATTCCCCAGATAAAAACTTCACCTGCCAGATTTTTGTACACCTCCAAATTCAGGAAACAGTTTCTTCCCGACTGTTATCAGGCAACTGAACCATCCTATTGACAAACAGAGAGCGGACCTTAGCTACCATCTACCTCATTGGAGACCCTTGGAACAACGTTTAGTTGGACTTTACTGGACTTTATTTCCTTTATTCTGTATCTGTGCACTGATTGTAACCACGTATAGTCTTTCCGCTGACTGGATAGCACGCAACAAAAATGTTTTTTACTTTACCTCAGTAAACGTGATAACAATAAACTAAACTAAACTAAACATATGCCCATTCAATTCATGCAAACACACTTCTTCCAATATATTGGGCTCTTAATATATGCACCAGCCTATTGTGTAGCACCTTGTTAAAATGTCTTATGAAATCAAACTACACTACAGCAACTGGATCCCCACAATCAACATTCCCTGTCACATCTATAAAGAATTGAAGCAAATTTGTCAAACAAAATTTACCTTTCATAAATCATGTTGACTAGGTTTGATTATAATCAGCTTTCGTAAAGGATCAGTTATTTCCTCTTTGATAATTGATTCCAGTATTTTGGAAACAAGAGACGCCAAACTAACTAATGTTAGTATCCCGCCTTCTCTTTTCCTTTTTGAACAAGGCAGTTGCCTTGGTTATTTTCCAATCCTCTGGTACCCTCCCTGGTTTTAATGAGCTAGGCAAATTTCAACCATTGGGTTCTCTCTCTCTGCAGCCACTTCCTTTAAAACCATTTAGTGAAAGCCTTCGGGTCCCAGGGTGGAATCATCAAATAACTTTAAGGTGAGATGGGCAAAGTTTAAAGGAGATGTGTGGGCAACATTTGTACACACAGGGTGGTGAGTGCTGGACTGCGCTGCCAGGGTTGGTGGTTGAGGCAGATATAATAGTGGTATTAAAGTGGCTTTTGGATAGGCACATAGATATGCAGGGAATGGAGGGATATGGATTATGCACGGGAAAAAAGAAATGGTCTTGGTATCATGTTCGGTATAGACATTGTGGGCTAAAGGGCCTGCTCTTGTGCTGTACTGTTCTATGTTCTAGGTCCCTACAATGTGTTTGCTTTGTAGGGACCTATGCTGTGAGTTTCTCCAAAACTGAACTTTATGTTTAAGCATCCTCCATGGCGTTGACTGCAGGAGATAAACCAAGCTGCATTGATGGGATGGTTTTTAACTTTTATCTACTTGTTAAATTCCCGCTGCCTATCTCCTTTTAGAGTCATAGAGTCATAAATCATGGAAACAGGCCCATTGGTCCAAATTGCCCACACCAACCAACATGCCCCATCTACACTAGTCCACCCGCAGCTCATTCTATACCTCCTCCAGCGGCTCGTTCCATACACCCACCACCCTTTGTGTAAAAAAGTTACCCCTCATATTCCTATTCCATCATAGTTTAGTTTAGTTTCGTTAAGTTTAGTTTAGAGATAAAGTGCGGAAACAGGCCCTTCTGCCCACCGAGTCTGCGCCGACCAGCGATTCCGGCACACGAACACTATTTTACACACTAGGGACCGGTTACAATTAAACCAAGCCAATCAACCTACAAACCTGTACGAGCTGGTCGAGGGTGATAGCGGAGACCTTGCAGCAGCCTGGGGCTTACCTGGATCGGGAACCACTCCACTATATTGAGTGCGTGGACCGGTCTTTGGACTTTTTGTAAATGTCGCTAAAATGTGTCAACTCGTGCATGTTTGATCTATGCAAAAAGAATTTCACTGTGCAGTGCACACGTGACATTAAAGCACCATCGAACCATTGAAAAAGTATTACCAGGAATTAATGGTGCAATGGAAACATGAAACATGAAAACTCATGCAATTGCAAATAAAAGGAAACATTGCTTATTTTGAAAAATAAGCAGTATAAGCAATGTCTTCATCTTGCGAATGGCGTGCACAGCCTAAAGTCGTAAGTCAACTTGTTCTATTTGATCTTGCTTGTGCACGTCGGGTTGATTGCATTAGTTGAAACGGGATGGACCACGTGCAGGTTGCAATCTCCCACCCCATTAAGCCATATCAAGAAAGGAGTAAAAAATGTTCAAGCATGGTTTTAAGATGATACTTAAAGTGCATCTCAGGGCTCTGTGCCCAGTCTCCTGCTTTTCTCTATACCCTGTAGCATGCACAGATATAGTACCGGGGTGGAAGATTGCAACCTTCATGTGGTCTGCCCTGTTTCGACTAATGCAATCAACTCGACGTGCACAAACGGAAGATCAAATAAAACAAGTTGTCCAACAACTTTAGGCTGTGCACGCCACACGAAAGAAGAAGAAGAAGATATAGTACCAACATCTTTAAATTCATTGAAGGCACCATCGTTGTAGGATGAATTATGGGTAATGATGAGGCAGAATATAGGAGGGGGGTCAATCATCTGGTTAAACAGTGCCACAACAGCCTTGCTCTTAATATCAGTAGGACTAAGGAGCTGACTGTTGACTTTAGAAGGGGAAGTCAAAGAACCATGTCTTCATCGATGTGTTATTGGTGGAGTGGGTCAACAACAAGTTCCTGCTCTCTGAGTGCATCATCAAAGACCCACCCAACCCTGGCCATGCTCTCATTTCACACCAACCTTCGGGAAGAAGGTGCAGGAGACTGAAAACCGTGACCACCAGCTTCAGGAATAACCTCTTGCCAACAACCATCAGGGTCTTGAACACAAAGCAACACTAACTAAACTAAGAACTATGGACTGTCTTTGATTGCTCGAAGAGCTTTGGGCTATTCCGGACTAGTATTGGGGTTATTTGCACGTTATTAATTGATGGATTTATTTGTTTATTATATGATATCTATGAGTATTGTGTTTGCAAGCCAGTTAAGCTACTGAAAATATGAATTTAATTGTTCCCTTGTCAGAAGATATGACAATTAAACAATTTACTAGGAATGGATCGTTGAGGAGATCCAAGTGTTTCTCACACCTTGGTGCGGGAATGAAATGAGATTAGTGAAAATGTTTGCTTGATGGTAGACACAGATTTGATGGGCCAAACACCTATTTCCGGGCTGCATGATTCTCTGAGAAATACACCATGACGTAGCAATCTATTCAAGTAGCTTGGGCAGCCTACAACTCAGTAGTATGAACGTTGATTTCTCGAATCTCAAGTAACTCGTGCATTTCCTCCCCTCCCCTCTCTCCCCCTCTCTCCCCCTCCCTCTCCCACTCGAGTCACCCTACCAGTTTTGTTTGCATCCTTGTATCCTTCTCGTTAGTACATTTTCCCTGGCCAACAATGGGCCATTATGGGCTCCACCCTTCCTGTGGTCATCTGTTCCCGGCCCTGATTTGTTCTGGCCTTTTCTCATCTCCAGTTTCTCTGATCCCCCAACCTCCCCACCTCTTTAAGTCTGAAGATGGGTTCTGACTGGAAACGTCACCTATTCCTTTTCTCCCAAGATGCTGCCTGACCCGCTGAGTTTCTCCAGTGTTTTGTGTCTATCTTTAGTGTAAACCAGCGTCTGCGGTTCCTTCCTACACATATTCACGGAGAGGATTTTGACAGGTGGATAGAGCTGACTTTTTTACTGCATTGATATTTTACTTGTTCATTAGCTTTACAATTTGTCTATTCATGTCATCAATCAGCAATTTTACTATCTTGTAGGTTGGTTTTCTGTATATTTGTGGTATTTGTTTTGGTGGATTTCTCTTGGGCGCTCCAGTTTCCTCCCACATCCCAAATACATGCGGATTGGTTAGATTAGTGGGATACTGCAAATTGCACTCCGGGTAGGTGGGTGGCAAGAGAATGAGGTGAATTGAAGGACTAGTGAAAGATAATAGGTGGCAGTCATTTATCTGGTGAATTAGACTGATGGCTATGCTCAATGTGGACTTAATGGTTTAATAGCCTCCTTCTGCATCATTGGGAAATGTGGGAATAAGTGGGCTGGGTGACGTCAGGCTGCATCTGTGGCGAGTCGAACAGAGTTAGGTCATTTCAATTTAGAACATTTCAGGTCAATGGCTTTTCCAGCTCTGGTGAAACCTCATCCACCTGAAATGGTAACTATGTTTCTCTCGCCACAGATGCTGCCCGTAGGGGACCTACCAAGTACTTCCAGCATTCTCTGTGATAACTGAATAGTTGTCCTACTGCTATCTGCGAGAAATTATCTAGTGAGTTGCCTGCTAAGCTGGTCTAAGGAACAAACAGTCGTGATCACCCTTCATTGGCTGTGAAGTGTTTTGGCATGTCCTGAAGATAATATCATCTTTATCCCTGAAGCTCGTAGCAAGTATTAAGCAATCCGTCATTCAAAGTTGCAGTGAAGTTGGGCTTTGGACGGATGTTATTTGGTTTGCAAACGAAATGGATTAGAAAAGATGGATCAAAGGAGGATAATTTAGACTTCATGCATACATATTTTAAATAAAATGTAAATGGAAATCAAATCTTTTAGATTTTCCGTCTTTGACTTAATATTTCAAATACAATGTCAAGATTACGTAGGATTTGCCTTTTATTTACGTTGTGTGCCTTGGTTGGTATTTTTTTGGGTGGGTGGGGGGATTCCTGTTTGCGATCGAACCTGCAGCTGAGCCATCTGACAGCATTGATCACTTAAGATCTGAAGAAGGGTCCCGACCCGAAACGTCGCCTTTCCGTGTCTTGCAGAGATGCTGCCTGGCCCGCTGAGTGACTCCAGCAACTCTGTGCCTACCATCGATCACGAGCGTCGGAGATGCGATTCACTGGCAGACTCACACCGCCAAGTATTGCTTGCCGAATATACATGAAGGAATGGAAAGGTGGAAGATGCGATCTTTGTACCACAGCCTCTTTAATCACTCATCCAGCAACTTGGTCGGTGGGGAGAACTGCAGGAAACAGTGAACAAAAACAGATTGTGTACTGAAACTATTAGGGATCTAAACCATGCCGCTATCCTCAGGATACATTCAGTAGCAGTTTGAGCATACTTTGTCGAGTATTAAAAAAGTGGATAATTGGGGGAACATGTTATGCTTGGAATTGAATTCTGATTTGCACTTTGCATTTATGTGTTATGTCTGGGGGAAGGAATTGCACTGAATTCAAGTGCATGGCTTGGCACGTCGGATCAGAATTGTGCTTTGATCAGAGGTACATTTATTTGAAGTTGACAGCGCTGGTCTCCATTTGTGTTTGTACTAAGTGCGCACTCAGCCTCCAGTGACAGAACTACTATAATATTCTGTAAAGTCAACATCATGTCAGATCACTGCCGTCTCAGGTACAGACAATTGGGAATTTTATAAATACCATATGAAACAATATAGATCTTGGAGTCAAAGAGAAAGAGAAAAAAAAGCAGTGTACCGAATCTCAAACTGCTCGTTCCAGGAATAATGTTGTCAAGAATTCTAGTCTAGAAACGGAAGAGCAATTTTGCTTCTGTGTGAATCATCATAAACATACTTCATTGTGGTAAATCTCATCTTTACTCAGTTTACTTCTAATGCACTCAAAACCAAAAAATAGTATATTTAAACATCAGATGTTTTAAATGCTCCAATGCATTTTTTGTTGTTTACTATTTATATTTCAAATGATGAAGGAAAGCAGCCATAAAGATTGGAGTTAAGAGTGAAGGAAAGAGTTCACATCAATTGTTTTCCATGTGCAATTCTAAAACCAAAGGGAGGTTGTATTTCTTTCATGTTGTCATTTTCTTTTACCTTCAAGGAGCCATTTTGCATCAGGGCTCACCTCTGGAGTCATTCCACAGATGCAGATCAAAGTGCTTTTGCAAAGGCAATTTGCTGTAATCCAGCGGTGCTGGAACAGAAACGATTTAGCTGCCTTAATTTAAAGTGTCAATGGAACAAAATATCATCAGGATTTGAATAAGAATGGAAAAAAAAGATCAGATTAATCCAGAGGCATCTATTTGCCAGCATCTGAAATGGATTTTCAGTGCTAGTACAGTACCCATATATTGGCAATCCTGGAGTAACTGGAACTCCAGAAGTACATGAGTTGAAGGATTAGAGGACGGGAAAAGAGTTGAGAGAGTGGTGGAGGTCTGGAACGCAAGAATTGAAAAGTTGGTGGAGACGGAACTGCTCTCCATGTGTAGAATTTACCATGGTGTATACAACTGTAAATAGAAGTCTGTGGAATGGGGTTTAGACTTTAGAAATGAGAGATACAGAGCGGAAACAGGCCCTTAGGGCCTCTGAGTCCACGCCGACCAGTGATCACCCTGCACACTAACACAAGGGACAATTTATAATTCTTTACCAAACCCAATTAACCTACAAATCTGCACGTCTTTGGAGTGTAGGTGGAAACCAGAACACTCAGAGAAAACTATAGCGGTCACAGGGAAACCGTACAAACTCCATTCAGACAGCTCCCTTAGTCAGGATCGAACCTTGGTCTCTGGCCCTGTAAGGCAGCATCTCTACCGCTGCGCCACTGTGCTGCAGATTAAGCCATTGAGTCCCCTATTGAGATGAATGACTTCGTATCTGAGTTGTAAAAACACATATGCTTGAGAATGGGGAAGATCTTTAATCCTTTGGTACAATTTTGAAAGGAATAGGGAAGAATGCAGTTGCAAGCCCAGATTAGTCTCCAGCCCATCCACTCGAATGTTCATTGGTAATCAGAGGGTATGGATGTAGGAGGAAGCGGATGTTTGCTTTCCAGAGTGAGTTAATGATTAAATATTTAGTGCAGCTCTGAGAATAACACTATACCAGAGTACAACATTTTGGACTTGACGAGAGACTTCAAAAAATTCCAACAAAAAAAAGGCATTAAAATTGGTCGTAATTCTTTATAATTGCTTCATTTTAAACGGGATAGTGATGGCGTGACTCCCTAGTTTAATGTAAATTGTCTTGGTCCAATGGTCTCTATTTTTCATATTATATTCTGCCAATTTTTGTCTCATGACAGACGACCATCCTGTAAATGTATAATTTGCCATTAACACCAGCTTTATTGTGATCTGTTTGACAGTATATTAAACAGTTGTCCCACAGTTCCCTGGTCAATGTCCATGTTTAATTAGAGTGAGCTGGCTCCTGTGTAGAAATGAGATACTAAACATCCAACTTAACCCAGTTTACTTGCACAAATAGAGAAAATATTTAGTCACAAAGAGATTGGTTTAGAAATGTGATCATACACAGGGCACCCTGGTATTCTCTTAGAGCCAGGCTGTACATTAATTTCATACTGGCACCTCATTAAAATGAGTCATGTGCTAATCGGACTGTTTATTGATGCTCGCTGCTTTGGCCTGGCTGGCTTTTGGGCATATCTGAACCCAAACCATAAATGGGTGTGTTGAAAAGGGGCGGCACATTGGCACAGCAGAAGAGTTGCTGCGTTGCAGCGCCAGAGACCTGGGTTAGATCCTGACTGCAGGTGCTATCTGTACGGAGTTTGTACATTCTCCCATTGACCTTCTGGGCTTTCTGCGGGTTCTCCGGTTTCCTTCCGCATTCCAAAAAAGTACAAGTTTGTAGGTCCATCATGGAGACTGATGTTCCCACCATCAAAGGGATCTTTAAGAGATGCTGTCTCAAAAAGACAGCTAACATCATCAAGGACTCACACCACCCTGGCCAAACTCTCAATTCACTCCTGCCATCGGGAAGAAGGTATAGGAGCCAGTAAACGGTAACATCCAGGTTCAGGAACAGCTCCTTCCTAATGTCCATCAGGCTGTTGAACATGATAAACTCCCAACTAATCTCCAAACTATGAGCAGCCTTGGTTGATGCAGGTACTCTCATTACATTTTAAGAAGCATTTACAGGAGCACTTTAATCAGGAAGCTTGGGCAGCTCACAACCCAGTGGAATGAACATTGATTTCTCTAATTTCAAGTATTCCCTCCACATTCCCCCACGCTAGTCATCCTGCCAGTTCCACTGTTCGCATTCTAGTATCCCTCTCGTTATCACACCTCCCCAGCCAACGTTGACCCATTATGGGCTCCACCCTTCCTGAGGTCATCTGTTGGCGGTCCTGATTTGTTCTGGCTTTTTCTTGTCTCCAGCTTATTACGCCCCTCTAGTTTCAGTCTGAAGAACGGTTCAAACCCAAAATGTCACCTATTCTTTTACTTCAGAGATGCTGCCTGACTTGCTGAATTACTCCAGCATGTTGTGTCTATCTTCGGTATAAACAAGATCTGCTGTTTCTTCCTATACAGAGAAAGTTGAGGACCAGGTACTGACAAAGTGGATTAGTATAGATGAGCACTCAATAGTCAGAATAGAGGGGTTGTTTGCTATGAAAAAGCAGAATATTGATCAGTGGGAATTTTACAATTCTAAATCTACTCATGATAATATTAATGATGTACACTATTTAATGGAGGTCTGAAAGGGAGCATCACTAAATAATGCCCATTTAGTCACGTAAATATATTATTGATTAATTGATATATTTTCCTTTGTTTATAAGTGATGGAACAAAACATTGAAGATTATTTAGGGTGGCACAGCTGGTAGAGCTGCTGCCTCACAGCGCCAGAGACCCACGTTCAATCCTGATCTTCTGTGCTGTCTGTGTGGAGTTTAAACGTTCTCCCTGTGACCACGTGATTTTTTCCAGGGGTGCTCTGGCTTTCTCCCGCATCCCAAAGACATGTTAATTGGTCTGTGTTAAATTGCCTCTAATATGTACGGAGTGAGTGATAATGTGGGATAACCTAGAACCAGTGTGAACGGGTGATCGATGGTTGGCGTGGACCTGATGAACTGAAGAGCCTGTTTTTTATGCTGCATATCAAAACTAAATTATTCAGATTAAAAACACTTTTTTTTACAGCATATTTTATTTCATAACTAAAACATTTAATACTTTAATGGGATTTTTTTTTGGAAAGTGAATGCAATAAAATTTTATGTGATATTCTTGTGATGGCTTTTATTATAATGAAGAACATTTCTTGACAATTGCCAACATTTGAAATGGACAAATAGAGAAACATTATTTAATCTTTATATCACTAAACTTTTCCAAAGATATGCACCCGGACTGCATTGAACCACTGGATTTTGTTTTAAATACAATTGGATAGTATAATATACTGTAGATATGCTTCAAAACCTTTGTTGTTCAAGTATAAAGAATATTATTCCCAAGCTATAAAGCCACAAATCAATCAGGAAGCAAATTAATCATTTGGTACATAAGTAATCACAACTAATTGGACAGTAAATTAAATTTTAGAGTGCAAGTGTAGACTAATGGGACAGATTTTTTTTTACATACTACACAAGAATTAAAATGTTCCAACTTCACTAATTTCTTGACAATTATTGCCTCAGTATTCACACATCTTAAAGCTGCACTATAAATGATGGTGAGAAAAAATATGGTACTCCCAACTTTTCTCTAAATTCTGCCCATTCGCTGGACACCACACCACAGAATTCAAAAGTCGAATTTCTGAAGTGTCGTCAGTTAACTAACAGTATTGTCAATTAAGCCTGGAAACCGAAAAAGAACACGCCAGGAGTTGCTTCAAAATCTCAACATCGGGTACATCTGCAGCACAGCCGTCCAAATGAGGCTGGACAGATTGTCAGGGAAAGGCTTGGATAGAATGGATGTGGAGAGGATATTTCCACTCGTGGGAGAGTCGAGGACTAGAGGTCATAGCCTCAGAATAAAAGAGCATTCTTTTAGGAAGCAGATGAGGAAAGATTTCTTTAGTCAAAGGGTGGTGAATCTGTGGAATTCTTTGCCACGGAAGGCTGTGGAGGCCAAGTCAGTGGATATTTTTAAGGCAGAGATAGATAAATTCTTGATTAATACGAGTGTCAGAGGTTATGGAGAGAATGCAGGAGAATTGGGTTAGGAGGGAGAGATAGATCAGTCATGATTGAATGGAAGAGTAGACTTTGTGGGCGAATGGCCTAATTCTACTCCTGTTCCTTATGACCTTAAGACAATAATAGTGAAACACTGTTTTCTTGGGGGCCTTGTGGTTTCTTTACCAACCCTAAAGCCTCATAATGTTCCAAAATGCCCAAACAAAAATGCAATTTCTTGTAGTTTGGTTAACTAAATTATGAGAGGCAGTGAACTTCCAATGTGTGAAATAGAGTCTGCATAGATAAAATTGTTAACATGCCATTGCTGTACATAGAACTGCTAAGATTGCTTTAAACTGAAGGAATATTTCTGCATTGATATTATCACCTCTGAGTACAAATGGTTGAAAAATTATACATGTTCATTTGCAACCCTGCTGTAGGGAAGAGTGAGTGTTTTTTATAATCCATACATCGTGATTTGAAAAGTTTTATCTTAATCCACTACAACCACAAATACAATAATTATCTACATTTTATTATTTTCATTCTATAGATTAATCACAATTCCTAAAGAATTTGTAAGTTATAGAAATAATTCAGGATTTCCTTCTACATTTAATCAGTGTAGATTTAAGTATAGTTCTGAGTTACTTACGTTTTACATTTCTCGCAAGATGTTCTTTTAATGACGAACACCCGTGTTAAACCAGGCTACTTCTACAAGTATAGTCTGTGACACAGTTCAGAAGAAAGTTCCATTTTACTCTTTACGTAGACATTAAACAAATGTGGTCAACCATTAAACAATTTGGCATAAATATTTACTCAGTTGCTATTAAAAGGGTCTGATGGTCTCTATGTTTCAGGGAAAAAAAGAAAGTGGTGTAATGTGTCCTAATAAAAATACGTCTGAAGACGGATTCTGACCCAAAATGGCACCTATTCCTTTTCTCCAGAGATGCTGCCTGACCCGCTGAGTTACACCAGCATTTTGTGTCTATCTTCAGTATAAACCAGCATCTGCAGTTCCTTCCTACATATTATAGTCATGACTCTTTGACTCTTCCAAATCGATGTCAAGATTAGAGTCTATGCAATGTGTCAAATATCATCCTTAACAGCAGCAAAGCCATTCAAGATTTTATCCATCGAAATGGGAAATTAATTGTCATGTTGCAGTTTATCAATCTACAATAGCAAAAAATAACAGTTTGACATGAAATGGACATTTTGCACTTGATGTCAACTGCTACTGAGTTTGAGGCGATGGAAGCATTTAGTGCTTAAGTGAAGCACTCATACTTTCAGAAAGGATTACTCTGTTTGGAAATCTTCTCACTGAAGATGACAACTGTGACCCGACTGTTGTATCGCCGAATGTATCATTTCACAACAACGCTTGAACATAGGCAACTTTCACATCGATCTGTGGTATTCAATGAGAATAATAGTGACCCTGGCAGAAGCAGATATTCATCGATTGATTCACCCAATGTCACTGTCTTTTCTTGTAAGATAGAGTGAACGTGGAAAGGATGTCTCCAGTAATGGGAGAGTCTACAACCAGAGAGTGCAGCCTCAGAATGAAAGGACGTACCTTTAGAAAGGAGGATGGAGGTGAGGAAGAATTTCATTCTTAATTTATCATTAGCCCCTTTCTCTATTCAAACTGCAACATCTTTCCTGAATTACTTTATTTCTCATATTAAATGTTAATTTGGAACACTAACAATGCTACTGAAATCAGTAGTTTAAACAGGTACTATTACAATGTATAAGAAACCAAGGATGGAGAATCTGCAAAATTTACTGCCAGAGGCGATTGTGGAGGCCAAGTCATTGTGTATTTTTAAAGCGGATGTGGATTAGTAAGGGCATCAAAGGTTACGGAGAGAAGGCAGGAAATGGGATTGAGAAGGAAAAATAGATCAGCCATGATTGAATGGCAGAGCAGACTCAATGGGCTGAATGGCTTAATTCTGCTCCCATGTTTTCTCGACTAAAGAGAGATAACTGAAAATAAGACCAATGAACTACAAAGGTTTACCATCCATCTGGAAAGGATAACATTTAAATAATTCATGCTTGGTGTATTGATTGAGTGTGGAGGTTTTTTTTTAATAATAATGGGTTGTAAAGAATGAAAGTGCCAACAGCAGGCATGATTGACAGAATCACTCGTCTTAATGTCACTGACTGGTATAAGGTAGCCATTTTAGTTTAGTTTAGAGAAAGAGCGCGGAAACAGGCCCCTCAGCCTATCGAGTCTTCACCGACCAGCAATCCCCGCACATCAACACTATCCTACACACACTAGGGACAATTTACACTTATACCAAGTCAATTAACGTACAAACCTGTATGTCTTTGGAGTGTGGGAGGAAATCAAAGATCTCAGAGAAAACCCATGCGGTCATGGGGAGAACTTACAAACTCTGTACAGACAGTACCTGTAGTCAGGATTGAATAAAGGTCTCTTGCGTTGGAAGCGCTGTAAGGCAGTGACTCTACCGCTGTGCTGCCCATTTTATTGAGTTTGTTAGAGCAGGAATGCTAAAAACCTACCAGCAAGATCAAAATACCACCAAGAAATAGATTCCAGACTAATGCTTAATGTTGTTTCTGACTTAAAAGTGATATATGAGATAGGGAGATTCTGCAGGAATAAATACATTTGTCGGAAAGTAGGTGGCTTCTAACTGTTTCCTATAGTGTTGGTGCTCTGCATGACACAAGTCTGTACTTTACCCAATGCTGGCCATCTGAGGCATCTGTTAAACTAAACACCTGTTATGACCTTTTTACAGCTAATTCATTACAATATCCTCATTCATAGCTAATCAGGCATTCATAAGTTATATGTTCATAAGTTCATAAATCCATGGACTCATAAATGAACCCATGGACAGGATCCAAAGAAGCATAAATTAATGTACAGTAGGCTTCAGACCTTCGAGATACAGTGCGGTTCCGCGCCAACCAGCGATCACTCTATACACTAGCACAATGGTGACAGGTTTAATAACGCCAATTAACCTACAAATCTGTATGTCTTTGGAATGTGGGAGGAAACCGGACACCTGTAAAAACCCACGTGGTCACATGATGAACGTACAGACTCTGTATAGACAGCACCTGTGATCAAGATTGAACTCGGGTCTCTGCCACTTATGTTTCTTTCTCGTTGTGATAGTACCTGTTTAAACTACTGAATTGAGTAGCATTGGCTGGTTCAAGGAAAGAGCGTTCACATCGCGGCCCTGATTCCACCAATCCTTCCACCATCTTGCACAAGCAGCACACGAAGTGCAAGAAGCGCAAGCGCAAGTATGCAGATGCCGAGAAGTGTGTCCAGCTCTGGCTGAACAATTTCTAATCTTGTGATGTGGACTCGATAAAAAGAAGTAGCATGTGTAGTATTCCAAATTATGATTTAATATTAGAAATAAAGTAATTCTGGAAAGATGTTACAGTTTGAATAGGGACAGGGAATAATGATAAATTAATTAGCCCAGGTATCTTTTCACCTCTGGAATTTGAGATTAAATCCAAAATATACCATGAAATGAAATAGACTTTTTTGGCACATGCTGAGAATGCAACATAGGCATCGGACACACGCATAATTTTCCATCTGTTTCTTTGCACAAGTGTAATGCCATGGGAAGCATGCCAAATACTTGCTTCCAATAAGCACAAATACTTCAGTTTGATCTTTAATGATCCTCTTTATGAATCCTGTCAACTCTGGACTTGAAATTAAGATGAACAGTCATTATGGATATCACGCATGGGCAAAGGGCTAATTTGGATTCAGTGGACTGTCCGAATCTGGATCTGGATGTAGTACGCTGTAAGGCTCTCGGTAGAGCATCATTCAGCACTGGACAATTTTACATTTTATCAAGCCAATTAACCTACAAGCCTGTACGTCTGTGGGAGGAAACCGAAGATTTTGGAGAAAACACACGCAGATCACGGGGATAACATACAAACTCCATACAGACAGCACCCGTAGTCGGGATCGAACCCGGGTCTCTGGCGCCGCATTTTCCTGTAAGGCAACAACTCTACCGTTGCGCCATCTCACTACAAGGGTGGATTGGTGAGGAAGCAGGAATGATGTCACACTGCTAGAGTTTTGGCATATTTTTGTGGTTGGTAATACTCAACCCTTGTAGCTGGGCTTTTGTGGCGGGCCAGTGATAGAGTTGCCGCATCTCCCCTGACTCTCAGTCTGAAGAAAGGGTCTTGACCCGAGACAACACCTATTTCTTTTCTCCAGTAATGCTGCCTGACCCTTTGAGGTACTCCAGCATTTTGTGTCTATCAAAGAAAAAACATTTAGACAGGTGTATTGATAGAATATGTTTAGAGGGATATGGGCCAAATGCAGGCTGGTGGGACTAGTGTAGATGAGACATGTTGGTCGGTGTGGGAAAGTTGAGCCAAAGGGCCAGTTTCAATGCTGTATGACCCTATGGCTGTAAACCATACAATCTGGATCATGACGAAAAATCACTTTTTGTGGTTTTGGGTATCTTGAAATGATCAGATTATTTGCACAGCTCTTATACATTTTGCTTTAAATCTATTATTTCCGCTATCACTAATCCATCAGCTGACTGAATGCAAAATGGATTTTCTAAGACCGATTATAATCAATGAGAGGGATTTAAAATGATCTGGTATGTTCAACAAAAAAGTTGAGTCAATAGTGGGAAGAGAATATGCTGATTTATTAAATCAAGATAAATGAATGAAAATAGAGAGTGAAATATGGACGACTCTGAAAAAGATTATGCGAAGCACCAAATGCAGTTTTCACACAATGATCTGCATCTGAAATGTAATCCTTTTGACGTAATTGAAACCAAAATTCAGGTTTTATTTAAGAGATGCAGCGTGGAAACAGGTACGTCGGCACACCGAGTCCATGCCGACCATTGATCACCCATACACCAATTCTATGTTATACCACTTTTGCAGCTGGGGGCAATTTACAGAAGCCAGTTAATCTGCCAAACTGCACGTCTTTGGAGCAGGGAAGGAAACCAGAGCACCCGGACGTAACCCAAGCAGTCACCAGGAGAACATATAAACTCCGCACAGGCAGCACCTGAGGTCAGGATCACGGGTCTCTGGCGCTGTGAGGCAGCAGGTCCACTGCTCTACAATGTGCCTTTGGTACATGTGACTGAGGACAGCTTTTGAGCTTATTATATTATTTTTCATTAAGGATTCAAAAACTATATTTCATAATTGCTGTTTATTCAAGTTCACTTGAAATATGAAGTGAATCTGGAGGTTCAGGTTGCTTTACCTGATGCAGAGATCTGATGAGCTGCAGTGTATTTAGCCTGTTGACCAGTCCAACAAATAATCCCTGATCACCTGACAAACTTTCTTCATGGATGGTGGGAGATGGTTCTCATGCAAGATCATTTTATCTTTGTTTGGCATTCCTTACATATTTCTACACTCAATCTCTTCATGCACTTGTTTTTATTCTGTGCAATCTTTGGGTCATCCCTTTTTTCAATATCATCATGCTGACCACATCTTAGGAAACAGTTCCATACCTCTGTACTCACATTATTATTTCCCGTTTCAATTGTTATCAAGGCCACAGCCTTCCATGCTTGTTGCTGGTCACTGTTGGGACTTCGTCTGGTTTATTTGGCTATTTCTCCTGGGTGGAAGTAATATTTTATTCCTGAAAGGCAGATACATTAATACTCCTACTTTCTAGCCGGATTTGTATTTTATTTGGTCTCCTTATTAATCTCTTATGCATCTGCATAAACTATTGCAGAGATAGGGGAGTTTGTTCAACTTTTCTATTGAGCGATCTTCACCACTTACTAGGTATTCATCACATTGAATTATTCCGATAATATCGTTTTTGTTTTCAATAATGAAAATGCTCCACTTGCAAGTAATGAGTAGGAAAGGAAGGATAATTAGACAAAGATCATAAAGATTTGAAGCCGTTGGGAAGAATGTGTAGGAGCCTGAAAACTGTAATGTACAAGTTCAGGAGCAGCTTCCTCCCTATAACTATCAGGCTATTAAGCACAACCTCCAAATAGGCTCTAAACTACGTAGATTTGGAGGCATTGTTTCTGCCTTTGCGCTGTGTATGTGTGTGTGTGCGCGAGTGTGCGTGTGCATACTGAACATTTTTGTTGTTTATGATGTTTGCAGACTATTATGTTTACATTTCATTATGCTGCTGCAAGTAAGAATGTCATTTTTCTGTTTTGGGACATATGACAATAAAATACTGTTGACTCTTGACTTGATATCATATATAAAGGGGATATTAAACTGTAGTGACAGGATTTCCCTTAGATATATTTAAAAGGCAATTGCTAAGTACCTGGATAGAAAGGGTTTAGAGGGATATGGATTAATTGTGGGCAAACGGTTCTAGTTTAGATGGGTGTCTTGGTCAGCATGGATGACTTTGGCTGAAAACAGGCATTCTACCCTCATTAGCTTCAGCTGATCTGAGACTTTCTTCCCTTTCAATGAGTGAGTTGGCAAGTAGACGCGGAAGTGAAAGTAAGATCCTTGAGTTAAGCTAATATTCCTGCAAGAATTCCTTTATGTTGATTGTCACAACGTAATGATTGAAACACAAGCCTGCTTTACAGCAATATCTGCAACACACTAACATTTTCTTACAAAGAAAATATTAAAAAAACTCTGAACTACTTTAAACTCATTATATTTATTTTATTTTGACGACTAGTTATTAAGAAATAAACCTGAAATTTACAAAATATCTCTATGGTGCTGTGTATTTTTAAATAATATTTTTCAAGCAAGATTGGCTAGCCATTTGCGATATCATATAAATGCTTTGACCTTTAAGAACTGAAACTCACTGATTTAATTGACACAACAGTTCTCATCTTGTGAAACAGTATCAAAAAAATAGTGAAAAATCCAAAATAAATAAAAACCATGTGAAAATAAATGAATGTGAAAAAATAAAAAGACGAACTATAATAAATTTGGAATAAATGGTGAATTCATTGTCTTGTATAAAAATAAGACAGAAAAACATAAAAATATTAGCACAGATTACTCCCAACAAGGATGCTCTAACAAGCCCTTGTATCTTTCTCTGCTCATTGTCTTTTGTGAAAGCAACATAAACATTTGGACAATATCATATGTACTGTGTACTTAATACATTTTTCTATTATTTCAGTGTATGAATCATAATCATTTAATAATTTTCAGATCTAATCTGATGTATGATTCATTTTCAGAATGGGAGCTTTAATATTGTGGTAAACCTTAACTGGTTATCAATGGAGACACAGCACATAACAGCCTGGTTGATATGGCACTGCATGAAGGAAACAAAAAATGATTTGGGGAACAATCGCCCCTTCTACCCACCCTCTCAATACACGACTGCAATGTCTTTGTGCACACATGGAGGAAACAAAAAGTCAGTTCCTCATTCATGCAAAGAATGGTACAATGTCTTCTTGGTTCAGGATACACAGTGAATTATAACTTTGAACAACTGATCAGGTCCGTTCCTCAGCTGAAGTGCGAGTGAATGCATCAATAAGACTGCACCAGGCTTGTCAACCGCTTTGAAGTAAGTGACTTTACCTGTGCAAGAAAAGCAAAGGAGAATTTGTCAGTTAGACTGATGGCTATAGTAGTCATTCACATGCCAACCAGAACCAACATCCCTATTGAATGCTTTTCTGTAAACAGAAGATGAATGAACTATTAATCTCCACCCATGATATATATAATAGACATACATGGTGACAGAATAATAAATCCCTATATTTATACAGTGGCTTGCAAAAGTTTTCATACCCCTTGAACTTTTCCACATTTTGTCACGTTACATCCACAAATGGAAATGCATTTTATTGGGATTTTATGTGATAGACCAACGCAAAGAGGTGCATAATTGTGAAGTGGAAGGAAAATGATACATGGTTTCCAAATTTTATTACAAATAAAAAACTGAAAAGTGTGGCGTGCAAACGTATTCAGCCCCCCTGAGTCAATACTTTGTAGAACCACCTTTCGCTGCAATTACAGCTGCAAGTCTTTTGGGGTATGTCTCTACCAGCTTTGCACATCTAGAGACTGAAATTTTTGCCCATTCTTCTTTGCAAAATAGCTCAAGTTCAGTCAGATTGGATGGAGAGCGTCTGTGAACAGCAATTTTCAGGTCTTGCCAGAGATTCTCAATCTGATTTAGGTATGGACTGGGTCATTCTAACACATGAATATGCTTTGATCTAAACCATTCCATTGTAGCTCTGGCTGTATGTTTAGGGTCGTTGTCCTGCTGGAAGGTGAACCTCCGCCCCAGTCTCAAGTCTTTTGCAGACTCTAACAGGTTTTCTTCCAAGATTGCCCAGTATTTGGCTCCATCCATCTTCCCATTAACTCTGACCAGCTTCCCTGTCCCTGCTGAAGAAAAGCATCCCCACAGCATGATGCTACACATGTTTCACAGTGGGGATGGTTTGTTCGGGTGATGTGCAGTGCTAGTTTTCCGCCTCACATAGCATTTTGCATTTAGGCCAAAAACTTCAATTTTGGTCTCAACAGACCAGAGCACCTTCCTCCACATGTTTGCTGTGTCTCCCACATGGCTTGTGGCAAACTGCAAACGGGACTTCTTATGGCTTTGTTTCTTCTTGCCACTTCCATAAAGGCCCGATTTGTGGAGTGCACGACTAATAGTTGTCCTGTGGACAGATTCTCCCACCTGAGCTGTGGATCTCTGCAGCTCCTCTAGAGTTACCATGGGCCTCTTGGCTGCTTCTCTAATCATTGCTCTCCTTGCCCGGCCTGTCAGTTTAGGTGGACGGCCATGACTTGGTAGGTTTGCAGTTGTGCCATACTCTTTCCATTTTCGGATGATGGATTGAACAGTGCTCCGTGAGATGTTCAAAGCTTGGGATATTTTTTTATAACCTAACCCTGCTTTAAACTTCTCCACAACTTTATCCCTGACCTGTCTGGTGTGTTCCTTGCGCTTCATGATGTTGTTTGTTCACTAATGTTCTCTAACAAACCTCTGAGGCCTTCTGTATTTATACTAATTTGGACTCTATTTACTAATTAGGTGACTTGAAGGCAATTGGTTGCACTGGAGTTTATTTAGGGGTATCAGAGTAAAGGGGGCTGAATACTTTTGCACGCCACAATTTTTCAGTTTTTTATTTGTAAAAAAAAACATGTATCACTTTCCTTCCACTTCACAATTATGTGCCACTTTGTGTTGGTCTATCACATAAAATTCCAATAAAATACATTTACGTTTGTGGTTGCAACATGACAAAATGTGGAAAAGTTCAAGGGGTATGAAAACCTTTGTAAGCCACTGTACCACTGTTTCCAACTGCTGTATGGTACTCACCTTTTTTCTCTCAAATAATAAACATATATCTTATTTGGAAACTGTAGTAACCAACATCTCGGCATTCTAAATAATATTGACATCATTTGAATGTAGTGTGCATGCTATCTATAACAGCTCCAAGATAAACGACAGAAGAAGAAAAATAATAAAAATGGGGACTCAAAATCAATGGGGAAAAAAGCCAAAATTGTCATTGAAATGCTGGAGAAACTCAACGGGCCAGGCAGCATCTCTGGAGAAAAAGGATCGATGATGTTTCTGGTCATGACCCTTCAGATTCTGACCCTTCAGATTCAGAACTACTCCAGAACTCTGTGTTCCTTCTTTATTAACCCTGGTGGCTACATACTCAAAGAACGCTAACACATATGGATTCCCTTTGATAAAACTATGTTGGCTTTGCTTAATTATTTCATGGTGCTCTAAATGTCTAAATATCACTGTCTCATTCATAGGTGTTAGAATTTCTGCCTACCCTTCCTTTTTCTTGAATAATGATGTTCCACTTACAGTCTTCTATTTTTTTTGTGTGAACACTTCCATAATCTAGGGATTTATGGAACTTCACCACCAATACATTCACCTTCTTACAGCCTCTTCTTTAAGATCCTAAGATAAAGAGCAGCAGGCCCAACATTAGCTTTGTCTGCTACATTTACTTAGTAACAATGTTTGCTTTACATTTCCATGTCTCTTTTTCTTCTTATTTTCCCCTGCTCACAAGTTCAGAAGTTCACAAGTTGTAGGAGTAGAATTAAGCCATTTGGCCCATCGAGTCTACTCTGCCATTCAATCATGGCTGATCTCTGCCTCCTAATCTCATTTTTCTGCCTTCACCCATAACCCTTGACACTCATTCTAATCACAAATGCGTCTATCTCTGCCTTTAAAATATCCACTGACTTGGCTTCCACAGCCCTCCGTGACAATGTTTCACAGATTAAGTACCCTCTGACTAAAGAAGTTCCTCCTGACCTCCTTTAATTCTGAATATCATTTGTTATTCATATAATTTTACTGTCCTCTACCATAACACAACTATTTGCTCCAAGACTTTGTCATTTCCTTACAATTGATTTTTTACTCCCTAGTCTCATTCTCTAGAGGACCAATGTTTATTGTAAACTACTGTGTGCATTTCTATTTGCTTGCAATGAAGCCCTTACCATCTGATTTCTATACTTAAGAGTCATAGAGTCAAGGAGTTGTACAGCCCTTTGGCCTAGCTTGTCCATGCCGACCTTTATGCCCATCTACACTAATCCCATTTGCCTGCATTAACTCTGCATCCTTCTATGCCTTGCCTATCTAAATGACTGTCTGCGTTTCTCTTAAATGTAGTGATTGGATCTGATAAGAAAGGTGTAGTGGGATATGGGCCAGCCTAGATAGGCATCTTGGTAGGCTTGGATGAGTTGGGCTGGAGGCCCAGTTTCCATGCTGAATAACTCTAGGACTCTAAAGATGGGGAGAAGGCAGGAGAGAGGGAAAGATAGATCAGCCACGATTGAATGGCGGAGTAGACTCGATGGGCTGAAGGCTTAAGTCTGCTACTATGACATATACGTTTCAACTGTCTGACTCAATCCATCTTCTCTGGCAGAGAATTCCAGATATTAGTCTTTGCTTTACTTTATAGATACAGTGTAGAAACTGGCCCATCGGCTCACTGAGACCGCACCGACCAGTGATCACCCCATACCCTAACACTTTCCTACACACTAGGGATAATTTACAATTTTACCGGTCAACTAACCTGCAAACCTGCACATCTTTGGCGTGTGGGAGGAAAATGGAGCACCCGGAGAAAACCCATGTGCCACAGGGAGAACGTTCAAACTCCATAGACAGCACCCATAGTCAGGATTAAACTTGGGTCTCTGGTGCTGTAAGGCAACAACTCTACTGCTGCGCCACTGTGCTGCCTACAGTCACTCGCTGTGTAAAAAGGTTTCCCTCAAATCCCTCTTAATAGTCCTTCCTCTCGCCTGAAACATCTTGCTTTTGATATCCCTAACATGGGCAAGAAGATTTGGACTGACTGATTGTTTATCATGTTATATACCACTATCACATCACTCCTCAGTTTCCTTCACTCCAGGGAAAACAAAGCCAGTTGATTCAATCTCTCCCCATAACTAAATGTTCTCCAAGCCAGGCAACATCCTGGTGAACCTCCTTTGCACTTTCTCCAGTGCAACCACATCATTCCTATAGTGTGGCCACCAGAACTACACACAACATTGATATACAGAGGGATCTTGGGATCCATGATTACAACTCCCTCAAAGTGGGCACACAAGTAGATAGAGTGGTAAAGATAGCATATGGTATGCTTGCCTTATTTGGACAAGGGATTGAATATAAGAGTCAGGAAGTCATGATGCAGCTTTATAAGACATTTGTTAGGCTTGAAGGATGTGGAGGCTTTAGAAAGGACGTCCTTTAATTCTGAGGCTGTGACTTCTACTCCTAGGCTCTTCCACTGGTGGAAGCATCCTCTCCTCATCCATTCTATCCAAGCCTTTCACTGTTCTGTATGTTTCAATGAGGTCCCACCTCATTCTTCTAAACTCCAGGGAATATAGGCCCAGTGGCGTCAAACGCTCATCATATGCTGGTTACGCTAGCACTTTGTGTCTATCTTTACCAGAATGCTGTCTGGGTTAGGGGTATTAGCTACAGCGTTGGACAGACTTGCATTGTTTTCTGTGGAACACTGGAGGTTTCAGGTAGGCCTGATAGTATATAAAATTATGAGTGGCATAGATAGATAGGTTAGACAGGCAGAACCTTTTTTTCCTAGGGTGGAAAAATCAAATACTAGAGAGCATAACATTCTGGAGAGAGGAGCAACAGTGGTTGTGCAAGGCAATTTCTTTATCGTGTGCGGTGAGTGCCTGGAACATGATGCTGGGGTTAATGCATGAGGCAGATATAGGCAATAGACAATAGGTGCAGGAGTAGGCCATTCAGCCCTTCGAGCCAGCACCGCCATTAATACAAATACATCTATTGATGCTCCTGAACACATCATCAGTGATGTGACCTGGGGTCATTGGGTGTTTTGGGTCTTTCAACATCAGACACCCTTGCCCAGGTGACCCAGCCATGGTTGATCAGACCACGACTTGTGTTCAGGTGGCATTCACTCCTCCCCATGGACCTTCTCTCCTGATCCAGAGCCATGTCGAGGCCTTCTCCGCTGCCTAGTGGTGTTCTTGATGGCTCTTGATTCAATGTGATTATGGCTGATCATCCCCAATCAGTAACCCGTTCCTGCCTTCTCCCCATATCCCCTGACTTTTTAGGAGCCCCATCTGATATGATAGAGACTTTCGGAGAGGCATGTAGATTAGGAGCAATGAATGGTCATAAGGAATAGGAGTAGAATTAGGCCATTCGCCCCATCAAGTCTACTCCACCCTTCAATCATGTCGGATCTATCTTTCCCTCCTAACCCCATTCTCCTGCCTTCTCCCCATAACCTCTGACACCTGTCCTAATCAAGTACTAATATACTTAGCATCAAAGGTGTTGCACTTCGGGTGGTTGAATTTAAGGCAAGAGTTTACAGTTAAAGGCAAGACCCTTAACAGCATTGATGTGCAGAGGGATCTTGGAGTACAAGTTCATAGCGGACTAAAGTTGGCAGCACAAATAGATATGGTGGTAAAGAAGGCTTATGGTATGCTTGCCTTCATTACAAGGGGGCATTAAATATAAGAAGTCATGATGAAGTTCTACAGGATTTTAGTTTGGCTGCATTTGGAATATTGCATGTAGTTTTGGTCGCCCCATTACAGAAAAGCTGTGGAATCTTAGAATAGTATGCACAGCAGGTTTACCAGAATGTTGCCTGGATTAGAGGGTTTCAGTTACAGGGAGAGGTTAGCAAAATCTCTTTTCATGAGAGAGTTAGATTTAGTTCTTAGGGCTAAAGGAATGAAGGGATATGGGGAAAAAGCAGGAACGGGGTACTGATTTTAGATGATCAGCTAAAATTGTCAGAACTTCTACTTTGCTGCTAGAATGGTAAGATTAAATGAGAATTTACCAGTTTGAAGTTTGATCTTTATTTTATGAGGAGTTACGATGAGTGACTACGTGAAGATTTTGAAGCTCTGTGATTTCATGTCATGTGAGTCCATGCGTCACACACTGCATCAATTGACCAGGGATGAGTGAAATTTAATAAAGAATGACATAAATTGAAACATGCTGGTGCTTTTTAATGATGATAATAGTAATCCCACTCATCCAGGAGGAAATAAAAATATAACCTAAAAATAGTGTTGGTAAATACCCCCGGTCTGGCAAATGGGTTTATTATAACACATTTGGAAATTCGCTGGTTTGACCATCCTGCAGCTACTAGGATGAGGTCCAGCAAAACATAACTAACAACATTACTAGTTCAGAGCCTCTAAGGCTTTAGGTGACATAATGACTGTTGTAGATGTGTGACCACACACACAACCAAAGGTCCATGAGGATAACTGCTTTGTAAGTGAATAGACCCAGGACAGGAATGTAGTTGGAGCCCACCGGCGACGCAGCGTCAGCAGGACATAAACATCCCATTTCTCTGACTGCCTGGGTCTGGGGGGAATTGAGTTGAAGATACCCTTCATAAATCTGGATATCAGAGGTCGAGAGCTGACTGCGTGGTGTGCCGACCGCAGAAGGAAGTAGGACCACAAGGCACTACTGGCATAATATGTATAACCCCATCTCTCATAAATATAGTTTTGAGAGGAATACCAAGACATCTGTCATATGTACCGTGTCATACGATATATTGGACAGTAAACAGGACCTTTACCATTCCTTGATATAGGAGATGTACTGTTTCTTGGTACTATCTCTTCAGGCCGCAGTGATTACATCCACCGTACAACCTGACAGTCCGTACCCCAGTAAAGGTCTTCTCATAGTCTGCAACCCAACAATTTTGATTCGCTCATGCAGAGGATGGTTCTCCCCAGTCAAGGGGTAAACTAGCAGATTTTGTGTTTGGGAACAGCCATGAAAGGCTCTGTTATCATTTGCAGTATGAGTGGACTCAAGGCTGTGTAGGTCAGTCAGGCATTATCACGCCTGAGGCGGAGTCTTGCTGGTTATTAAGCAAGCACCGACAAAAGAGGCAAAAATGGAGGAAGACATAATGAACATTCCTCCCCAGTGCAGCGAGAATGCAACCATCGCCACTGCCCCTGAGGATGGCCGCCATGCCAGATAATGTTGCAACTGTTGATTGAGACTAGATGCCAACGATCGATATTTGGTGTTCCATCAATCCACAATGTCATTAAATACATTGTGATCCAACATTCATTGTGTTGTCATTGATTAACGTGATGGTACATCAGCGCCAAATAAGGTTAGGTAAACTGTCACAGGATATAAACTTAATTGAACCCATGTGATTAAAATATGCCACCACCATAGTGTGTCAACTTGAAGGTGAGCATGCAGATATGCATATTTGCACAAAGCCATGGTACGCACCTAGTGATATTAGGTAGTTGATACCACCAAATTGCCAATTTACACTGGCCCCAATCTCTTGCCCCAGGGCAGAGTCACAGACAATTAATAGAGTTAAAAGGTACATCGCAATCTATAACTCTAGTTGGTATCAACTTAAATTTGACTGGATGGATGAGAGAAACCCTAATTTCTCAAATATGAGTTTTGTAGCTGAAAAAGCTAATTTAGCAAGATTCAGCGTTTTAGAATATCATCCAGATAATTTTTGAGCTTTGAGCAGCCCAAGCACTGGCTTGGTAATTTGATAACAACCTGGAAGCTGAAGTTAGCCCATTTTGCAACGCTTTAACTGCTATCGTTGCCTATCCAGCTAAATTTCAAATAACTTCAGTGAACCCTGTGAAAGGGAACTGAATAGTATGCATCTTTGAGATCGATGCATGTCATAAAGTATCCTATGGAATATCCGTTATTAGACAGTAACAAAGTTTCCCATTTAAAATTAACTGCACATGTGAATGTGAGTTTAATCAAGGGTGACCCAATGTCTCCACATACGTGCAAAACAGTGTAATCTATTACCACACATAACTGGTTCACACACCCCGCGTGAGTTCTGTAACCGTCCTCAGGTTTTGATTCCATCTTTGAATTTGGATGATAGGACTGCTGGGGTGCGTGGATTGCACATTTTCCCTCAGGGCCGGCTTGGGCATTGGCCTAAAAGACCTCTGCCCAGAGGATCAGCTTTCAAGCTGCCAGCAGCTTTAGTGCTGCCGGCACTCTGTAATTATGTGACGTGAAGTCATAGATGCTTACCAAGCTCCAGGTTTTCTGCCATAGGCCGGAGCCAACATTTCCTTGCAGTGGCCCCGTTCACAGACATACTTTTGAATTTAGAGTCAGTTACAACTGATTTCCTACACTCCTCACCTCAGAGACGGAGATATAATGCAGCCCTGCAACAGGCGCTGCTGCAGGTCCTTGTCATGCAGTTGGCGTGTCGTGGAAAATTCCCTCATGACATACCACCAAACTGCGACTGCCTAACTCCCCTCCTCAGAGAGGGAGATATAATGCAGCCCTGCACCAGGTGCTGCCGCAGGCCCCTGGGAACCGCGCTGATATTACTCCCTTCCTTGGAGTATCAGGTGCCATTTCAGATCAGAACCCTTCTTCAGACTGCTGTGTAGGCTGCTGTGCACATTTAAGTTGATAAGTTGGTTGTAACTCAAATGTTTCTGAGCTGTAAATTCCATGCCAGACTTTTTGAGTCATTGTGGCCCTGAGGAATGTTCTCTCCAGTTGGTTCAGTCCTGTCGAGCTGGTATTTCCCTCAGAGCCGTGATTTCCCGTGGCTTCCGCAGCCGGTGGTTTCTATGGCCGGGATACCCCACCGTCTCCGCAGCTGGGCTTCCCCTCGTTGGGTTCCCCTCGCGGAGCCGGGATACCGCATGGTTCCGCTTCCGGGTTTCCCCGAGCTAGGTTTTTATTTGCGGAGCTGGGATACCCCACGGTCTCCGCTTCCGGGTTTCCCCGAGAGTTGGGTTTCCCTGCGGAGTCGGGATTCCTCGGAACGACATCCAGCAGGAACTCTGTAGAGAGCTGTAGTTTGAAACTTACCTTCAGGTTTGTAACTTACCGCTGGAGGAGCAGCGCGCCTGCCAGCCAGTTGCGGCGCCATGCGTGGACGTAATGATGCGCATGCGGGCTGGCGGGTTCTTCACGTCGTCACTCACGTGACTCCGAAGTAAAATGTTTGATCAAGCCACGGTCCATTTTTTTTACAAAAACAAAGTATCTGTGACATAGATAAGATGATCTTGCTTCCAACTATTGCAGGGAAATTGAATAGGTGACGTTTTGGATCAGGACAATTCTTTAAAACTGAAACGTCACCCATCTACTCCACAGATGCTGTCTGACCCACTAAGTTACTCCAGGACTTTGTATCAATTTTGTAAACAAGCAAGGGCCTGTTTCCATGCTGTATATTTCAATCATATTTATTCTCAGTCAGTGAACAACCAATGAATTAAAGCAAAAATGCTTTAGAATATTCCTTTCAATGCAGTATCGCTAAAGATATTTATTATATTTGTTGTTTAGTGATATCATCTTTATTGAATATAGAGAAAGAATGTCATAGTTTTATTGCTACCACACTAGCTACTGTTTAACCAGCCACAGAAATACATGTTTGGCTCTTGATTTGTCAGGGGTTATGGAGAGAAGGCAGGAGAATGGGGTTGAGAGGGAAAGATAGACCGGCCATGATTGAATGGCAGAGGAGACTTGAATGGCCTAATTCTGCTCCTAAAACTTAAGAACCTATGAACATGCCGGTGCAATATCATTGGAAATGAAGTTGTTAATAAATTATGAATCTGATATATAGGTTGGCCAATGTTATGTGCCAATTTAAGTTCAAAGGTGATCTTACACAGATACATTGAACAATACAGCACAAGAATAGGCCCTTTGGCCCACGATGTTTGTGCCAAACATGGTGCCTTTAAATTGATCTCATCTGCCTGTGCATGACCAATATCTCTCTATTCCCTGGACTTACATGTTCTATCTAAAAGCCTCTTAAACACCACCATCATATCTGCCTTCTTCACCACCTCTGTAATTGCGTTCCAGCCCGCTAACACTGTGTAAAAAACATTTAACTTTCCCACTCTCACCTTATAGCTATGCCCTCTAGTGTTGGACATTTCCACCCTGGCAAAAAGATTCTCAATGTCCCCTCTATATCTCTGCCTCTCATATTATATAATTCAATCAAGTCTCCTCACAACTGCCCATTTTTCTGCTGCCATATATTTCCAGTAGATCACTGAAGACTTGACAAGTGCCAAAAAATCATGGTCATGTGCGATTACCTTTTTTTTAGCCTGGAGCAGCTCCTGATAGGCACTGGAACGTATGAAACGTGGGTAGGAATCACTTTTCATCAGTTTGTAAATGTGCTCCTAAAAGAACAAGAAGTCAACTGTAAACACGAGCAGGTTACATTATGCAAGTACATCCATAGTGAAGCCTAACAATGAGAACATAAGAATGTGAGAAAATAATAGTGGGAGTAGACCACCCCAGGTCTGCCCCATGATTCAGCCCGTCCTTGACTGATCCTCCCCACACTTCACTCCTTCTTCTGCGCCAATACCTCGTTATCCTGATCTTTGTCTACTGCTCCTTTCAATACATCCATCTGTGAGGGACGGCACAGTGGCGCAGTGGTAGAGTCTCTGCCTCACAGCGCCTGAGGCCTGAATTCAATCCCGACTACGGGTGTTGCCTGTACGGAGTTTGTACGTTCTCCCTGTCATTGCATGGGTTTTCTCCGGGTGCTCCAGTTTCCCCCCACATTCCAAAGACACGCAGGTTTGTAGGTTACTTGGCCTCTGTATATTTTACCTGGTATGTAGGAGGCCGATCTCAACCTCATTGAGGCTTCTCCCTTGAATTTGCCCCCCTGCAACCGGGACTCTGGAACACCTGCCCAGCTGGAGCCGGCAGATCCGTTCTAATGGCTGACTTCCGAGGTCGACTTTGCAGGCCAGTGTCTCGACTCCCCGGCACCCTAGGTGGACCCTTCCGGTACTGTTCGACTCCCCTTAGAGGCCAAGACCTCTGTTGGTCCGGCAAAATGGATAATCCAGCCAAGCTCTGGAACCAAGGGTGGTGGACCTCTACCATCATACGACCCCTCTCCCAACCTACCACTTGAAAGCAGTCACAGCTTATACAGATTCTTCTTAAGACTCAAGCCCTCCAATGCTAGTAACATCTTTGTGAACCTCTCTACACCCTTTCCAGCTTGATGACATCCTTCCAATAGGTGGGCAACCAGAACTGCACACAACATTCCATATATGGTCTCACTAACAACGTGTATGATTGTAACATTGTACTCAATGCTCTTACCCCTCACCTCTTCATACTTTCTACTGCCCCCATACACTCTCAGAGCCGGGGCAGTGTCACGACTCCAAACGCTGATTGTCACTTTACCTCCACAGATGTTGCCTGACCCACTATGTTTCTGCACAACTTGCTCTTTTGATTGAGGTGAATGTACACTTCCTCTAGCAATTCTAAATAAAATCACGTTATTTTACCTCGGCAGTATAACATGCTCACCTGGGCATCTTCAAATGCATATCTTCCCGGGTCTTTCACATTCTGTGTGGTCTTATCGTAGCTCTTGGAGTCTACGTTTATAGCACTCGGGGCTCCCGGGGCTAAAAACTCTTGCCAGATTTCTTGAACGCGTGACGGCACCTCACGGATGGGCCTTTTCTTCAAGTCCAGGACCGCTAACCAAAACCTGTTCAAACGTCAACATATATTCTGATTATCTAATGATGGGCCTTTTCTTCAAGTTCAGGATCGCTAACCAAAACCTGTTCAAACATCAACATATATTCTGATTATCTAATGAGATAACACAGAAAACAGGAGCAAGGATAGGATGAGAGGAATAGGTCGGGTAGACGCTCAGAGTCTCTTGCCCTGAGTAGGGGAATTGAGAACCAGAGGACATAGGTGTAAGGTGAAGGGGGAAACATTTAATGTGAACCTAAGGGCCAACAATTTCACCCAAGGGTGGTGGGTGTATGGAACGAGCTGCCGGAGGAGGTAGTTGAGGCAGGGACTATTGCAACGTTTAAGAAGCATTTAGATAAGTACATGGATAGGACAGATTTGGAGGGACATGGGTGAAATGCAGCCAGGTGGGACATGTGTGCATGGGGCATGTTGGCCGGTGTGGGCAAGTTGGGCCGAAGGGCCTGTTTCCACACTGTGAGACTGCATGACTATAATTCGAGCTCCAAAGCTAACAACAAGGTCCATAGCCTAACTGAGAAAAGTCTGAAAGAGTACAAATGCATGAAACAAGGAACCTATTGGTGGCAACAGTGAGTCATAGAAACTAACAACTGGGTCATAAATAGTTTACAATCCAGACAAAACAGTAATGTATAAAAGCCCATACTGGCTGTCCCCAAGTTACAAACTGGATCCGCTTTTAAAGATGTCTATAAGTGGATATTGTCTCTGTAGACTTTAGAGATTGTATTTTGAGTTTAGACTTTACTCGACTTGAGTATTTAGACTGTAGAGACTTTTTGAGAGTCTGCATGTTGGAAAATACATAAAAACACTTGACATGTAACTATAACTCAACAGTGCTGTCGTGAACGGTGTTGATGACGGCCAATTAGCGTGAATACTTATTAAATATATAATTAAGATGAACTGCAGATGCATGTTTATACTGAAGAGAGACACAAAATGCTGGAGTTATTCAACGGTCAGCCAGCATCTCTGGAAAAAATGGATAGGTGACAAAATGCTGTACATACCGAAGGTTTTCAGAGCTGAATTCAGACTCCACAAACTTAAGGAACTGTTCACGGCCAACAGGATCTTTTAAAACTTCATCAATGCAGAAACCCCATCGTTTTACCCTCTGTCCATATGGTTCCTTGCTACAAACATAAGTAGTAAAGACTTTTTAAAGTTATTAACAATAACAGCAGGTTGCACGTACATATTTGTTGCAAATAATTACATGTGTCACATTATATTGTATGGACTTCAGTCAATCACTACTTTGGATAGCCGCCAAATACTGTAAGTAATGTGTAATAAGATCAACTGTGAAAAGAATAGTCACATTGGATTTATTTCTTTTACTTCGGGTCCACCATCGTTTTTCCGGCAACCGGTAATCCAACAAAATCCGGACAAAATTACAAGAGCACATCCCACCCCCCGGAAGCTCCATGACAACGTGGCGCCTAGGCCGGGTGAGGTGGATGATCTCAACCTCATCGGGACTTACACGACTGATCGGCGGGTCAAATTTGCCTCCTGTGGCCAGGGGTCTGGAACTCCGGCCTGGCCAGAGCCGGCAGATCCGTTTCCTTAGCTGACTTCCAAGGCCGAGTTTGCAGGTTGTTATCCCGGCCCCGGGTCGACCTAGGTGGACCATTCTGGTACCACTGGACTCTCGGAGGCCGTGACCAGGTGGTTCAGTTCTAAAAGAACCCTCTCCACAGTACAGCAGCATAAATAATTGGAATGGAGGTGAGGGGAAAATTGCTGAGTGGGGTAGAGGGGTCTTTTCCCTCTCCTGTGTGAGATGGTACTTCTCCCACAACTTGAGTGGCCCCGAGCCATGATGCCACATGGGTTCTTCAATTATCATCAAATCTTGCAATAAGGTGCAATAAGGTGCATCACGTGGAGATGCCGTGATCATTATCATTGATACTTTGTGCAAAAAGAGTCTAGCTGAGGAGGCTGTGGGCAAAAATGTTGATCTTTTAATTTACATTTCTTTGATTTCCTGTGCGGGTTCACCCCTTGATTTATCATGAGCGAAAATTGCAGGTAACAATCAATATACACGTTTAATAATCAATTCCTGTTGTTAACGCAGAAATGACCACAATAGATTCATGTCAGATACTGGTTGCACAGAATCACTAAGGTACTGGGATAATTTTGGAATGGTTGCTAATTGACCCAGAATGATCACTAGCACAATCTAATTTGAATAAAGTGCCCTTTACATGCAAATTATGATTAAAATAGGTCCACTTTCCAGGCAACAATTTTTAAATAAATGAACGAGCTGCAGTTTTTGTTCCTGCATACACTTATGACCCTGTCCCTCTTAGGTGATTTTTTATGCAACTACAGGTGATTAGGCTGTCGCCACATGGTTGCAGGGGTGTCGCTTGCATAGTCGTGAGTAGTCGCCTCAGTCGCCCAAAGAATCGTAACTTTTTTCTGGTCACCGCTGGATTTTGAAATATTCAAAACATTTCAGCGACAGTCGGCAACAGTAGGCTTGACACCATTGATTGTAGCTTGACTTCTCCTGACGTAGATGCTGTCGTAGGTTGTCGCCAGGATGACGTAGGTTGTCGCCGGTGCTGACTTTGGTGAATTCCATTGGTGACTAACTACGTCAGCCTACATCAACCAGCGACGGGTACCGGCGACTGAATTGTTTTAACTGGTCTTCGGTTGTCACCGACAGGGTCGTACCTTGTCGTAGCTTGTCGCGGGTGAATGTAGGTTGTTGTAGGTGTGGTCGTAGGTGGACGTCCTAATTGGTCACCGGATGTCGGTTGCTTGCCGTAGCTTGACGTCAACTAGGTGGTAGGCTGTTGTAGACATTGTCGTAGACACTGTTGTAGGGGTGTCCAGTCGGCAGTTTTTAGGCGGACTGCTACGACTATGACAGTTGCTGAAAAAATCGCCTAAGTGGGACAGGCCCAATTCATTTCAAGAAGAGCAACCCCTTCATTGAATGGGATTTATTAATTTAAACAATCACGTCATTGTATTAGATGCAGACTTTAGAGATACACCGAGTCCACGTCGACCAGCGATCATCCCGTACACTAGCATTATCCTACAAGCTAGAGACAATTTACAATTTACAGAAGCCAATTAACCTACAAAGCTATAGGTCTTTGGAATGTGGGAGGAAACTGGAGCACCCGGAGAAAACCCATGCTGTCAAAGTGTGAACGTACAAACTCTGTGCAGGCAGCCCCTAGAGCCAGGATCAAACCCGGGTCTCTGGTGCTGTAAGGCAGCAGCTATAATGTTGCACCACTGCTACAAATTAATTAAAAATTGGCATCATTGTAGTAAATCATACTGTCTTATTTAACATCCATTTTCTTGTTACCTTTTATTAACCCAATACTTTGATAATAGGCATGATATAAGTTATGGTCAAGGGTCAAATTACCATTCATTTATTATTATAAATGTTGCATTGAGGAGTCATAAATATCCTACAAATTCTAGCCAAGGGTGAGATCCTGAGATAACAGAGTAGGGAAGGAGAGAAGTATTGAGTTCAACATTCATCTTTTTTAAGGACCATTGTGTTACCCTTTGCGTCAGACAGGTCGTTAGGAAGTGGTCCAGGCAATCTGGCATTCTCTGCACAAAAGATTGGAGCAGACTCTTTATCCATTAAACAGTGCAACTATGCAACAACATTCCTGCAGCTATTGAAAGCTCTCCCTGTTATCTCAAAACCCATTTGATATTAAAACAGCAAACTAAAGTATTTGTATTTTGGAATCTCAGTGTCTGAACTTATCTAAACAGGCATTCCACAGAGACACTGAGTGAGACGATTCTGGATCTCAATCTGTTTTTGGTGCCTTTTTCAAGATTAAACATTTCTTCTTTCCACTGACAGGACTACTTTGCTACTTTCCCGTACAAATTTTTACGTTAGAGAAATTAAAAAAAAATCTGATACATATTTCATCCCAATTTATAGCTGCATGCACTCAATATAACTTTTGGGGACAATAAATTGTGTTGTTATATATATTTTATGTAGTTATAGCTACGGTATACGATACAAGATACAAGATGCATTTATTTGACACATGTACCAATTTGTACAGTGAAATGATATGTACTGTTCAAAATAAAACTGGAAGAATTTAGGGTCCATTGCAATTAAACTAAACCAGCAACTTTGAGACATTGATTATTTAAGCTTTAGTGTAATTTGACCATTAATTAAATGTTTGCAATTCTTCATTGGGAGGATAAAGGAAGGTGACAAAAACTTGCCATTGTTTTAATGTCCCAGGTTTGAAGATATCCACACAATATAATAAACTCAACATGACAAAGCTGCAAGACTACACATTGTGCCGTTCAATGGCACAAATGTGCTTTATAATTTAACACCTGTCGATAGCCCTGACTGATATAACCGTAGATATTAGCTGCACAATTCCAGTGGAGGGCACTGGAGAGAGCATTTAAACAGTTGGAAATGCAGGTCTGTGTCTGTTTAGTCAATTTCACATCTAGTTCCTGTAGATTACACAGTAATGCAAATCAATGCACATTATTCTGCCCCTATTATGAGAATGCAATCAAACAATATTCTTTGCAATTTAATGAATTATCAAATATTTTCAAATAACGTTTATGATTATTAATAAGATATACTTAACTTACCATTGTGTGTCATGTCTTTTGCTATTATTTTGCTGTTATTAAAAATGTCCAATTCCAACTCGTAAGAGCATATATTTAGAGGAACCTTATAACATTGGTACGATTTCTATGGAGTTTAGAATGACTTGCACAAAAAAATCTATGAAGGAAATATTTTAATTTCTAAAGTTATCAGCATGATATAAAAATTGAATGAATATTTCCCTGATATTTCTCTGCCAGCAAACTAAAGGAATGAATGCAGACTGTCTCTGCTCAGCAGCAGTCTGACCCATTATATCCAGACTGTGCAATACCAGCAATAACAAACCAAGCTGTGTAAGAAGGAACTGCAGATGCTGGTTTACACTGAAGATAGATACAAAATGCTGGAATAACGCAGTGGGTCAGGCAGCATCTCTGGAGAAAAAGAATAGGCGAACAGAGACAAGAGTGATGAACGGTCTCGACCCGAAACATCATCTATTCCTTTTCTCCAGAGATGCTGTCTGACCCATTGAGTTACTCCAGCATTTTGTGCCTATCTTCAACAATACAAGCTATTGCACGAGCAAAGAATCCATAAAGGTAAAGTATAACATGAAGTGACAAAATGTTACTTAAAACTTTGAATGTACACGTTTGACAACTTTAAATCCATACTGCTCTTTTAAAAGCTGCTGCATTGGAAAGTGGATGACAGACTTTGGAATGTAAGGAATGGCTGCTATTTTCTAGTGGAAGAGGAAAAGTAAAGACAGACCTCGCTTCCAGTTCCCAGAAGGAAATATCATCAGACGTCCATGGGTTTGAAGGTTCAGGGTTTATGAGGAATGGATCAAATTCCATGTATTGTTCTGTGTACCCTATCAGGCTAAAGTCAAAATAAACAGCAGGTGAGATAAAAGCATGCTGCTTATAACATCAAGAACCACATTTTCTAACTGGAGGGTTAATTGGTCTTCAAATATGGCAAGTATATAATTCAGATCAAGGTGACAGCACCTGGAGTTTCTGTGCACTTGGTATATAATGGCAGAGACAAGTTAAACTTTAAACTTTAGAGATACAGCATGGAAACAGGCCCTTCGGTCCACTGAGTCCGCACTGACTAGCGTTAACCCCATGCACTAGCACTACCCTAAACACCCATTGGGACAATTTACAATTTTACCAAAGCCAATTAACCTAAAATCCTGTATGTCTTTGGAGTGTGGGAGGAAACCGGAACACCGGGAGAAAACCCACACAGTCACAGGTACTGCACAAACTCCGTACAGACAGCACCTGTAGTCAAAATCGAACCTGGGTCTCTGGCGCTGTGAGGCAGCAATTCTACCACTGCACCACTGTGCCGCCCATTATGTGTCTGTGCCTGAACCTTTTCTTAATTTTCTTCTTGCAGTGAAGTGCAATCACACATTATTCCTATGAATTATGAATATTTTATCTGAATAAATTAGATCTGTGCAGACATATAAGAATGGGGAAAGTAGGTAGTCCAAATACTTGTGTTGTGAGCTGAGGTACTGAAGTCAACATTGTCAGAAGGTTGGAAGAAATGCTGATCTGGAAAGGATAGATGGTATTTATATAGCAATTTACCGCAATAGGAGTCAATAGGAATCAATAAGCTATATTTTGCAGATGAAACAGCAGTACTAACAATGAATAGAACATAGAGTAGTACAGCACACGAGCAGGACCTTCTGCACAACAATCTCCATGCTGCACATGATACCAAGACCATGTCTTATCAACCTGTGCATATCCATATCCCTCCCTTCCCTGTATATCCAAAAGCCTCTTAAATGCCACTATCGTATCTGTATTAACCACCGACCCTGGCAACGCTTCTAGGCTTTCACCACACTCGTGAGATAAAATGTTACCCCACACATCACCTTTCAACTTTTCCCCTCTCAACTAAAGGCTGTCGACCAGTCAATTATCCATCACACTAATGGTTAATGGCTGTTGGCCAGGATGTTGACAGAACTCTGTTGCTCTTTTTGAAATTGTAACATGACCTGCTTTCTGCCCACCCAATTTAGCACATTATTCAAAATGTAATTCTTCCAAAAATAACACTCCCTCACAGAAGTCTAAGTGTAAATAATTTATTTAAGGTCCATATTTTAACTGAACCCAATGTCATCAAGACAACTACTGGTTGATATTCATATAAAGGACTGCTGAGTGTGGATAGACACAAAAAGCTGGAGTAACTCAGCGGGACAGGCAGCATCTCTGGAGAGAATGAATGGGTGACGTTTTGGGTCGAGACCCTTCTTCTTGAGTCTGTGGTAGAGTCTCGACCTGAAACGTCACCCATTCCTTCTCTCCAGAGATGTTGCCTGTCCCGCAAAGTTATTTCAGCTTTGTGTGTCTATCTTTGGTTTAAACCAGCAACTGTAGTTCCTTTCTGCACTGCTGAGTACGGGTTTGATACATATATTTGATGTAATATTTCAGTTTTAGTTTTTTTAAAAGTGTGGAAACAAGCCCACTGAGTCCATGCCAACCATTAATCACCTGCACACTAGTTCAATGTTATCCCACTTTAACATACTACACACTGGGGGAATTTACAAAAGACAATTAACCAACAAGCAAGCACGTCTTTGGAATGTGGGAGGAAACAGAAGCACCCGGAGAAAACCCACGTGGTCACAGGGAGAATGTGCAAACTGCATATAGACAACATCCGTATTCAGGGTCTCAGGCACTGTGAGGCAGCTGTTCTACTGCTGCACCAATGTGCCATCTAATCTCATTTCATCTTATACAGAACACAAACCAGGATTAGTGGATGGTGAGCAAAGCACAAAGTGCTGGAGGAACTCAGCGATGATGATGGGTCAGGACAGATGATGGGTCGGGACCCATCTTCAGGCTGATTGGCATGGGGGAGAGAAAGCTGGGCAGGAGCTCGTGCTCCAGGAGATGGTGTTTGATGCAGAAACGACTAAGGAAGAACAGGGAATTATCAGCAGAGCAACAAATTGTCATAGTCATACAGCGCAGAAACAGACCCTTCGGCTCAACTTGCCCACACCGATCAACATGCTCCATCTACACTAGTCCCACCTGCCTGTGTTTGGCCCTAATTCTTCTAAAAATATCCGATCCATGTACCTGTCCAAATGTCTTTTGAATGTTGTGGGAGGACCTGCGAATGAATAATAGGAACCTACCTCTCTGCAACTTTGGACATTTTTAACCGATGCCTATCCAGTTGCATTTGCCAGAATTTTATCTGTGAAAGAAAACAAATGTCAAAATAAACTCAACATGCTGTGAAAGGTTGTTCTTGTTGTATAGATGAAATCTGGATGATATTACTGACCTGTTGATGTAATTCTTCTACTGTTGGTTGCTTTGCTTCTGGAGCAGGTGTGTGGGTGGGACTGTGACCTCGGACATCATTTTGTAGCCCATAGACAGACTAAACAACAGGATGGAAAGTTGAACAATTACGAATTGGCAGTCAGGGGCTTGTTTTTACTATTAACTCATTTTGGCTTTGAATTCAATGGTTGGGGATCATGACAGAAGCCTCCTCGTGGCGATCCCTGGAAACAACGACACGATGCACTATGTGACGCGCCGGGCAACCAATTCTACCAACATTTTGGACGACGACAGAAGCCAGCAGCGAGCTACACGTCGTCTGACACGAGCGAACGATTCAATGGGTCAGTGGCACTTTATTGTCACTTGTAGCTGGATACAGTGAAATTTGCATACAATTCAGTCAATTCCTATACTATACATGAGCACTATCAAACCCAAGGAAAAGATTGTAAGAATAGTAGATTATACTGAGGCAGCGACATTTCAGCACCATCTTGTACCCTTCAAGTTTCAAAGTTCTTTAATTATATAGAGTTTAAATCTGGCCTTGAAAGCCCTGGTTTTCAGAGTCAAGAGGCAAGAGTGTTTTGTCGTCATATGTCCCGAAATGGAAAAATGAAATTCTTGCTTGCAACAGCGCAACAGATAGGTAAGAGAGAAGGAATGGGTGATGTTTCAGGGCCAAGACCCTTCTTATAGACAATAGACAATAAACAGTAGACAATAGGTGCAGGAGTAGGCCATTTGGCCCTTCGAACCAGCATTCAATGTGAGCATGGCTGATCATCCACAATCAGTACCCCGTTCCTGCCTTCTCCCCATATCCCTTGACTCCGTTATCTTTAAGAGCCCTATCTAGCCCTCGCTTGAAAGTATCGAGAGAACCGGCCTCCACCACTCTCTGAGGCAGAGAATTCCACAGACTCACAACTCTCCATGTGAAAAAGTTCTACAGACTGATGTCAGAGGAGTGGGTGTAACATAGTAAGGGTGTGTAAATATAAGGAAGTGTAAGGTGTGAAATGGGACAAAGGGAATGGAGCTCAAAGAAAATGTAGAATGGATCATTGTTAATTGGGAGTAGGTAACAACAAAGCAACAGAGATAAAATGCAGTCGGAGACAGTAAGACTGGTCAAATAACGGGGAAGGGAGAGGGGATGGAGAGAGAGGGAAAGCAAGGGCTACATGAAGTTAGAGAAGTCAATGTTCATACCAATGAGGTGTAAGCTGCCCAAGTGAAATATGAGGTGCTGTTCCTCCAATTTGCACTGGGCCTCACTCTGCCAATGGAGGAGGCCCAGGACAGAAAGGTCAGTGTGGGAGTGGGAGGGTGAGTTAAAGTGTTGAGCAACCGTGCGATCAGGTAGGTTTAGGCCGGCTGAGCGGAGGTGTTCAGCGAAACGATTGCCAAGCCTGCGCTTGGTCTCGCCGATATATAGGAGTCCACACCTGGAACAGCAGATACAGTAGATGAGGTTGGAGGAGGTGCAAGTGAACCTCTGCCTCACCTGAAAAGACTGCCAGGGTCCTTGGATAGAGTTGAGGGGGGAGGTACAAGGACAGGTGTTGCATCTCCTATGGTTGCAGGGGAATGTACCTGGGGAGGGTGTGGTTTGGGTGGGCAGGGACGAGTTCACCAGGGAGTTGCCGAGAGAATGGCCCACAATAAAATAAAATCAGGCTTGCTAAGGAAAAGGGATATGTGTTCATGTATCACTTCCTGCATCCATATCAGGCCATCCAGCCATCCCAATGCACTGTGCTTTTAATGAATCGGTTTCAGTGTGTAATAAATGTTGATGAACTATTCGTTCACTAGAAGCTCCTAATCCGTGTGCTAACAATTTTTCCTTTTCAGTAATGTCAATTAATCAATGAACATTCAGCAGGACACCAATGATTTTGCTGTGAAAATATTAAGCAATCACTTTTTCTCTCTGTGTTTGTCAATCAGCACAATTTTGGATTGAATTCACATTAGAACACAAGATAAAGGAGCAAGAATCCCTTGTTGCAGGGGCCACCATTCTTTGGGTTCATGGCAGGACTTTAACCCCAGTGCCAACTTCCTACACTAACTGATTCCCCCGAATATTCCGACATTTAATGATCGTGGAACCATGGATGAACAGGGGGATTGGCTCTCTGCTAAAGTCCAGATCTGAGATTTTCAAGAAAGGTGACCCCATGCTGCATAAGAAGTTCAAGTATGATCTCCGCAAGGCATTCAAGAATGTTTATCCGATCTATTCCTCTCATCTTCTTCCCCAACACTGTCTGATTTCTGAACCAAGCGCCTTTTTCAAACCCACTTCCCAGAGGAGCTGCCATCTACTCCTACCTCTACCTCACTCGGTTATTCCATTATTGCACTTGAGTTTTGTTTTTGCACTACTTCAGATTTGCACCATTCTGCTGTTTTACATTCATGATTGTATTTACCATTGTACCCATCATTACCAGGTGCACTGCTTGCTCTCCGCGTTTCATGTGAACAATGAATTTCATTGTAATGCTTTGATAATGCATTTTGACAATGGACAAGATTCAAAATATTCAGCTTTGCATTAGGTTTCTCATTGTTCTGCCTACACATTTGGTTGCACAATGCTCTGTCGAAAAATTGAATTTCCCTATGTTCTGCCAGTATACACTGAAATACACAATATTTTGTCATAGTACTGCATTTCCCAATGGACCCTATGCTTCCACTGTCAATATATCAATCTTCTTTTAGACCTTTTTGAAATATATTTTACCTTTCTTGTTTTGTGAGGATTTCTCATTCGCGATGATTTCTTGATGTCGACTTCTGTAGTATTTACACATCCTGGCTAAAAAAAACATGCATCATAATTTTCACTTAATACATATCTTAGTTTTCCATATCTACACGTAGCTTACATATTGCTCAGCACCAAAACGTATTGAAAAATGCTGACCCTCAGTCCATGAAGCCATGAAACCAGAAAAAACTTTACATAGTTGATCTGAGACTTCAAATGTTTAAAAATAGTTGCCTAATTATATACCAAAGATGAAGCACTGACTTGTAAAACTATTTGATGAGCAATGGGACACAAAAATACTTTGCTAGTCACAGTATGGTACTCAACATCGCTGTGCTACGGATAACATGCTGGGACTTATTTTGTGTCGTATTTATACAATTCTTTTGTGTTGTAGAAATGACTTGACCCAAAGTAGATAGTCAGCAGAAAAGGTACCATGATGTCAAGCTTTCCCAGAGAGCATGAGAAATAGTCAACAGGCCCCCAATGGAGAAAAACGGTTCATGAAAATAAAAGAAAGATAAAACGCACTTGAAACATATCATGTATATCTCACAATCTAGAAATTCTATTGTACATCATGTTACACAATAAACGTTCAACAGGAATACTGACTGTAATACTGCACGACTTTGAAGTCTGCAATTTTCTTTTCCAAAGATAAATCATAGGCTGTCTGCATAAATGGTGGCATGCAATGGCATGATATCCATGTCGTTTCAATGAAATTCTGGGCAGCACGGTGGCGTAGCAGTAGAGCTACTGCCTTACAGCGTATGAGACCCAGGTTCGAACCTGACGACGGGTGCTGTCTGTATGGAATTTATACATTCTCCCCATGACCTGCATGTGTTTCCCATGTTCGGTTTCCTCCCACACTCCTAAGACATACGAGTTTGTAGGTTAATTGGCTTAGTATAAATGTAAAAAAATGCTCCTAGTGTGTGTAGGATAGTGTTAATGTGCGGGGATTGCTGGTCGGCGCGGACTCGGTGGGCCAAAGAACCTGTTTCCGCACTGTATCTCTAAATTAAACTAAACAAAATTCACTTATGAAGGCATGGCAAGTCAAAGGTCTTATTAATGTAAGAAAGCCTTCATAACAAGGCTTTGATAATATTCAAAGTGTAGCTGAATGCAGAAGTCCATGTTGGTGGTTTGTGTCTTGGAACCTGCTTCAGGTAGGTAGCTGTTAAATTCAATGGTAGTTTATTCAATGGTATTTTGTTGTCACATGGAACTAGGGACAATGAAATCACTTTTTTGCATATTGCTCAGTAACAATCTTACTATCCAGCGGGCACAATCATACTTAAGTACAAGAGGGTAAGATAGCAGCCAGTACACACAAGTCCCCATGTTTCTGGCGCTATCTTGTACCCTTCAAGTTCAGAGTTGTTAAAAACCTGGCATTAAAACCAGTTGTCCTGATGGTGGCACTGGATTGGAACTGCAGTGAAAACTTTGTCCCTTGTTGCAACTCCCTATTTTATCCTTCTACTATATCACAATGTCATACTTCATCATATCCCACTCTGTACAAAGAACCTGATGCCACAAGCCTGCGTGCTGGGGATCTCAATTCCCTCATCCAGTCCTTGAGTTGTCAGGTATCCACTTTCCTCCTGACTTTCTCATCCACCACAGCTCATGGAGGAAATGCCTTCTCATGCATTTAACATAAGGAGAAAGTGTTTTCGGTCAAGTACATAAAAGAATCTTGCTACTCCCATAAAGGCCACCCACTGGGTGACAAGACAGTTAATGTTACTTTCTACTATCAAAGTTGTTCTAGGTAAGGATGCAAATTATCATCTAATTTAGACCATGGAAAACTAGTTAAGAGAAGGAACTGTATGAAGAAGGGTCCCGGCCAGTTGTCTGGACTCGAGGGCCCGAGCTACAGGGAGAGGTTGATTCCTTAGAGCGCAGGAGGATAAGGAGTGATCTTATAGAGATGTACAAATTTATGCGAGGAATAGAACGGGTAAACACACTTGAGTCTCTTGCCCAGAGTAAGGGAATCGAAAACCAGAGAACATAGGTTCCAGGTGAGTGGGGAGATTTAATAGAAAACTGAGGGGTAACTTTTTAACTCAAAGTGTGGTGGCCGTTTGGAACAAGCTGTTGGAGGACATGGTTGAGGCAAGTACTATCACAATGTTTAAGAAACAGTTAGACAGGTACATGGATAATCAGAGAGGAGGATTAATCGGGGAGGGGGAGATAATCAGAGTTACCGGGTTTCGGCCCGAAACGTTGCCTATTTCCTTTAGCTCCATAGATACTGCCGCACCCGCTGAGTTTCTCAAGCACTTTGGCTACCTTCGATTTTCCAGCATCTGCAGTTCCTTCTTAAACCCATGGATAGGACAGGTTTAGAGGGATAAATGCATGCAGGTGGGACCAGTGTTGATGGGACATGTTGGTCGGTGCAGGCAAGTTGGGCCGAAGGGCATATTTCCGTGCTGTATAACTCTATGTCTCTAAAGGTCCCAACCTGAAAAGTTGCCTGTCCATTTCCTCCACGGATGCTGCCTGTCTCATGAGGTGTTCCAACACTTTGTGTTTTGTTCTGTTTCCTACCTTGGCTGGATACTAAAGGTCGACCAGGTGTTAGAGGTTATGGGAAGGCAGGAGAATGGGCTTAGGAGGGAGAGACAGATCAGCCATGATTGAATGGCGAAGTAGACATGACGGGCCGAATGGCCTAATTCTACTCCTATTCCACATGACCTTATGACCAGCTGTGTCACTGTGCCACCCTGGTTAATCAAGGCTTAGGTTTAAAGAAAGCCCTTGTTTTGAGGGAGAGATAGAAGGTAATGACCTCCCTATCAACTTGAAGTCCGTTCCTCTCTCCACAGATGCTGGCTGGCCCAGTGATCCTTTCCAGCATTTCTGCTTTCATATTCTTTGCAGCTCCTCTGCACGGAATTATAATGCCAGAAAGCTGTAGGAATTATAGAAAATATCTGACAACTTGCCCTTAATGACGCAGACCCTGGATGAATACCTTATTGCTGCCACTCGGTGCAGTGGGATGATTAGATTCTATTTCTGGAAATGCAAAATGAATTGCTTGGCATTAGTTCCATTTACGTCCCAGTAGATTCATTAAAACCAAGAGACGCAGCATCTTGTAAATTCTTTGTCGCTGGGAAATATAAAATGTGTAAAACTGTGTATACTATAAAAGATAGCGGGGGGGGGGGGTTGCTTGTAATAACAGGGGAATGGTCTGTTAAAGATTGTCCCTTTAATGTAAACAAAAAGGTAAAAATCTATATGCTGAGAAAATCAGTCCAAATATTTGAAGGCAAAATCCACTTATGGTTTCTCATCAGACATACATATAAACACTAGAAATAGACACAAAATGTTGGAGTAACTCAGTGGATCAGGCAGTATCTCTGCAGAAAAGGAATAGGTGACGTTTTAGGTCAAGACCCTTCTCCACACCTGTTCCTTTTCTTTTCTAAAGAGGTTTGACGAAGGATCTCAACCAAAAAACGTCACCTATCCCTTTTTCCCCAGAGGTCTGAAGAAGGGGTCCTAGTGCGTAGTATAGTGCTAATGTACAGGCCGAAATGCCTGTTTCCGCACTGTATCTCTTACGTCCAAAGCGTACAAACCTGCACGTCTTTAGAATGTGGGAAGAAACTCACATGGTTACAGGGAGATCATGCAAGTTCCACACAGACATCTCCCAAGGTCAGGATAAAACCGAAGTCTCCGGCGCTGTAAGGCAGCAACTCTACCAGATACGCCACTGTATCGTACTCGAAGAGAGTGCAAGGCTTTGAGTATAATAAAATTACATCCTTGACTTTGTAGTACACCTAATAATGTTTTGCTTTCAATTTACTTGAGGCTTTAGAGATACAGCGTGGAAACAGGCCCTTCGGCCCACCAAGTTCACGCAGACCAGTGATCACCCATACACTAACACTATTCTACACACTCGGGACAATTTGATAATTATTCATCAAATCCAATTAACCTAAAAACCTGTATGTCTTTGGAATGTGGTAGGAAACTAGGGCACCTGGATAAACCCATGTGGTTACATGGAGAACGTACAAACTCCATACAAACCCAGGGTCAGGATCCAACCTGGGTCTCTGGCACTGTAAGGCAGCAACTCTACCACTGCGCCACTGTGCCACTTAGAGAATTCTCGCAGAGAATCCTGTGATTGTATATCAAAAGGAAATTCAGAACCGTTGGCTATACTTTTAGCACTGGTTATTATCCCTAATTCCAAATCTACATTGTTCGTTTCCCCCAAGGGAAGATAAATTGCTTGCAGGAACACTATACTCAAAGCCTCTCTCACTGCCTTTGAGACTAAACATTTCTGTTTAATATAAACGCTTCTCAGAAACAAGCAATATTGCTCCAAAAAAAGAACATGTTACTGGTTATAATCATTGTAATCAATCAAATCTCATCTTGGGTAAACTGTCCAGTAGACAGAGGAGGTGTAAGAAGTATCTTTTGTTTAACATAAGGGGTTTTGACACAGAGGAGAACATATACTTTAAAGTTTATGTTTTGATAACACCATTGTAAGTGCTGGAAAGGATCAACAAGCTCAATTATTTATCTCTGACTTTTATTTTTAGATTTGTGGAACAACAAAATAATTATTCCTCTTTCTACAGTCAGTTACTGTGGTTCCAGTTATTTATAGTTCAATGTACTTATAATACACAGTGGATGTTATTATGGTGTCTTTTTTTAAGTAAAAAAATAAATTATGCTGATAATCAAAGTATTATTATTTAGCATCACCACCTAGATATTTTTGCTTGGAATACAAGTCGCTGTGATACTGACTCAACATAACCTAGCGAACGTCAATTATTAAATGGGGAATTGTTGAAAAGAAAACTTTACTCCAGCTTTTTGTGTCTATCTTCATGCAGGTTGGTAGGTTAAATAACTTCTGCAAATTTTCCCTAGTGTTGGATAGAGCTAGTGTATGGGCAATCGCTGGCCAGAGCGGGCTCGGTGGGCCGAAGGGCCTGTTTCCACGCTGTATCTCTAAACTAAAAACTGCTTGTGTCTAGATGAGAATTCCTACGTCCATCTCACTAGATGCTGATGCACTTTAATGCTTGGTGGGATAGGTGGACTTTTAGTTATTTGCCTTTTCTTCCTACTATATATCTTCTGCTAACACACGCTGACTAAAGATTCACCGTTGCCCAAAACGTCATGTTAAAGTGATGCTGTGAGATGGTTTTAGTTTAGTTTAAGTTTTGTTTATTGTCACGTGTACCGAGGTACAGTGCAAAGCTTTTGTTGCGTGCTAACCAGTCAGTGGAAAGACAATACATGATTACAATCGAGCCATTTACAGTGAAAAGATAAGGGAGTAATGTTTAGTGCAAGGTAAAGCCAGCAAAGTCCAATCAAGGATAGTCTGAGCGTCACCAAAGAGGTAGATAGACCACATTTGCTCAGTCTAGAACTAACAGGGAGTGATACAAACATTTATGTTTTTGTGGGGTTTTTGAGCCACTATATATCTTGAATTTTAGGTGCATCCAGAGTAGTAGTTCTCAATTTCAAATGCTATTTAAAATACTGGGTAAGACAAGGGTCTGTAAAAGATCAATGAGTGGGCTGAATTGAAGATCATAGCAACAGAGATGGACTTGTAGGGTATGAATTGAGAGCTGGATGGCACAGTGAAGCAGTGGTAGAGCTGCTGCTTTACAGCGTGTCTGTACGGAGTTTATATGTTCTCTCTGTGGCTGCATGGGGTTTCTCTGGGTGCTCCAGTTTCCTCCAAATACATGCTGGTTTGTATGTTAATTGGCTTCAATGAAACTTGTAAATTGTCCCTAGTGTGTAGGATAGTGTTAGTGTACGGGGTTGGCGCAGACTCGATGGGCTGAAGGGTCTCTAAAATCTAAACCCAGGACAATATGTGGACTACCTTACCCGAGATTATAATTAGATCTCTAGTCCATCATGTCAACTGAGCCAAACTATCAATGACATCTTTAATGGACTCATCACCAAAAATGTAGTGAGAGTCCATGTTTGGAAAACTTGATTTTGCTTGTTCACTTCTTGTTAGTGACTAGAATTGGTTATGAATTATTGGTTCAGTATTTCAGTCCCATAATTACATATACATTGCACTGATATTATTCTGAATCCTTTGTACTTAGCTGAGTTAAATAAAATGAAGAACATGATCAAATGCAACACAATATCTTACTAATGCAATGAAGTCCCAATTGGATTCAACGTTCGATTTAAAATGCCAATTAAGTTGTGAAGAGCTATTTTAAGCAATTAAGTTCCTGAGTCAGTGTCTGTTACTAGTTGCAATAAATGGCCTCTCAAATCTCCCAGATAACTTGTTCTATGGATTATTGTATTTGAGAGGAAGCATGCTATTATACCCCAATCATTTTAATCAAAAGCACACAAATTGCTGGTGTAACTCAACAGGTCAAGCGGTATGTTCCGGTGAACATAGATAAGTGAAATTTTGGGTTGGGACCTTCCCGATTCATGTTCTCCAGAGATGTTGCCTGACCTGCTGAATCATTACAGCACTTATGTCCTTTTGTGTAAACCAGCATCTGCAGTTCCTTGTTTCTACACCTTAATCAAACTTAATCACAGTTATCTCACTACATTTTCATAGGAGGACCACAACACTAACTTCAAATAACCAAACTTATTTTACATAATAACGACTTAGAAAGTGACCTACCAGGCTTTTTGAAAGGTTTGTTAATCATAAATGCACAATGAACACAATATTGTTGGCCATTTGCCCCAACCCTACACCCCCACACACAGCAGCACACACACACACACAGCAGCACAAGCACATACACACACACACACACACACACACACACACACACACACACACACACACACACACACACACACACACACACACACACACACACACACACACACACACACACACACACACACACACACACAGCAGCAGAAGCACACACACACAACCATCACCTAATGCAGATATTCATGCGTATTCAAGATGGGATAACACTGTAATTCCAGGCAATAGCACACATTACAACACTACACACGTTTCATCTTTACTTACAGATTACTTACCACAGGTCTGTGTACATCCCAGAATGCTCTTTCTTGACTGTCAAGAATTTTTCTTTCAATTTTGTCTCTTTTCTTATCAACTCTGTGAAAATTAACAGAAATTATTCTTGAATCTATTTATTCTGGATGTTTGAATGATGCTTCTTTGTACACAGAGAATGGTTGATACTTGGAACTCATTGCCAGAGGAAATGGTGGATGCAGTTACAATTACTACATTTAAATTGCATTTAGACCAACATTTAAATAGGTGAGATGCAAAAGTTTTGTTTTGTTTATTGTCAAGTGTACCGAGGTAACCTGAAATGTTTTTATTGCGTGTTAACCAGTCAGCAGAGAGACAATACATGATTACAATCAAGTCATCCACAGTGTATAGATACATGAGAAAGGGAATAACAAAGGATACTAATGAGGGGATGAGTAGATGAGCAAAAAAGGTGGGCACTGATGTAGTGGGCTGAAGGACCCATTTCGGTAATGTACAATCTGTGACTATAACAACTTATATACAGCACTTTACTTCAAACAACATTTGAAATAGCAGTATGGATACACGGTACAAATGAATGCATTGATTTTTAATTAACTTTTAAATGCAGTCAGCACAGAGATGCAGCGGTAGAGTTGCTGACTTTCAGCTCTGCATACCCAGGGTCAATCCTAACTATGGGTGCTTTCTGTAAGGAGATTTCACATTTTCCCTGTGACATTCTCTCGGTGGGTTTTCTCCAGGTGCTCAGGTTTCCGCCCACACTCCAAAGACGAGCAAGTTTGTAGGTTAATTGGCTTAGGTAAAATTGTAAAATTGTCCCTAGTGTGTAGGTTTGTGTTAGTGTACTCGGTAGGCCGAAGTGCCTGTTTGGTGTGCTGGTTGGTGTGGACTCGGTAGGCCGAAGGGCCTGTTTCCACCCTGAAATCTCTAAAGTCTAAAGGTTTTAAAGTTAATGCAATTTTGGAAGAGAATTCTTGTATGCAGGAGTGTGTTAGATCAAAGACCAACATTTCAAGGTGAGATAGATGAACATGCATTGATCCAGATTAAGAGGACAATGGTTTATATGAGTGATTGGACCTGAAGGATGTTGTAGTCCTTTGACTAGGACACAATTTGGAGAATATAAGGGTGATGGTGATAAATGTGCAAGGCAATAGACACAAGATACTGGGGTGTTAATGAGCTGCTGTTCATGGAGAGTTTAGACAAGGAGCCAAAAGGAAAGGGAAATTTACCTTTAGAGCAGCGTAGATGCAGATCTGCATTTGACCAATTCTTTGTTGTTTTAGTTTAGAGGTACAGTGTGGAAACAGGCCCTTCAGCTCACCGAGTCTGTGCCAACCCATCGACCACCCATACATTAGTTCTACCCTACACATTAGGGATAATTACACAAGCCAATTAACCTACAAACCTGCACGTCTTTGGACTATGGGAGGAAACCGGAGCACCCGGAGAAAATCCAAGTGGCGTGCCACCCAAAAATGGCATGTTGGCCGATTAATTGCCCATTGTAAAGTGCCCCTTGTGTGCATGTGCTAAATAGAATCAGGGGATTGTTAAGAATGTGGGGAGAATAAAAGATGGATTCAAGTAGGATTAGTACAAATGTGTGGATGATTGTGCAGTGGGCTAAAGGGCTTGCTTCCATCTGTACCTCTCAATGACTCTGTGGGGTGGAAGATTGCAACCTTCACGTGGTCCGCCATGTTTCGACTAATGCAATCAACTCGACGTGCATAAATGGAAGATCAAATAGAACAAGTTGTCCAACAACTTTAGGCTGTGCACGCCACACGAAAGAAGAAGAATTACTGTGATCATCGTATCTCTGACTTTATTGCAGTCTTTATAGATACAGCGTAGAAACAGGCCATTCGGCCCACCAACTAGTGATCACCCCATACACTAGCACTATCCTACACACTAGGGGCAATTTACAGAAGTTAATTTAACCTAGACCTGCATGCCTTTGCAGTGTGGGAGGAAACTGGAGGACCTGGAGAAACCTCACATAGTGAGAATGTACAAAATCCATTAGGACAGTACCCGTAGTCAGGATTGAACCCAGGTCTCTGGCGTTGTAAGGCAGCAACTCTACCGCTTCGCCACAGTGCCGCCCTTTGTGATGGTGCATTTTCCACCAAGGAGATTCTGGAAATATTCTCAAATCATTTTGCCTTGTCACCTGATAATCGCTGCCAATGGTGCAGCTGAATTAAATGTGATTCGGCCCAAAATAGGGCATAGATTTAAGGGGAGAGAAAGGAAGAAGTCACTCTGCTAGTGACAACTATGTCAGTGCCGGAGCCAAATGTACTCGAGCTGGTGATACCCTGAGAAGAAACTTGTACTCACTTTGCTTGGGCTTCCGCTTGCATGAAGATAAATTCCCATTTTCGAGCAAATGCTCTCTGTAGACGGGCCAGACTCTCCTAGGATTTGAACAGACTATGTCAAATTTATGATCAATGCAGCCAACACCTGAGACCACTTAATGTTTGTAGTCAGTAAAATCTCCAGACAAGATTGGACAGTTTATAATCCAGTGCACTACATTCGATGCTCACATTGTGGTTTCCTCTACATTGTAGAATTGAGAATGTGTGACCAATTCGTTTAGCTGGAGATAGTGCAGAGAAGATTTATGAGGATTTTGCCTGGACTCGAGGGCCTGCGCTAAAGTGAAAAGTTCGGTTTAGTTTATTTTAGTTTATTGTCTTGTGTACTGAGGTACAGTAAAAAAGATTTTGGGGTGTGCTAACCAGTCAGCTGAAAGGCTTTACAAGATTACATTCGAGCCATCGTTGAGAAAATTTGACTTTATTCCTAGGAGCGCAGGAGGCTGAGGGGTGATCTTATAGAGGAGCATGTAGGGAATAGGTATCATGCATGTCATGAAATGAATAGACACAGAATCTTTTACTCAGGTGGTGTATTCAAGGAATGGAGGACATAGGGTTAAGGTGAGAGGGTAAATTTTAATAGGACCCTGAGGGGCAACCTTTTCACTGAGGGAATGATGGGTATATGGAACAAGCTGCCAGAGGAAGTAGTTCAGGCAGGAACTATCACAGTTTTTTAAAGGCATTTGGACAGGTACAAGGATTGGAAAGGTTTAGAGGTGTATGAGCCAAACATCAGTAAGTGGGACGAGGTGAGATGAGGCATCTTAGTCGGTGTGGATTTGTGGGCCGAAGGGCCTGTTTCTATGCAGTATGACGATGACTTTATGGAATACCTCCATTCAGGCTGCATGAACAACCCTGACGTTCCACTTGTTGACACTTTAAATCTCCATCCCATTCCCATTTTGTCCTATCCTGCACTGTTGCACCAAGATCTATCGATAGCTTGAGGAACACCATTTTGAAACTTAAAACTGACTTGTCTTCTGAGAGAGGGCATTTAACCTGTAAGTTTATTCCTGTTTCTTTCCATTTCATTAATGCAATCTGACCTGCTGAATGCTGCCAGCATTTTTCTTATAATTCCAGTTCCCATGTTGGGGCTTCATATTTTGCAATCAAAGTAGCTTCACATTTCCTTCCAGTAAATGGTTGTGACTATAATTGTTACTTTGATCTTGCTCCCTACTGGAAGTGATTGACTATTATTTTGACATGTCCTTTATCCGGATGGCTAGTTGTAAGAATTTCAAGCCTACGTTTGTAGCTTCTTTAATCAAATTATAGGATCCCAGATGAGAAACAGTCCAAATTCAATTAGCCCATGACTCATTCCACACGCTTTATAATTGGAGCCTTCGTCAGTCCATTACAATATGTAACTTAAATGCAAAACTATTTGGAAAAGTGAGAGGCATTTTTTATAAGCTGGTATTTGAAGTACCAAAAGATGATGATGCGCATACATTTGGTGAGTCAGTCAGTGTTTATCCAAATAGCTAGTAAATTCTGTTCTTCAGGATAAATTTATCAAACGGGTACTCACAGCTTCATAGTCCGCCAACTCTAACCGGGCTTTATTTTGCATTGTTCGCTTGCAGAGATAAACCGCTGGGGAAAGAAGTAAAACAATTATTGATGCCTTGAAAAAGCACAGAACCAACACAGTGATGAGTAATTTTTTTCCAATGTGGCATAGTGCTATGATCACATCTCCACTGCCTGAAACGGCACCGGAGGCAAGCTCAAGAGAATTGCTTCTGCATTTTTAGTTTAGTTTATTTTAGAGATACAGCGTGGAAACAGGCCCTTCGGCCCACAGAATCCATGCCGACCAGCAATCACTTTACACTTGAACTTAATACAGAGAATATGAGGTGTTGCATTTTTGGAGCATACACAGCGAGTGATATGGCTCTAGGAGTGTTGTAGAGCAGAGAGATCTAGGAGTACAGGTACATAGTTCGTTGAAAGTGGCATCACGGCACATAGGGTGGTCAAAAATGCTCTTGGTACATTCCCTCTATATCCATCTCTCCCCCACCCAAATTGCACCGGCTTCTCGTTTTCACCTACCAAACAACTAACCATGGCCTGTTTCCTTTATCATCGTTCTCTTTAGCATATCTTTCATTCATTTGTTCTATATCTCTCTACATCATCTACATCTCTTGTTTCCCTTTCCCCTGACTCAAGTCTGAAGAATGGTCTTGACCCGAAACGTCACCCATTCCTTCTCTCCAGAGATGCTGCCTGTCCCGCTGAGTTACTCCAGCATTTTGTTTATATCTTCAGTATAAAGTAGCATCTGCTGTTCCTTCCTGTATATTGAGTATAGAAGTTGGGAGGTCATGTTGTATAAGATGTTGGTGAGGCCACATTTAGAGGATTGCGTTCAGTTCTGGGCACTGTGTTATAGGAATGATGTTGTCAAACTGGAAAGGGTACAGAGAAGGTTTGCAAGGATGGTGCCAGGTCTAGCAGGTCTGAGCGATAGGCAGAGGTTGAGTAGCCTGGGTAGACACAAAATTCAGGAGTAACTCAGCGAGTGAGGAGTCTATTCCTTGGAGAGCAGGAGGATGAGAGGTTATCTTATAGAGATATACAAGATCATGAGAGGAATAGATCGGGTAGATGCCCAGTCTCTTGCCCAGAGTAGGTGAATCGATGACCAGAGGACACAGATTTAAGGTGAAGGGAAAAATAATGATTAGGTATCTGCGGGATAACTTTTTCACACAAAGGGTGGTGGGTGTATGGAACAAGCTGCCAGAGGAGGTAGTTGATGCAAGGACTATCCCAACATTTAAGAAACAGTTAGACAGGTACATGGATAGGACAGGTTTGGAGGAATAGGGACCACCTGCTGGCAGGTGGGACTAATGTAGCTGAGACATGTTGGCCGGTGTGGGCAAGTTGGGCCGAAGGGCCTGTTTCCACGTTGTAAAAATCTATGACTCTATGACTAGCTCTATCCTACATACGAAGGACAATTTACAGAAGCCAATTAACCTACAAATCTGCATTCAGTGCCAGAAACCCAGCTTCAATCCTGACCATCTAAACTAGTCCCATTTACCCACATTTGGCCCATTTCCCTCTAAATCTTTCCTATCCATGTACCTGTCCAAGTCTCTTTCATATGCTTTCACAGTACCTGCCTCTACTACCTCCTCTGGCAGTCATTCCATATACCCATCACCCATGCTGACTGTCAAACATGGCATCAACATCAAACATTAATGGTGCCACAGCACAGCTCTTGCATGAGGGCTCGGTAGACTATTTCTGTACACTTTGGTAATCAGGATGTGCTGAGGCATGGCAATACTCTACAAGACTAGATTTAACAAAAGGATTTCACTGTGCACTTGCACATGTGACAATGCAATACCGTTGAACACTCAATTACACCATTCCTACTTTAATCTGCTGCTTAAGATGGCGCCTGCCTGAGGCGACTTTTGCGGAGCACCAGAACAGAAAAGATTTAACTACAACTTCTATCAACTTACCTGTATCAGGGAAACGGCAGTAATCGGTGCCGTTTCTGACAGGCTGCTTGTGCAGCTGAAAGCGCTGGAAATTTTGCGATCTCCCGCAGCTGCGGGAGCACCGGACTTTAAACTTTCCCACGCTGGCTGTGAAACTCCCGACCCGACTGAAGAACCCAGGTATGGCCCCTGGAAACCCCGGGATGACCTCCAGAGCCGACGGGCTGGATATCCCAGAAGAAATGAAGCTGGAGCTGCTGATTCTGAGGGAACCCCCGTTCATTACGGAGCTGGAGCTGCCATCTGTGAGGGAATTCCCGTTCCAGCGCTGGTCCGCAGAAACAGCAGGTACAGGAAACACAGTACCTGGAAACCAAGGGGAAGCCTCCATTGTGTCCGGAAACGTGGCCGACGGGCAGGACTTCAGGTCAGAATGAAGCGCAGGGGACTTCGGCCCCCTCTCCCTACTATCCTACTGGCCAATGTACAGTCCCTTGAAAATAAAGTGGAGGACTTAAGGGCAAGGCTGCTTTATCAAAGGGAGCTGAGGGAATGCTCTGTGTTCTGTTTCACAGAGACATGGCTCACCCCCAGCTCCCCAGACTCAGCAGTCCAGCCTGAAGGGTTCTCCATCCACCGTATGGACCGTACACTGGCATCGGGGAAAGGGAGAGGAGGGGGTGTCTGCCTCACGGTCAACTCTGCGTGGTGTTCAGATGTGGTAGTCCTGTCCAACTCCTGCTCTCCACACTTCGAATATCTGGCGGTGAAGTGCCGTCCCTTCTACCTACCGAGGGAATTCACTTCCATCATCCTGACTGCGGTCTACATCCCACCCCAGGCAGACATCCATCTAGCACTGGAGGAGCTGCACGCTGTGGTCAACAAACACCAGACGTCTTACCCCGAGGCATTTACCACCATTGCTGGGGACTTCAAGAAGGCAAACCTAAAGAAATCACTCCCCAACTTCCACCAACATGTCTCCTGCTGCACTAGAGGACCAAACACCCTCGACCACTGCTACACCACCATCAAGGATGCCTACCGCTCTATCCCTCGCCCTCACTTCGGTAAATCCGACCATACCGCGGTGCTGCTTCTTCCTGCCTACAGGCAGCAATTAAAGAGTGCACCCCCAGAGGTGAGGACAGTACAGAGCTGGTCGGCGGGGGCAGAAGAACAAGACTGTTTGGAGTCTGTAGACTGGGCTATGTTCAAGGACTCCACAACGGACTTGAACGAATACGCCCCAGTCGTTATAGACTTCATAAAGAAATGTGTGGAGGACTGCATCCCTACAAAAACCTTCCCAATCAGAAACTTTGGATGAACTGTGAGATCCGCACTCTTCTGAAGACCAGACACCGGGCATTCATGTCTGATGACACAGTGGTCTATAAGAAGTCCAGATACGACCTTGGTAAGGCCATCAAAAAGGCCAAAAGGGAGTTCTGCTCCAAGCTGGAGGATGAGACAGATGTTCGGCAGCTGTGGCAGGGACTGAATGCAATCACCTCTTACAAGGCGAAACCAGGAGGCAGCTCGGATGTCGGCGATACATCACTCCCTGATGAGCTCAATGCATTTTATGCACGCTTTGATAGGGAGAACACCGATGTGCCTTCCCGAGCCCCTATTCGCTGTGATGGTATTTCAGTCTCAGTCACAGAGGCTGACGTCAGGAAATCCTTCAGAGGGGTGAACCCTCGAAAAGCATCTGGACCTGATGGCATACCTGGTCGTGTCCTAAAAACCTGTGCGGACCAACTGGCTGGAGTTTTTACGGACATTTTCAACCTGTCACTTCTGAGGTCTGAGGTTCCCACCTGCTTCAAAAGGGCATCAATAATACCGGTGCCCAAGAAGAGCAAGGTGACGTGCCTCAATGACTATCGACCTGTGGCACTAACGCCTGTGGTGATGAAGTGCTTCGAGAGGTTGATCATGGCGCAAATCAACTCCTACCTCGACAAAAACCTGGACCCACTGCAGTTCGCTTACCGCCACAACAGATCAACGGTGGACGCGATCTCGCTGGCTTTCCACTCCGCTCTGGACCACTTGGACAACAAAAACTCATATGTCAGGCTGCTATTTATTGACTACAGCTCGGCATTTAACACAATCATCCCCTCCAAGCTGGTTACCAAACTCGCAGAACTGGGTCTTTGCGCATCCCTCTGAAATTGGATCCTCGACTTCCTCATCCACAGACCACAGTCTGTTCGTATTGGTGGAAATGTGTCAGACTCGATAACAATCAGCACGGGAGCACCTCAGGGCTGCGTGCTCAGCCCCCTGCTGTACTCACTCTATACTCATGACTGCGTAGCCGGTCATAGCGCGAACTCCATCATCAAGTTCGCTGACGACACCACTGTTGTGGGACGTATCACTGATGGGGATGAGTCCGAGTATAGAAGAGAGATCGAGCGACTGTCCATAAGGTGCCAGCACAACAACCTGGCCCTCAACACCAGCAAAACCAAGGAACTGATTGTGGACTTTGGAAGGAGTAGGATGGGGACCCACAGTCCTGTTTATATCAACGGGTCGATGGTTGAAAGGGTCAAGAGCTTCACATTCCTGGGCGTGCACATCTGTGAAGATCTTTCCTGGTCCGAGAACACAGATGCAATTATTAAGAAAGCTCATCAGCGCCTCTACTTCCTGAGAAGATTACGGAGAGTTGGTCTGTCAAGGAGGACTCTAACTTCTACAGGTGTACAGTAGAGAGCTTGCTGACTGGTTGCATCGTGGCTTGGTTCGGCAACTTGAGCGCCCTGGAGAGGAAAAGACTCCAAAAAGTAGTAAACACTGCCCAGTCCATCATCGACTCTGACCTTCCTTCCATCGAGGGGATTTATCACAGTCGCTGCCTCAAAAAGGCTGGCAGCATCATCAAGGACACAACACCACCCTAGCCACACACTCATCTCCCTGCTACCTTCGGGTAGAAGGTACAGGAGCCTGAAGACTGCAACAACCCGGTTTAGGAATAGCTACTTCCCCAGAGCCATCAGGCTATTAAACCTGGCTCGGAACTCTGAACATTAATATCCCTCCATCTGTTATTTGCACTTTATTAATTTATTAAGTCATGGGTGTATTTATGTATAAAATTGTAGTCAATGCATTCTATGTTCTGTTGTGCCATGCAAAGAAAGATTGTCATTGTCCTGTCAGGGTCACATGACAATAAACTCTTTTGACTTTTTTTTTAATCTTCTCACATTCCCATCAAATCCCCCTGGATTCTACCACTTGCCTGTTCAAGGGACAATGTACACCAAGCAATTCATCTGTCAACCTACAGGTCTTTGGGCAATGCAAGGGGATCATAACACCCAGAGGAAACCCGCATGGTCACAAGGGGAACATGCAAAGTCCACACAAACACTTTGAAAGTCAGGTCTGAACTCAGGTCCATGCAGATGGGAGGTTTTAACTCTACTAGTTTTTACACCGTGGCATCCATTTCTTTGCACTACGTGATCCTCAACCTATATTTTCCGAAGAAAGTTGGTTAGTTGCTGGGTCCTGAACTTTGATATGTGCAGCTAACCAACTGCATTTCCTTAGGAACAGAACAGTGGTGAAGTACACAAAGTGCTGGAGTAACTCAGCTGGTCAGTCAACATCTCTGAAGAAAAGTGACGTTTCGGGTCAGGACCCTTCTTCTGACATGCAGGGTCCCGACCCGAAACTTCAGCCATTCTTTTTCTCCAGAGTTGCTGCCTGACCCGCTGAGTTACTCCAGCGCTTTGCGTCTATCTTTGGCAAAAACCAGCATCTGCAGTTCTTCTTTCCTACTAGTGGTAAAGTACACTTGGCAGTTTTCATGGATGAGAGAAGGATTATCACAAATAGCAGATTCTGCCTTTATTTTGGGAAAAAGTGCAATGATGCTTTAGTGCATGGTACACAATGTTCCAGGACTGCTATGCACCTGCCAAGTTTGGCAATGGGGTGCACAATTAACCTAATTGAAACTGGCATTGATGTTCTGGCATCGGGAAGTGATATACTGCATTGGTAGGTGAAAAGGATTGATTAAAGACTTTAGGGAATTCTCTAACTTGATAGGTATATTGTTCTCTTGCAACTCTGACTGGCATTACATTTAAACATTGATGCTTGCAGCAGAATAAGCAAGATCATAAGGTCAAGCAACATAATTGGAAAGTATCATAACCCATGAAATCCACTGAAATCCTTTAACCTATAATAGGAAGTGTTCGTTTTTATGTTTTAATTATAAAGATTTATGTTTTAATTTTAACTTCCAGATTCAGGGTCAATTTAATCCCAGCTGTTATCAGCCAACTGAACTGTCCCCTTCCCAGCTACAATGCAGTCCTGATCTATCATCTACCTCATTGGAGACATTCATACTGTTTTTAAGCGGACTTCACTGGACTTTATCTTACACAAAATGTTATACTCATTAACCTGTATCTACACTGTGGACGGCTTGATTGTAATCAAGAATAGTCTCCATATTCAGGGACAGTTTCTTCACAACTGTTATCAGGCAATTGAACCATCCTACCTACACCTAGAGATCAGTCCTGAACTACTATCTACCTCAGTGGGGACCCGTTGGACTACCTTTGATCAGACTTTACTGGCTTTATCTTGCACTAAATGTTATTCATCATATTCCCTTTATCAAGTATCTGTGTGAATTGTCTTTTTGCAGACTGGACGGCACGCAACAAAAAAGCTTTTCACTGTACCTCAGTATATCTGACCATAATAAACTGAACTAAATTAAATTAAATTAAACTAAACTTTTCTCCAAAGATGCTGAGATGTTCCAGCAATGTGTGTCTATCTCTTTGAAAATGTCACGTTTCTGGGAACTATTATGCAACGTTAGAACACAGTGGCTGCTGGAGAATATACATGAACATCCGTCAGACACACGGGAAGTCACTTAAAAATGATCACAGAAATATCCATGCTGGTTCCTGGAGGAAGGGCATCGTGGGGTACAAAGGAAACTGGTTATGATAATTTGGCATATGAAAAATTAATTTGTTTATCACCTGCAAAACAGACTCAGGTATTTTTAGCATTTCTTCACTAACAAAGCAGACCAAGGCTTGTTATGAGAATTGATATAATGTTAGAGAAAGAATGAGCTGAAATACTAATAACCTGTTCGATATATTTTCTTGGCAAACCATAAAATTACCTAGGAAACGCCTCAAGCTTTATGCCTGGCACTGAACTGATTTTGGAAACACAAATAGAAGGTAACTATTATAATAGTAAGATTAAACGAGAACTTACCAGTTCGAAGGTTGATCTTTATTTTATGAGGAGTTGCGATGAGGGATTTCGTGAAGACCCCGCCAACACGCATGCGCGGCATCCTTCAAAGCAGCGGTGTGGAATCACAGACTCGACGAAAAGTAAGGATATTAAGATTAAACTGCGAACTAACCAGCTGAACATAATGATCGAGGGTTGGGAGCGGAGGGCACGAAATCCCTCATCGCAACTCCTCATAAAATAAAGATCAACCTTCGAACTGGTAAGTTCTCGTTTAATCTTACTATTTTACTTCGGAGTCACGTGAGTGACTTCGTGAAGACTTCAAAGCTCTGTGATTACACGCCCTGGACAACGCCCATGCTACCACACTGCCGCAATCCTGATGGAGGAAGTTTGTTAAAGCAATCCAGACTGGACAATCTGAAAATAATTGACATTTATTAAACACAAATCATAAACAAAACCCCCTGTCTGGGGACAAATGATATTAGGAGCAGCCCTGAGTACTGCATCCGCATATGTTGCAGGTCCGGCCAATGGCTTATGGTAGAACCGTTGAAAGGTTGACTCACTGGCCCATCCTGCCGTAGCGAGGACGTGATCCATGGGCACCTCCATGGCCCTCGCTGTTGATGTGGATGCAGCCCTGGTGGAATGAGATTTAAACAAGTTAGTGTCAATACCTGCTGCATCCAACACTTCCCTGAGCCACCTGGAGATCGTCTGCACTGTCACCCGGCGATGTGGTTTTTTGTGGCTTATAAGCAGTCCTTGTTCCGAATTCCTGATCGACCGGGTCAACTCAATGTAGCAACGGAGGTGGGCGACTGTGCAGAGTGTGGCATCAGAGGGGTACGCCTGGAATTCCAACTACAGCCCCAAAGATCCGGGTCGATGCTGCTTCAGCAATTCTGCAATGTAAAACGTTACTTTCCCAGGGGTAGAGAGCATATTGTCAATGCGCAACTTTTGAAGCACCTGTACCCACTGAGCAGACGTGAGCGCCATCAACATGACCACCTTCAGGGTGAGCCGGTGAAGAGGTAACCCCGCCATGGGGGACCATGATCTTAACAGGGACAGGACCACTCCTGCATCCCAGACAACGTTATATCTGGGCCGTGGAGGGTTTGTGTTAAATACACCCCTCATAAACTTTGACACCAGATTGTTGGTCCCCACTCCTACCGGAAGGTACGAGGACAGCGCACTCCTGGCGCTATTGATGGTACTATAGCTGAGCCCTTCATCATAGTGGAGGCCCGCCAGGAATTCCAGGACGTCAGGTATCGTGGCAGAATCATAGGAAACACTCTTCCTTAAACAGAATAGTTCCCATTTCCTGATCTGGGTCAGGTACTGCCGCCTTGTAGATGTTCTGCACGATGCAGCGATTAAATCCATGGCCCTCGGTGAGATCCCGGTGTTCATCAAAGGCCTTTTCAGAACCTGCAGACCAACAGGTTTAAATAGGCGTGGCACGGATGCGGCTCGCCAGTGACAGGATTAGTAACCAATTGTGGGTTGTTCCCAATTCGCACCCACGGGTGCTTCAGCATCTGGGAGACCACCGGGTACCATGGTTGTGTCGGCCAGTCGGGTATTACCAGAATGCCTGATGCAGAGTCTAATTTAATCTTCTGTAATACCCGGCTGATGAGGCAGAATGGGGGAAATGCGTAGCAATACCATTTCCCCCAGTGGAGCGAAAAAGCATCCAAAGCCACTGCCCCAGGATCTGGTTCCCACGATACATATGTTGGTATCTGATGGTTCAGTCTAGACGCAAATAGGTCAATATCTGGCATACTGAATTTTGTCACAATTTCAGCAAACACAAGGGGATTCAGCATCCACTCAATGTTATCATTAAAAACTCGTGACCTGGTGTCCGCCACCGTATTGAGTATCCCCGGAAGGTACTTTGCTGATATCCAAATATCCCTTATGATGCACCAGAGCCAAATTGTATTTGCCAAATCATTACAAGATACTGACCTGATACCACCCATATGATTTATATAGGCTACCACCGTGGTATTATCGATTTGAAGGCGGACATGTGCATGACGCAAATTACTGCAATATGCCCGCAGTCCATGAAAGACCCCCAGCATTTCCAAATAATTAATGCCTTGCACTTGGAGAAGCGTGAACTCATGAGCGTCCCATCTGCCACCACAGCTGGTTACAGTGTCAGTTGCCCCCCAGCCTTGGGCACTCGCATCAGTTTGCAACAGAACCGTTGGATTGGGGAGAATGATGGGTTTGGAACTTACTCTAATATTGTGAACCCACCATTCCAACTCAGTTTGCTCCCCTATGCCTAAGCGCATAGGTCTGTCAAAATGTCCGGTATTCAATTTTAACGCCAGAATTTTGCTTTTTTGTAAGTTTTGGTAATGCAACGGACCATAATTTACGGCCGGGAACGTAGCTACCAGCTTGCCAATTACCTTAGCAACCTGCCGAATGGTTGGCCTGTTGTTGTCAAGCAAACTGATGCATGCTTGTTGAATGTCCACCACTTTGTCAACTGGGACGGTGATTTTCATCTGGTTAGTGTCTATAGTGAACCCCAAATAGTCCATGACCTGCGAAGGGTTGAACTTGGATTTGTCTGGATGGATTACAAACCCCATTCTTTGAAACAAAGATATAGCGGCCGAGACTGCCAACTGGGCGTGCTCTAGGGTTTTCCCTGCTATGAAAATGTCATCTAAATATGCCATTATAATATGGTTTTGTTTCCTAAGATGTGCCAATAAAGGTTTAACAATTTTAGTAAATAGTCTCGGCGCTGTTGTAATCCCATTAGGCAAAGCCATATATTGCCATAATTGACCTTCCCAGACAAACTTCAAGAACCTTCGATGTTGTTTAGCAATAGGGACTGTATAGTATGCATCCTTCAGGTCAATGCAAGCCATAAAGTACCCATGACTAACCAACTGCTTGGCTGTCTCAAACGTCTCCATCTTAAAATGGGTATATTGTACGAAAGCATTCAACTGGGTTAAGTCGATGATAATCCGACAGCCTCCATCCTTCTTGACCCTAGTAAAGATGTTGAAAACAAACTCCAATGGCTCGTGCGTCGTTTTTTGTATCACCCCTTTCTTTTCCAATCGTAGTATTTCAACATGAGCCCGCTCCTTCTCTGACTGAGAGAGTGCAAATCTGCGACTAGGCTCATGTTGCGAAGGGGGATCTCTGCCATTAATAAACTCTCATATCATAACCCTCATATATCTCATAACCCTGAATGCTTTGTAAAATAAAAGGATCCGTAGTTAGGGTATCCCAAGCAGACCGGAAACCCCGTAGCCGTCCCCCCACCGGTGAGGTTACTAATGCTACGTTGTGGACGGAACCAAGCCCCCTTACCTCCAAGGTTAGCGCCGGGGTCTGGACTGTGGTGTCTTTGCTCCCCATGTGGCTCGGCCCTGTTGCCGCATCTTCCAAGCTGGCTTGGGCTGGCCTTGGAATAAAAAAGGCCTCTGCTGTTGGGCCCCCGACGAGGAATATGTTTGTGAATATGTTCTGGGGCCTTGGTCCACCGGTGTGTGGGACCTGAACGAGGAACGTGGCTGCTGCCTGGTGTAAACGGGAGTTTTGGATGAATGAGGCTGTCTCATCATCCCCACAGTCTTGGCTTCCTCGTCCAGTTCCTTCACGCGTTTAGGCAGGTCTTCCCCAAACAGCTGCCTTGGTGGTGGTGGTGCGGTGGAGGTGCTGCATAATCCCGCAAATTTGGGATTCAAATTTGGCCGGATGGAGCTCTTCCTAAAACAGTTTATCTCAAACTGGGTGGTGCACAGGAGCGCTAGCGCATCCTGCTGCTCCTCGGACACATTCGTGGCATCCAGCGACCGAGCAAAAGCCGTGATACCTGCCGTCAGCAGCTTTAAGATTTTCTGGAGCTTGCCCTCCTTGACCCTTGTGTTGGTCGACATGTTCCCCCATATTGCTGCATTCACTTTCGGTACGTTGAGGGAGTTGCAGTTTGCTGGTGCCTTATACCTCCCCACTGTTTCCGAGAGCACGGTATCCTGGAGCTAGTGCGTAGTCAGGAAATCAATTGACGCCGCTATTTTGGGATGTAGTGGTCCCCCTGCTGATGCAGGTGACCCAAATTTCGACACCGCCTCCAACATTTCCTGTGGGTTCTGGAACTCTTCTCCCTCCTCAGGCTCACCCATACTTCCTTGCTGGCTCTCAAGCGACGGGGAGATGGAAGGTGGCGGCTGCATGTAGCTCCCAGACCTCTGGGATTCCCGTTCCTGACGCTCCAGGTCCCGTTGATAGAGCATCTCCACCATATGCTCCAACCGGCCCATACGACCGTCACCGCTGTACGCGGGCCACTGGTCGTCTTCCCCAGCCTCTCCAGAGGAACCGGGGCTTCCAGCAGTTGTCACCACCCCCACGGAATGTACTGCCGGGAAATCGCCAGCTCCCACTCCAGCGGGGCTGTGCGACTCCCACACGGACATACCGCTGGTCCGCCGTCGTTTGGACAGCAGCGGCCCCTCTGTCTGATGGGAGGGAAGAGGGCTAGAGTCAGTACTTGCACCAGAAACTGGACTCCCTGATGTCCGTGCGGGCTTACCACCACAGTGTTCCACACATAAACGGGACTGTGGCGGCGCATGGTCTGCTCTACCCGCCTCAGCAGGGGCGCCGGACCATACTTTGCTGCCACCGGCCCGCACTACGGCAGCCTGTTCCGGTGGTGTGCCGGTACATCCTGCCCCCACAGGGATCCTCGGCACGTCAGCACTGCCACTGGTCTGCTTCCTCGCAGGTTTACCCAGTGACTTGTCCCTGCCTGTCGTACCGACAAGGCTGGACTTTAGCGAGGCTTCCCCCCTGCTCTGCCCACGAGGGACCTGTAAAGGGGGGGATGCACCCGCGGACACGCTTGCTTCAAGAGCCCCACGTGCCTTACCTCCAGCCCTGGACTTGGGCACTGGAGTTCTGGAGTCAGGGTCTCCCAGCCCCTGCTCCTGCGCGGACACCCTCTTCTTTGCCAGAGGGGTTGTGCCGGGTCTGGTCAGCTGCTCAGAGCTCCCCGACTGCCGCGACTTCTTCCTCGGTGGTGTCTCAGCTGCTCCCGATGTAGCGGGCAGCTCCGAGGACTTTACTCGCTGAACGCGACTCCCACTCCTTCCTCCTTCCATGGTTCTGTAAAACAACACAGACCACACAAAACGGCAAACCAGCTTAAGGTTAACTTACCTGCAGCTGCTTACCTTTTTGAAGGAGCCGGTTGAGGGAGCGCACTCCCCCCCCCCCAGCTGCCGTGAGCAAATGCGCGCGACGATATGCCACGCATGCGTGTTGGCGGGGTCTTCACGAAGTCACTCACGTGACTCCGAAGTAAAATTGGAGGTGAAAGTCTACACGTGAAAGTTTCCCACACTTGGCCAGCAGAACCAAACTAGAGGTTTCCAACCTAATGGTGTATGTGTCGCTGGGTTATGAAAGACAGCACTGTGCTGGGTGCATGGAAGACACTGTGTAACAGTTGCTTTAACTTTCATCATGGAATGAAGATATATATGCCTACATTATACCTTTGTTCCTCTTCCAGTGAAGGTCGATCTAGACCGGAGAATAATCCAGACATACAGCACAGAAGCAGACTCTTCAACCCAAATTGTCCATGCCCACCAAATGCCCATCTAAGCTAATTCCATTTACCTTTGAACAATATCCCTTGAAACCTTTTATATCCATGTACCTGTCAAAGTCTTCTAAATGCTGTTATAGTACCTTTTGGGTCTCGACCCAAATCATCACTCATTCCTTCTATCCATAGATGCTGCCTGTCCCACTGAGTTAGTCTATCATTTTGTATCTATCTTCGGTGTAAACCAGCAGCTTCAGTTCCTTCCTACACATTTCCTCATACTGTATACTCACCACACTGTGTAAAAACGTTGCCCCTCAGATTTCTATGAAATCTTTCCCCTCTCACCTCAAAACTGACCTTGCAGCTCAGGTTTTCTTCCCTTCCTCCCTTCTGTCTTGTCCTCGACGTCGGCAGAGGTGGGGAAGACTGGAGGCTCATCTGCCTTACAAACAGCTTCTGGCTGCAATTCAATTCCTCCAATCCGAAGAAGGGTTATGACCTGAAAGGCCACCTGTTCCTTTTCTCCAAATATGCTGCCTGGCCCACTCAGTTTCTCCAGCAGCTTAGTTATAAGCCAGCATCTGCATTTCCTTCCTGTCAATTCTTCCTGTATTGCCTAACGCGCATTTTTAAAGGAGTCTAAACAATGGACCAATTTAGATATGTTTCAATATTTTGAGATCCTGACAAGGCCAATGCTCAGGACGTGGAGGTGTGATGAGTCACGTTACTGAATCATCCCCATGGTAAAGGACTTCCACAGCGGGGTGGTGAGTAATGAGATTCAGGACTCAGGCAGCAATTATTTAGAGTCATACAGAGTGGAAACAGGTTCTTCAGTCCAACTTGCCCACGCCGGCCAACTTATCCCATCTACACACATCCCACCTGCCTGTGTTTGGCCCATATCCCTCTAAACCTATTCTATCCATGTAGATGTCTAAATGTTTCTTAAACATTGTGATAGTACCTGCCTCAAAATCTTCCTCCGGCAGCTTGTTCCATACACCCACCACCCTCTGTGTCAACGAGGGGAGGATGGTGTCCATTATTGCCAATTGTCCACTATAACTGAATGAAGGGGGTAAAGTTTAACGCAAGACCGGTTGGGAAGAAACGCAGTGTTGGGGGGGTTAAACCAGGGGGAGTCCACAGGCTGTGGATAAGCAGAGCCCCCAGCCTCATTCACAGTGCACCTGGGATGGGCCCGGTACTCACGCCACCTTCATGCTGCTCGCTCTCTCCGCTCCCGCGACCAGAAGCTCCCGCCATGCGGCGGCAGCTCAGTGGGGAACTGGCGGTGGTGGTGGGCAGTGCAACAGGAGTCTCGGCCCGCTATAAATGAAATCCGCTAGATAGAGGTCCATAATTGCGACGGTTTACTATAGTTTATCAATACATTTAACGTAGGCAACAGACATTGAATGATTTAATAGATATTCTGTTTTCGGGGTGATCTGGGGGGTAGCAGATTTAATTATCAATCAACAATTTTAACTCACTTTCAAACATGAATTTATGGGGTTTAGCGGCACAACACATCCTGGTATGGGATTTTTTTCAGAGATAAGAGTGGAAACAGGCCCTTCAGCCCACCCAGTCCGCACTGACCATTGATCACTCCGTACACTAACACAATGCTACACGCTTGCACAATTTACAGAAGCCAATTAACCTACAAACCTGCACGTCTTTGGAATATGGGAAGAAACCAGAGCACCTGGAGGAAACCCACACAGTCACAGGGAGAACGTACAAACTCCATAAAGATAGCACCCATAGTCAGGATCAAACCCTGTAAAGCAGTAACTCTACCGTTTGTGCCACTGTGCCGCCCCCGAGTAAATGGTAAATCTGGAAGGTACTATGTCATTGAAGATTCTGAATTATTGTGATTGAATGTGGCTCCTCATCATCACCTCCTAATGGAGTGCTTCATTTATTTCTACTGTGAGACATAAATTAAAAGCAATTTAATCGCTGGATAAGTAAAGGTGTCAAATCCAGGCTGTACTTCATCACAGTTCATCTGCAAGTGAAAACATACACAGGAAATGCTGGTAACACTCAGGTCAGTCAGAATATGAGGTAAAAGAAACAGATAAGTCTTCAACGTCTCTTTTCAGAGACGCTGTCTGATCTTTTCACAGATGCTGCTGATCTGCTGCGTTTTCTCTGGAGATCAGAATGGCGAGGCTAGTTTACGGATTTTGAAAAGCGTCATGATAAATTCAAAATTAAATGAGATACCTTTTTCATAAAATCTTCAATAATTGATCATAATATATCTAGATAAAATGCTCCCATTGCCACCACTGAAATGGTACCATTGATTTGTATGAATCGTTCATGTAGACACGTCATTATTACCTCTTCTGTACACATTGTGGAAATGCCTTAAACCAGGACTTACCATAGTCAGTGTTTTCTGGCTCCCAACAATTGGATGGCCAAAAGTACGGTGTCTGTAAAAGAACAATATGGCACAGTGAGTATATTTGTGAATCATTGCTTTCTTTTGAAGATATCAAGAATCATTAATTTTCATTTTTGAATTTAATTGTATTTAGACTTCAAACTTTAGACATACATCGTGGAAACTGGCCCTATGGCTCACCAAATCCGCGCCGACCAGCAATCACCCCGTACACTAGCATTATCCTACACATTAGGCACAATTTACTTTTTTATTATCAAAACCAATTAACCTACAAACCAGCATGTCTTTGGGATGTGAGACGAAACTGGAGCACCGGAAAGAAACCCGTGTGGTCACAGGGAGAAAGTGTAAACTCCACACAGACAGCACCTGTAGTCAGGATCAACCCTGGACTCTGGCGCTATGAGGCAGCAGCTCTAGCAGCTGCGCCATTGTGTGATTAAAGCTTTAACTAAACCTTGTTAAGCACAAATGGGGTGGAAGATTGCAACCTTCACGTGGTCCGCCCTGTTTCGGCTAATGCAATCAACTCGATGTGCACAAACGGAAGATCAAATAGAACAAGTTGTCCAACAACTTTAGGCTGTACACACAACACTAAAGAAGAAGAAGTTAAGCACAAATGATTATAAAGTTTGATGCAACGTCAAGTTTCTGAGACCAATAGACGTAAAATATAGATAGGCACAAAAAGCTGAAGTGACTCAGCAGGACAGGTAGCATCTCTGGAGAGAAGGAATTACTGAGTCTGAAGAAGGGACTCGACCTAAAAAGTCATCCATTCCTTCTTTCCAGAGATGCTGCCTGTCCCACTGAGTTTCTCCAGCTTTTTGTGTCTATCTTCAGTTTAAACCAGCTTCTGCAGTTCCTTCCTATCCAGACTTAAAATGAATGAATGAATAATGAATGAATGAGTAAGTTTATTGGCCAAGTATTCACATACAAGGAATTTGCCTTGGTGCTCCACCCAGAAGTGACAACATGACAGTTAGGAATGAAACAATAAACATTTTACTTCGGAGTCACATGAGTGATTCCGTGAAGAACCCCGCCAGTCCACATGCGCGTCTTTCGCATGGCGCACTGACTGGCAGGTGCGGCGGTCCTGCCAGCAGTAAGTTTAAACCTGCAGGTAAGTTTTGTATTTCTTACCAGGTTCTGTTTTTCTTGCAGGAACCTCTTCTTATAGAGGTTTCCTGCTGTTTTTTGCCGCGAAGTCCGAACGAGCCGCTGGGAAACCGGCTGTAGGGAGACTCCGTTCCGGACCGCGGAAGCGCGGGTAGCCGGCGGCCATCGGGTTCGTGACTCCAGTCGCTGACAATGCGGTCAGCGGCTTGTAGACCGCTGTGGTATCCGTGGAGGGGTAAATCCAGGAGGAAGGCGGTATCACCACCAGAGTCGCTGACAATGCAGTCAGCAGCTCCCAGACTGCTGTGGCCCCCAGGACATGGGGTAAAACCAACAATAAGTTGGTCAGGCCTATGGACTGGGACGAGTCGGGCCATTAGGTTTCCCCTCTGGTAATGGTTAACATATTTGGACGGTTGTCCTGGATGGAGCTCCTTGTGGAGAGGATGCGCCACCAAATTACACTCCAACAGGAGGAGTTGTGTCAGCGCCGGCCTCTTCGATAGCCCGGGCCAACGGCACCTGTTTCAGGGCTGCTTAATTGGACGGTTGTCCAGGGTGGAGCTCCTAATGGGGAGGATGCTCCACCAAGGTACACTCCAACAGGAGGAGTTGTGTCAGCGCCGGCCTCTTCGATAGCCCGCGTCAACGGCACCTGTTTCAGGGCTGCTTAATGTCTCCCTCTTGGAGGTGGAGAACATGCAAGGCCAGTATTAATCTGACGCCGAGTCAATACTCGGGAGTCTATCCCACAAATATGATGTTCCAAGGTCCGTTGGAGGGGCCATATCAACGCAGGTATCCACAGGGGCCTGAGCCAGCACCTTTTCAGGGCTGCCTACGAATCTCCCTCTCTGTGGAGGGGAGTGCGAGTGGTCAGTAGGTAACTGACTTCAAATTCTAAAGTATGTCCGTGGAACATACTAGAGCACATGCGTATGGCTTCAAGGGAATCCTCAGAAACAAAGGGGTTGCTGCCAGAAGAGTTGGTTGCTAGCCGTTGGCAGAATACCCAGAAGGGGCCAGAGTTCCCCTCATGCTACAAGTGCCGGCAGTGAACAGCGCTATAGCCGCCAATTCTTCTATTCAGGTAAGACCTATTCAACAGGCAAAAGCTGGATGATGAAGCAAAAGCTGTCTGACCAATCAAGGTACCAAAGACGAGCAAAGCTTCATTGGTTTGGCGACAACTCACCCCATGCCTCCATCGGCAGTAAGCGGTTCACTGAAGCTGATGGCAGCGTGAAAGCTGGGCAGAGGTTCCACACACCCTACCAGTCCTAATCTGTAACCAGGCAGGTAGGTGAGTCTGGCACTTCCGAAACATGGGGTAAGTGGACCACTTACAAGTTGGGAATTTTTACACTTGTTTGTACAACACACAAATGGTTAAGGCATTGCCATCTACTTAGCGGCATCTAACCATGTAAAACTGCACAATACTAGCATTCCAAGGAGGTTTGGAATTAGGGCCGTTATTGTCTTTTGAGGCAGGTTCAGTATTATGGCAAGGATTGCCTTTGAGAAAGGATCGGAAATATGGCCAGAGTTGTCTTTCACGGCAGGCTCAGAATCATGCCCAGAGTTGGCTTTAAAGGCAGGATCAGAATTATGAGGTAGGCTCAGTATTATGGCCAGGATTGTCTTTCAAGACAGGCTCGGAAATCGGGCCAGAGTTGTCGTTCGAGGCAGGCACAGAATGATGGCAGACGTGGCCTGTTTATTGTGAAAGATGGAGAATGTCGTTAACTCGCATGTGCAGTATAAACTTTTCCGAATAGGAAACTTTGTTACTGACTAACAACTGATTTTCATAAGGATCTCAAAGATACATTCTGTTCAGTTCCCATTTACAGGGATCACCGGAGACATTTGAAATTATCAGGAGGAGGCAATGATAACAGTAATGATAACAGTAAAGCATTGCAAAATGGTCTTATTTACCCAGGTTATTACCAAATTACTAAAATTGGTGCTTGGACTACTCAGAGTGCAAAAACATTTGTCTGGGTGATATTCTAACACTGTATTTTGCTAAAATCAATTGTTTCAGCCTCAAACTATATTTGAGAAATTGGGGTTCCTCATCCATCTCGTTAAATTTAAGTAGTTACCAAATAGACTTGTTGGTCATTGGAATTTACGTTTAACTATTAATTAACATATGACTCTGCCCTGGGGCAAGAGATTGGAGTTAATAGAAACCTGTAACAACCTTCTATTCAGCCTTCTATTCATCAAGAGTAATTGGCAATATAGTAGCTGTGTTTCAGCTGTGCAAGTGGGGGAACTGACTTTGTGCAAAGTAGCAACCTCTCAAGTGCCATGTAGGTCATTGTTAACAGACCTATGTTATTACCAGCTGAAGCTACCAAAGTCACAATGATGGACGAACACTATTCAGCATTGCTCCAGTAGTTCGGTCAGTAAAATTTCAGTTATATTACAAACTGATGCTAAGTGCTCTAAGGTGGAAAATTGCAAATGTCATCTCTACTTCGGAGGTGGAGGAGATTTGCATGAGTTGCCATTTCTTCAGTTATATGTATCAACTATCTATAGACACTAGGTGCATTCTATCGGTTAAAGGGTTATTGAGCGAATATGCATAATCTGCATGCTCAACTTCAAGTTGATACACTATGGTGGTGGCATATGTTAGTCACATGGGTGCAATCAAGTAAAAGTATCCTGTTATAATTAACATCATCTCATTTGCCACTGGTGTATCATCAAGTATAGATCAATGACAACACAGAATGGGTGTTAGATCACAAAGTATTTATGAAATTATGGTTCGATGGAACACCGAATATCGATATGTTGTTTTCATGCTTATTCACCGGTTGCAAAAATATGTGGCATAACAGTGGCGAGAGATCCATTCTCGCTACATGGAGGAGGAATCTTTTATGTCTTCCTCCAATTTGCCTCATCAGTCGGGTCTTGAAATAAAGTCAGCAAGATCCCGCTTTAGGTTCATACTGTCTGACTGGACTATGCAGCAATGATTCCCGCTTTTGTCAGGAATAATAATACAACCTTATACGGTTATTCTAAACGTAAAACTTTGCAGGTTCAGCCTGTGGCTCGGGAAACCAGCCTCTGCATGATAAAATCAATTTATTCACTTGCAGACTCTGAGTAGACTGCTCCTACGGCTCGGGTTGTCATTGAGTTATAGGCCCTTTAACTGTGCCCAACGTGCCTTCCCATCATATTTGCTGCAGCGAACGGGGCCCACTTTGTCGGGTTTCACCCCTGGATATCGAGTTTGTAAAGGATATCTTTAACACAAGTTCTCCCAGGACAAGTACAGGGCAGTATGGGATATTGACATTGTGTTAACACTACTTCACGAGGGGACTCCAGCTACATCCTTAGCTTTGGCCGGCTCTCATAAGGTAGTTATCCTCATGGCGCTGGTCTCAGTGCAACGGGTTCAGTTGCTACATAATTGCGACTGGACAGGATGGTTACATCTGCAAATAATATAATATTTTATGTTTATGATTTAGTTAAGCAGAGGAGAAGGGGCGTCAGGTCTTAAACTAGTTTCATGGCATACCCAGGGACCTTCGGTTATGTGAGGTCACACATATACAACAATACGTCAAGGTCACCAAGAGCCTTAGAGGCTCTGAACTAGCAATGCTTGTTAGTTACAAAAAACTTTATAAGAAGCTTTCAGTTCAGACCATCTCCAGGTGGTGAAACGGGGTTTGGTTTATGCAGAAGGAGATACTGATTTTCAAATCAGTCCACCAGGGCTGCTACAACATCAGCAGCAAGGGTTATTTACGTTCCGCTGGACCACATCCTAGCGGCTGCAGGATGGTCAAACGAACAAACTTTCCAAACATTTATAATAGCCTATTGCCAGACCAGGGGTATTTGCCAACTCTATTTTAGGTTCCATTGTATAGTTTCCTCCCGGATGAGAGACATTACTATTATTATTATTTATTCATTATGAATGTTTTCCTCATCTGTCAATGAAGCAGTTGTGGTTGTGTAGACTTGTTTCTCATGGCATGAAATCACACAGCTTTGAAATCTTCACGGAATCACTCACGTGACTCCGAAATAAAATAGTAAGATTAAACGTGAACTTACCAGTTTGAAGTTTGATCTTTATTTTATGAGAAGTTAAGATGAGCGATTACGTGCCCACCGCTCCCAACCCTCATGTCACAAGGTCATCTGGTAGTTCCAGGTTTCTGATCTTACTATGTTACTTCAATTACTGTTACGTGTGATTTCATACCGCTGCTTTATAGATCGACGTGCATGCGGACTGGCGGGGTTCTTCACGTACTCGCTCATCGTAACTCATAAAATAAAGATCAAACTTCAAACTGGCAAATTCTCATTTAATCTTACTATTAAACATTAATAATAAAACGTTATCGATTAAACATGTGAATTAAATGAAATACCAGAGTAAAAGGAGGCTGCAGATTTTTGGTTATAGCGTAAAGCTACTACTCATGGAAAAAACCTGTTTTTATATCTGGCTGTGGCAGGTTTGATAGTCCGGAGTTGCCTTCCAGTGGGAAGTGATTCAAAGAGTTTGTGGCCAGGGTGACGGGTTAGAGATGATCTTACCCGCTCGCTTCCTGGCCCTTGCAGTGTACAGTTCGTCAGTGGAGGGAAGGTTGCAGCCAATAACCTTCTCAGCTGATCTGCCAATTCACTGCAGCCTCTGGATGTCGTGCTTGGTGGCTGAGCCAAACCAGACCATGACGGAGAAGGCGAGGACAGACTCTATGATGGCCGTATAGAATTGGTCCATCATTGCTTGTGGCAGATTGTGTTTCCTCAGCTGCCGCAGGAAGTACATCCTCTGTTGGGCCTTTTTTACTGTGGAGTTGATGGTGGGTCCTTGGAAATGATGGTTAAAAGACTCCACAAAATGTGTTGGGTATCAGACGAGGCATGGTCCAACTATCTCAAGAATTTCCTAAAGCAGCACTGGACCTAATTTCAATGTTTTAGATCAACCGCCTACATGGAGTCAGCCAGATTGCTGCTTTACCTCCTCCCAGGTATCTCACACACTTGACTCTAGAGATTTTCAAGCCCTTGATGTTAGCTGCCTTTCATGCCTGGCTGACAGGTATGCTGCTCGATGAAGCCAGTTCACCATGAAGTGTTGAAGGTTTCTGGATCTCTTTGCTTCTGAATACTATGATCCTCTCAAACACTCAGTCCCTCAATCCAAGTGACACATTTCATTCTTTACTCAAGATTATACATGCACATTCACAGCCCACAACAACTGCCAGCAACAGAACACATACTCTCCATTGGCCTTTCTGCTCGCTTTCTTTTGGTTCACATTCATCGTCTTTATTGTTAAATCTATCACAACCATGTATATTAGTCATAGGGACTTACAGCATGGAAACAGGCCATTCGGCCCAACTTGCCCACACTGGCCAACATGTTCCAGCTAGACTAGTCACACCTGCCTGCGTTTGTCCCATATCCCTCTAAACCTGTTCTATCCATGTACCTGTCTAAATGTTTTCAAAACGTTGTTTTATTACCTGCCTCTGCCTTCTCCGGCACCTCGTTCCATATACCCACCACCATCTGTGTGAAAAAGTTACCTCTCAGGTTCACTGAAAACTATGGCCTCTTGTTCACATTCCACTCCTCTGGGCAAGAGACTATGTGCATCTACCCGATCTATTCCTCTGATGATTTAGTAGACCTGTATAAGATCACCCTTCATCCTCCTGTGCTCCAAGGAATAGAGTCCTAGCCTGTTCAACCCTTCCCTATAGCTCAGGCCCTCGAGTGCTGGCAACATCCTCGTATATCTTTTCTGCACCCTCTCCTGGTTGACAACATCATTTGTATAACAGGATGCCCAAAACTGAACAGAATACTTTCAACGCAGCCTCACCAATGTCTGATATAACTGCAATATGATCTCCCAGCTTCTATGCCCAATACAAAGTCATTAAACAATACATTAGTCAAACAAAGTTATTATACAATACATAATTAAAAATCCAAATAAAAGGAAAAAAACTACTCAATTTTGCATTTCAACAATAAATTTGTATTAGCCCACCTGAAATCTGTAGAAGGTCCCATCATCTTTCAACATCAGTACATGGTCTGAGATTGGGAAGAAGTAGCCATGAGCTGCCATTAATGTTCCAAGGTGCAGGGCTTCCACTGTTTACAGAATAACATGAGAAGTATTTAGTTTTGACTGAGATTAATTGTTCATTAAAGTATAATTAAACTGACTGCAATTAAGTAATAGAATGCATCCCTTAATATATTATATTTCTTATAATCACAATGAATTATAAATGCAGAATTATTAGTTGCAGCTAAAAAAAGTTCACCTCAAATACCTCTAAGTAACAGGAGAGAATGTTACCTCTAAGTAACAGAGATTACTTCTCTCGGCACAGTGGAGCACCAGTACAGGTGCTGCCTTACAGTGTAAGATCCTGATTACAGGTGCTATCTGTATGAAATTTGTACGTTCTCCTTGTGACCGCGTGGGTTTTCTAAGGGTGCTCCGGCATCCTCCAACCTTCCAAAGACATGCGGGTTTGTAGGTTAATTGGATTCTGTAAATTACCCCTAGTGCGCAGGATAGAACAAGTGTACGGGTCATGATTAGTTGGCACAGACTTGGTGGGCCGAAGTTGCCTGTCTACCTGCTGTTTCTCAGAACGAAACTTTAGGAGCTCTGAGCATGAGGAACAGTAGCTGAGGCAGCAGTTATTCTTTGGGTCATAGAATCATACTGCATAGAAACAGGCCTTTGGCCCATCTCATCCATGCCAACCAAGATACCCCATTTAAACTATTCCCATTGGAGCTGCGCTTGGCCCACATCCCTCTAAACCATTGCTGCTCATGTACTTGTCTATTTATGTACCAATTACATGTTACCTGTTGCATTCAATACCGGGGTGACATACATTTATCTTGGACCTAGCTTCATGAGGTTGGGATGACATACTCAGTGTAGTGTGTAGCCCAGAAGACTCAGAATACAGGCATGCCTAGTACCGGCATGAAGGACAACTTTCACAGTGAATTTGGTTTTTGGTATTAAGATGGCACTTTGGATTAAAGTTAGTTTTGATAAAACCCACAAAATAGTTTGGAAACCAACTAGCTACATTTAGCTTTCCTGAAGAATACATGACAGTTTGCTACTTATAACATCATGAAACATTATATAGCAATCAAAAAGCTTTAACTGTGAAACACATGGCCAAGTATTGTATTTTACTGGGGTTATGCTTTCCAGTTGCAAGTCCGTTAATAGATGCAATCCACTTCTTTCAAAGTGGCAAATATATCAACAGTGAACCATTTCAATTTTATGACTCAACACAGGCAGCAAACAAATTCAGGATCGAACCTGGGTATCTGGCACTGTGATGCAGCAGCTCTACTAGCTGCCCCACCGTGCTGCCCAAGCATTGGAACATGTTAATCCAATTAAACAATTCAGGTAAATAAACATGTTGCGTTGAATGCTGCCCCAGTCTCAAAAATGGAATCCCTTTCTGCAATATGTCTCACTTTACGGAAACTGCCCTTTCACCAGGATTCATAAATGCTATGTCAACCATTCTCTGCTACATGGAGGTGCAAAGGTACTTGGGAGAGTTAGTGCAGTATTCCCACAAAGTTAATGTGCAAGTTGAATCGGTTGCAAGGAAGGCAAATTGAATACGAGCATTTACTAGCAAAAGGACTAGAATATAAAAACAGGGATGGACTTCAGAGGCTTTGTAAGGCACTGGTCAGATGCATTTGGAGTATTGTGAGCAATTCTGGGCCCCATACCTGAGGAAGGATATGTTGGGATTGGAGAGTGTCCAGAGAAGGCTTACGAGAATGATTGTGCTAACATATAATGATCGTTTGACAGCACTGGGCTTGTACTCGCTGGAGTTTAGAAGGATGAGGAGGGAGTGAAAGGCCGGGATAGAGTGGTTGTATCATTTTGCCAATGCTCATCTTAAATGATTATCTATTTAGTTTAATTTAGTTTAGTTTAGAGATACAGTGCAGAAATGGGCTCTTCAGCCCACCAAGCTTGCACCGACCAGGGTCCACGTATCCTAACACTATCCTACACATTAGGGATAATTTACAATTTTACCAAAGCCAAACTTGTATGTCTTTGGTGTGTGGGAGGAAACCTGGTGAAAACCCATGTAATTCAAGGGGAGAATCCAAATAGATAGCACCCTTGGTCATGATCGAACCTGTGTCGCTGACTCTGTAAGGCAGCAACTACCGCTGCACCACCATGCCCCTCACACTCTGCCCTCACACATTCCTTTAAAAACCTGGATAAATCCCAGTTCCCCCTTTTTTTTGGATTACTGAAGTTTTGTTTTGAGTTTCCCAAATTTCTTTTTGTTTCATCAAGAATGGTAGCAATATGCCAGTGGACTGAATGGCCAAACCAAAAACAGTTTGAACAGGTTGACTGTGTTAAATAATCAGAGTTATACAGCACGGAATCAGACTCTTAAGGCCAAACATGTCTATGCCAGCCAAGATCCCCATTTTAGGTAGTCCCATTTGCTCACATGTTGCTCATATCCTTCAGTAATTACAAGACTCAAACGCATGTAAAGATACAACACATCTTTCTTAAACATTTACAGCATTGGATCTGCAGTACATTACAGCTCCGAGCTGCTACATCTACTGCCTGATGTGGGCGAGTTCTTAATATTATAAAGCATGTACTATGCGGGGCTACTACAAACAAGCACTATGATTAGCTAGCATGCAATAGCCGATCTACATATCTTCTTGTAGAAAATAAAGAAACTAAGGTGCCTTAAACAATATAACGAGGGGATGCTAAGGATATGCTGGCAGGATTATACAAATTGGCCATAGCTAACAGGTGGCCTGCAAACCCGTCCAGCCCTCGTGCAGTAGGAGACCGCCTCACCTCCTTTCGCGGGAGGACAGACGGGGGACAGGAGTGGGGACATGACCAGCGACCCGGCAGGGCTGGTGGGAGACGCCATAGGCGAGCCAGGCATCAGCCGACACGGGGAACCCACGGCAGAAGTAACGGCTGGTGGTGGAGTCGCTGGAACGGCGGTGGGAGCGAACACGAGAGGCGGGACATCAGGACCTGGAGCTGCAGGACACGGTTCCTTCACTGGAAGGATATGTTGACAGTTGCGTCTAACCCTTTAAAATCCATGTACCTGTCCAAGCATTTTTTTAAATGATGCTATTGTACCTGCTTCAACTCCCTCCTCTGGCAGCTCCTTCCATGCACCCACCTGTGTGAAAAGTTTTCCCTTTTCAATTTAAACCTATGTCCTCTGGTTCTAGATTTCCCTACCATGCATAAAAGCTCTGTACATTCCCCCTATCTATCATCCTCATGATTAAATCTCCCCCATGACTTTATACACGGTCAACATGGAAAAAAGCTGATAGCAATCAAAAAGCTGAACAATCATTCTGTGTTTCTAAAATAATTTCCTTGCTTGCCCTCTGGAACCAGTGAATATTTTTGGTTGAATATTTCCACAGCTAAGTAACAGTAGAAGTTCATAAGTTCTAGGAGCAGAATTAGCCCATTCGGCCAATCAAGACTACTCCATCATTCAATCATGGCTGCTCCATCTTTACCGCTCAACCCCATTCTCCTGCCTTCTCTGACACCCTGACTATAATATTGCAGAATAACAAGGCGACTTATCTACCTGTAAATTCACCATTGAATTATTAATTGTATCATGTACAAATTAAGGGAGAATATGCAACCAATAGAGATTTGACCTGATAGAGTCAAAAGTTAAACTGCGCTGTTCCTAATCTGAAACAAGCATCCACAAGTTTTGTCAGTCATTGCTTGTGCCGTATCCATTGATGTCTGTAAACTATTCAGTAATTCAGGAATTAAGTGGGCTGCACAGTGGTGCAGTGAGTAGAGAGGCTGACTCACAGCGCCAGAGACCATGTTTGATCCTCACCACGGGTGCTGTCTGTGCGGAGTTTGCATGTTCTCCCTGTGACCACGTGGGTTTCCTCTTGGTTCTCCAGTTTCTTCCTGCACTCCAAGAACATGCAGACGTGTGGGTTAACTGGTTTCTGTAATTGCCCCTAGTGCGTAGGTGTGATAACAGAACTAGTGTACAAGTGATCGATGATTGGCATGGACTTGTTGGACTAAAGGTCCTGGTTCCACGCAGTATCTCTAAACTAAACCAATCTTATTTTTTCCTGTCATTTGTTGGACGTGATTATTTTAAGTAAAAAGTAAAGTACATTACATTCTTCATGGTGCCACCACTGACACTGGCCTCTGAAACCAGGCATTTGAGAATACTGGCTATATTGTCAAAAACATTAATGATCTTGCAACGATTTTTGAGGGATGTTGAGAGAGTAGAAAAGCTACAACATTCAAAGTTCTTAGCTGATGACATTTATTAATTCCCAATTTATGTTGCCATATTTTTGTGCACTACCAAAAATCCAGACTTTTCTTTCAGTAATAGCAGCTGGACATTTGTAATTGGCAACAAAGAGCTTTGGCTGCTGTACAGGAAACCTTTCTATATTAGACACACATCAAGAGAATAACTTTTCATTTGAACACGAGGAAGAACCAGAGGGTAAGACCACAGTGGAACTGGAAAATAACACAGAAAAAGTTCATTCGACATTTAAAGTCAACGTTCAATGACAGATACAAGGAGAGGAAAGGTTTAGAGTAACATGAGCCAAATGCAGTCAGGTGGGACCAATGTACAGCGCATTCAGAAAGTATTCAGACCCGTCCACTTTTTCCACATTTTGTTACGTTACAGCCTTATTCTAAAATGGACTGAATTCATTTTTTTAATCATCAATCTACACACAATACCTCATAATAAAAAAATGAAAACAAGTGTTTAGAAATGTTTGCAAAGTAATTAAAAATAAATAACTGAAATAGCACATTTACATAAGTATTCAGACCCTTTACTCAGTACTTTGTTGAGGCACCTTTGGCAGCGATTACAGCCTCAAGTCTTCTTGGGTATGACGCTACAAGCTTGGCACTAATTACTAAATATCGGTAATTTATCCCATTCTTCTCTGTAGATCCTCTCAAGCTCTGTCAGGTTGGATGCGGAGCGTAGATGCACAGCTATTTTCAGATCCCTCCAGAGATGTTCGATCGGGTTCAAGTCTGGGCTTTGGCTGGGCCATTCAAGGACATTCACAGACTGGTCACGAAGCCACTCCTGCGTTGCCTTGACTGTGTGCTTAGGGCCGTTGTCCTGTTGGAAGGTGAAACCCCCCCCAGTCTGATGTCCAGAACGCTCTGGAGCAGGTTTTCATCAAGGATCTCTCTGTACTGTACTCCGTTCATCTTTCCCTCAATCCTGACTACTCTCCCAGTTCCTGTTACTGAAAAACATCCCCACAGCATGATGCTGCCACCACCATGCTTCACTGTAGGTGTGGTATTGGCCAGGTGAGCGGTGCTTGGTTTCATCCAGACGTGACACTTGGCATTCAGGCCAAAGAGTTCAATCTTGGTTTTATCAGACCAGAGAATCTTGTTTCTCATGCCTTTTGGCAAACTCCAAGCGAGCTGTCATGTGCCTTTTACTGAGGAGTGGCTTCCATCTGGCCACTCTACCATAAAGACTTGTTTTCGCTTCTTCATTCTGGAGTATTGAGTGTAGATTGATGATTAACAAAATTAATTTCATCCATTTTAAAATAAGGCTGTAACGTAACAAAATGCCAATTAACCTACAATTAATCTACAATCCCGCACGTCTTTGGGATGTGGACAGAAAGGGGAGCACCCGGAGGAAACTCACATGGTCACAGGGAGAACGTGTAAATTCCACACAGGCAGCACCTGAGGTCAGGATCGAACCCAAGTCTCTGGCGCAGCGAGGCAGCATCTCCACCAGCTCTGTCACCCAAAATTGCAGGCCTTACATTGCCACTTCACTTCAAGGACCCCCATCTTGTGTCACCTCTAAAGCACAAACTGCAACTTTGCTGGCTCTGTGCCTTGAAATGTTGTCCTTTGCAACTGTTCCCTGTGTTGTATCGGCAACGGTGCAAACCTTCAGATTAATTGTGAATGTGTCTCTGTACCTCACATCATCGAGTTAATCCCCCAAGGATCATAAATATTTCATGGCTGCTCTCAGGTAATTACAATATTGACAACTTGTTCTTAAGCGTCGACCTTTCGATCATGACCTGCAGTTTTTCAGAAGTACCTCTTCCCTTGTGCTCAGAGAGTAGCCTGTGGATTATTTTCATGACTGTTCCTCAGTAGAAAATTAGTGATAGTTATTAATAAACCATTAACTGGGCACTAAAACTGCGCTGTATGTAGACGGAGTGTCTAAGCAAGCAACCTTTCTGCCTTCATGTAACCATGTAGCAGTGACAGCTGTGGAGTAAGGTTTGCCCTACAGTGGAAATCTCAGCAGGACCAATAGTTTAGTTTAGTTTTTAGTTTAGTTTAGTTTATCCTTTAGAAGGATGGGGGACCTCGTTAAAACTTGCTGAATAATGAAAAGCCTGGATAGAGTGAATGTGGAGATAATGTTTCCACTAGTGGCAGAGTGTAGGACCCAAGGGCATACCCTCAGAATAAAAGGACATACCTTTAGAAAGATGAGGAGGAATTTCTTTAGTTAGACGGTGATGAATCTATGGAAGGACATTAGTGCAGAGAAGGTTCACCAGATTGATTCCTGGGATGTCAGGACTGTCTTATGAAGAAAGACTGGATAGACTTGGTTTATACTCTCTAGAATTTAGGAGATTGAGAGGGGATCTTATAGAAACTTACAAAATTCTTAAGGGGTTGGACAGGCTAGATGAAGGAAGATTGTTCCCAATGTTGGGGAGGTCCAGGACAAGGGGTCACAGCTTAAGCTTAAGGGGGAAATCCTTTAGGACCGAGATGAGAATGACTTTTTTCACACAGAGAGTGGTGGGTCTCTGGAACTCTCTGCCACAGAGGGTAGTTGAGGCCAGTTCATTGGCTATATTTAAGAGGGAGTTAGGTTTGGCCCTTGTAGCTAAGGGGATCAGAGGGTATGGAGAGAAGGCAGGTACGGGATACTGAGTTGGATGATCAGCCATGATCATATTGAATGGCGGTGCAGGCTCGAAGGGCCGAATGGCCTACTCCTGCACCTAATTTCTATGTTTCTATGAATACATTGTCACAGAAGGCTGTGGAGGCCAAGTCATTGGGTATTTTTGAGCCAGAGATTGACAAATTCTTGGTTAGGAAGGATGTCATGGGGAGAAGGAGGGAAAATGGGGTTGAGAGGGAACGATAGATCAGTCATGATTGCATGGCAGAGGAGACTCGATAGGCCAAATGGCCTAATTCTGTTCCTATAACAAATAAACATGTACCAAGGTACAATGAAAAGCTTTTGTTGCATGCTAACCAGTCAGCGGAAAGACTATACATATTTTCAATCAAGCCATCCACAGTCTACAGAGACATGATGAAGGGATTAGCATTTATTGCAAGATAAAGTTCAGTAATGACCAATTTAAGATATTCGGGGGTCTCCAATAAGGAAGATAGTAGGTCGGGACAGCTCTCTAATTGTTGATAGGATAGTTCAGTTAACATAGAAATTAGGTGCAGGAGGAGGGCATTCGGCCCTTCGAACCAGCACCGCTTAACTGATAACAGCTGAGAAGAAACTGTCCCTGAATATGGGACCGGAAGTGTGCATTTTCACACTTCTGTACCTCTTGCCTGATGGGAGAGGAAGGGAGAAGAAGGAGTGACCGAGGTGAGACCCGTCCTTGATTTTGCTGGTGGCCTTGCCGAGGAAATAGATCTGGGAACACACGGATCTTCAGGCCTAGGAAAGTTTACCACCATGAATGGAATTAAGTTTTGAAGTTACCAGAGATTAGAAGCTCTCTGTTTAAAGAGGTATGTAACTAGCTATAAATTCATAGACGTGCCTGGCAATTGTCCAAATATAACAGAAAAATCTGACAACATTAGTGGCAGTAGGCAGAGTTGAAAACTATCACATACAGCTGATGACACTTCTGAAGGGAAAAAAATCATTAATAAATTGGCCATTGACAGCTGGTGGCACTGTGACAGCACGGTGAAAAGCTCCATGAACACAAGCCTGCTGAGATTTCCACTGTAGGGCAAGCCTTGCTTCACAGCTGTCACTGCTCCATGAAGGTGGAAAGGTTGCTTGCTGCTGCAACAAAATGAAAACAAAAACTATGGGCTGAAATTGGATGTACACAGAAAACGTCAACGCTCTGCAGCATGTGATGCTTAAAATGTCTGCTTCCCCTTCCCAATTTGGGAAAGTTAATCAGCAAAATGGAAGATAAGAAGATTGCCATAATAATAATTCTCAAATACCTCAGTTCATTCAGAGATGCTGATTTACAAAAACATGCCCACGAAGCGCTGGAACAGTTTAGTTTAGTTTAGAATTACAGCGTGGAAGCAGGCCCTTCAGCCCACCATGCCGAACAGGATTCCCGTACACTAACACTATCCTACACACTAGTGACAATTTGCCAATTAATCAACAAACTCGTACGTCTCTGGAGTGTGGGAGGAAACCGGTGCACCCTAGGCAAACCCACGTGGTTACAGGGAGAATATATAAATACCGTACAGAGAGCACCAAACTCTGGTCTCTGGCGCTGTCAGACAGCAACTCTACCACTGTGCCACCATGCTGCCCTAATCCATGCTACAGATGCTGCCTAACCCAATTAGTTACTTTTGCACTTTGCGTCTTTTCATCCAGGGACTGCATGCTTCTCACCAAATAAGCTCTGGTTAGCAAAATGACTATGTTATTTTATTATTTAAGAAAGAACTGCAGATGCAGGAAAAATCGAAGGTAGACCAAAATTGTGGAGAAACTCAGCAGGTGAGGCAGCATCTATGGATTGAAGGAATAAGTGACGTTTCGGGCTGATGTTGGGGGGGGTAAAGGAAGCATTGACCTCCAATTTCAGGTAGTCCTTACTTTCTCCCTCCTTCCCCTCCCTTTCCCAGCCCTCCCACAGCCTAGTGTCACCCCCCTTCCTTACTTTCCCCCCCCCCCCCAACCCCCCGGACATCAGTCTGAAGAAGGGTCTCGACCCGGAACGTCGCCTATACCTTTGCTCCATAGTTGCTGCCTCACCCACTGAGTTTCTCCAGCATTTTTGTCCACCTTATGTTATTTTATGAAATGCTTTCATTTTAGTGGTACGCTACATTCACATGGCATGATATCCAGTAAAATGCAGCCGGACGCATAAACATTGACTAACATGTCAAAGGAGTTTGTGGCAGGGGAAGTCTTTAAATAACAAGTGCCCAGTGGGCAGAGTCTGTAAATAGCAAGGTGAACTGTGTAAATAGCTAGTGTGTAGCAGAAGGAGTTTGTAAATAGTGGGTATATAGTTTATGGGCTTTATAAATGGTGGATAAGGGATAGGGTCTCTAAATATCGAGTGTTTCGTGAGTGGATTGTGAGTGGCCAGTGAAAGTCTGTAAATATTGAGTGTGTAGCAGGTGGAATTTGTGTGGTGAGTGCATAATAGTGAGCTCATGAGGGATGGGACCTGTAACTAGGGTGTGTGTAGTGGGTGGAGTCTGTGCACCAGTAAGTAGCAAGTGTATCGCAGGAGAGGGTCTGTAAATAAACTGTGTGCAGTGGGTATATGTCGAGTGTAGTGGGTAGTATCTGCAAATAGTGAGCGTATACAGCGAGTGGGAAGACCCTTAACAGCATTGATGTGCCGAGGAATCATGGATTCCAGTTCATAGGTCTCTAAAGGTGGCAGCGCACATTACTGGGGCATTGAATATAAGATTCAGGAAGTCCAGGGGCAGCTCTATCGAACTTTGGTGGGCCGCATTTGAAATATTACAAGCAGTTCTGGTCGTCCCAGTACAGGAAGGAATTGGAGGGTGCAGAGGAGGTTTACCAGATTGGTGCATGGATGAGAGAGTTTCAGCAACAGGGAAAAGTTGGACAGACTTGGATTGTTTTCTCTGGAGCGTCAGAGGCTGAGGGGAGACCTGATATAAGTACAGAGGCAATTGTGCGAGACATCGATAGGGTAGACAGTCAGAACCTTTTTCCCTGGGTGGTAATGTCCAACACTTGAGGGCATAACCTTGATATGGCTGATCCAGGATAAGTTGATGATATTTACTCCTAGGAACTTGAAGCATTCAACCATCTCTACTTCGCCGCCATCAATGTACCGTATACCGGGCATGTGTTAGCTAAAGTCGAAGCAGGGCGGTATGACACAATTAAATTTACAAACACTGAGAATCTATGAAGAGTCCTTGCACAGATTTTGTTTTGTATATATCTTTAATCCTAAATAAAGTTTACTTTTGCATTTAAAAAAATCAAAGTACAGACAATGAGAAAATATGAAGATTTTTTGCACTGTTTTTTGTATTTAAATGTTATTATGAATAATGTTTATTTTGGCAAAAAAAGGTAGGCTTGGGCAAACAATGTGATCTAGTCCAGTATAAAGCAGATGGGGTGCATAATTTGCAGGGTATATCATGAACTTGGTATAAGCTGCAGAGGTCCATAATTAGACACTATGTAGCTAGCGGGATGTATTATATGCAGTGTATTATGGGCAAGAGGTGAAGCTTTGCAGGTCTATAGCAAGCGAGTGTCTATGGGACAATTTACAATTTATCAAAGCAAATTAACGTACAATCCTGTACGTATTTGGAGTGTGGGAGAAAATTGGAGCACCCAGAGAAAATTCACGTGGTCACAGGGAGTACATACAAGCTCCGTACAGACAGCAACTGTGGTCAGGAGCTAACCCTGGCGCTGTAAGGCAGCAACTCTACCGCTGCGCCACTGTGCTGCTCCCCTTAAGTTTAACCAGGAAAGGGGCAACTTTGCAAGAACCCAAGTGAATCACTATATTTAGTTTAATTCAGTTTAGATTAGTTTAGTTTAGGTTAGAGATACAGCGTGAAAACAGGCCTTTCGGCCTATCGAGTCTGCACTGACCATCAATCCCCGTACATTAACACTATCCTACACACACTAGGGACAATTTACAATTACACCAAGCCAGTTAACCTACAAACCTGTACGTCTTTAGAATGTGGGAGGAAGCCGAAGATCTCGGAGAAAACCCATGGGGGGGGGAACGTGCAAACTCCGTACAGACATCACCGGTAGTCGGAATCAAACCTGGGTCTCTGGTGCTGCAAGTGCTGTAAGGCAGCAACTCTACCACTGCGTCACCATGATGCAGTTGATTTTGTAATACAAAAATGGTAGAAAGATGCAGTGGGTCAGGCAGCATCTGTGGTACAGGAATCTTTCACGTCACAGACCCTTTCTGTTTATGTTTGATGAAGGATCCCAGACCTGAAACATTAACTGTTTCTCTTTCCAGATATGATCCTGTCTGACCAGTTGAAGATTTCTAGCATTTCAGTTTTTATTTCAGATTTCCAGCATCTGTAATTTTCTGATTTCCATTTTACATCTGGTTTTTAACAAGCTTAAACCATGCAGTTTATCAGCCCAAATCGCTAGTAAACTCACAATGTTGCATGGAACAGAAGGGCGGCACAGTGGCATAGCTGGTAGAGCTGCTGATTCACAGCACCAGAGACTCGGGTTCCACCATGACCTCAGGTGGTATCAATGTGTGCACTTTCCAGTGTGTGTTCTCCCAGTGAACATGTGAGTTTATTTTGCTTGCTTCTCTCCCACATCCAAAGACGTGTGGCTTTGTAGGAGAATTGGCCCCTAATATGTAGGATAGATACATGGATGTAGAATGAATCAGCTATCTTATGCTTCTGTTTGCTGTTCCATCTCCTCCTTGCTGAGGGTGAAAGACAACTTGGGCACAGTAATTGAGAGCAGCGTGTCTGTGTTTGACAATAAACAGCCAGTCCTCCTGTTATAGATCACTATCCACCTGAATATTGATTGAGGGCAGCTTAGTGGTTGGTTTTGCTGCTGTGCATGGCTGCACTTTGCAGGGTGATGTTGGAGGGTGGCATCTAGTGCTGCTCATAGAGCTATGATCCACCAGAACTGGGCCACTGGAACCTAATGAATAATTGCCCCCTGTAAAATGCCCCTAGTGTGTAGGCAGCGGACGTGAAAAGTAGGATAATATAGAACTAATGTGACCAGGTAAACAATGGTCGGTGCGGAATCGACGGGCAGAAGGGCCTTGTTCCATGCTCTAACCAAAGATAATTAACTTAAAATAAAGTTTCTATCGATTTGATTTTATAAAACAAAAAATGGTGGAAAGATTCAGCAGGTAAAGCAGCATCTATGGGATGGAAACATTAAATTAACTTAATATAGAGTAATGTGTTCAGTTTTGGGCACTGTGTTATTGGATAGATGTCATCATAGGTTGCAAAGAACATTCACAAGGATGTTGCAGGACCCGAGGGCCTGAGTTATACGAAGAGGTTCAGCAGGCTAGAACTCTAGGAGGATGAGGTGTATTAAATCATTAGAGGAATACATTGGACAGAGTAGGGGAATCGTAAACCAGCGGTCATGGATTTAAGGTGAGGGAGGAAAGATTTAATAGGAACCTGAGGGGTGATTTTTTTACACAAAGGATGGTGGGTGCATGGAACAATCTGCCAGAGGAGGTAGTTGAGGCAAGGTACTATTGCAATGTTGAACAAACATTTAGACAGATACATGGATAGGATAAGTTTGGAGGGATCTGGAGCAAGTGCAGGCAGATGGGACTAGTGTAGATGGAGCATGTTGGTTGATGTGGGCAAGTTGGGCCAAAGGGCATGTTTCCACACTGTATCACTCTATGACTGTATCTGGAGTCAGTGGGAAGGAATCATAGCCTCCAGTAATGATCTTCACTTTTTCTGCTCGTTGGGAATCCAGAAATGGGTGATTAGCCATGAACACTTCTCTAGAGAGTTGTAAGATCGTCTATCTCAGATGCATTATCCAAAAGAAGCCAAGCTTGCTTTTCTCCTTTATTTTTTTTGTAGGGTGGCACAGTGGCACAGCAGTAGAGTTGCTGCCTTATAGCACCAGAGACCCGGGTTCGATTCTGACCATGGGTGCTGTCTGTAGAGACTTTATATGTCCTTCCTGTGACTGCGTAGGTTTTCTCAGGGTGCTCCGGTTTTATCCCACACTGCAAAGACGTATAGGTTTGTAGGTAATTGGCTATTGGGAATTTTCAGTAGTGTGTAAAATAGTGTTAGTGTGCGGGGTGATCGCTGGTCGGCGATTCGATGGGTCAAAGAGTCTGTTTCCATGCTGTATCTCTCAACTAAACGGAAAAATAAACTCAATCTGCCATACAACTGATAAATGAAAATATCATCCCTTGTCAGCTGCAAGCATCCTCTGTAAAATTACTTTTGTCAGTCTGATCACTAGCGTCAATCTATATCTAATAAACATCCATAATTCACTAAACAGGTGAGGCCGAGGATCACAATGTGTCAGCACTGGACCTGCGTCTACATTAGATTGAGATTTGTGCGACATGCTCACCCTTGATGGAACGCTATAAAACCCACATCAAGTTAGAGACTGTGCAGCTAACGGGATGTATTATAGTGGGATGACCAGTCTAAATCCAGGTACACCCAGTTGGGGGAAAGCTATTGTCACCACAGCTCAAGGGACAAGAATTGTGCTGCATTGTCCTTTTCATTTGGCACAAAGTTACAAATTTAATTATGAACTTCTATGGATTGTCTTTGGTAGCACTAAGGATTACGGGTTTTGTGGTTATTCATTCATTGAATATTTGTCTTTTGTTTCTCTATGTGTATTGCATTAACTGTGTGTATTACATTTACAAGCCTGTTATGTTGCTGCAAGTAAGAATTTCAATTTTCCATTGTCTGTATATTTGGCATTTAAACACTCTCGACTCTTATTAAGCTCCCAATCTTGAGGTAGGATACATTTCTGGAAGTACATCCGACAACATGAGGGGGAATTATTAGATTTGGGGACTAGATTCTTAATTGAATTCTTAAAGATACATTCACTTTGTAAAGTCTCCTCCTTTTCCTTTCATTCGCAATCTTTCTTCACTGAATAAGGAACTTTGTAGAACATGCATCTTCTAGATTTTTGGGTTTGAAGTTCAGCTTCAGCATGGATTTCAGATCATTTGGAATTATCAATTAAGTCTGTTGCAACACCTCTCGCTGCCTCGGCAAGATCACTCTCACATCAGGGAAAAGGTATATAAATGTGAAAATGCACACCTCCAGCTTCAGGGAGTTTCTTCCCAGCTGTTATCAGGCAACTGAACCATCCTACTAACAAGTAGAGAGCAGTACTGAGCTACTATTTGCCTCTTTGGAGACCCTTGGACTATCTTTGATCTGACTTTACTGGACCATCTTGCACAAAACGTTATTCATGTTATTCCCATTATCATGTGTTTGTACACTGTGGATGACTCTATTGAAATCAATCATTGTCTTTCCACTGACTGATTAGCACGCAACAAAAGCCTTTCACTGTATCTTGGTATACGTGACAATAAACTAAACTTAACTCAATCAAGGCGCTAATGCAGTAAATCACAGCAATTGGTGTTGGGCATTTACACTGATTGCGAGGCAGAGTGTGAGATGAGGTAAGTCAGGGTGGGCAAGGTGTCCCAAATAATTGATGGTGGTAATGGAAACAGTGGGGTGGGATGGGGTGGGGATGGTTTGGCACAGTTAGTTGGTTGTGTATCTGCAGAATAATTCCATGAGTGTAGAAAATGCTATGATTTAGAATCATAGAGTCATACAGCACAGGAACAGGCACTGAGCAAGATGTCCAATCTAAGCTAGTCTTGTTTGCCTGCTTATAAATACTATTATAGTACCTGCCTCAGCTACCTCTTCTAGCAGCTTGTTCCATACACCCATACCCATTTGAGTTTAAAAGGGTCCCGACCCGAAACGATACCTATCCATGTTCTCCAGAGATGTTGCCTGGCATGATTGATTACTCCCATCTACCTGTATTTGGCCTATATCCCTCTAAACCTTCCCTATCCATGTACCTGTCCAAATGTCTATTAAATATTGTCTTTGTACCTGCCTCAATTACCTCCTTGAGCAGCTCATTCTATCTTTCCACCATCCTCTGAGTGAAAAAGTTGCTTCTTGGGTTCTTATTAAATCTTTCCCCTCTCACTTTAAACCTATCCTCTGGTTTTTGATTCCCCCCTAACCTGAGTAAAATACTGCATTCACCCTATCTATTCCCCTCATGATTATATACACCTCTCTATAAGATCATTGCTTAACCTCCTTTGCTCCAAGCAATAAAGTCCAATTATTCCTAACCTCTCCCTGCAGCTCAGGCCCTTGAATCCTGGCAGTTGCTAAAAGGCTGAGAACATCGTGGCAGAGGTGCATACTCATGGGCCTGTCCCACTTAGGTGACTTTTCAGGCGGCTGCCGGCGACTGTCAAGTCGTAGCAGATCACTGAAAAAACGGTCACTGGAATAGCGACCGTCAGAGTGGAACACACACACACACACACACACACACACACACACACACACACACACACACACACACACACACACACACACACACACACACACACACACACACACACACACACACACACACACACCATCCTTCACCAGCCAGTTATGCAGGTGGGGGAGCGCTGTTGGAGTAAAATTCACACAGTGCACAGCTACTGTGGTACAGACGCACACTGCGATGAACAGGAAGGTTGGCGCTGTAATTAAGATGGTGAAAGTACAGTGTGTGGAAAGGGTCACTTATGTCCCTTAAAAGAGGGGGGAGACGTGGTGGGGGGAAGGAGTGGAGACAACTTTTAAGAAGCCAGAGATGTGAAGCTTGGCATATATTAACATTACCAGTCGGTATCCTTGGTTCTGAAAACTACTGTTTATGGGGTTTTTTCCCCAATGAGCCATGTAACCATATAACCATATAACAATTACAGCACGGAAACAGGCCATCTCGGCCCTTCAAGTCCGTGCCGAACAACTTTCTTCCCTTAGTCCCACCTGCCTGCACTCATACCATAACCCTCCATACCCTTCTCATCCATATGCCTATCCAATTTATTTTTAAATGATACCAACGAACCTGCCGCCACCACTTCCACTAGAAGCTCATTCCACACCGCTACCACTCTCTGAGTAAAGAAGTTCCCCCTCATGTTACCCCTAAACTTCTGTCCCTTAATTCTAAAGTCATGTCCTCTTGTTTGAATCTTCCCTATTCTTAAAGGGAAAAGCTTGTCCACATCAACTCTGTCTATCCCTCTCATCATTTCAAAGACCTCTAACAAGTCCCCCCTTCTGCGCTCCAGAGAATAAAGACATAACTTATTCAACCTATCTCTGTAACTTAGCTGTTGAAACCCAGGCACCATTCTAGTAAATCTCCTCTGTACCCTCTCTATTTTGTTGACATCCTTCCTATAATTGGGCGACCAAAATTGTACACCACACTCCAGATTTGGTCTCACCAATGCCTTGTATAATTTTAACATTACATCCCAGCTTCTATACTCAATGCTCTGATTTATAAAGGCTAGCATACCAAAAGCTTTCAATGAGCCATTGAAATTCACCGGTCAGCACAGGCGAGAACCTATGACAACCTACGACCTCCTGGTGACCCACTACCATTGTACCGACGTCATGAGAATTCTCGTTACTCTCGCGTCAAATCTGCTCGCCGCTAATTGTTCAACATGTTGATATATTAGCGGCTACCAGAATGAAGCCACGACTAGTTACGAGAATGTGGGAACTACTCACCACCATGCAGGTGACATCCCGGCAACCTCCGGCAAACATGTGGCGACCTTGGGGCGACCTTATAGTCTCTTTGTAGTCGCCTAAAAAGTCACGTAAATGGGACAGGCCCATAACGGCGATTAATGGCCAGTCCCACATAGGCGATTTTTTGGGTGACTACAGACGACTGCCGCAAAAGTGTCAACATGTTGAAACATTTCTGGCGACAGTGGCAACATTAGGCACATCAAAATGATAAAATTGAAAGCACATACACACATAAGTTGGACATTATTTTTAACAAGCTGCAATATATCCATGCAACAAATTCTATTAGAAATTAATTATAGCGGTGATGATTAACTCATTTTACAAAGATCCACATGACTAACCAGAATTCAGAACACAATTATAGGCATAAAGGAACAAACACCACAGCTCTGTGCTACCTCAGTGGCTCATCCGGATAAGGCAGAGAGGGGCCGAGCAATGCAGACACAGAACCCAACCTATACTCTTTGTTTTCAGCTCGTGGAGGCATGTTAAGGAAGTATAATGGTCCTGCGTAACCCAAGTAGTATCTAGACTTTCAGCTGTATTGCGTTGCATATCAAACGTAATTATGTTGGCTAACACAAAAAGCTGGAGTAACTAAGCAGGTCAGGCAGCATTCTGGAGAAAAGGAATAGATGACGGTTCGGGTCGAGACCCTTCCAGACGCTGAGAGTAAGGGGAAAGGGGAACAAGAGATATAGACGGTACATAGGACAAATGAATGTAAGGTATGCAAAATATTCACCCTCTTTAGCTCAACCCCATCTTTCTTGTAGTGTGGTGACCAGAACTGCACACAATAGTCGAAGTGCAGCCTAATCAATGTTTTATACAATGTTCCCATTTGCTCTGTCTGCTACTGGCAATTGCAAAGGTCTCACTCTAACAAGATGGTGCACTGAGCATCTTCTCTTGAATTTGTATGAAAACCAGAACCTGTTTTCGAAACAATAATCAACAATGCATATATCCCAAAAACGTGCAGGTTTGTAGGTTAATTGGCCTCTGTAAATTGTTCTTAGTATGTAGGAGGTACGAGAGAAAGTGGAATAACGCAGAACTAGTGTGATCAGGAGATTAATGGTCGGCATGGAATCGGTGGGCTGAATGGCCAATTTCTATGCTGTACCTCTAAACAAGAAACTAAGCCTGGTGACTGGAATCAAAGAACATGTGAGTTTTGATGTATATCATTTGCTCTAGGTAGCATGTTACTTTGAGTTTATACAGTCAAGCTGGGAAGCAGAGGTTTCATTCAGTGGATGACGGGGTTTTTTTGCTTGAGCTTGTGTACAGGCAGCTTCAGTCAATGATGCTTGGTGGTCAGGCAGATATGACCATCATAGAAACATAGAAACATAGAAATTAGGTGCAGGAATAGGCCATTCGGCCCTTCGAGCCTGCACCGCCATTCAATATGATCATGGCTGATCATCCAACTCAGTATCCCGTACCTGCCTTCTTTCCATACCCTCTGATCCCCTTAGCCACAAGGGCCACATCTAACTCCCTCTTAAATATATCCAATAAACTGGCCTCAACTACCCTCTGTGGCAGAGAATTCCAGAGACCCACCACTCTCTGTGTGAAAAAATTCCTTCTTATCTCGGTCCTAAAGGATTTCCCCCTTATCCTTAAGCTGTGACCCCTTGTCCTGGACGTCCCCAACATCGGGAACAATCTTCCTGCATCTAGCCTGTCCAACCCCTTAAGAATCTTGTAAGTTTCTATAAGATCCCCTCTCAATCTCCTAAATTCTAGAGAGTATAAACCGAGTCTATGCAGTCTTTGTTCATAAGACAGTCCTGACATCCCAGGAATCAGTCTGGTGAACCTTCGCTGCACTCCCTCTATGGCAATAATGTCCTTCCTCAGATTTGGAGACCAGAACTGTACGCAATACTCCAGGTGTGGCCTCACCAAGACCCTATACAACTGAAGTAGAACCTCCCTGCTCCTATACTCAAATCCTTTTGCTATGAAAGCTAACATACCATTGGCTTTCTTCACTGCCTGTTGTACCTGCATGCCTACTTTCAATGACTGGTGTACCATGACACCCAGGTCGCGCTGCATCTCCCCTTTTCCTAATCGGCCACCATTTAGATAGTAGTCGGTTTTCCTATTTTTGCCACCAAAGTGGATAACCTCACATTTATCCACATTATACTGCATCTGCCAAACATTTGCCCACTCACCCAGCCTATCCAAGTCACCTTGCATTCTCCTAGCATCCTCCTCACAGCTAACACTGCCCCCCAGCTTAGTGTCATCCGCAAACCTGGAGATATTGCCTTCAATTCCCTCATCCAGATCATTCATGTATATTGTAAATAGCTGGGGTCCCAGCACTGAGCCTTGCGGTACCCCACTAGTCACTGCCTGCCATTGTGAAAACGACCCGTTAACTCCTACTCTTTGCTTCCTGTTTGCCAGCCAGTTCTCTATCCACATCAATACTGAACCCCAATGCCATATGCTTTAAGTTTATATACTAATCGCTTATGTGGGACCTTGTCGAAAGCCTTCTGGAAGTCCAGATACACCACATCCACTGGTTCTCCCCCATCCACGCTACTAGTTACATCCTCAAAAAATTCCACAAGATTCGTCAGACATGATTTACCTTTCGTAAATCCATGCCGACTTTGTCCAATGATTTTACCACTTTCCAAATGTGCTGCTATCCCATCTTTAATAAACTAATCTCTTTCTCTTCACATATCTATAAAAACTTTTGCAGTCAAGTTTTTATGTTCCCTGCCAGTTTTCTTTCATAATCTATTTTTCTTTTCCTAATCAAGCCCTTTGTCCTTCTCTGCTGGTCTCTGAATTTCTCCCAGTCCTCTGGTATGCTGCTTTTTCTGGCTACTTTGTACGCATCATCCTTTGCTTTGATACTATCCCTGATTTCCCTTGTTATCCACGGATGCACTACATTCCCTGATCTATTCTTTTGCCAAATTGGGATGAACAATTTTTGTAGTTCATCCATGCAGTCTTTAAATGTCTTCCATTGCGTATCCACCGTCAACCCTTTTAGAATTGATTGCCAGTCAATCTTGGCCAATTCACGTCTCATACCCTCAAATTTACCTTTCCTTAAGTTCAGAACCATTGTTTCTGAATTAACAATGTCACTCTCCATCCTAATGAAGAACTCAACCATATTATGGTCACTCTTGCCCAAGGGGGCACGCACAATAAGACTGCTAACTAACCCTTCCTCATTACTCAATACCCAGTCTAAACTAGCCTGCTCTCTCGTTGGTTCCTCTACATGTTGATTTAGATAACTATCCCTCATACTTTCCAAAAAATCCTCTTCCTCAGCGCCCCTGCCAATTTGATTCACCCAATCTATATGTAGATTGAAGTCACCCATTATAACTGTTTTGCCTTTGTCGCACGCATTTCTAATTTCCTGTTTTATACCATCCCCAACTTCACTATTACTGTTAGGTGGCCTGTACACAACTCCCACTAGCATTTTCTGCCCCTTAGTGTTTCGCAGCTCTACCCATACCGATTCCACATGCTCCAAGCTAATGTCCTTCCTTTCCATTGCGTTAATCTCCTCTCTAACCAGCAACGCTACCCCACCTCCTTTTCCTTTCTCTCTATCCCTCCTGAATATTGAATACCCCTGGATGTTCAGCTCCCAGCCTTCGTCACCCTGGAGCCATGTCTCCGTGATCCCAACTATATCATACTCATTAATAGCTATCTGCACGTTCAACTCATCCACCTTATTACGAATACTCCTTGCATTGAGACACAAGGCCTTCAGGCTTGTTTTTACAACGCTCTTACCCCTTTTACTTTTCACCTTGCTCCCTATTGCTTCCACCCTCGTTTTACACCCACCTGCCTCTCTGCTCTTGTACCCATCCCCCTGCCACATTAGTTTAAATCCTCCCCGACAGCACCAGCAAACACTCCCCCAAGGACATTGGTTCCATTCCAGCCCAGGTGCAGACCGTCCTGTTTGTACTGGTCCCACCTCCCCCAGAAATGGTCCCAGTGCCCTAAAAATTTGAATCCCTCCCCCTTGCACCATTTTTCAAGCCACGTATTCATCTGCAATATCCTCCTATTTCTACTCTGACTGGCCCGTGGTACTGGTAATAATCCAGAGATTATTACCTTTGAGGTCCTACTTTTGAGTTTATCTCCTAGCTCCCTAAATTCACCTTGTAGGACCTCATCCCTTTTTTTCCCTATATCGTTGGTGCCAATATGCACCACGACAACTGGCTGTTCACCCTCCCCCTCCAGAATGTTCTGCAGCCGTTCAGTAACATCCCTGACCTTTGCACCAGGGAGGCAACATACCATCCTGGAGTCTCTTTTGCGGCCGCAGAAACGCCTATCTATTCCCCTGACAATTGAATCCCCTATTACAATAGCCCTTCCTCTCTTTTTTCCCCCATCATGTGCTGCAGAGCCACCCATGGTGCCATGAACTTGGCTGCTGCTGCATTCCCCTGATGTGCCATCTCCCTCAACAGTATCCAAAATGGTAAACCTGTTGAGTAGGGAGATGACCGCAGGGGACTCCTGCACTACCTGCCTACTGTTTTGCTGGCTATTGGCCACCCGCTCCCTTTCTGTCCTCTTACCTTTTACCTGTGGCGTGACCAACTCGCTGTATGTGCTGTCCACGACTTTCTCTGCATCGTGGATGCTCCAGTATGAATCCAGCCGCAGCTCCAATCGTTCAATGCGGTCTGCCAGGAGCTGCAGCTGGACACACTTCCTGCAAATGTAGTCATCAGGGACACCGACCATATCCCTGATCTCCCACATGTTGCAGGCTGAGCAAACCACGGGACCAATCTCCATTGACATCTTACTCCCAAATTACTCTATTAAATATATATATATATATATTTTTTTATTTTATTTTATTTTATTTTTTTTAAATTTTTATTAAACACAAAACTTTATTCTTTAAACTTTACTAATAAATAACGAATCCCTAACACCCAGAGTCCTTAGCTCCCAGAATCCTTAGCACCCAGAATCCTTAAACCTGAAGGCAGAAATGGAGAAATGTAAACCCCGGGTTGCAGCCAATCAGCTGCTTCCTCTGGTCCTCTTCAACCAATCAGAGGCTACACAGATTCCCCACCAGATTTCCTCACTGGAAGATGGAACGTTGCAGCTGCTGGTCTACTCACAGCGCAGGTAGCTCCACCCTGTGTCTCCAACGGCTCCCCGGGCCTCTGTCTTGCATCAACATACATGCCAGGGAAAGATTCTAAGCGTCAGAAGCACTTTGCTGACATTGCTGACAAGCTCTCACAAGCGTACAACTGCAACTTAAACACCAGCCTCCGGCAGCAGTGGTACTGCACCCATGGAGGTGTGAAGTGAGCAGTCCATTAATGTGCCATAAAACCAGCAAGCCTTTGGCACTCAAAATCCATCATTGAAATCACTTGAGAAAGTGCTATTCTCTTTTGGCAGACAAAGGCTTATATTGGTTTAGATTAGCATTGAAATAGGGCGTAGAAACAGGCCCTTCGGCCAACCGAGCTCACACCAATGATCACCCAGACATTAATTCTACGTTATCCCAGTCACGGGCAATTTCACAGAAGCCAATTAACCCACAAATCTGCATGTGCTCGGAATGTGGGAGGAAACCAGAACACCAGGAGAAAATGCTCGGGGTCACAGGGAGAACATGGAAACTCCATACAGACAGCACCCATAGTCACAATCTAACCAAGCAACTGTACTGCTACGCCACATATTAGGCTCCTGCATGGTCATAGAGTCATGGAGTGATAAACCCATCGTAAATCAAAAATATCGTAAGTCGAAAACGCATTTAATACAATTTGATCTCATGATCGGAAGTGACATGCGGCCCATTGCCGTTACCGAGCGTTTGCACCATCGTAAAGTCGAAATATCGTAAAGTCAAAGCATCGTAAATCGGGGAGCATCTGTACAGGGTGCTTGTTCAAGGATTGGTGGTGCAGCAGTAAAGTTGCTGCCTCACAGCACCAGAGACCTGGTTCGATCCTGATCATGGCTGCTGTCTGTATGGAGTATGTATGTTCTCCCCATGACCTGCGTGGGTTTTCTCCGGGATCTCCGGTTTTCTCCCACATTCCAAAGACATACAGATTTGTCGGCTAATTGGCTTCGGTAAAATTGTAATTTGTCCCCAGTGTGTGTAGGATTGTGATTGTGTTTCTGTTCAGGGATCGCTGGTCGGCATGGACTCAGTGGGCCGAAGGGCCTGTTTCCACGCTGTATATCTAAAACCATAAACTAAAACATAAATTATATTGTATGTTGCTGGGTTAATCATCTCTGCAACCTAGTGGTGTGCAATTAAGTGCTCATTATCATTCAATGTAGGACAACTGAAAGTAAAATCTCATCATTATTTATGGACTCATGGCTTTATGGTCAATAAATTGAGTGGATAGGTACTCGAAGGATCTTTGTAAAAGGCGCTGAGTCAAATACCCAAACATGCTCTGTGCCAGGGTGTTAAAGATGAAAACTGTCCCTTTGATTATAAAAGGACTTAGTTCAGCTTAGTTTAGAGATACAGTGTGGAAACAAGCCCTACGGCCCACTGAGACTGAGCGAACAGCGATCATCCGTACGCTAGTTCTATCCGAAACACTAGGCATGATTTGCAGAAGCCAGTTAACCTACAGACCTACATGTCTTTTGAATGTGTGAGGAAACCGGAGCACCTGAAGAAAACCCATGTGGTCACAGGGAGAACGTACAAACTACGTATGGACCGCACCGGTAGTCAGGATTGAATCCAAGTCTCTGGAGCTGTAAGGCAGCAACTTTACTGCTACGCCACTGTGCTGCCCTTCAGAAGGCATTCTAAAATTTGACATGCAGTTTGCCTTTGACATGCAGTAGCAGTCTTAGTTTGCACCTGTGGTAAACCTCCCTCATTTTATACAGCCCAGTGAGTTTCGGTACGCTGCTCCACATCTCCAGATTGCTCACCAGTAACGTTATCATCAGCTACGACCTGTAGTGTTAAGGGCCTGTCCCACTTGCATGCAATTGCATGTGTTTGGCGCACCATATGGCCGCGCGGGGCCGGTCCCACTTAGAAGCGCGGAGTTGTGCGGGGCTGGTCCCAACATCGCGCGGGGCTCCTGAAATCTGACAGTGTCCGAAATCTTCGCACGCCAACGGCCTGTCGGCATGCAGACGCATTGCGGTCGTACACAGTGCCTTGACGGCGTGCGTCTAGCGCGTGGCATTGCGCGATGACATCACTGCGCGGCATTGTGTTGCATGCTGACGTCACCGCCCGACGCCCAAATTCAGTCGGCCCACCTCCTGCCCAGCTAATTGGAGAGTATGACGCAAATGACGTCATGCGCGTACTTAGCGTGAACTTCACGTGAACTCCGCTTCCGTTTGTTCGCGCCAAACGCATGCAATCGCATGCAAGTGGGACAGGCTCTTTACTGGCAGTTGTTCCTTTGATACATCCTGTGAAGAGCAGATTGGGAATGACAAGAGCCTTTGCTCTTTCTGACTCCCTGGCAGGGTTTTAATAAGCACACACATCTCGGCAACCTAACTCTTCTTAGTGATAGAGAGAACTGGAGAGAAGGCTATTCAAGAATCCAACCGTGTACCACTTATTGCTGCCAAGTTTATAAAATGGAACCTTGGAACAAAAGAACATGAGAAACAGGAGAAGATCATCTCAGCTCCTTCAATGCACCCGACCATTCTAGAAGATCATGGCTGATCTGATTTAGCCTCATCTACATTTCTAGACTCCTCGTGAAGTCCACGCAACAAAAGCTATTCACTGTACCTCGGTACATGTGACAATAAACTAAACTCCAAGTACAGCGTGAGGGCCCAGTCGTGCTGGGAATTGCTTCTGGAATGCCGTGTTAGATGACCACTTTGCAAGACCTTCTCAGAGGCCTTGCTAATGTCCATAGAGACTACAGCCACTGCTTTGCCCTCATCGATCCAATTGAAGATTGGATTCATGATCCAGGTCACTTGAAGCTGAGCATTAAACCTGGACATAAAATAGAATTATTCTTTTATATTAAAGAAACAGGAAACATGGAGTAAGTGCAGGGAACAGAGCAAAGACAACGCATGGCAGATAGTGAGAAAGGTGAAGATAGCGAAGGCGCTAAAGTCGCGCACACGGCCAGTGGCAGAACTGCAGCGCCAAAGAAGGTAAGTATTGTAACATGTTTGGCAGCTCCGACCACCCCGGGCTGCGGAGTTTGAACCGGCCAGTTTGCGGCGCTTGGATTCAGCCGCGGGACTGACTTACTTACCATCGCCCGGTGGGGTCACAACATCCGAAGCCTGGATTACCTCTGCGCAGAGGGAGAACAAGGAGGGAAGAGACAAAGACAAAGACTTTCAGACTTTTGCCTTCCATCACAGTGAGGAGGTGAACTCATTGTGGTGGATGTTAATTTTGTTTTTATTGTGTGTTTTTGTCATTTTAATTATATGTATGACTGCAAGGCAACAAAATTTTGTTCAGACCGAAAGGTCTGAATGACAATAAAGTATACTTTACTTTATACCTACTGTGTTTTCCCCTAATCCCATTCATCTATTTTGGTGAATTTAAGCAAAAACAGCAGGTGGACCATATTTTAAAATTTGGTTATAGGCTATTTACAGTGTAGGTGCCTTGAAATGAATCAGAAAAATGATGATTGATCTATTGATGATTGATGTATAACCTTCACAAAGCAAACCAAAGATCCCTTATCCCTTTAGAGTTTAGAGACAAACCAGGAAACAGGCCCTATGGCCCGCTGAGTCCATGCCGAGCAGCGATCACCCCCAAACACCGGCACCACCCTACACACCACGGACAATCTACAATTTTTCCGAAGCCAATTAACAAATTTACCGAAGTCAATTTACCAGCAAACCTGTATGTCTTTGGAGTGTGGGAGGAAACCGGATCACCCGGACAATACCCAGGCAGACATAGGGAGAACATACAAACTCCGTACAGACAGCATCTGTAGTCAGGATCAAAATCAGTTCTCTCGCACTGTAAGATGTTGGTTGATATAGAGCAATGATCTTATAATACAACTATCAGAGTAATTGGCACTAGCACTATATTGTCAGTGGGGGCGCTGCGAGACAGCTGCCCTGCCAGCAGCGTGTTGGTCATTTTCAACTTTTTTTGTTTTTTTAGTATGTCCAAATGTTTGTTTTAATGTCTCTCGGTGAGTCTTGTGTGGGGGGTGGTGAGGGGGCTAAGGGGGGAACCGCGGCAGGGACTTAGATCTTCGACCGCCGGCCTGCGGCCTACATCATCTTGAAGCCGCGGTCTCCGGTAGGGAAGCAACGATTCGGGATTTACCTTGTCTGTACTTCTGGCTGCCCGCAACGGCGATTACGGAGGTCTATGGTCCCGCCCACGGGGAAAAATGGAGGAGGACTGACTTTGTGCCTTCCACCACAGTGATGAATGATGTGGTGGATGTTTTTGTATTACATTTTTATTGTGTATTGTGTGTTCTTTTTTTATTGTACCACTGCTGGCAAGTTCATTTCACTGCACTTCATTGTGTATGTGACGAATAAATCTGACTATTGACTATTGACTATTCCCTGGAGGTCCCTGAAATGCTGGTAGGTATCACATGGGGACAAAATACTAGTGAATGCTTCCCTTATCCTTATTGTGTCTGATAGCTACTGTGGAACTGCCCTTACCTGAGATTTATTTAGTTTAGTTTAGAGATACAATGCAGAAACAGGCCCTTTGACCCACCGAGTCCACGCCAACCAGTGATCCCTGTACACTATCCTACAGACTAGGATCAATTTATAATTTTTGCTGAAGCCAAATTAACCTATCAACCTGTACATCGTTGGAGTGTGGGCGGAAACTGGAGCACCCGGAGAAACTCACACATTCACAGGGAGAATGTACAGACTCTGTACAGACAGCACCCATAGTGAGAAATGAACCTGGGTCACTGGCACTGTAAAGCAGCAACTCTCCTGTTGCACCAGCGTGCCGCCAACAATGATTGACTGCATCCCCAATCGCAACAAGGTCAAGATACTGAGGAATGGAAGACTGATATTTCATTGTGTTTGCCTTGGCACATAACGTTCTGGACTGAAGTAAATGCTCAAATGAATCCTCTCTGAATGAAACTGTCAGAAGTAAGTACAGTATTTCTAAATTTATATCTCAGCTAGCTGTCAAATGCATAAAGCTGTTACTTGTGATTTATATTAAAGAAGATTTCTGATTTTATAAGAGGTAGACCAAGGTCAATCCACAGGTGTCACCAGTAATTTGATGTGAGTTCTTCTTTCTGAGCTGTTTGTGCACAACAAGAGGTGATGAATCTGTATTATTCTACAATACTGTATAGCAATCCAGATCCCAGCTCAGTCAACTGGGAAGCCAACAGTGTAATCATAGCATATTGTTGCATTGCAGAAGGTCTTGCTGACTTAAACACATGAACTTTAGTTTAGTTTAGTTTATTATCACGTGAACTGACATTGTGGTGTCCAGTCAGCAGAAAGATTATACATGATTATAATCAGGCCATTCACTGTGTACATACAGGATATAGGGAATAATGTTTAATGTAAGATCAAGTACAGTCGTGGCTATCCCTCGAGGTCGGGGATGTTGGTCTTCGTTCCGTTGTTTTTATGGACTTTCAGGTGGCTTATGAGTCCAATCCTGGCTTTGAAAGTTCTTCAGCATTCAGGACAGGTAATTCCAGATGGCAGATCGGGTTTTGGTTGTTGCTGCCTCTCTTTCCATTTTCTTCTCTTTTCTTCTAATTTGGCGCATCTGTTGGCTTCGAAGGTCGCTGTTCCTTCTCGGATGATGGCTCGCCAGAGTTTCCTGTCCTTGGCATTGGTTTCCCAACTGTCGATGTCGATATCACATTTCTTCATGCTGGCTTTTAAGGTGTCTTTGAATCTCTTCTTTTGTCCACCTCTTTTACGTTTGCCTTCTTTAAGCTGGGAGTAGAAGGTTTGCTTTGGTAGACGCTCATCTTCCATCCGAACAACATGACCGACCCATCTTAGTTGGTTGTTGATGAAGAAGGCTTCGATGCTAGATGTTGCTGCTTCATTCAGCACACTGACGTTGGTTCTTCTGTCTTCCCAGCTGATATTTAAGCTGCTTCGAATACATTGTTGTTGGAACTTTTCCATTGTTTTCAGATGGCGTCGGTATGTTGTCCAGGTTTCTGATGCATACAGGAGCATTGGAATCACCACTGCCTTGTACACTAATATTTTTGTGTCTTTTCGGATGTCACGATTTTGAAAGACTCTCGTTCAAAGTCAGCCAAAAACTGTTCCAGCATATTTAAGATGATATTGGACCTCATCGTCAAGGTCGACATTGGACGAGAGGTGACTTCCAAGGTACAGAAAGTGATCCACACTTTCCAGGGTTTTTTCACCAAGTTGAATTGATGGTTATTTCTGATTTGTGTCAGTTGGTGATGATTGGTAGATAACCTGAATCTTCTTGAAGTTGATGGTAAGTCCAAGTTTCGTGTATGCACTGTTGAAGGCAGTCAGGATCTGTTGCAAGTGATTTTCTGAGAGAGCTGCAACACTGTTGTCGTCTGCGTATTGGAACTCAATGAGGGAGCTCATAGATGTCTCAGTTTTGGACTTGAGACGGGCAAGATTGAAAAGTCTGTCATCTGTTCTGTAGACAATTTTGATTCCTGGGGGTAGGTCATCCTTGATGATGTGGATTGTTGTCGCAATGAAGAAGGTGAACAGTGTTGGTGTAATCACGCATCCCTGTTTCACTCCTGATCTGACTTGAAACGGCTCACAGTTGCTGTTGCTGGCCATGACTGTGGCAAGCATGTCTCAGGATTCGAATGTACTTTTCAGGACATCCATAGGTGAATAGGACGTCCCAAAGAGTTCTCTTGATAAAGTCCGATTAAAGATAGTCTGTGGGCTGGTTGGTGATAGGACAGTTATGACAATGTCATAGCAGCAGCATTAGGCCAGTTGGCCATCAGGTCTACTCTGCCATTCAATCATGGCTGATCTATAATTCTCTCTCAGTCCCATTCTCCTGCCTTCGCCCATAACCTTTGACATCCTAACACACTCAATTACGCAGAAACACATACACACTCATAGGAAAAAAACACATTCAAACACACATACAAACTAACATATATATACACACAAACTCAGTGTTACCTCACTTTCTTATCCATTCTCTATACAGTCGGAGCAATTTCCAGAGGCCAATTAAAATTTATCCTTAAATCTGAAGCATCGCCCAGTTTGGTTTGCCACATTACTTATGCTCTTCATGGAGTAGACACAGAAGGTGGGCTCAAGTGGAGGAATCCAAAACCATGGGTTATGAAAATAGAATATCAATGAAGGAATTCTAGGGAAAGCTCTCGAAGCAGAGTTTTGGAGAACGCATGACCATGAGGAGGAGTTGTTATGGATAGATATATGTTTGTGAGGGAAAGCAGGCATGAAATAGAGGAATTTATTCATATGAAGTGTAAACGCTGGCATGAAACAGATGGCCCTTTAAACTTTGTATAATTATTTTGTACACTATTTCAATGGCAGCAATAGCATGTTTAAAGTACATAGATTAATCCTGCTGCTAAAATATCAAGGAGGGGTATTCAGGAATTAGACCATTAATAATGTAACCACGTTGCACCTTGATTATTAGTTTCTTGATTAGGTTCTTGATTACTATAGGTGGCAGGGGTTATGGGGAGATGGCAGGACAATGGGAAAAATAGATCAGCCATGATTGAATGGCAGAGACTTGATGGGCCGAATGGCCTTATTCTGTTCCGATGACATGAACTTGTCTCACGCCACAGCTGTCTTGGTAATTTATTGATTGAAAGATACAGCATGGACACAGGCCCTTTGGCCCACCGACCTTCGACCACCTGTTCACAGTGGTTCTAAGTTGTCCTACTTTTATTTATACAGGCCAATTTTAACCTACAAATCTGCATATCCTTGCAATGTGGCAGCAAACTGGAGAACCCGTAGTCAAGGGATGAACGTGCAAACTCCACACAGACAGCACCCAGGTCACTAGTGCTGTGAGGCAGCAGCTATGCCAGCTGTGCCATAGTTTCAGTAAAACTAAAACTGCCCCTTGGATGATAGTCTCTTGCCCAGAGTAGGTGAATCGAGAACCCGAGGACATAGGTTTAAGGTGAAGGGGAAAAGATTTAATAGGAATCTGAGGGGTAACTTTTTGACACAAAGGGTGGTGGGTATATGGAACAAGCTGCCAAAGGAGGTAGTTGAGGCAGGGACTATCCCAACATTTAAGAAACAGTTAGACAGGTACATGGATAGGACATGTTTTGAGGGATATAAACATAGAAAATAGGTGCAGGAGGAGGCCATTTGGCACTTTGAGCCAGCACCACCATTCATTGTGATCATGGCCGATCATCCACAATTAGTAACCCGTGCCTGCCTTCTCCCCATATCGCTTGATTCGACTAACCCCTAGAGCTCAATCTAACTCTCTTTTGCATTCATCCAGTGAATTGGCCTCTACTGCCTTCTGTGTCAGAGAATTCCACAAATTCACAATGCTCTGGGTGAAAAAGCTTTTTCTGATCTCAGTTTTAAATGACCTCCCCTTTATTCTTAGACTGTGGCCCCTGGTTCTGGACTCCCCCAACATTGGGAATATTTTTCCCGCATCTAGTTTGTCCAGTCCTTATACAATTTTATATGCTTCTATACAATCTCCTCTCATCCTTCTAAATTCCAGTGAATACAAGCCCTCACTTTCCAATCTTTCCTCGTATGACAGTCACGCCATCCTGGGGATGAACCTCGTGAACCTACGCTGCACTGCCTCAATATCAAAGGTGTCCTTCCTCAAATTAGGAGACCAAAACTGTGGTCTCACCAGGGCCCTGTATAACTGCAGAAGGACCTCTTTACTCCTATACTCAATTCCTCTCGTTATGAAGGCCAACATGCCATTCTTCACTGCCTGCTGTTTCTGCATGTTTACTTTCAGTAATATGGACCAAATGCGGAAAGGTGGGACTAATGTAGCTGGGACATGTTGGGCAAGTTGGGCCGAAAGGCCTGTTTCCACACTGTATCACTCTCTGATTCTATGTTAAAGATTTCAAGAGAATTAATGTATCCCTGGGAACTATTTAAAGAACAGCAGGGAAGACCCTGCCCATCATTTCTCCTCACATCAATACCAACAATGAAAGGTCTGTGTCACTATCGTTATTAATGTCTATTAGATAGAGGAGTCAGGGGATATGGGGAGAAGGCAGCAACGGGTACTGATTGTGGGTGATGAGCCATGATCACATTGAATGACGGCACTGGCTCGAAGGGCCGAATGGCCCTCTCCTGCACCTATTGTCTATCCAATTTACCAAGATTTGGCTGTTATATTTTCACACTCTGCAGTTCAACATAGTACACTATATGAGGTTATGAGATACTATTTAAATGAAAATCTCTTATTGACCCTAATGTGTAAGTGGTCAGAGTATGTACATTCCTTCATATCTTGAACATTGCCTTTCATAAATTGTACTGTGCCTCATAATAAATATACTTTCAGTTGAAACCTACAAGTAGCATCGGGTGGCGGCATGCAATGGTTGCCTCGCCAACAGTCTGTCTGCCCCTTCCTTCTTTGTGTTTTAATAGTGTGTTAAATGTATGTTTTTAGTATTCTTTAGCTTGTTTTATGTGGGGGGCAGGGGAGGAGGTTGGGGGAAACTTTCTAATCTCTTACCTCAACGGAGATGTGATTTTTTTCCGTATCGTATCTCCGTCCGCACTGCGGCCTAACATCGAGGAGTTGGCGGCCTTTGTTGTAGACCGACTTTTGAGAACTCCACCATGGGGAGCTGACGGGACTTTAATAACGCGGAGCCCGCAATCCCTTTGCCAGGGATTGACCTCAGAGCTCCAACCGTGGGTGCTTTAGGACAGAGACCGTTTTCGGGAACTCCAAGCCGCAGGAGGCTCAACCGCCCTGACGTGGGAGTTTTGATCGCCCCGACGCGGGAGCTTCATTCGTCCCGACGTGGGAGCTTTGATCGCTCCGACGCGGGTGCTTCCACCACCGGCTGCGGGAGCTACGATCGCCCCAACAGATGGTTCGACTGCCGAAGCGCTGCAGAGTAAAGAGGAAGAAGATTGGACTTTTTTTGTCTTCCATCACGGTGAGGAATGTGGGGAATCTGCTGTGGTGGATGTTTATGTTAACTTTCTGTAGTTGTGTGTCTTGTTGCATTTTTTTTCCTAGGGCTGTATGGTAATTCGCATATCACGGTACCTTAACTCTCATCACACTCACAAACTCTGCACCTCGCACTCTCACCACCAAGCAAACTCACCTCCTATTGGCTCTCAACTTTCATACAATTTGAGGAGAAGGGAGTCACAAAATCACTGTAGACAGCAATAAGAATCTCTTCACCCACCAACCCTCTTTCACAGTTCTCTCTTCTATTGTATTCAATATATTATTTTCAGGCATCAGCCACACCCCATTCCCTGCTTTGTTTTCATACTAATCAATACCTATTTTCTTTGTTGAAACAAAGAACTGCAAGTGTTGGTTTACACAAAAGAACACAAAGTGCTGGAGTAACTCAGAGGGAAAGGCAGCATCTCTGGAGAACATGGATAGATGACGTTTTGAGACGTTTCCGGTCTGAAGATGGGTCCCGACCTGAAATGTCACCTATCCAGGCTCTCCAGAGATGTTGCCTGACTCGCTGAGTTATCCAGCATTTTGTGATTTTTTTTTTCCTGCGTTTCCAATTTTGGGTGTTGCAGCAAGAGGAGTGTAGTTCGAAAATATCAGGCACAGTCAACACTGACAGAGTGTGCATCACTTGTGCACTACATTTCAAAGCTCAGCCATAGAAAGAGTCATTGACTGCAATGGAAAGGCCCTGATGTTCTTCCTCAATGACAGCATGTCTTCCATCACACCACCGGTTGCCAGTGACAGTCACAGCGACCATGCTGAGATGCTGCAGTCTCTGGACAGAAGCCAGTTTTCTAGGCTCGTAACTTAACACAGCCACGGGTGGCTTAGTTGCGTTTCCAGATCCCATTCTGGTGCCAGTGGGGGAAGAAAATAAATATTTCTATTGAAGCCGATGAAACTGAAGTTAAGCAACAAAATATAACAGAGAATTATTGTGCAGATGAAATGTTGCCCCAATATTTCAATGAGAGTCATCGAGTCATACAACATGGAAACAGGCCCTTCGGCCCAACTCGTCCCTGCTGACTGAAGTGTTCCATCTAAGCTAGTTCCATTTGCCCATGTTTGGCCCATATCCCTCCAAACCTTCCCGATCCATTTACCTGTCTTTCAGTGTTGTTTAGTACCTGAACTACTTCTTCTGGCAGCTCATTCCATGTACCCATCACCCATTTCAGAGTGAAATAAAGTCCTAGCCTGCCCAATCTCTCCCTCATGGAAGTTAAATCTGTGTGGCACATCAAGGGATACAAGAACAGTCAGCACCTCTGATGGACAAAATGAATGGGATAAAGTCAGAGCAGATAAAGTTAAGATAAATGAGTCATGACTGGTGCATTGAATCTGGGTGAGACAAGTTTGCTTGCAGTCATTGGTTAGATAATAGTTGAATGCTATAATATCTCTTGCCCAGAGTAGGGAAATTGAGAACCAGAGGGCACAGGTTTAAAGTAAGTGGGTAAAAATTTAATAGGAGCCTAAGGGGGAACTTTTTTTACACAAAGGGAGGTGGATGCATGGAATGAGCTACCGGAGGAGGTATTTGAGGCAGGTATTATCACAATGTTTAAAAAATATTTAGACAGGTACATGGATAGGATAGGTTTAGAGGGATATGGGCCAAATGCAGGCAGGTGGGACTAGTGTAGATGGGGCATGTTGGTCGGTGTGGGAAAGTTGGGCCAAAGGACCTGTGTTCACGTTGTATAACTCTATATCTATAATCCCTAAAGACAAAGATCCCAGGTGCAGGAGAACACAATGTGTACAACCTATAACATGTAAGGTAAGAGGAAGTCCTTAATGCAGGCAAAACCTAGTGCTCAGGTGTCCTATGCTGCTCTTCCAGTAGGGAAAGTGATCCATATGTTCTATCGGCACTGAGCATTGGTTGGCTCCCCGACACATTCATGCACAACAAGCCGCAAGATGATGCCTGTATCACCTACAATAACTTTTGGGGTACAGATCAAGGTCGTAGGGTCATACCCCACGGAAACATGCCCTTCAGCCCAAATTGTCCATGCTGAGCATAATGCCCCATCTCAGCTTATTCCATATCACTCTAAAACTTCCATGTCCATAACTAGCGATGACCATGAAGATGGTGATGTAAAGGGACACAAGTAGCTTGATCATAACTGCAATGGTGGCTATACCAGCTTTAATTTTTTTTCAAAGAAATACAGCGCAGAAACAAAGAATTGCAGATGCTGGTTTACATAAAAAATGACAGCCACGGAAAGGAGTGCACTCCAACTAGCGATCCCATACAGTAACACTATCCTACACGCACTAGGGACAATTTACAATTTTACCAAGCCAATTAGCCGACAAACCTGTACGTCTTTGCAGTGTGGGAGGAAACCGGTGCACCCGGAGAAAACCCACACAGGTCACGGGGAGAACGTACAAACTCAGTAGAGACAGCACCCATAGTCAGGATTGAGCTGCGGTCTCTGGCGTTGTAATGCCCCGTCCCACTTAGGAAATCTGATCAGAAACCTCTGGTGACCTTGAGGTTTCCATGAGTCGCCAGAGATTTTGGTCACTTGCCTGGAAAGCCTCGACCGAAGCGTGAGCTGCATCAACTGACCAAAGATCCTACAGGATCTTTGCGACCGACCGCACACACACACACAATCACATCGCGAAGGTGGGGGCCAGGGACAGCGCTTGAGTGCTGTCTGCGTGATGAAGAGGAAGGTAAACGGCTGCCACAGAGCACGGTAAGTCCTTTAGAGAGCGCGGGAGGGAGGAAGAGAAAGGGAAAGAGAAGGGGGGGGGTGAAGAGGAGAGGGGGGGGGGGGAGAAGGAGTGGAGACTTAAGAAGTTTAATAAAGTTAGCGGGCATTATACCTTCCGGCGGATCTTCTAGGTCCAGGAAAACCAAAGATCCTACAGGATGTTTGCTGTAAACTCCAATGAGCCAATCAAAATGGCCGGTCAGCGAAGGAGATTGCCTTTGACTGCCTGTAAGCAAATAGCGACCCCACTCCACTGGCTTCGACCAAACGGCAACCTATTTTTAGTCGAGGCCGGTTTTGTTTTTTTTGAAGTAATCGCAGGAACATAGAAGAAGCCTCAACCACGCGGAAACCACTTTCCACCATTAGGGAGAGTGACCAAAACCTCCGGGAACATCACAGAAACCTTGGGTGGGGCGCAAGGTCTCCAGAGGTTTCCGTTCAGGTTTCCTAAGTGGGACAGGGGCATAAGGCAGCAACTCAACCACTATGGGGTAAATATGGGGACCTGAAAAAAAAAATCCAGCTTGAAATGATTTGTTACATTCATACTTTCACGAAATAAATGCTTTGTTTTAGTTATCAGATTGTGCGGGGATTTACCAGCTTGAATCTCAGTAATTGTACCTTGGTCTTCAATGTTCAGATTCTTCAATAGCCATTGCACAATATCTGCACCTGGTAAAATAAAACAGAAAAGAACATTGAGTCAATGGAAACCAATGTAATCATGCCTCTTCTGGCATATACAAGCCCACCACTGATTTTCCGGCACCCTTGGTTCCAGAGCCTTTCTGGATTATCCGTTTTGCCGTATCAACAGAGGTCAGGGCCTTGTGGGGGGCAAACGCTCACCCTATATCTCACACCCTCTAGTCTTTGCAACTTCCTCGTAAACTTGTTTCAGAACTGCACACAATACCCCTAGTGCATGGTACGGTGGTAACATGACATCCCAACTTCTCCATTTAGTGCCCCAACTGATGAAAGAAAACATGCCACACGCCTTCTTCACCATCCTCTCTCCCAGAGTCGTCACCTTCAGGGAACAAAATTGACTGAAACAGGCCCTTCCACCCACCAAGTCTGTGCCAACCAACAATAACCCTGTATCCTGTGTAGTCCAATCTTTAGAACCAGCTCACCATCTGGGATCTTGTCAAAGACCTTGCTGATGTCCATGTAGACAACATACACCACCCTGCACTCATCAATACTGTTGCTCACCTCCATATAAGACTCAATCGAATTAGTGAGGCATGATTCCACAAGCACAAAGCCCTGCTCTCTGTCCCTAATCAGTCCTGACCTTTGCAAAGTGCTGGCTCCCATGATCTCCTTCAAAAACTTTCCCACCACTGGCTCACTGGCCTGCAGTTCTATGGTTAATCTTTGCAGCTCTTCCCAAATAATGGCACAACATTAGCCACCTGCCAGCCATCCATTCATGGCTAAAGAAGATACAAAACTCTCTGCCAGGGAGAACAGAGGAGGCCAGGATCAAACCCGGGTCTCTGGCGTTGCGAGGCAGCAATTCTACCACCGCGCCACCACGCACGTCTCTGGAAGAGGACACTTAAATTATTTACATGTTGAGACATTAGACAGGATTAAAACATTACAGACATCTTTAAGATATTTATGTGACCAAAGTTGCCGCAGATATAGGATGGTTTATGACTATTTATTCATCTGCCAGGAGTACCACACTGGAAGAGAAGCAGAGCTTCTTCAGAAACAAAAACATTTTAAAGCTTCCATATCAATTTCAGCTCGTGTCATAATAACTTTACAGCGACTATTGTAAAATACACCAGGAAGCAAATGTTAAGAGAGGAAACTGCATTTTAGAAACCCACCGGTATCGACAGGCTGTTTACTCTGGGAGGAAGGTCACGGAACCAGAATGTATTAAATAGACAAGGTGCACACTGGCAAAGGAAGAAGATTTATATCTCATTCGAGAGGTTCGGGAGCTTAATTAGATATCAGTCATTTGCCACTCTGCAACATGTCCAAGATGGACATTGTATTCACTTCTGCTTTTCGCATGGTTGTAGCGATTAGCTTTGGTCGAAGTAGAATAGAGGTCTGATGTGGTCGAGCACTTAATCAAAATGTCGTAGGAGCTTAAGCTAATTGGATTGGGTACAGGTCCACCATCGATTTTCTGGCAACTGTTGGTCTGGCACCTCCTTTCATTCGAACAAAATTACGAGAGTGCACTTGAAATCCCCCCTGGAAGACCCACGTGAAAATGTGGCGCCTAGGCCGGGTGAGGCAGCCGATGCCAACCTCAACGGGACTTCCGCAGCCTATCAGTGGGTCGTATTTGTCCCCTGAGGCTGGGGCTCTGGAAGTCCGGCCCGTCCAGAGCTGGCAGATCCATTCCCAGAGCCGCCTTCCAAGGCCGGCTATGCCCCCCAAGGCTGTGACCGACAAAACGGATAATACAGCAAGGCTCTGAAACAAGAGTGCTGGAAAACCAGTGGCAGACCTGTATTAATATTAGCATATAGGGACTCTCTCTGGATATAAAAGGCATACATACTCGCATGACCTCTGTGTCTGATTACTATTACTAGCAATCAAAAATGATTAAATCCTCAATTACGGCAGCTAATAATTGCAAACCTAATGGGCCTGTCCCACTTACTCGACTTTTTCGGTGACTGTCGGCACCCGTCATAGGTCGTTGCAGGTCGCCGAAAATTTTCAACATGTTGAAAATCCAGCGGCGACCAGAAAGACGCTACAACTCTGCGCGACTGAGGAGACTACTCACGACCACCCGGCGACATGTAGTGAGGTGAAGACTGTATGGGCGTGAGTAGTCGCCAAAAGAGTCGTACCTTGTTCTGGTCGCCGCTGGATTTTCAACATGTTGAAAATCTTTGGCGACCTGCAACGACCTATGACAGATGCCAGCAGTTGCCGAAAAAGTCGCGTAAGTGGGACAGGCCCATGAATCTACTTTGGAACTTACTAAAACAAGATTGACCACAATTACTGTCCAGTGTATAATGGTGCGTGCTTCATAATAGAAATACCATTAAATCTGTTTAACAAATCTAACTGCAACACAATGCAATCCACCACCCATCAGCCCTATCACTCCCATCGAGTCGAAGCTGGACAATAATGTGCAGGAAGGAACTGCAGTTGCTGGCGTACACCGAAAATAGACGCAAAATGCTGGAGTAACTCAGCAAGGACAGGCAGCATCTCTGGATGGAAGGAATGGGTGACATTTCGAGTTGAGACCGTCGACCCAAAATGTCACACTTTCCTTCTGTCCAGAGATGCCGCCTGGCCCCGCTGAGGTACTCTAGCATTCTGTGTCTATCTTCTGGATAATAATGTGATAAGATGCCTAAAGCTCGAGAAAATCAGGTACTTACTTCAACATTCAAATGGAAGGTTTCAGAATGCGTGGGGACCTTTTTAAAATGCAAATGATTTTGTAAATGCTTGATCATCAAGTACAGTTTAACAACTTAACAGTCTACCCATTCACTTATCGTGGATTATTGTTGTGACAGGCTGATATTTACATATGCTCACTGGCAGTGACTGGGAGGGGTTATTTTTGGTATCTCGTTTTTTTTGTATTGTTGTTGTCTTGTTATATGTTGGCATAAGTTGTTTTTTATTTATTCTTTTCGTACACTCTGTCTGTAACAAATGGACAACTTTGCACTTTGTTATGTCTTGAAAACAAAATAAAAAAGATTTTGATATCAAAAATAATGTGATGAGAATGGCAGTGAAGCACAATATGTGTTGCCATCTTTTGCATGTGGCATTATACCTGGGCTCTGTAAGTAGGATATACAAGGTCCAATTGCACTCATTTCAAGACGAGTGAAAGCTGATACTTCCTAGGAATAAAAACAGGACAGATTGTGACTCTCAGCAAGTCGGGCAGCATCTATGCATACAGAATTAACATTTCATTGGAACTTATTCCATAAATTTCTATCCACAGATGCTACCTGACCTGCTGAGTATTTCCAGGATTTTTCAATTTTCAGCACAATTGGGCTGGACTTTCACATAGTTTCTTGTGAAGACCTCATTTGCTGTTTTGGTCTCCATTCCAAAAATATATATATATTTGCCATTGTGCGGATGCAAGACAAGTTCATCAGATTGATTTCAGCGATGGCAAAACTGCTAAATGAGGAGAAGTTAGGTTTAATATTGTACCTTGCACTAAATGCTGTACCCTTAATCCTCTACCTGTGCACTGTGGGTGGTTTGATTACGGCTCATGTACAGTCTTTTCTTTAACTGGACAGCACGCTAACAGATTCATTTTACTCTACCTCGGCACATGTGACAATAATAATGAGCTAAACTAGGTCTTTAACACACTTGTGTTAAAGAAGGAACTGCAGATGCTGGAGAATCGAGGGTTACACAAAAAGCTGGAGAAACTCAGCTGGTGCAGCAGCATCTAAGGAGCGAAGGAGATAGGCGATGTTTCGGGTCGAGACCCTTCTTCAGACTGGTCAGGGATCAGGGAAACGAGAGATATAAACAGTGATGTGGAGAGATAAAGAACAATGAATGAAAGATATGCAAAAAAGTATTGATGATAAAGGAAACAGGCCATTGTAAGCTTCCTCCAACCTCATCGTTTCCCAGCCCCGCACAGCCCGATTTTACCTTCTCCCCAAAATCCACAACCCGACTGCCCCGGCAGACCCATTGTCTCTGCCTGTTCGTGCCCCACCGAACACATTTCCACATACCTTGACTCCATCCTATCCCCCTTTGTTAAATCCCTCCCCACCTATGTTCAAGACACCTCAGACGCTCTCCGTCGGCTCCGCACATTCTGTTGTCCAGGCCCCCATCCTCTCATCGTCACCATGGACGTCCAGTCACAATACACCTGCATCCCCCATTAGGATGGTCTCAAAGCCCTCCGGTACTTCCTCGACCAGAGGAGCAACCCATACCCATCCACTAACACCCTCCTCCGCCTAGTGGAGTTGGTCCTTACCGTCAACAACTTCTCTTTTCACTCTTCCCATTTCCTCCAAACACAAGGCGTAGCTATGGGCACACGCATGGGCCCTAGCTACGCCTGCCGCTTTGTCGGGCACGGCAAACAATCTTTATTCTCGGCGTACCAGGGCCCCACCCCCGACCTTTACCTCCGTTACATTGACGACTGCTTTGGTGTCACCTCCTGCACCCACGCACAACTGACTGACTTCATCCATTTCACCACCAACTTCCATCCGGCACTCAAATACACTTGGACCATTTCCGACATTTCCCTGCCATTCCTTGACCTCACCATCTCTATTGCAGGTGATACACTCCTGACTGACATCCACTAAAAACCAACTGACTCCCACAGCTACCTGGACTACTCTTCCTCCCACCCTGCTTCCTGTAAGGACTCCATCCCCTATTCCTAATTCCTCCGTCTACGCCGCATCTGCTCCCAGGATGAGGTGTTCCACACCAGGTCATCACAAATGTCCTCGTTCTTCAGAGAACGGGGTTTCCCCTCCCCCACTATAGATGAGGCTCGCACCAGGGTCTCCTCCATACCCCGCAACACTGCCCTCTCTCCCCATTCCCCCACTCACAACAAGGGCCGAGTCCCCCTGGTCCTCACCTTTCACCCCACCAGCCAGCGCATACAACAGATAGTCCTCCGCCAGTTTCGCCACCTCCAACGTGACCCCTCCACTCGCCACATCTTCCCATCTCCCCCCCGTCTGCCTTCCGCAAAGACCGCTCCCTCCGCAACTCCCTTGTCAATTCTTCCCTTCCCTCCCGCTCCACTCCTTCCCCGGGCACTTTCCCTTGCAACCGCAAGAGATGCTACACTTGTCCCTTCACCTCCCCCATCCACTCCTTTCAGGGACCCAAGCAGTCATTCCAAGTCCGACAGAGGTTCACCTGCACCTCCTCCAACCTCATCTACTGCATCCGTTGCTCCAGATGCCAGCTGATCTACATCGGTGAGACCAAGCGGAGGCTGGGCGATTGTTTCGCCGAACACCTCCGCTCGGTCCGCAATAACCAACCGACCTCCCGGTGGCTCAGCACTTCAACTCCCCCTCCCATTCCGTATCCGACCTCTCGGTCCTGGGCCTCCTCCACGGCCAGAGTGAGCAACACCGCAAGTTGGAGGAACAGCACCTCGTATTCCGCTTGGGGAGTCTGCATCCTCTGGGCTTAAACATTGAATTTTTTCAATTCTGTTAACCCAGACTGCCCCCTCCCCTCCCCACCTCTCCCTCAGCCCTCGGGCCCTGACATTCCTTCTCCATCTCCCCCCCCCCCCCCACCCCAGTCGCTCCAGCTTCTCATTTTCACACTACAAACAGCTTACAATGGCCTGTTTCCTTTATCATCGATACTTTTTTGCATATCTTTCATTCATTGTTCTTTATCTCTCCACATCACTGTTTATATCTCTCGTTTCCCTGATCCCTGACCAGTCTGAAGAAGGGTCTCGACCCGAAACGTCGCCTATCTCCTTCGCTCCTTAGATGCTGCTGCACCCACTGAGTTTCTCCAGCTTTTTATGTAACCCTCATTAACACACTTGTTTATGTTACGTTTTGTGGATCTGCATGCATTATCACATTTCGCACATCATAAGGCAACAAGAATGCTGAAGCGTTTGTTATTGACAGAAAAGCAGTAATGGATGTTCATAAGTTCATATTATATGAGCAGATTTAGGTCATTCGGCCCATCAATACTCCCTCGTCATGAAAGGCCTATTTATAAATACATATCCATACCTTGCTTTTCCTACCAAATACATTAATGTAAATTTAAATCTAAAACAAAGATGAATTTAATTTCAAATCACTTTGATTTGATAGGAACCTGAGGGGTTACATTTGTACACAAGGGGTGGTGGGTGCATGGAACACGCTGCTGGAGGTAGTTGCGGCAGGTAATATCGCAACATTTAAATAACATTTAGACAGGTACATGATACAATATGGGTCAAACACAGTCAGGTCGACTAGTGTAGATGGGACATGTTGGTCGGTTGGGCCAATTGGTCTGTTTCCATGCTGTATGTCACTATGACTTGTTTGGATAAATTGCAGGTGGAATATTGCAGGCAATCAAAATGTTTCAATTGTACAAATGGAGAGCAGGCGTTCTGAAGGATTAACTTCTAATTGGCTAGTCGTGTTTTGTTGATAATTTTTATTTTGTAATATGTATTTCGATTTGGTTAACTGTGAACTTTGCTGCTTTCATGATTCTAAGAATGTAGATATAAATTATTAATCATGCAATTTCCATACAGCAAGTAATAAACAGGTCGGGTTTAAAATACCAGTCTGTAACAAACAACAATTCCAGATCTAGCCTTATTTATGTCCCTTGTTAACAAGAATGAAAACTCATCAATCTTATCATTAATTTCAGAGCGTTGCCAGCTTTGATGGTTATCCAGTCTCAATTAATTATGTTAGCATTTCATCTTTAAATATTCACATTATTGAATCCTTGAACAATTGCTGGATATGAATTATCTTTAGAATGCAATGTATGGCCATGTTTGACATTCCCAATATTTTATTTTGTTCATGGAATGTGATTGTTGCTAGCAAGGTTGGCATTTATTGCCCAAATCTAATTGACCTCAGAACATAGATGCAGACAGCACAGGAACTGACCCTTCACCCCACAGTGTCTGTGCTGAACATGGTACCAAGTTACACTGATCTCATCTGCCTGTCCACGATCCATATCCCTCTATTACTTGCACTTCCATGTTCATTATCACAAAGCCTCTAAACATCACGATCGCATCTGCCTTCACCACCACCCCTGGCAGTAGTGCGTTCCAGGCCCCCACCACTCTGTGTATAAAACTTGTTCCAAGCATCACCATTAAACTTTCCACCTCTCACCTATGCCCATGAGTGTTGGACATTTCTATCCTGGCGAAAAGTTTCTGACTGATAATGAATTAAGCTATTTTAAGGCCAGTTAAGAGTTGACCACATCTGGAATCACCAGATCAAGTTAGGATTGTTTTTTGAAAGATTTGGCAGTTTAATTATCTCTATTGGCGATGCCAGCATTTAATACTTGAAACCTTTAAACAACAAAGACACTCAAACAATGCTGTACAACTTACAGGGTCTCAGTTGACAGAAGTTTGAAGTTCACAAGTCAATGTTCATAGTTTGGTTTGTTTAACAATTGCTTGAATTCTATGGGTTGGTTGGAATGAGAAGGTAAGGTTACAATCAGATCTTCCATGATCTTATTGAATGTTGGAACAAGTCCCATCAGTATCTTATATGTTTTAATCAAGTAACTTGTCTATTAAACTCCACTGCATATATGATTAGAATTTCCTCATAAAACGTCATTAGCAAGCTGCCTATGATCACCCACTGAGACATGGAAGCTGCTGGCAAGGTGTTATCCATCCTTAATTGCCTTTGAGAAGTTAGTGGTGAGCCACCAAGTTGAACCACGGCAGTCCCTCCAGTGACGGTCTCCTGCAGGTTTTACACTGATCGGTCGAGCTCTGAGCAGAGGCACCCACGAGTATGTGCATAATTCTCTGACAGTGGTGCCACAGGTCAGGGTGGTGAATAAAGGGCCTGTCCCACCAGCATGCGACTCCATGCGGTGAGCGCGACCAACTGGAAGTGGGGGCTGAGCGGAGGTCGGGTGATCCCCGTACAGGGCCGGTCCCACCAGCATGTGCCTGCATGCGGCGAGCGTGACCAAATCGGCAGCGGGGGCTGCGCGGAGGTTGGGTGAGTGGCGCGACATGGCGCGAAGTTGGAGCGAAGTCCGCGGTAAGTTCGCAAGGACAGAGAGGGACACACAGAGAGGGACACGGAGGCACAGAGAGAGGGTCATGGAGGCACACGGAGAGGATCACAGAGGCACATATAGAGAGGGTCATGGAGGCACACATATAGAGGGTCACGGAGGCACACATAGAGAGGGTCACGGAGGCACAGATATAGAGGGTCGCGGAGGCACATATAGAGAGGGTCACGGAGGCACACATATAGACGGTCACGGAGGCACATATAGAGAGGGTCACGAAGGCACACAGAGAGGAGGTCACGGAGGCACATATAGAGAGGGTCACGAAGGCACACAGAGAGAAGGTCACGGAGGCACACATAGAGAGGGTCACGGAGGCACACAGAGAGAAGGTCACGGAGGCACACATAGAGAGGGTCACGGAGGCACACAGAGAGAGGGCCACGGAGGCACACAGAGAGAGGGCCACGGAGGCACACAGAGAGGGTCACGGAGGCACATATAGAGAGGGACACTGAGGCACGACGTGAGGCGGTGCGTAATGCGTTGAGGCGGCTGCGGGCCGATAGGCCGTTGACGTGCCGAATTTTTGAACACGGTCAGTTTATTGGAGCCCCGCGCGATGTCGGGACCAGCTCCGCACAACTCTATACGGCTCCGGCAATCGAAGTGGGACCGGCCCCGCGAGGCCGGACAGCTCAAGTGACCACGTTAGGTCGCGCTCACTGCATGGAGTCACATGCTGGTGGGACAGGCCCTTCAGGCTTTTGTTACACAGGACTTTATCTGTCAAGGCATTGAGTATAGAAGTGGGATGTTACGTTGCAGATGTATGAGAAGTTGGAGAAGCTGCACTTTGTAGATTATGTTCAATTTTGGTCACCCTGTTATAGGCTGGAAAGAATATATAAAAGATTTATGAGGCTGTTGATGGACTTGAGGGTGTGAGGTATAGGGAGAGGTTGGGTAGGCTAGGACTTTATCCCTTGGAGCGCAGGACATGGAGGGTAACCTAATGGAGGTACATGTATTCATGAGGGGTATAGATAGGGGGGTGCACACAATCTTTTCACATGGTTGGCGAATCAAGAACTTGAGGGCATAGGTTGAAGATGAGAGGGGAAAGATTTAATATGATCCTGAGCGGCAACTTGATTCACACAGTGGGTGATACAGAGATGGAATGAGCTGCTAGAGGAAGTGGTTGAAGCAGGTACAATAACACTATTTAAAGACATTTGGACAGGTACATGAATAAGAAAACGTTAGAAAAACATAGACATAAAGTGGTGGAGTAACTCAGCGGATCAGGCAACATCTCTGGAGAAAAAAGAGGGTGACATTTAGGGCGGGGATCCTTCTTCAGATTGGAAATGCTGCCTGACCCGCTGAGTTACTCCAACACTGTGTGTCTCTCTTTGGTATAAACTAGCATCGGCAGTTTTTTGTTTCTACAATGTCACAAAGGCCTTCCTTTCACCATCAATCAATGCTTGTAAGTTGCATTTGTTTTGGAAAATCAACAACACAGAAGTGCTTCTGATATAAAGAACCCCAGCCTCCATATCTTAGACAGGAAAATTTAATTCCAGTTATGTTGGTAATGGTTCAATGGTACTTTATTGACACCTACCGAAATACAGCGACGTTCTTTTTTTTGCATACAGTTCAGTAATAATCTTACTATACATTATCTACAAGCACTTTAGCGTTTAGGTTTAGTTCACCCATCCTTTCGCTCCAGAGATGCTGCCTGACCTGCTGAGCGACTCCAGAACTTTGTGTCTGTCTGGTATAAACCAGCATCTGCTTCCATAAGGTTTAGAGGAATACAGGTTAAATGGGCATCTGTGGCAGCATGGATGAGTTGGGCCGAAGGGCCTGTTCCTGTGGTGTATCACTCTGCCACTCTAAATAGCAGGGGCAACATTTCCACAGATTAGTTTTGAATTTACCACCAAACACAGGCACATTCCTTTGTATTCTTCTGGAGAAGGTACAACAGTTTGTCTTGTACTTCTAAGTGCAGATGCAACAACGATTTATAGTTGCCTGACCGCCTCCCTGTTTCAATTTCACGTTGACCTTTTAATGCATACTGACATCTGAGTTGTTTTTCTCACTGCCTCTAAGCCTCAGTGCAAAGCTACAATTTATTGGCAATCGGGAAACCTGATCCCTCTCCTTTTATGGATATATTTTTCAGTCCACAGTCGCCCTGAAGGATGCCAGAAAATGACAATCCTAAACCTATAGATTCACACCTACATATTCTCCCAAACCTTCCATTTCTAACCATTAGACATCAGCTCAGGTCTGAAGATGACACACTGTTTCAATAACCTCATACATTATTGCACAGCAATTGACAGAGAACTGTAGGTGTCTATTTTAAATAATAATAGGCTGCTCACTGCAATCATCACAACATTAGTTTCAAAGTTTGACCACTTTAATAATTTTGCTTTGCTTTTCCTTCTTTCTTATGCTTTTTATTCTCACATATCCATTCAGACATTAATCCCCATCTTTTTAATTAACTCTAAATTCAAAACTACTAAGTTCCAAAAAATAACCAAACCCTATTTCTTTAGACTTTAGAGACACAGCACGGAAACAGGCTCTGCTGTACAGTAGAAACACTGTTCTATGTAGAAAAGGAAATGCAGATGCTGGTTTACATATAAAAATACACCAAGTTCTGGAGTAACTCAGTGGGTCAAGGGCCTGTCCCACTTAGGTGATTTTATCGGTGACTGCCGGCGACTGCCAGTCATAGCAGGTCACCGAAAAACCGGCGACTGGACCTCCCTACGACAATGTCTACAACAAGCTACAACAACCTACTACCTAGTTGACGTCAACCCATTAGGATGTCCACCTACGTCCACCTGCGACAAGCTATGACAAGGTACGACCCTGTCAGTGACAACCGAAGACAACTTAAGACAATTCAGTCGCTGGTACCTGTCGCCGTTTGACGTAGGTAGTCGACAATGGAATTCACCGAAGTCAGCACCGGCGACAATCTGCGTCACCTGGCATCAACCTGCATCATCCTAACGACAACCAACGTCATCCTGGCGACAACCTATGACAGCATCTACACCAGGAGAAGTCAAGCTACGCTCATTGGCGTCAAACCCACTGTCGCCGAAAATTTTTGAACATTTCAAAATCCAGCGATGACCAGAAAAACGCTACAACTGAGGGATAGGTGTACAGTACACACATAACGTGGATAGGTGGCGTTTCGGATTGGACCCCTCCTCAGAAAAAGGGTCCTGACCGGATATGTCATCTATCCATCTTATGTCTGTACTGTTTTATGTTCTATTTCTAAGGTGAGATCTATTTATTTGCCAACATCCACAGATGGGTGTATAGTTACAACATCTATTTTAAGGTGAGGGGGGAAAGATTTAATAAGAAGCTGAGAGGTAACTTTTTCACACAGAGGGCAGTGGGTGTATGGAACGAGCTGAGGACGAGGTAGTTGAGGAAGGGAGTATTGTAACATTTAAGAAACATATGAACAGATATATGAATAGGACAGGTTTAGAGGGATCTGGGCCAAATGCAGGAAGGTGGGACTAGTGCAGATGGGACATGTTGGTGGTGTGGGCAAGTTGGGCTGAAGGCCCATTTCAACACTGTATGTCTCTATGACTCTGAAAATTATGCTGCCAATACATGGATTTACCAGACTAGACTGCTTGACAAAGAGCTCACACACATTTCTGAAGAATCCAGACCCAAAATATAATCTGACTAATTCCCTCCACAGAAGCTCCCTGACCCACAGAGTTTCTTCCGCACTTTATTTTTTAATCAAGGTCCCAGCATCTACAATCTCTTTTGTCTCACACACACTTGATGGGTTGAATGTTCTCTTTCTGTCAGCCTATGATTCCAGTGGAAATATTGCATGGTTTACTTTAATTTTAAACTTGAGTTTAATGGAGATATGCGGGACAAGTTTTTTACAGAGAGAGGTGGGGGCCTGGAATGCACTACCAGGGGTGATGGTGGGGGCCGATACAACAATGGCATTTAAAAGGCTTTTAGATAGACACATAAAAATGCATGGAATAGTGGGATGTAGATCATGTATGATAATGCAGGTTGACTTGCACGGGTTGGGGGAGTGGGCAGATGTATGGCAGATGAAGTTTTATGCGGATAAATGTGAGGTTATCCACTTTGGTAGCAAAATCAGGAAGGCAGATTACTATCTAAATGGCATCAAGTTGGGAAAAAGGGAAGTACAACGGGATCTGGGGATCCTTGTACAAAAGTCTATGAAAGTAAGCATGCAGGTACAGCAGGCAGTGAAGAAAACGAATGGCATGTTGGCCATAACTAGAGGAATCGAATATAGGAGCAAAGAGGTCCTTCTGCAGTTGTATAGAGCCCTAGTGAGACCACACCTGGAGTATTATGTGCAGTTTTGGTCCCCTCATTTGAGGAAGGATATTCTTGCTATTGAGGGAGTGCAGCCTAGGTTTACAAAGTTAATTCCCGGGATGGCGGGACTGTCATATGCTGAGAGAATGGAGCAGCTGGGCTTGTACACTCTGGAGTTTAGAAGGATGAGAGGGAATCTCATTGAAACATTTAAGATTGTTAAGGGTTTGGACACGCTAGAGGCAGGAAACATGTTCCCGATGTTGGGGGAGTCCAGAACCAGGGGCCACAGTTTAAGAATAAGGAGTAAGCCATTGAGAACGGAGACAAGGAAACACTTTTTCTCACAGAGAGTGTGTGGAATTCTCTGCCTAAGAGGGCGGTGGAGGCAGGTTCTCTGGATGATTTCAAGAGAGAGCTAGATTGGGCTCTTAAAAATAGTAAGGGGATATGGGGAGAAGGCAGGAACGGGGTACTGATTGGGGATGATCAGCCATGATCACATTGGATGGTGGTGCTGGCTCGAAGGGCCGATAGATCTATTGTCTAATGTACAGGCAGATGATATTAGTTTCATGTATTTTGTGTTTTATGACAATTGGCTGATTAATTTCCCTCCTGGGATAACAAAAGTTCCATTGAATCGTATTGTGTTGGATCGTTTAACTAGGCATCATATTCGACACCAACATTGTAGGTTGAAGTGCCCATTCCTGTGCTGTTCTGTTCTATGTTCTATTACAAAATCAGTCATGAGTGTGGATCCTTTGGATAAATGGATTCCTTGCAAATATCAAGATAGTTAGCGGTCACGGTGGCGCAGCGGTAGAGTTGCTGCCTTACAGCAAATGCAGCACCGGAGACCCGGGTTCAATCATGACGACGGGAGCTGTCTGTATGGAGTTTGTACGTTCTCCCCGTGACCTGCGTGGGTTTTCTTAGAGATCTTTGGTTTCCTCCCACACTCCAAAGACGTACAGGTTTGTAGGTTAATTGGCTTGGTAAATGTAAAATTGTCCCTAATGAGTGTAGGGTAGTGTTAATGTAGAAGGATAGCTGGTCGACACGGATCCGGTGGGCCGAAGGGCCTGTTTCCGTGCTGTATATCTAAACTAAACTAAACTAGGCATCGTCTGTTTATATCTCAGGAAAATAACTTGGGATTGATATTTTGAAGACAGGTTTGTGTGCTGATTACAGATGCTTTCTGTACAAAATTTGTACGTTCTCCCCATCACCACATGGGTTTTCTCTGGGTGCTCTGATTTTCTCCCACACTCAAAGACGTACAGGTTTGTAGGTTAATTGGCTTTGGTAAAAAATGTAAATTGTCGCAAGCATGTAGGATAGTGCTGGTGTACGGGGTGATCGCTGGTCAGCTCGGACTTGGTTGGCCAACAGGGCCGGTTTTTTTGCACTGTATCTCTAAACTAAACGAAACATTACATTCAGCCAGAAACATACACAATGTTGCAGGTCCCAATTAAGACCATGCTGTCGCTGTTGAACTTAACATCAATACTCCTGCCCAGTGCATCCTCATTTCTGGCCATTTGCCAGGACTCCTGCTGAAAGAGTAACTGTCTTCTGTAGATAGATCTGCACCAGTTGTGATGATCTCTTAAGCCTCGTAGCGTGCAAGCATCGTTTAATTTGGATGAATGAGGCATTGCTTTTGAGATTGCATTTAAAAAGGGCACTGTTACCACAATTCAATTAAATATAAAGGCCGGTGATGGATCAAGAAAAAAATGGTTGTACAAATATTTGAACCGTCAGAATATAAGACCGTCAAATATCATGATCAAACATCAAAATGAGAATAGATACAACTGAATTTGACAGACTTGATAGAAGTATATAGAGAGGCATAGATAGGATAGACAGTCAGAACCTTTCTCTCAGGGTGGAAATGCTCAACACTAGAGGACATATAAGGTGAGAGGGGGGAGGTTTAATGGAGATGTGCAGGGCAATTCTTTTAGTTGAGTTTTTTAGTTTGGTTTATTAGTTTAGTTTAGTTAATTGTCATGTGTACCGAGGTGCAATGAAGAGATTTTGTTGCGTGCAACCAGTCAGAGGAAAGAAATTACAACTGAGCCATCCACAGTGTAAAAGGGAATGACATGAATAGTAAGATTAAATGAGAACTTACCAGTTTGAAGTTTGATCTTTATTTTATGAGGAATAACGTTGGTGATTACGTGAAGAACCCCGCCAGTTCGCATGCGCGTCAATCTTCAAAGCAGCGGTATGAAATCACAGATAACCAAAAATCGGTTGGGCGTGGAGGGCACGTAATTACCAACGTAACTCCTCATAAAATCAAGATCAAACTTCAAACTGGTAGGATCTGGAGAATCGAGGGTTACACAAAAAGCTGGAGAAACTCAGCGGGTGCAGCAGCATCTAAGGAGCGAAGGAGATAGGCGACGTTTCGGGTCGAGACCCTTCTTCAGACTGGTCAGGGATCAGGGAAACGAGAGATATAGACAGTGATGTGGAGAGATAAAGAACAATGAATGAAAGATATGCAAAAAAGTATTGATGATAAAGGAAACAGGCCATTGTAAGCTGTTTGTGGTGTGACAATGAGAAGCTAGTGCAACTGGGGTGGGGGGGTGGTGAGATGGAGAAGGAATGTCAGGGCCCGAGGGCTGAGGGAGAGGTGGGGAGGGGGAGGGGGCAGTCTGGGTTAACAGAATTGAGAAAATTCAATGTTTAAGCCCTGAGGATGCAGACTCCCCAAGCGGAATATGAGGTGCTGTTCCTCCAACTTGCGGTGTTGCTCACTCTGGCCGTGGAGGAGGCCCAGGACCGAGAGGTCGGATATGGAATGGGAGGGGGAGTTGAAGTGCTGAGCCACCGGGAGGTCGGGTTGGTTATTGCGGACCGAGCGGAGGTGTTCGGCGAAACGATCGCCCAGCCTCCGCTTGGTCTCACCGATGTAGATCAGCTGGCATCTGGAGCAACGGATGCAGTAGATGAGGTTGGAGGAGGTGCAGGTGAACCTCTGTCGGACTTGGAATGACTGCTTGGGTCCCTGAAAGGAGTGGATGGGGGAGGTGAAGGGACAAGTGTAGCATCTCTTGCGGTTGCAAGGGAAAGTGCCCGGGGAAGGAGTGGAGCGGGAGGGAAGGGAAGAATTGACAAGGGAGTTGCGGAGGGAGCGGTCTTTGCGGAAGGCAGACAGGGGGGGAGATGGGAAGATGTGGCGAGTGGAGGGGTCATGTTGGAGGTGGCGAAACTGGCGGAGAACTATCTGTTGCATGTGCTGGCTCGTGGGGTGAAAGGTGAGAACCACGGGGACTCGGCCCTTGTTGTGAGTGGGGGAATGGGGAGAGAGGGCAGTGTTGCGGGGTATGGAGGAGACCCTGGTGCGAGCCTCATCTATAGTGGGGGAGGGGAAACCCCGTTCTCTGAAGAACGAGGACATTTGTGATGACCTGGTGTGGAACACCTCATCCTGGGAGCAGATGCGGCGTAGACGGAGCAATTGGGAATAGGGGATGGAGTCCTTACAGGAAGCAGGGTGGGAGGAAGAGTAGTCCAGGTAGCTGTGGGAGTCAGTTGGTTTGTAGTGGATGTCAGTCAGGAGTGTATCACCTGCAATAGAGATGGTGAGGTCAAGGAATGGCAGGGAAATGTCGGAAATGGTCCAAGTATATTTGAGTGCCGGATGGAAGTTGGTGGTGAAATGGATGAAGTCAGTCAGTTGTGCGTGGGTGCAGGAGGTGACACCAAAGCAGTCGTCAATGTAACGGAGGTAAAGGTCGGGGGTGGGGCCCTGGTACGCCGAGAACAAAGATTGTTCGACGTGCCCGACAAAGAGGCAGGCGTAGCTAGGGCCCATGCGTGTGCCCATAGCTACGCCTTGTGTTTGGAGGAAATGGGTGGAGTCAAAAGAGAAGTTATTGAGGGTAAGGACCAACTCCGCTAGACGGAGGAGGGTGTCAGTGGATGGGTATGGGTTGCTCCTCTGGTCGAGGAAGTAACGGAGGGCTTTGAGACCATCCTGGTGGGGGATGTAGGTGTATAGTGACTGGACGTCCATGGTGAAGATGAGAGGATGGGGGCCTGGACAACGGAATGCGCGGAGCCGACGGAGAGTGTCTGAGGTGTCTTGAACATAGGTGGGGAGGGATTTAACAAAGGGGGATAGGATGGAGTCAAGGTATGTGGAAATGTGTTCGGTGGGGCACGAACAGGCAGAGACAATGGGTCTGCCGGGGCAGTCAGGTTTGTGGATTTTGGGGAGAAGGTAAAATCGGGCTGTGCGGGGCTGGGAAACGATGAGGTTGGAGGCTTGGGGGGGTAGGGAGCCGGAGTTGATGAAGTCGGTTATGGTGCTCGAGATGGTGGCCTGGTGCTTGTCAGTGGGGTCATGGTTCAGGGGTAAGTAGGAGGAGGTGTCCGAGAGTTGGCGCGTGGCCTCCGCTACTTTGTAGAGATCGACGCGCCAGACTACCACGGCACCTCCCTTGTCGGCGAGTTTGATAACCCAGTCTGGGTTGTTGCGGAGTGAGTCGATGGCAGCACGTTCGGAGGGGGAGAAATTGGAGTGAAACAGGGGAGTGGGGAAGTCGAGGCGGTTGATGTCCCGACGGCAGTTCTGTATAAAGAGTTCTAAAGCTGAAGGGCCATGAGGGGGGGTCCACGAGGAGGGGGTACGTTGGAGACAGGAAAAGGGATCATCAGTGGGGGCGCGAGGACTTATTCCCGTGGAAGAACGCTGTGAGGCGGAGGCGACGGTAGAAGAGCTCCAAGTCATGGTGGGCGCGGAACTCATTGAGGTGGTGACGGAGGGGGGCAAAGGTAAGACCTCTGCTAAGGACCGACCTTTTGGTGTCGGAGAGGGGGAGGTCCGGGGGGATGGTGAACACGTGGCAGGGATGGGGGTTGTGGCTGGAGGAAGGTAGGTGAGTGGACTGAGTACGGAGTGTTGTGTGGTGGGGGGTGGAGGGTGGTCAGGGGGTGGGGGGGGGGGGGTATGGGGGCTGTGGTGTGGGTGGGGAAGAGCAGGGGTTACATAGTAGGAGGGGGATGGGGAAGACCCAGTGGAATAGCCACTGAGGTCACCGGGGCTGGGGAGATGGGCACTAGGACCCAGTTCCGTTAACAACGGAGTGGTGGGAGGAATGAGCAACGTAGAGGCTTCAGGCCCGCTGTAGAGTCCAGTCTGCAGGTGAGGCGATGGCTGCGGGCTGTTGGAGGGCGGTGGAGTGTCGTGGGTCGGCGGGCCTGAAGGTGGGCGTCTGCTGGCAGTGGAGTTGGGGTCGGCGGGCAATGAGTGGGAGGTCCCGGTGGGCGGGTGATCGGTGGGGCGGCAAGGTTCAGCCCGCCCGGTGAGGCGGCGAGAAGAGTGGGGTGCGGTGCGGCGGCCATGTTCAGGGGGCCCCGGTCCGACGGTGATGCAAGGTGAGGCAGGTACGGATGTGATCTTCGGTGGGCCCAGTACAACGGCTATGCTGGATGGGCCCGGTGCGGCAATGAGGTTAGGTGGTCCCGGGGGGCGGCGAGGTTCGGCGGTCGCGTTGTGCTGGTGATGGGCGGTGGAATCGGGGAGGGGGAGATAAACAGAGTTACCTTACTAGAGTTAGTTTACCTCTCGTTTAATCTTACTATTTTACTTTGGAGTCACGTGAGTGATTCCGTGAAGGGTTCAAAGCCCTGTGATTTCATGCCTCAGATCCAAATCTCAGCATCTCACTGCATCGATTGACTTAGAATGAGTGAATAGTCAAAAAATGCATTAAGCATGACATTGATTCAAATGTATTCATGGTTTACGATAATAAAGAAATCAATAGCAACCCCTGTATCTCAGGTGAGGCTAAAGTGGACGCAAAACAGATTGGGCAAAAGCCCCAGGTCAGTATGGTATAAAAAAAAATTGTTTTAATCAATTCAGTTGACCATCCTGCGGTCGCGAGGATATGGTCGATGGGAACATCCATTGCCCTGGCTGCTGACGCTGATGCTGCCTTGGTGGAATGAGATGTACAATCGTCAGTGTTAATACCTGCATAAACCAGAACCTGCTGCAGCCACCTTGAAATAGTCTGAACCGACCTTTCCTTGTGCAGTTGTTTGTCGCTTAATAAACAATGCTGATTCCATACTTCTTAGGATTTTGGTGGCCTTGATATAATATAACAAGCCTGCCCTCCTACATAGACGTGAGTCCGTGGGGTATCCAAAATATGATCTTAAATCCTGCCACCCCTGGTCTGCTCTGCTTGTGTACATCAGAATGTAAAATGTAATGGCACCTGCAGCCAATTCCATCCTATCTAGCCACAGCGTTTGCAATGTTTGCCCTCGTTGTGCTGATATTAGTGTCATGACTAAGGATGTAGCTGGAACCCCTGGTGAAGTATTGTAACACATTTTCAATATTCAAACTGCATATTCTTGTGGTGGGAGAACTTGAGTCAAGATCTCTTTTACAACTCGCTATCCGGGGTTGAACCCGACAGAGTGGTTTCCGTTTGTTGCCGCTGTAGTGGCTCTATAACTGAATTATTGTCAAAGACCATTTAAGAATGAACTGAAAGACGTCAGTAATCTGTACCGTATTAAATGTAACATTAACATTTAAACAAAACCGCTTCCGATCCCCTGAATAGGAATGTATTGCTTTTTTGGTGCTATCTCTGCACTTTGTAGTGAGCACATCCATGGTTTGATGTGACAACCTGAGCCGTAAGGTAATCCATTCAGAATGTGTAAGTCAATAATTGTTTTATTATGCAGAGGCCATTTTCCTAAACCACAGTTTGAACCAGCAACATTTTCATTTTTTAGAATAACCGTATACGGTTGTATTATTATGCCTGGCGAAAGCAGGCAACATGGCTGCTTAGCCAGTCAGACAGTACAAAAACCTAAAGAGAGGTCTTGCTGACTGTTTTAAGACACGACTAATGAGGCAAAATGGAGGAAGACATAAAAGAACATTCCTTCTTTTTGTAGCAAGAATGTATTTCTCCGCACTGTTCTGCCACATATTTTTGCAGTGAATAAACATGAAACGAACATGTCAATATTCGATGTACTATTGAACCATATTTTCATAATACTATGAGATCCAATATCTATTCTGTGTTGCCATCGATCTGAATTGGATGATACACCAGTGGCAAGGAGATTGGGTAAATTATTACAGAATACTTTTACTTGATTGCCATGTGACTAACATATGACACCACCGTAGTGTAGCAACTTGAAGTTGAGCATGTAGATTATGTATATTCACTCAATAGCCCGTTACCCATGGGGTGCATCTAGTGTATACATTTAGTTGATACCAACAATTGAGGAATTGGTAACTCATGCACATCTACACTACCTCCAACTAGAGATGGCATACGGAACTTCTCACCTTAGAGCTCTTAGCATCAGTTTGTAATAACTGAATTTGACCTACCAAACTACTGGAGCAATGCTGAATACTGTTTGTTCATTGTGACTGAGGTAGTTTCAGCTGATAATAGCATAAGGTTGTTAACAATGGTCTACATGTCCTTTGAGAGGTTGCTACTTTGCACGATATCAGTCCCTTGATTTGCACAGCTGAAGTACAGCTATTATATTGCCAATTACTCTTGATGAAATAGAAGTCAGTTTTATAACAGGTTGCTATTAACCCCAATATCTTGCCACAGGGCGGAGTCATATGCTAATTAATAGTTAAAGGTAAATCCCAATGACCAACAAACAATTTATCCCATTCCGCAATGTTTTACTGTTTTAGTACAGTTATATTGTCTTTGATAACCTCTGTAATGGGAACTGCATAGAATGGATCTTTGAGACCCTTATGAATCTGTTGTTAGTCAGGAAAATAAGTTTTCATATTCGGAAAGTTCATATGCGACACTCTCCATTTTTCATAATAAACTGGCCACTCCTGCCTTATTCCATGGGTGCTTTGCATGAAAGCTCTGGCCCGATTTCCGAACCTTATTTTCAAAGACAATCCTCCAAAACTTGCTTGGAATGCTAGTACTGTGCCTCTAAGCAGATGTTTTTATCCTTTGTGTGTTGTACAAACAAGTGTAAATATTACAACTTGTGAGTGGTGCACTTACCCATATTTCGGAAGTGCCAGACCCACTTTGTTGAGTAGGGTGCGTGGAACTTCTGCCCAGCTGTCATGCTGCCCCCAGCTCCAGTGAACCGCCTACTGCCAACGAGCGCCTGGGGTGCGTTCTGAAATGTTGAACCTTTGCTCGCCGTTGGCCTTAATTGATTAGTCTGCCAGGTTTTCTCCCCTGTTGAATAGGCCCTACCTGAATAACAGATTCAGCGGATGGCTCTCACATCCCCCTGTTGGTGCTGTTCACTGCAGGCCGCAGGATACCTCTGCTGATATGAACCCATTGGACCTATACCCGAATAGAACATTCTGCTGGGATGGCAACTTTGTTGTCAGGAAAAGGTACCTCTGACATGTGCCCTTCATCCCTTGGGGTATGCCCCACGGCCATAACCTGAGACTCGGCGTCAGCAGGATACTGACCCATCTTAGTCTCCACCTCCAAGAGGGAGACCTGAAGCAGCTCTGTCAACTGGCGCTGCTGGTGCGGCCTGCAGAGATGGAACATCTGGCTCAACCTTACCATCAGAATCAGGGTCAGAGCTAAGATGACCCATGACCCGCGTCTCATCATCCATGAGGGTGCTATCAAGCTGCTCTCTACTAGGTGCTGCTGGTGCCTTTTGTTCTGGGTGGCGCTGACACTCCTCCTGCTGGCATGTGCCCTGCTATAGCACTGTATGCAATAGTTGCTGCATTTGGGATAGTCGTTAAAACGCACTATCCAGCCCCAGTGAGGAATCATCCCCCGACTCCGTGGGCCTATTAGTTTGCTATTCAGCCCCGGTGGGGAATCTTCCCCCGACTTTGCTATCCAGCCCCGGTGGGGAATCTTCCCCCGACTCTTACCCCGGCCTAGCAGACTTATGTGTTACCTAGAGCAACCCTGTCCCAGGCGTTGCCAACATCGCCTCTTGTAGAGGCTGGCGCTTTTTGACATGAAACAGCCCTGTCCCAGACATAGAAACATAGAAATTAGGTGCAGGAGTAGGCCATTCGGCCCTTCGAGCCTGCACCGTCATTCAATATGATCATGGCTGATCATCCAACTCAGTATCCCGTACCTGCCTTCTCTCCATACCCTCTGATCCCCTTAGACACAAGGGCCACATCTAACTCCCTCTTAAATATAGCCAATGAACTGGCCTCAACTACCCTCTGTGGCAGAGAGTTCCAGAGACCCACCACTCTCTGTGTGAAAAAAGTCCTTCTCATCTCGGTCCTAAAGGATTTCCCCCTTATCCTTAAGCTGTGACTCCTTGTCCTGGACCTCTCCAACATTGGGAACAATCTTCCTGCATCTAGCTTGTCCAACCCCTTAAGAATTTTGTAAGTTTCTATAAGATCCCATCTCAATCTCTTAAATTCTAGAGAGTATAAACCGAGTCTATGCAGTCTTTGTTCATAAGACAGTCCTGACATCCCAGGAATCAGTCTGGTGAACCTTCTCTGCACTCCCTCTATGGCAATAATATCCTTCCTCAGATTTGGAGACCAGAACTGTACGCAATACTTCAGATGTGGTCTCACCAAGACCCTATACAACTAAAGTAGAACCTCCCTGCTCCTTTATTCAAATCCTTTTGCTATGAAAGCTAACATACGCTAACATAATAACAGTCGCTGCTGGCGTGGCTCTCCTGTAGGCCGGGAATGTCACAAATGAAACAGCCCTGTCCCAGGTGCTGCTGGCGCAGCTCTCCCATAGGCCGGCGCTTTTACACATGAAGCAGCCCTATCCCAGGCACTGCTGGTGCGGCCTGTCCCATAGGCCCGCCCTATTACAGTGTTGGCTCACTAAAAAAAAATTAGTGTGGAGCTTCACCTGTGAAGGGTTAAAGCAATTTTAACCCTTCACCGCAACTTGTGCTAAGCAAAGAAAGAATTTCATTGTCAGGGATACATGACAATAAACTCTTTTGACTTTTACTTTAAAAACACTATAGTATACATGCAAACTTTATTATTAGAGAAAAAACCCTTGCAGCCCGACTCAACTGAGTTCAATAGGGCTGAACTAGTCCTTTCTACCGCCAATTTTACTCCCTGCCTGGGGACCAACATCTGTGAGCCGCTAACCGCACTGTCAGTGACTCTGGAATTACTTTCTTGCCACTCCACGACATCCCCGCAGGCTGGAAGCCACTGACTGCCTTGTCAGTGGCTGCTTATCTCAAAACCCGATCTTTTGCCAGTTATCCGCTTCCGCGTTGGGATCTGAATATGGCAGGAAAACCTCTGTGAAGAGAGGCTCCTGCTCGAACAAAACCCTGGTAAGTAAAAAGAACTTACCTTCTAGGTTTAACTTACTGCCGGCAGGAGCACTGCCGTGCCAGTCTGGTGCATGCGCCAATGCGGCTGATGTAACTGACGCGCATGCGAACTGGCGGGGTTCTTCACGGAATCGCTCAAATGACTCCGAAGTAAAATTATGTTTAGTGCAAGGTAAAGTCTACTTTCCTATAGTGATTTTTACACCTCTTTACGAAAGGCTTGGCTCTTCAGTACTTTCCCAAAAATAGAATTGGACTTCCTTCGTACAATTTAGTCAAGAAAGCAGGTTCTTCCTCTGAAATAAGACTCTGTTAATATGCATGTAGGGCTCTTTCAGTCAATTGAGGGACGAATCTCTATTTTGAGATTTAATTTGGTGAAGGAAGTTCAGTTCTATTTTTGGTGTGTGGACCGCTTGGGCCTATTACTTATATATCATTTTTTAAAAAATATGTTAAAAACGACAGTGACCTGGTTGTAAGTTTCAATTACTGAACCATTTAATGGCCCAGTTGCACTGGCCTGGTCTAAAGGCTTTGCTCTTCTGGAATTGACAGTTAGGCTATAAGATTAACGACTGTGATCTCATTGCCACAAATTTATACAGAACCAGCGCTCAGTCCGTTGCCAGGAAACTCTTTCGTCAATGTAGGATACAGTTCCAATGTGTTTTCTGTTTCATTTTTATATTGGATGCTGCCAGGCTCACAACGGTAATCCTTTCCGAGTCTAAACTCTCCCATCTTCACACGTTTTATGACTCAGGACTATTTGATTTGCTTTACATCCACGGACCATGATATGAATGTGGAAGACTGTGGTTTTTGTACATTCAGTAGGTAGTCCTAGCTAGGCTTTTGACATAACATGGCATTAGACCAGTTATAATTTCTAATTTTACAGATTAAATCACAACAGCAGATGCCAACCTCAGCTGGAAGCTTATTGAAACTTGACAACAGTTCATTACAATTCTTTATTAAAAAAGCACATATTTAATTTTCACTTCCCCATTTGATTATGCACAAAATGAATTAGTTGAATATAACATGTTTGCTTAATTCTTCACACAGATAGTCACAAGCTGTGACTGATTTTCACAGCAGAGTTTGGCATACAGGTAGGCACCAATCTTACTGTAATTGCTTGGCTTACGTATGTATCTGGTAGCTTCACAAGTAAGTATAAGCAACCTTCATGTATGGTGTTTTGCAAGTCAAATTTTGGAGGAATCTTCATAAGATACTACTTACAAACAATTGAACATAATTCATCAATGCATCAGCTTTAAGAACTCATGGGGTCAGAAATGTTATTTAACAACCCTTGCTACATGCTCAGTTATTAGGTTTGATAAACACAAAATGCTGGATTAACATCAGTGGGTCAGGCATCATCCCTGGAAAAAGAATAGGTGACATTTCAGGTCAGGACAACTTCTTCACCAATCTGAAGAAGGGTCCTGACCAAAACATCACCTATCCTTTTTTTCCCCAGAGATACTGTCTGACCTGCTAAGTTACTCCAGCATTTGGTGTCTATCTTTTATGTAAGCCAGCATCTGCAGTTCCTTGCTATTACAGTTATTAGATTTGTTGTATTGTGGAACCAAGAGTCCCTGGGATACAGCAAGTCATTTTAATCTGTATAATATTATTAAGGAACATTATTTGATTACAGGATCATTTTTAGGTTTAAGTGAGCAAATTAAAGTCATAGAGGCAAAGTAATTGTCATTAACTTTCAATTCATCACAACCAGAAGGTGTTTCGTAAATTGAGACCACGAAAATGAGTGCCATTAAAGTGTTTGTTTCCTCTCCAGAATATTCAGTTTCTGACCATTGCAGAATTGTTCATATTTTGTATGGACAAATTGGAATATTCAAATTGATGCTTAATGTCCCCAAGGTTCAATTCATATTACAGAAGCTATTAAATTAGCCATTACCTCAGTTGAATTAATATGGTGCGCCGAGTAATGTTTTACTTGTGATTCATAAATATTCTTCTTCTCCTTAGGCAATCCATTGGGATTACTTTAGTTTATTATTGTCATATGTACCGAGGTACAGTGAAAAGCTTTTTGTTGTGTGCGTGCCATTCAGCCTAATTCTGACTTAATCAAAATGTCGTAAGACTTTAAGCTAATTGGATTCATAAGTTTATCAGTTCATGTCATAGGAGCAGAATTAGGCCATTCGGCCCATCGCGTCTACTCCGCCATTCAATCATGGCTGATCTATCTTTCCCACGCAACCCCCATTCTCCTGCTTTTTCCCCATAATCAATGACACCCGTACAAATCAAGAATCTATCAATCTCCACCTTAAAAACCCAATGACAGCCTCCACAGCAGTCTGTGGCAATGAATTCCACAGATTCACCACCCTCTGACTAAAGAAACTCCTCCTCATCTCCTTTCTAAAGGTACGTCCTTTTATTCTGAGACTATGGCCTCTGGTCCTAGACTCTCCCACTAGTGGAACCATCCTCTCCACATGCAATCTATCCAGGCATTTCACAAATTGTTTTCTCAGGAACGTCAAATCATTTCAAAAGTAGCATTGTAGTCGCATCAGTGCACAGCATACTCTCTCTAAAATTGATGTTGTTGTCATCAATAGGATATATTTTGGAAACAAAACGGAAATGTCACCACTAACTAATTTCTACCCCATGATTAGAAGAAGAGAAAATTCTGGATGTTTTCAGAATTTTATGTTTAATGATTCAGATTCAGATTCACCTCGGAGTATATTGTTCTATTAATCACAGCTTTAGTGAGTGTAAGGTTTATAAGTTGAGTGTATAATATGCATGATGCGTTTTATTATTCTATGGTGATATTAATAGTCATTGAGTAAAGTAAATCACCTATTATTCCATAGCTTAGTCATCAGTCCATCAACAAAAGTCCATCTCGCATCTATAAATGTGGCTGTGGAGAACCCAGTTTTCAGGCATCCTTTTGTTTTTGATACATGGGAAATGAAGGGGACAATCATTGGGAGACGCCCCCGTGACACAGAGGTGGTCGAGCGAGGAGAGGGACATCGGTTTGTGGGTCGTGCCGGTCGAGGGCGACAGAGAGGACCCGGCAGCAGCCTGGGGCTTACTTGGATCAGGAGCTGCTCCAGTACATCGAGCATGTGGACTGGACTTTGGACTTTTTGTAAATGGCGCTAAAATATTGCGACTGTAGTCTATGCAAAAGGAATTTCACTGTGCAGTGTACACATGATAATAAAGCACCACTGAACCCACCCGACTGTGGTCCAGCACTCTTAACATTCGGTCCCTTACGACCTCTCTTATTAACCAAACTTTTCTCAATATTTCTCTTACGGTCATTCCCCTGTCAATCCCATTCCTAATTACCCCAGTGTGCTATATTTTGTTATGGTGAAGATTACATCAATGTGTCTGTTATGATGATAGTGGATAATAGGTGGTGAGTAATATCTCATTGGGAGAGTTCAGCCGACATTTTGTCAAAAACAGAGGTGATGGTAAGTATTTTATCTATGTTGGGTGATTTAACTACAGATTTACATTTGCTTTATATATATATATATATATATATATATATATATAACCTTTTTATCATTAATATACGTACCAAGTCAATGAACTGAAAGTAATTATTATAAAGAAAGTGTTGAATTACATCAGTAAAAGGCTCCGAGAGGTAGACTCAAGAAACTATCAAGCTTCTTTGCAATCAAAGTGCAGCTAAAATTCCTTCTGAAGGCTGTCAAAGGTTATGGAACACTCTCACAAATGCCCCTGGAATGTAGAGGATGAGGATAATTAATCCCAAGGAGGATTCTCTACCAGCTTTTAATCAATATCCAACTCCCTCACCCACTCCTCTTTGACCCCTTGAGAAACAAAGGTCACAAAATCTAAAGGAAGAAAAATATTATTAGAGTCATAGAGTCATACAGCGTGGAAACAGGCCCTTCGGCCAACATGCCCCATCTATACTAGTCCCACCTGCCTTCATTTGGACTGTATCCCTCTAAAACTGTCCAATCCATGTACATGTTCAAATGTTTCTTAAACGTTGCCATAGTACCAGCCTCAACTACTTCCTCTGGCAGCTCATTCCATACACCCCCAGGTTCCTATTAAATCTTTCCCCCTCACCTTAAGTCTATTTCCTCTGGTTCTCAATTCCCCTACGTTGGGCAAGAGGCTCTGTGTATCAATTCTTCCCTCAAACAAATTGTCAGAGGAGGTATCACAGATATGATGATTATATTTAAGCATCACTTGCTCAGCTACTTGGATGGGTAAAGAGTAGAGGGGTATGGGGCAAATGCTGTACACCTTTAAGACTCTGACAAACTGGCCATGACTGGGAGCTGATTATTCTACCAAAATGAGAAACTCAATCATTCACATTATATTCACGTTGTTTCTGTTATGTGCCCTTTTCATCTCCTTTCCTTACACAACAGCTAATTAAATTTTATTTGGAAAAAGATTAGTAGACAATGACTCAATGACTAATAGTCTTTCCTCGGATGCAATTCCAAATTTAGTTCACTTTTGACTTTGAATGTTAGTTCTTCTCTCCAGATTATTTGGAAAAGAACTGTGTACAAGGTCTTGTGTGGGATTAGGGTTTGGTTTAGGTTTATTATTGTCACATGTACTGAGGAACAATGAAAAGCTTTGTGGGTATGTAGTTATGGGAACAGATTCACCACTGATTTTCCAGAATCCTTGGGTCCAGGGCATTGTGGGTTCGACAGTTTTGCAGGTTCGACAAAGGTCATGGCCTCCAAGAGGAGTCGAACAGTACCGGAAAGGTCCGCCTAGGCCACCGAGGAGCCACGATACCGGCTCACAAAGTCGGCCTTGGAAGTTGGCTATGGGAACGGATATGCAGGCTCCGGCCAGGCCAGAGTTCCAGAGCCCCGGCCGCAGTGGGCAAATTTGACCCGCCGATCTGCCGTGGAAGTTCCTATGATGTTAAGATCAGCCGTATCACCTGACCTAGGCTCCACATTTTCAGGAGGTCCTCGGGGGTGGGGCGATTTCAAGTGCTCTCTCATAAATTTGTCCGGATTAAAGGAGGGGCTGCACCAGCAGTCGCTGTTAAATTGGTGGTGGACCTGTATATGGGATGAGCTGCCAGAGGAGGTAGTTGGGGCAGGTACTGCAACAGCATTTAATAAAAACTTGGACAGGTACATTGATCGGAAATGTGTAGAGGGCAAATGGGACTAAATTAGACAAGGCCAAGTTGGGCTGAAGGGCCTGTATCCGTGCTGTATGAGGGGTGGCATGGTGGCACAGCGGTAGAGTTGCTGCCTTACAGCACCTGAGACACGTGTTAGATCCTGACTACGGGTGCTGTCTGTATGGATTTTGTACGTTCTCCCTGTGACCGCTTAGATTTTCCCCGGGCGCTCCAGTTTCCTCCCATATTCCAAAGACGTACTGGTTTGTAGGTTAATTGGCTTCATTAAAATTGTAAATTGTCCATGGTGTGTGTAGGATAATGTTAATGTGCAGGGTTCACTGGTCGGCACGGACTCAGTGGTCCAAAGTGCCTGCTTCCATGGTGCTAAAACGAAACTAAAAGCCATGGCTAGTGATGTTCTCCATTTGCACTCTACTATATCCTCGGGGGCCAATGAGTCAGAATGCTAACTGCTCTTCCTGTAAGTAGCCAGTTCTGCAGATTGAAGCCAGGCCACTACTTAGCTGGCACCACCTGTGAATATTGAGTGCAGTTGGCTTACTGTTTGCTGGAGCAGGTGATCCAGCTAGCAGGATGAAGTCACCAAGTATCTCAGTTGCATTGCATATGACAAACTTATCCGTCCAGAATATTTGTAATTCTAACTATATTTTTAAGGAGCATATTTATCTTACATTCTGTAACTTTTAGAACCGGACCTGGGGTGGCACGGTGGTGCAATGGTAGAGTTGCTGTCTTACAGTGTCAGAGACCCGGGTTCGATCCTGACTAAGGATGCTGTCTGTATGGAGTTTGTACATTCTACTCTTGACAGCGTGGGTTTTCTCCGGGAGCTCTGGTTTCCTCCTATATTCCAAAGGCATACAGGTTTGTAGGTTAATTGGCTTCGGTAAGATTGTAAATTCTCCCTAGTGTATGCAGATGTTGTATGGGGTGATCGCTGTTCCGCGTTGTATCTCTATACTAAACTAAATTAAACAAAACTAAACTAAACTAAAGATCATTGTTTACAGATAAGAAGTTGTCTATCTAACAGAGATGAGGCAGTACTATGAGGCAGTACAGAGATGAGGTCTTTGGAACTCTCTCCACAGAGTGTAGAAATGGACATTTAAAATATTTTAAGCTTCAGGTACATTCCTCATACGATCAGGGGTAAAAGTTTAGCTTTTGGGCAGGAATGTGAAACTGAAATTACAGTCAGATCAACCATGGTTTAGTTTAGTCTGAACTACATGAGTCTTCAGAAGGGTCTCGACCCGAAAGGTCAACCATTCCTTCTCTCCAGAGATGCTGCCGGTCCCACTGAGTTACTCCAGCATTTTGTGTCTACCTTCGATTTAAACCAGTATCTGCAGTTCTTTCCTACACACGATTTAGTTTACTTTAGTTTAGAGATATAGCGTAGAAACAGGCGGACCTCAGAATCCACAAACACTTGTTCTATCCTACATACTAGAAGGCAAGATTCAAGATTCAAGAGAGTTTATTGTCATGTGTCTCTGATAGGACAATGAAATTCTTGCTTTGCTTCAGCACAACAGAACATAGTAGGCAATGACTATAGAACAGATCAGTGTGTCCATATACCATTATATAAATATATACACACATGAATAAATAAACTGATAAAGTGCAAATAAAAGGATAATGGGCTATTAATGTTCAGAGTTTTGTCCGAGCCAAGTTTAATAGCCTGATGGCTGTGGGGAAGTAGCTGTTCCTGAACCTGGTCGTTGCAGTCTTCAGGCTCCTGTACCTTCTACCTGAAGGTAGCGGTGAGATGAGTGCGTGGCGAGGATGGTGTGGGTCCTTGATAATACTGCCAGCCTTTTTGAGGCAGCGACTGCAATAGATCCCCTCGATGGAAGGGAGGTCAGAGCCGATGATGGACTGGGCAGTGTTTACTACGTTTTGTAGTCTTTTCCGCTCCAGGGCGCTCAAGTTGCCGAACCAAGCCACGATGCAACCAGTCAGCATGCTCTCTACTGTGCACCTGTAGAAGTTCGAGAGAGTCCTCCTTGACAAACCGACTCTCCATAATCTTCTCAGGAAGTAGAGGTGCTGATGTGCTTTCTTACTAATTGCATCAGTGTTCTCGGACCAGGAATGATCATCAGAGATGTGCACGCCCAGGAATTTGAAGCTCTTGACCCTTTCAACCATCGACCCATTGATATAAATGGGACTGTGGGTCCCCATCCTACTCCTTCCAAAGTCCACAATCAGTTCCTTGGTTTTGCTGGTGTTGAGGGCCAGGTTATTGTGCTGGCACCATATGGACAGTCGCTCGATCTCTCTTCTATGCTCTGACTCATCCCCATCAGTGATACGTCCCACAACAGTGGTGTCGTCAGCGAACTTGACGATGTAGTTCGCACCATGACCGGCTACGCAGTCATGAGTATAGAGTGAGTACAGCAGGGGGGCTGAGCACGCAGCCTTGAGGTGCTCCCGTGCTGATTGTTATCGAGGCTGACACATTTCCACCAATACGAACAGACTGTGGTCTGTGAATGAGGAAGGCGAGGATCCAATTGCACAGGGATGCACAGAGACCCAGTTCTGAGAGTTTGGTAACCGACTTGGAGGGGATGATTGTATTAAATGCCGAGCTGTAATCAATGAATAATAGCCTGGCATATGAGTTTTTGTTGTCCAAGCGGTCCAGAGCGGAGTGGAGGGCCAGTGAGATCGCATCCACCGTTGATCTGTTATCAGCGTTGATCAGTAAGCGAACTGCAGTGGGTCCAGGTTTTTGTCGAGGTAGGGGTTGATTTGCGCCATGATCAACCTCTCAAAGCACTTCATCGCCACAAACGTTAGTGCCACTGGTCGATAGTCATTGAGGCACGTCACCTTGCCCTTCTTGGGCACTGGTATAATTGATGCCCTTTTAAAGCAGACCTCAGAAATGAGAGATTGAAAATGTCCGTAAAAACTCCAGCCAGTTGGTCCGCACAGGTTTTTAGAACACGACCGGGTATGCCAACAGGTCCAGGTGCTTTTCGAGGGTTCACCCCTCTAAAGGATTTCCTGACGTCGGCCTCTGTGACTGTGACTGAAATACCATCACAGCGAATGGGAGCTCAGGAAGGCACATCAGTATTCTCCCTATCAAAGCGTGCGTAAAACGCATTGAGCTCGTCAGGGAGTGATGTTTCGCCGACATTCGAGCTGCCTCCTGATTTTGCCTTGTAGGAGGTGATTGCATTCACGCAGAACCCAATTAATCTACAAACCTGCACATCTTTGGAGTGTGGGAGGAAACTGGAGCATCCAGAGAAAACCCACACCGTCACAAGGAAAACGTACAAACTCCATACAGTCAGCACCCGTAGTCAAGATCGAACCCGGGTCTCTGGGGCTGGAAGACAGCAACTCAACCACTGCACCACTGTGCCATCCCAAGACGTCTAGCAGTCTAATTGAATGACGTTGCAGGTCAGAATTGCTTGGGTGCCCTACCCCTGCCCCTAGTTCCAATATTTTTATGTATCCTTGTCTGCTATTTGGATTATTTATTACATTCTGGTCTCTGACCTGTGCTCTTATTACTTTTATTTTGCTAATATCACAATTGTTTCTACTAATTTGTAAAATGGTAAATGCACAATGATTAGTGCTTTCATGAAGCTAGCTAATGAAAAACTGTTCATTGGGTCAGTTAGTGAACCAATGCTTTAGAATCTTTCACAAGCGTGTTATTAAGGTGTCACAGTGATGCAGCTGGTAGAACTGCTGTCTCACGGTGCCAGAGACACAGGTTCAATCCTGACCTCAGTGCTGTCTGAGTTGAGTTTGCATGTTCTTCCTGTGACCGTGTGAGTTGCACCCTGGTGCTCCGTTTTCCTCCCACAACACAAAGACATGCGGGTTTGTACATTAATTGGCTTCGGTAAATTTCCTCTAGTTTTTAGAGAATAGATGTGAAAGTGGGATAAGATAGAACTAATGTCATTGGGTGATCGATGGTTGGTGTGGACGAAAGGTCTGTTTCCATGCTGTATCTTTCATTCCATTCAATCAAAGCTCCCGAAACTCTCTGAATAGACACAGCAATAATTCAACATTCATCTAGAGCTTAGCACCTTCAATAATGCAGCATCCTTGGGTATTACAACGCAACCTCTGCAATGTTTCATGTACAGAGGTCAGCTGAGAATGTGGTTCAGAGCAGGCAGCACAATTGAATTACATGCCAGCAAAAAAATGACCACACGTCACTCATTGCCTCCATAAGCTCAAACATCTGTGCTGTCATCACATATGTTTACATCATTGATCTAACCGTATTCAAAATGTCCCTAAAAATGTATCAGATAAAAATTTATGGGTTGCAATGGATTTAGGGCAGCACAGTGGTGCAGCAGTAGAGTTGCCAGAGACCTGACAGTGCCAGAGACCCAGGTTTGATCCTGACTATGGGTGCTGTCTTTATGGAGTTTGTACGTTATCCCTGTGACAACATGGGTTTCCTCCGGGTGCTCCGGTTTCCTCCCACACACCAAAGACGTCACACCAAAGAGGTTTGTGGATAAATTGGCTCCTGAAAATTGTCCCTAGTGCGTAGGATAGAACGAGTGTAATCATTGGTCGGTGGGCTGAAGGGCTTGTTTCCACGCTGTATCTATAAAACTAAAGTACATAAAGTGGGCCTATGGATAACAAAATGAGAAAAAATTAACGAGGATGTACCCTCACCTTCTATCAAAAGCATCAAAAGAGAGATTTTCCTCATGCAACAAAATGAAACCACCGGGTTTACTAATTAATTTCACAACTGCAGCTTTAGTTTCCGAGCTCCATTCGTGACTCCATTAGTCACACGTGGCATTAAGTTAATGGTCTCTCAGCTAGATCTGTCACCTTCACATTTGATCATCACAAGCAGAAGCAAGGCAAGTAAAGTATGATCTGAGCTCTAAAATCAGAGACATCCTTAATTACTACAATAAAACAAACACTGATGCCAATAGAGACATCCGGCTGAAAACAGGAAAAGGAGAATGGCATGAATAAAGGGCAAACATTTTTTTGTAGTCTAATTTGGGGATTTCAAGTTTAGTTTAGAGATACAGCGTGCAAACAGGCCCTTCGGCCCACTGAGCCCATGCCGACCAACGATCGCCTGTACACTAGTTCTATCCAACACACTTGGGACAATTTACAAAAGCCATCTTTGGGATATTGGAGGAAATCAGAGCACCTGGAGAAAAGCCACATGGTTTTATAATAAAGCAACTGTCTTTTCCTTTTTTCTTCTTTCTCTTTCTTCTTTTCTAGGGTCTATTTCTTAATTTCCTTTTTCGAATTCCTTGACTAAGGGGTCTTTCTTCTTTCCCTTCGTCACGCTTCTTCACTCTCTCAATTCTCTCTCACTTTCTCTGTTTCTATCCCTTTTTAATAGCTTTAGAATACAAAGGGGTACATTAAATGTAATAATATATGCGGGATGTGTTTTGATGTAATTTACTGAACTTTTAAGAAAAAAGAAAAGCCACACGGTCACAGATACAAACTCCGAACAGACAGCGCCCGTGGTCAAGATTGAACCTGGATCTCTGGCGCTGTGTGGCAGCAACCCTATGGCTGCGCCATCTCTTCAATTTAATATTAACATCATAAATCTCCTGATCTGTATGTTCTATTCCCAGCTCACTTTTCTGCCTATTCTTGTGTCATCAGCAAATAACAGCAAACATATCTTTGGTGTCTTCATCAATGTCATTTATATAAATTGTAACAACTTCTGGACTTAGCACCAATCCTTGTACACATCACTTGTTACCATATAACCATATAACAATTACAGCATGGAAACAGGCCATCTCGGCCCTTCAAGTCCATGCCGAACAACTTTTTTCCCTTAGTCCCACCTGCCTGCACTCATACCATAACCCTCCATACCCTTCTCATCCATATGCCTATCCAATTTATTTTTAAATGATACCAACGAACCTGCCGCCACCACTTCCACTGGAAGCTCATTCCACACCGCTACCACTCTCTGAGTAAAGAAGTTCCCCCTCATGTCACCCCTAAACCTCTGTCGCTTAATTCTAAAGTCATGTCCTCTTGTTTGAATCTTCCCTATTCTCATAGGGAAAAGCATGTCCACATTAACTCTGTCTATCCCTCTCATCATTTTAAAGACCTCTATCAAGTCCCCCCTTAACCTTCTGCGCTCCAGAGAATAAAGACCTGACTTATTCAACCTATCTCTGTAACTTAGCTGTTGAAACCCAGGCAACATTCTAGTAAATCTCCTCTGTACCCTCTCTATTTTGTTGACATCCTTCCTATAATTGGGCGACCAAAATTGTACACCATACTCCAGATTTGGTCTCACCAATGCCTTGTACAATTTTAACATTACATCCCAGCTTCTATACCCAATGCTCTGATTTATAAAGGCTAGCATACCAAAAGCTTTCTTTACCACCCTATCTATAGGAGATTCCACCTTCAAGGAACTATGCACGGTTATTCCCAGATCCCTCTGTTCAACTGTATTCTTCAATTCCCTACCGTTTACCATGTACGTCCTATTTTGATTTGTCCTGCCAAGGTGTAGCACCTCACATTTATCAGCATTAAACTCCATCTGCCATCTTTCAGCCCATTTTTCCAACTGGCCTAAATCACTCTGTAGACTTTGGAAATCCTCTTCATTATCCACAACGCCCCCTATCTTCATATCATCTGCATACTTACTAATCCAATTAACCACCCCTTCATCCAGATCATTGATGTACATGACAAACAACAAAGGACCCAACACAGATCCCTGAGGCACCCCACTAGTCACCTGCCTCCAACCCGACAAACAACCATCCACCATTACCCTCTGGCTTCTCCCATTCAGCCACTGTTGAATCCATCTTGCTATTCCTGCATTTATACCCAACAGGTGAACCTTCTTAACCAACCTTCCATGAGGAATCTTGTCAAAGGCCTTACTGAAGTCCATATAGACAACATCCACTGCTTTACCCTCGTCAATTTCCCTAGTAACCTCTTCAAATAATTCAAGAAGATTAGTCAAACATGACCTTCCAGGCATAAATCCATGTTGACTGTTCCTAATTAGACCCTCTTTATCCAGATACTTATATATATTATCTCTAAGTATCTTTTCCATTAATTTGCCCACCACTGAAGTCAAACTAACCGGTCTATAATTGCTAGGTTTACTTTTAGAACCCTTTTAGAACAACATGCGCAGTACGCCAATCCTCGGGGACTATTCCCATTTCTAATGACATTTGACATATTTCTGTCATAGCCCCGGCTATTTCTACACTAACTTCCCTCAATGTCCTAGGGAATATCCTGTCAGGACCTGGAGACTTATCCACTTTTATATTTTTCAAAAGTGTCAGTACTTCTTTTACTTTGAAACTCATAGTATCCATAGCTACTCTACTAGTTTCCCTTACCTCACATAATTCAATATCCTTCTCCTTGGTGAATACCGAAGAAAAGAAATTGTTCAATATCTCCCCCATCTCTTTTGGCTCTGCAGATAGCTGTCCACTTGGTCTCTCCAATGGACCAATTTTATCCCTTATTATCCTTTTGCTATTAATATAGCTGTAGAAACCCTTAGGATTTACTTTCACCTTACTTGCCAAAGAACTCATATCTTTTTTTAGCTTTTCTAATTTCTTTCTTAAGGTTCTTTTTACATTCCTTATACTCCTCAAGCACCTCATTTAATTCATGCTGCCTATAATTATTGTAGATCTCCCTCTTTTTCCGAACAAGATGTCCAATTTCCCTTGAAAACCAGGGCTCTTTCCAATTTTTACTGATTCCTTTCAACCGAACAGGAACATAAAGATTCTGTACTCTTAAAATTTCCCCTTTAAATGTCCTCCATTTCTCCTCTACATCTTTCCCATAAAACAAAATGTCCCAGTTCACTCCTTTTAAATCATCTCGCATCTCGTTAAAGTTAGCCTTTCTCCAATCAAAAATCTCAATCCTAGGCCCAGTTCTGTCCTTCTCCATAATTATATTGAAACTAATGGTATTGTGATCACTGGACCCGAAGTGCTCCCCAACGCATACCTCCGCCATCTGTCCCGTCTCATTTCCTAACAGGAGGTCCAGCACTGCCCCTCCTCTAGTAGGCACCTCTATGTATTGCTCCAAAAAACTATCCTGCACACATTTTTACAAACTCCAAACCATCCAGCCCATTTACAGAATGTGTTTCCCAGTCTATGTGTGGAAAGTTGAAATCTCCCACAATCACTACCTTGTGCTTACTACTAATATCTGCTATCTCTTTACATATTTGCTCTTCCAATTCTCGTTCCCCATTTGGCGGTCTATAATATACCCCTATAAGTGTTGCTACACCTTTCCCACTTCTCAGTTCCACCCAAATAGCCTCCCTAGATGAGCCCTCCAATCTATCCTGCCAAAGCACTGCTGTAATATCTTCCCTGACTAGCAATGCAACACCTCCACCTCTTGCCCCTCCAATTCTATCACACCTGAAGCAACGAAATCCTGGAATATTTAGTTTCCAATCACAGCCCTCCTGCAACCATGTTTCACTGATCGCCACAACAACATACTTCCAGGTGTCTATCCAGACTCTAAGCTCATCCACCTTTCTTACAATGCTCCTAGCATTAAAATATGCACATTTAAGAAACCCCCCATCTCTTATTCTCTGTTTATTTCCTTTTTTTTCTTTCTCCTCTTGTGTCCGAGTGCTTCCCTTTTCTGCTTCCCATTTTGTCTACTAGCTTTTGCTATTTGCATCCCTCGCCCCAACCATTCTAGTTTAAAGTCTCCCCAATGGCCTTTGCAAATTTCCCCGCCAGGATATTGGTCCCCCTCGGGTTCAAGTGCAACCCATCCTTTCTGTACAGGTCCCACCTACCCCAAAAGAAGTCCCAATGATCCAGAAACTTGAATCCCTGCCCTCTGCACCAGTCTTTCAGCCAAGCATTTATCCTCCACCTTGCTCCATTTCTACTCTCACTGTCACGTGGCACAGGCAGTAATCCTGAGATTGTTACCTTTTTGGTCCTTTTCCTCAACTCTCCTCCCAAGTCCTTAAATCCTCCCTTCAGGACCTCTTCCCTTTTTTTACCTATGTCATTGGTACCTATATGTACCACGACCTCAGGCTCCTCTCCCTCTGATTTGAGGATATCTTGGACACGTCTAGACACGTCCAAGACCTTGGCACCAGGGAGGCAGACCACCATCCTGGTCTCCCGACTGCGTCCACAGAATCACCTATCCGACCCCCTAACAATAGAGTCCCCAATTACTATTGCCCTCTTTTTTTCCCTACCTTTCGGAGCAACAGGGCCGGTCTCTGTGCTGAAGGCCCGTCCGCTGTCGCTACCCCGGGTGGGCTGTCACCCCCATCCGTACTCAAACAGGAGTACTTATTTGCCAGGTGTACTGACATTGGAGTACTCACTCGTTCATGCCTCTGCCCCTTGCCCTTCCTTAGCGTGACCCACATGTCTCTCTCCTGTGGTTTTGGAGTAACCACCTCCCTATAACTCTCCTCTATCACCTTTTCACTCTCCCTGACCAGGCAGAGGTCATCGAGTTGCTGCTCCAGGATCCTAATACGGTCCCTTAGGAGCCCCATCTCTCTGCACCTGATGCAGATGTGGACGTCAAGAGGGCCATCCGACACCATGACCTCCCACATCTGACATGGAGTACAGTACACTGCTCTGGCTGACATTCTCTCGCCTTACCCTGGATCCGATACCAGTATAATATAATGGAAACTGCTGTGAGAAATCAGCAGGTATCTGACTCAAACAGCTGCTCCCTCTTGACCTTTAACCTACACCTTTATTATACAAACCAAAAGCACTGTACCTTTACTCACCCACTGTACCTTTACTCACCCACTGTACCTTTACTCACCCACTGTACCTTTACTAACCCACTGTACCTTTACTAACCCACTGTACCTTTACTAACCCACTGTACCTTTACTAACCCACTGTACCTTTACTAACCCACTGTACCTTTACTCACCCACTGTACCTTTACTAACCCACTGTACCGTTACTAACCCACTGTACCTTTACTCACCCACTGTACCTTTACTAACCCACTGTACCTTTACTAACCCACTGTACCTTTACTCACCCACTGTACCTTTACTAACCCACTGTACCTTTACTAACCCACTGTACCTTTACTCACCCACTGTACCTTTAACCAGAAAGCCGAAATACTAACCAGAGGTTCCACCCAATCAGCTGCTTCCTCTAGTCTGCTTCCACCAATCAGCGGCTTCCACCAGAAACCTCCCTATTCAGTATGGAATGTTCCGGATTTAAGTAAGCTCCTGACCCTCCTCCACTCGCTCCAACGGTCCCGGGCCTCTCAAATGATAACATTTAATCTATGTCCTATGATCTAAACATGTTACATCATATCAACCAAAATAAGACCTCTTTATGCCTACTCTATGTTTCCTGTTAATAATCCAATCTTTTAGCAATGTCAAAATGTTACCTCCTACAACTTCTATTTTTATTTTCCACAACAACCTTTGATTCAGCACAGTAGAAATCCCTGTCAGAAATCTATCTTATATTCTCTGGTTCCTGGTCATCCACAGTGCATGAGTATGCATCGTGTAGGTGGTGAAGGGGCTTTGGGGATTCTGGAAGTGAATCATTCATAACACAAAGTAGAGTTTCAAGTTCATAGCTCCCTGACGATACAATTGCAGCAACAATACTGCCATTGAGGTAGGAGGTGGAGGCATTGGGGTGTGTGTGCCAAAGAGGTTTATCATAATGCTTCCTGGATTAGATGGTTTTAGCTATCAGAGAGGTTGGACATTTTGGATTGCTTTCTCTCCAGCGCCTAAAGGGACTGTCCCACTTGGTCGTCATTTGCGCGTAATTTACGCGATATAATTGTGATACATGCACATGATGCGCGCATGGTGCGTGGTGACATAGGCAGTGACACACGATCGCGTGCGACGTCCCAGGATTTTGTGATGATTAGTTTAATTTCAGATAAGGTACAGCATGGAAACAGGCCCATCGACCCAACAACTCCGCGCCGACCAGCAATCCCTGTACACTAGTTCTCTCCAAAATATTAGGGCCAATTTTCAGATGCCAATTCACCTACAAACTTGCATGTATTTGGAATGTGGGAAGAAACCGGAGCACCCAGCAAAAACCCACATGGTCACAGGGGGAACGTACAAACTTCATACAGACAAGCACGCGTAGTTAGGATTGAACCAGAGTTTCTGTGCTGTAGCAACTTTACCACTGCAAACTGTGCTACCCCACTGATCTGTACCTGTTTTCTATCATGTCACTCTCCTATTAGGTTGCTGCCTGTTACTTGTCTGGTGTCAATGTTATCAGTCTAAGCCTAGGCAAGACTTACGTCACTACCTGTGAAACTCTGAATGGAGCGGCATACTGTGCAACTTCCAGTGCTTAGCCTTTCTTCCAATCAACTTCCTCCATGGAGAAATTGCAGCCAATTCTTGTCCTGATCATAAATCCTGCGTTCATGCATGAATCTGCACAGCAGTCTCGATGGGCCAAAAGGCACAATGCTGCTCCTATCTCATTTAATCTATGTCCTATGATCTAAACATGTTGCTTATTATTTTTTTTGTAAACACTTTGACATGGTTACATACAATTCACATTTCTATCTAACTTCACCGTGTCCATTTTTCTTTGCCAAACTGCAGGAGTGGGGGATGGGAAGAAGAAAGAGGAACACGCAGTATTTTCCATGTCTCACTGAGGCCAATTGCAGAGCTCTTTCTGCTTTTCTGGTTGAAGTCAACTAATTTAGCACAGGACTGAGTTCTTATGCTGTCTTTATTTGGTCAGGAGTTAGTTTGAAGGGTTTTTAATTAAAAAAAGAAGCCTATCATGGTTCGAACAGCAGGAAGCTTGGCAGACTGTGGAGTGTAAATGTCAGAATCCCTCTCTATCACCTATACAAACCCATGGAGCCCACCATTGTTTGGAACTCCTGTCACACACCTAAATATAAAATAATAGGTCGTGCACAAACTCAAGAGAGGAATAGATCAGGTAGACGCAGAGAGTCACTTGCCCAGAGTAGGGGAATTGAGAACCAGAGGACATAGGTTTAAGGTGACTTTACGTCACTTGCTACCTGTCACTTGGTAGACTAGAGTCATAGAGTCATGGAGTTTTCCAATGTGGAATCAGGCCCTTCAGCCCAACTTGCCCAGAATGACCAACATATCCTATCTATACTAGTCCCATCTGGCTGCAATTAGCCCATCTATCCATCTATACTATTACTAAAACTCTCATCTTGACCACTTCCGGTTTGTTTTTTTTTTAATTTGCACAAAAACGGTACCCTTTGTCACTATGATTTTTTCACCGCCTTACTCACCGTTATCCTCTCCTCCAAGCGTACCGAGTTTTGTTCCGATCGGTGGAAGATTACAAAAGTTATGAAGGTTTTAAAAATTGTGAGATCAGCAAATTGTTCTTCTCACCTGTCATCACCATGAAGTTAACGCCACTTCTGGCACCCGCTGGAGTCAGGAAAGCCGCTGTGCGGTGTCGGAGTCGGGAAAGCCGCTGTGTGGAGTCGGGAAAGTCGCTATGTGGAGTCGGGTAAGCTACAGTGTGGAGTCGGGTAAGCCGCTGTGTGGAGTCGTGATAGTCGCTGTTTGGTGCCGTGGCCAGTGGCTGCTGAGTGGAGTCCCTCCCCCCAATACACATCCCCCCCCCACACCCCTTTTCCCCTCCCCACACACACCCCCTTCCCCCCTTCCCCTCCTCCCCACTCTACCGTTCACTGTGTAGGTTCTGCCCATGTTATTGCTCCCAAAATGCAACACCTCACGTGTCTCTGTATAAATTTCATCAACCATTCCACCTGCCCAAACGATTAAGATCCTGCTGCAATTTTTGGCATCTTCACAATTTCATCTGCAAACTTGTTAACCCCGCCATGTACGTATTCTTCCAAATCATTGATATAGATGACAAACAGCACCGAACTCTGAGGCACACCACTAGTCAGAAGCCTCCAGTCCGAAAAGATTCCTTCCACCATCACCCTCTGCTTCTTTTTAATCGATTCAGCTATCTCTCCTTGAATTCCATAGCGGCCTACCATGCGGAACCTTGTCAAATGCCATGCTAAAATTCATGTATACACCATCTACAGCTTTGCTTTTTACCAGATTCATGAGACATGATCTCCCACATACAAAACCATGTTGACTATCCCTTGTCAACTCTTGTCCATCTAAGTGCATATATATCCTATCCCTCAGAATACTCTCTAGTAACTGTCAAACCACAGATGTTAAGTTTCTGAGGGGGCCCGCTGAGGGATAACACTCTGGTTATCATTTTTCCCTTTATGTGCTTATAACCTCGTTGAGGATTATCCTTAATGCTATCTGCCAGAGCTATATCCTGTCCCCTTTTTTCCCTTCTGATTTCCTTTATCTCCAAAGATACTGCCTTTCCCACTGAGTTACCCCAGCACTTTGCGTCTATCCCTCTATATCCTTTGGTATAAACCAGCATGTGCAGTTCTTTGTTTGTACTATAAGAAGAAGATGAGTTTCTCCAGATTCCAGCATCTGCCGTAAACGCAGAGGTAGACATGGCTCTGTGCATTTCCCATTGTGTAGATACACTGTCCTTGGATCTGTAGATGGACAAAGTCACGACTGTAATTCATGGGAGCAGCTTTTTGACCTGTGGGAAGGGATAGTCAACGGGGACACTATCATTGACATTCGCTCTACAGTGACCGCAATTGAACTTGTCACTTTTCTTGAGGATGGTCATGATGGCGGCATCTTGAAGGTCCCTGGCATGTCCTGCTCGTCCTGGATGTGAAAGATGAGGTTGTGAATTTGTGACTAAAGTTCCTCTTTGCCAAATTTTAGAACTTCAGCAGGGATACCATCTGCTCGTGAGATCTTGTTGTTGTATTTCACACACTTACTCAATCACTCTCTCTCTCTCGCACACATAATGTGATTGATAGTCAACTGAATCCAATCCAACAATGTGCCTGGCGTTCTGACAACCACATTTCTACACCGTGTGTCATCCCAACCCCAATGACTCCTTGGCAATGCAATACTCTGTAACCAAGTTCTGGAACTAAACTTCTACCCATCTTCTCCCTTTGGAAGGATGCTGTTCCCAGATGCTCCCAAGATCCTTTGGAGGGATGAATTTTGAGTTCCATTTGGAGCCATAGGACATAGAAGAGTACAGCGTAAGAAGACACCCTTTGGCCCACAACGTCTGTGCCGAACATGATGTCAAGACCACCTCTAATAAACATAAAAGTACTGGAGTAACTCAGCAGGTCTGGCAGCATCTCTGGCGAAAAAGGATGGGTGACGTTTTAGGTCGGGACCTTTCTTCAGACTGAAAGTATAGAGGAGGGAACTGGAGGGAAGAAAAGGAAAAAAGGAACTGCAGGTGCTGGTTTATACCAAAGATAGACACAAAATGCTGGAGTAAAGCCGCAGGTCAGACAGCATCTCTGGAAAACATGGATAGGTGATGTTTCAGGCCAGGCCCTTCCTCCGACTCTTATCTACAGTATCTGCACATAATCCGTATCCCACCATTCCATGCATACCTATATGATTATCCAAAAGTCTCTAAAATGCCTCTGAAGTATCTGCCTCAACCACCACCCTCAGCAGCACATTCCAGGCACAATCCCTCTCTATATCTACACTGTTAAGGGTCATGCCATTAATTTTATATTTTCTACATACACAGCCTCCCAAAGTGAAATATCTCACACTTTCTCAGATTAAACTCTATCTGCCATTTCTCCGCCCATTTCTGTAGCTGATCTTTGTCCCGCTGTATACTTTGACAGCTTTCTTCATAGTCATAGGTTCATAAGTGATAGGAGCAGAATTAGGCCATTTGGCCCAACAAGTCTATGCCATTTAATTATGGCTGATCTATCCCTCCTTCCTAACCCCATGCTTCTCCCTTTTCCTCATAACCTCTGACTCCCGCACTATTCAAGAATTTATCTATCTCTGCCTTAAAAATATCCATTAACTTGGCCTCCACAGCCTTCAATGGCAATTAATTCCACAGATTCACCACCCTCTGACTAAAGAAATTCCTCCTCTTCTCCTTCCTAAAGGAATGTCCTTTAATTCTGAGGCTACGACCTCTGGTCCTAGACTCTCCCACTAGTGGAAACATCCACGCTACCCAAGCCTTTCAATATTTGGTAAGTTTCTATGAGGGCCCCCTCACCCTTTGAAAATCAACCACGACCCCAGCAATCTTGGTGCCATCTGCAAACCTAGTAACCAACCCGTCTATGTTTACATCTGCAGGCAGCAGAGGTCCCAGCACAGATCCCAGGATGACAGTAGTCCTCTCTTTGCCTCCAAGAGACATGATATTCCAGATTTATTTACCTCTTTTAACATTTATTGTTCAAGGTGTGACTTTGGTTTTCCAGCAGGTAATTTAATATATTATGCAGGAATATTCATGTGATTGGGCGTCAAGAGTGACTTATTGTCATATGTCCCAAACAGAACAATGAAATTCGTGGCAGCACAACAGAATACGTAAACATAGTAGTAAACATTGTAAACACAGACGGCAGTGGAGGTCAAGAGAGAGTTAGATAGAGCTCTAGGGGATAGTGGAATCAAGGGATATGGGGAGAAGGCAGGCACAGGTTATTGATTGGGGACGATCAGCCACGATCACAATGAATGGCGGTGCTGGCTTGAAGGGCCGAATGGCCTCCTCCTGCACCAATTTTCTATGTTTCTAAGTACGCTGCAAACATTATAATAAACAAAAAAAACATTGAGTATATACAGTATATAGTATGATTGTGTGTGGGTGTATGCTGTATGTATGGCAATATCTGATATACTGCTTAGTTTAGTTTAGAGATACAGCATGGAAACGGGCTCTTTGGCCCACTGTCTACACCGACCATTGATCACCTAGTGTGCAGGATAGAATTAATGTATGGGGGATCACTGATCAGCACGGACCCGATGGGTCGAAGGGCCCGTTTCCGTGCTGTAGCTCTAAACTAATCTAAGGTTTCCTCCATTTTGTATACAAAAGCTGTGTAGCTTTAAACAAAAAGTAGTCAATTCAGGGACTAGCTTGGGTGCCGTATTGAAAACCGCCTCCACAGCTGTCTAGAACATTGTTGTCAAATTCTAAAGGTCTTTTTCATCAGTGCTCTAGTGTGACATGGATCCCCCTACAGCTCTGCTTTACCTCTGCGTCTGGGCTTCTGTAAGGAATCGTGTGGGTTTCCCTACTCTGCAAGTATCCAGCACCTGCGGGATTATGAGCAGATGCACAGATAAAACTGGTTCCCTATCTGTGGATGCATTTGCAAGGAGTTGAAGCCTTGTTTTGCTGCAATGGGCGCAGCCTGTAGATATTAGTGATGCAGCATGGAAACAGGCCCTTCGGCCCACCGAGTCCATACTGATCCTCAATCTTCTTTTTCTGGGTAGGAAGGAACGGCAGATGCTGGTTTACACTGAAGATAGACACCAAATGCTGGAGTAACTCAGCAGGTCAGGCAGCATCTCTGGAGAAAAGGAATAGGTGACATTTCAGGTCAAGACCCTTCTTCAGACCCGAAGCGTCACCTGTTACTTTTCTCCAGAGATGCTGCCCGACCTGCTGAGTTACTCCAGCATTTGGTGTCAATCCTCTTCTTCTGTCTATCTTCTGTCTATCTGACCATCGATCACGCCTGCACATTAGTTCTATGCTTTTCTAGTTTTTAATCTGCTCCCTACACACTAGGGGCAATTTACAGAGGGCCAATTAACCTACAAACCTGCACTCTTTCGAATGCGGGAGGAAACCGGAGCACTCAGAGGAAACACACGCAGTAACAGGGAGAATGAGCAAACTCCATATCAATAGTATCCGAGGTCAGGATCGAAAACACATCTCTGGTGCTGTAATGGGTACAACCTGCCCCCACTAGCCTCGCTCTCTAGTGGAAACCCAGTGATTTAGGAAACATCCCACATATCTTCTCTCTTACCTTAAGAGCTTAAACGAACTGACCTCTTTTTCAGTCAACAAATGAATGAAACAAAGACGCTACTTGGAAAAATAATTTAATGTAAACATCAATGAACCACGTGCCAAAAGATGTGAAATCTCCACATACAAATCAATCAAAAATTATTTCTGCAAACTTTGGTAATGAGACTATGACTCTGTTCCAAATGATCTTTAATTGCCCAGAGAGAATTAGATTAATTTTTAGCAGATTGAAAAATATTAATTATGATGTGTGATGTGCCTAATTAGAACTTTAAACTTTCATGGTCTCGTTGAAGAGAGTGAACCCAAGCTGCAATGCACCATGACTGTAGCACTTGCTCGTGCTGCAGTTCTGTTCCTCTGACTAACCTTTACGTCCGTTTTGCATATCACACCCTGTGAGTCGTTTCCATGGCCTTCACCATCCTCACAGCCATCTGTTCTGCTCCAGTTCAGGACTCTCGTTCATCAGCGGGTTCCTTCACAGCACTTATGGCCGGGATTGCCAACTCTACTTTCGTGTCTTAGTTTAGTTTAACACAAAAATGATGGAGTAACTCACCCATTCCTTTTTCCTTTCTCCTGAGATGCTGCCTGACCCGCTGAGTTACTCCAGCATTTTGTGTCTATCTTCGGTGTAAACCAGCACCTGCAGTTCCTTTCTACACACTTAGTTTACTTGAGAGATAAAGCATGGAAACATACTCGAAGAACAGGTGGTGATATTGGTTGAGTAGTGGAGAGTGGGGAAGATTAACAAAGGGTACAGCAAGATTATAGATCAGTTGGAAATTTGGTGGAGAAATGTCAGATCAGGATCTTTTGGATTTTTATTGGGGGAGGGCAGTCCTGATGCTGGGTCTTAACCTGAAAAGTTGAATAATCTCCCCCATCCTCCCACAGATGCTGCTCAAACTGATGGGCTTCTCCAGCAGTTTTATATTTGATTCCAGATTCCCAATGATTCAATTATACTTTATTGTCACATGTACCCAGGTACAGTGAAATTCTTTGTTCCTCAGACTATCTTTAATTGGACTTTACTTGCACAAAACGTATTCCCTTTACCCTGCATCATTACACTGTGGGCGTCTTGATTGGAATCATGTATAGACTTTTCGGTGACTGGATAGCATGCAATAAAATTGCTTTTTACTGTACCTCGGTACACCTGACTATAATAAACTAAACTAAACAAGATACAAAGTACGCAAAGTTACAAAAGTACATATCAGATTCCCGATGGGACCTCTTTGTTCTCAGTGGCCCCCCACTCCCTCTATGATCTCGGCTGCATCTCCCCCCCCCCCCCCCCTTCTCCTCTCCCCCCCCCCCACCCCCGGTCCTTCCTTGTTCTTGGCACCCCCCCCCCCCCACCCTTCCGATCCCTCCTTGTTCTCAGCGTCCCCCAGCCCCCCCCCCCCCCTCACTGGGTCTCACATCTGCAGTGTCTTGTGCCTCAGAGATTCAATCTCCGTGCAGCTGGTGTCAAACAACGTGACAACATCACCCAAACCTCCCCCGCTCCTTCTCATCACAATGCTGCACATCACCTCCAAGAGCTTTTTGCTGAAGCGTGCTAATCCACAGACCATATGTTCAACCCACATCATCTCCACTTCATACTCAAGGTCACTCTAATTTCAGTCAGGGGGCTGATGTGGACCGACTACCAGTTTAAGCAGCCTTTGTTAGCTCAACTCCAAATTGTTGTTGACCATTTCACTGAAGCATTGCAGCCCTGTGCTCAAACATCTGTGAGAACAGAGAGCGCAGGACAGTACAGCGCTGTACAGGCCCTTCGGCCCACAATGTTTGTGCTGAACATGTTGCCAAGTTAAACTGATCTCATCTGCCTGTACAAGAACCATATTCGTCCATTCCCTGTACTTTCACGTGCCCATCTAAAAGTCTCTTAAACACCACTATCATTCTGCCTCCACCACCCCCCCGGCAATGCGTTACAAGCCCCCACATCTCTTTGTGTACAAAACTTGCTCTACACATCTCCACTAAACTTTCCCCCTTCTCACATAAATGCCATGCCCTCTAGTGTTGGACATTTCCACCTTGGGGGAAAAAAGGTCTAACTGTCTACCCTATTGAAGCCTCTCAGAATTGTATATACTTCTATCGAGTCTCCCCTCAACCGATTTTCCAGAAAAAACAATCCAACTCTAACCTATCACTGTAGCTGAAAGCCTCTAATTCAAGCAACATTCTGGTAAGAACATGCACATTTCCTGATTCAGGGACAGTTTCCAGCTGTTATCAGGCTACTGAACCGTCCTCTCACCAACTAGAGAGCGGCCCTGATCTCCCATCTATCTCATTGGAGGCCTTTGAACTATCATTAATTTGACTTTACTGGACATAAAACGTTATTCCCCTTTTGATGGGTTGATTGTAAACATGTACATTCTTTTCACTGACTGAATAGCACGTAACATAAACATTTTTCACTGTGCCTCAGTACATGTGACAATAACAAACTAAACTAAACTAGTTCCTATTAGTCCAGTGCTCAGTCTTTGTGTCAGTGATGGTAGTTATCACTAACTTCTCCATGTTAAACTGACATTAACATTACTGCAACAATAAAATCAGCATCTTACCAGAAAATACACTGGGAATCTTCGACAAAAAACTTTTGACTGTCCGGATTGGAATGCCATTTTTCTCCTCTTGCATTCGTGCTATGACATCTTCCATCTGCAACAAAATGAGAAGGAGTGATAGTTGTGCCATCCATTCCTTGTGCAATATTAAAATGAATTTTGAATCAGCATTATTTTCTTGTTCATTAAAGAAAGGAATTGGCGTGCAGTCTCCATGTGAATTAACTTTATATTTGTTTCAAGGAACAGCACGAAAAACCATGGAGTCATTAACAAAAATGTTTCATTTATTATCTACATGGGGACAAAAAAACAATTAAAAACAAATATTTTTGGTCGTTTCACAACTTGGAACTGCTTTAACAGTCCCCAAAATGTGTATCACTTTGAAAAAGAAATGCCTGACTGAGTATTCACTGTTACATACACTTCTGCTTTGCTCGTTATATATGGTTCTGGATGAACTTTTTGATGTAGTACAATGATTTTTTTTTGTGGTCAGGTCAGATATTCCAGCAGCAAACTTTAAGGTAGCATCCAGGAAATGATAAAGTTGTAAGCGAGGGATCTGTGAGAACCAGGGAATTTAATGAACTCTATTTGTTTGAACTACAGCACTGGGCCCGATGCTTGCCAACACTGGGCTTCTTCTGTTCAACACCAGGAATGACTGACATTCTGTTTGCTTGCGTTCAGAGACTTTTATGGAAGCCAGTTACGTAGGTCTTCAGCCTTTCTGGAGCCAGCTTTTGCAAGTTGCTATGATGATCTGCCCTTTTGGTGTCTTTAATGATGTGTAACTCAACAGTCACTCGCCGTTCAGCCTGTCTGGAGCCGATTTTATTCTTTTATATAAAGCGTTTGTTTATCTTACCTATTTTTAAATAAGTCTCAAATCTTTATTCTGAAACTCACTCCAAGTCAAATAACCTGCTTATTTATGAAAATTGTCAGATTGCTTTGGCAACATCCAACGCTGAACAAAAAAATTCCTGCTATTAAACATTGAGAAGGCCAAGGCCATTGTCATCAACCCTACGATAAATTCTATTCCCTAACAGTCAACTCAAAACATGTAGAAACAAGGAACTGCAGATGCTGATTAATACACAAAAGAACAAAAAGTACTGGAGTAACTCATCTGGTCAGGCAGCACCTCTGAGGAACATGGATAGGTGATGTTTCGGGTCGAGAACCTTTTTCAGACTGGTTGCAGGACAAAGTGTGGCAGGTAATAAATCAACACAGGCGAGGGGGGTGGATTTGATAGCATGAAGGTGGAACAAAGGTCAGAGGTAAGAGCAGAAGGTTTGAGTGGGTTTGCAAAGTTGGGTATTGCGATGCCAGAGGGAGGAAGGTAGCAGGGTGGGGCAGGGGAGGTCGAGTGGAGACATTGGTGGGAGTCCAGGTTAACTCAAAACTTATCTCTGATGAGCAGCTGAGAAAGAACCGGCCGATTAGTAACCGGGGGCAAAGTTCTGACTCCTATTCCAAGCCATCACTGAAATGGCCCATCTCCATCTCACTGACCTGCCTAGGGTTATCTGCTGCTAGAATCTTCAATAAAGTCTACATTACGACCAGAACTTGACCACTCCAATCCACTCCCAACCTGCGTCCTAAATCACTCCATGCTCAGTTCATAGGTTCATAGGTTCTCGGAGCAGAATTAGGCCATTTGGCCCATCAAATCTACCATTCAATCATGGCTGATCTATCTATCCCTCGCAACCCCATTCTCCTGCCTTCTCCCCATAACCCCTGACACTCTTACTAATCAAGAATCTGTCTAATCAAATCTCGGCCTTAAAAATACCCATTGACATCTGTGACAATAAATTCCACAGATTCACCACCCGCTGACTAATGGAATTCCCCCTCATTTCCTTTCTGGAAGTGCAAAAGGTATAAACTTCACTCGTCAGCCCTGTACATGCCCACTGCCATTCACTCCCAGTTAGTCAACTTTAAAATTGCCGGTTGGTTTTGCAAGTCTACCCATGGTCTCATGTGTCCCTAGTGCTAATCTTTTTCAGCCCCACAACTTAGTGAGAAATCCGTGCTTTTCCAACTCTCTTCTTGAGCATTCCTGAATTACTTCACTCCATCAAAGGTGGCCTCACTATCAAGCTGACAAAATCCTATCAAGGCACCCAGTTCCTTCCTCCTCCTCTACCTTCTCCCACTGAACCCATACTTCAGCTCCCCCATTTTTCTTTCTCCACCACCATTCCCACCATCCCTCCCTCAGATTCTACATATCACTCCAAACCTCCCTCAGATTCCGCCATTTGCATCACTTTTTCACCTCCTCCTACCTGGATGCAACTATCACTTGCCTGTTTAGTTCATAGTTTAGTTTAGAGATACAGCATGGATACAGGTCCTTCGGCCCACCGGGTCCGCGCTGACCAGCGATCCCCGCACATTAACACTATCCTACACCCACTAGGGACAATTTATACATTTACCAAGCCAATTTACCTACAAACCTGTACATTTTTGGAGTGTGGGAGGAAACCGAAGATCTCGTAGAAAACCCGGTCAGGGGGAGAACGTACAAACTCCGTACAGACAGCACCCGTAGTCGAGATTGACCCCGGGTCTCCGATGCTGCATTTGCTGTAAGGCAGCAACTCTACCGCCAGTGTTCTTGCTCAACCCTTTCCCCTCATCTCTCTCTACCACTTATCTCCCCTCTACTCCAAAAGTCTGAAGAAGGGTTCTGACCTGAAACGTCTTTTGCTCATTCCTGCGATATTTCTCTCCACAGATGCTACCAGACCAGATCGAGAAGCAGGTAATCGAGAACCAGAAGTCATAGGGTTAAGGGGAGGGGGAGAAAGTTAATAGGTACCTGAGGGGTAACTTTTTTTTACACAAAAGTGTGGTAGGTATATGGAACCAGCTGCCAGAGGAGGTAGTTGAGGCAAGTGCTATCACAACATTTGGACAGGTTAGGTTTAGAAGGATATAGCCCAAGCATGGACAGGTGGGAGTATCGTAAATGGGGCATGTTGGTCTAAACTTTTTAATCCTTTATTTCTTTCACGAGGGCTCAACACTTTACATTTGAGGGACTTCAGGTTCCTCCACGTTTCAACAAAGTATAAGCTATTATCGACTAACATAGCAGAAAGTATCACAGGAATGAGCCCACTAGTTAAAAAGTGGGGTTACACTAAAGGCAGGGTGGGAAACCTGGTGCGAATGAAGGGGGAACCACGGGGGCACTGTGAATGATGGGGGAGCCCATGGGGGGGGGGGGGGCGCTGAGAACAAAGGAGGAATCTGGCAGGGTGATAATGGGAATGAAGGGGAGACCCAGCGGGGAGCCACCGAGAATGAAGGGGTGACTCGGCAGAGGGAGGACTGAGAATGAAGGGGGAACCTGGCCGAGGGGGGACTGAGAATGAAGGGAAGTTGGCGGGGGGTTGGCAGGGGGCGGCCTGCGACCACGTGCAGTGGCAGGCAGAGGATAGGACTACTTAGTGGGCATTTGGAACTTTGACAGTGCCAGCAATGTTGTGTGCTGCCTGCATGTACAATTTTACCGGGTTAAATGCAAAACACTGCACCTCGGCACATGTGACAATAAATTATCATCGACTTGAATTGAATCATTAAATCACAAAAACAAAATGCCTTGAAAAGTGCCGGTGTACCTAGAAGGTTTTTCGCTCAGAGCGCACATTTTAGCACAGATTCCATCTGAATAAAGGTTCAGACTGAGTCTCTTACTACTCCCCAAGCAACTGCAGCATTATGCAAAGAAAACAAGGTCAAGAATAATAGCTTCATACATTTATGTAGCACTGCTCTGATTGTTATTTCAACATTACATTAACCTCCCCAGTCTCTGTCGAGGTAAGCGTGCCCTACCTGTGACAATTCTAATCAGATTTTCATTGATAATAAAACTGATATTAACTGCAAGAGACAAGAGTATTTACTGCAGCATGTAACCCTATCAAAGAGCCATTTTACTGGAGTTTTAGTATGAGCTGTTGGAGGAATTCAGCCAACTTGAAATCTTCAAAACGTTTTTCTTAGGCAATCCTCTGGTTTCAGTTTCCAGTTTGCGGCTTGTCGGGCCATACAGTCATAGAGCTATACAGCACAGAAACCGGTCCTTCAGCCCACCTTGTCCATGCTGTCCAAAATGGCATACTGGGCTAGTCCCATTTGCCTGCATTTGGCCCATAACACTCTCAACCTTTATTTCCATAGGTAGGTACAAATGTCTTTTAAAGTGATAATTAGTTTCTTTGGTGGTTAATTCCAGATACGGACTGTCTTTTGTAGATAATCTTACTATGATGTAAATATTCTATTGTTAAACAATAAATTCACATTTTTGGGAATGTTTTGCCACAACAAAAGAAATGACCGAGCTTGAAAGCCGCGAACATCAAACATAGAGGAGTTTAATTATTATGTGACGGAATTCAAGACACGAGGGATTGCAGATGCTGTGGTCAGGAGCTAAATACAAAATGATAGTGGGAACTTAATCTGAAGAATTGTCTTGATCAGAAACGTTGCCTATCCATTTCCTCCACAGAAGTTTAGTTTAGTTAAATTTAGTTTAGTTGAGTTTAATTTAGTGTATTATTATTGTCACATGCACCGAGGTACAATGAAAAGCTTTTCTGTTGCTTGCTACCCAGACTGCAAAAAGACTATACATGATTACAATCAAGCTGTCCAGTGTACAGATACAGGATAAAGGGTATAACATTTAGTGCAAGATAAAATCCAATAAACCAATTAATGATAGTTTGAAGGTCTCCAATGAGGTGAAACTGTCCTCAAATCTGGAGGTGCACGTTTTCACACTTCAATAACTCTTATCTGATGGCAAAGGGGGAAAGTGGGAGTGACCGGGGGGGGGGGAGACTGGTCCTTGATTAGGCTGGTGGTGTAGGTGGAGTCAATGGATGGGAGATAGACACAAAATGCTGGAGTAACTCAACAGGCCAGGCAGCACCTCGAGGGAAAAGGAAGATGTGATGTTACAGATCGGGACCCTCCTTCAGGCCTTCCCTTCAATGGAAGGTAGATTGGTTTGCATGAGGGCCTGGGCTGTGTCCACAACTTGTCCACACTCGTTAGCATAGTCAATCTGAACATGAATGAACGCAACTGGACAGGGCAAAATTAGCTGTGCCTGAAAATAACACTATGATAGTTGCTCATAGCTGTGACGTTTGCTCATAGCTATGATAGCTGCTCAACGGGATCTGGCCATGTTTGTTGCGACAGCACTACCTGAAGTGCTTGGCCCCTGACACGACGACAGTAGCAACTCCGATCTCTTTAATCAGCCTTCCTACACACGTTTCACCTGTTCCTCCGTTTTGCTAGCACACACATGATCAATTGATCCACGAGTAAAACACTGTTCATACCTCTTCTCTTTGGGAGCTAATTATTTTACGGCACACTTGTGATTTTTTAAATATATTTAAAAGGAGACAGAAAGTCATGCGGCTTTAATGATTTTACCAGCTGCATGGTGCCATTCTGCTCATTAATGCCACAGCATGCACAGTGCAATTAGTGGTGGTCGCTGAATATATGCATTTATCAGCAATGTAGGATGCAAAGAGTCTTAAAGCCGAAGGGCACATAATGACATTCAATCAATTTCCAATTCACACCTCACACCCATTTACATTGTAAATGTTAAAGCAAGAAAACCTCAAATAGGCACAAGGAAAATTACACAGATCCAAGATCTGTAGGCAGCAGAGTGGCGTAGCGGTAGAGTTGCTATCTTACAGTGCCAGATACCCAGGTATGATCCTGACCATGGTTGCTGTCTATACGGAGTTTATACGTTCTCCTTGCAACCGCGTGTATTTTCTCCAGGTGCTCCGGTTTCCTCCCACACTCCAAAGACATACAGGTTTGTAGGCAAACTGGCTTCTGTAAATTGAAAATGTCCCCAGTGTGTAGGATAGTGCTAAAATATGGGTGATCACTGGTCAGCGTGGACTTGGTGGGCCGAAGGGTCTGTTTCCACAATGTATCTCTAAACTCTAAAAAGTAAGAACGATGATAGAATGTAGAAATAAAGAACTGCAGATGCTGGTTAATATGCAAAAGGACACAATGAGCTGGATACACTCAGTGAGTCAGGTAGCATCTCTGGTGAACATGGAACATGGATGGATTTCTTCAGACTGATTGTAGAGGGAGAAGAAAGCTGGAAAAGTGGAGAGGCAAGGCAAAGTATGGCAGACAATAGGTCGATGCAGAGGAGGGGATTTTTTAGGACAAGTAGATGGATGGTCCCCTTGGCCCCCACCAACCCCCCCCCCTTTCCTTACCCTGTGCCCCACCTATTTCTCCCCTCTCCCACCAGTTTCCTCCTACTGTTTTCACAATCAACAGCTCTTCAAACCTTCTCACAACTATAGTTCCTATCTCTCGCCTTTGTTCCAACCATCTGCCTTTCAAAATTCCTCCTTCACCTTTGTCGACCTATTGCCTGCCACACTTTGCCCTGCGTCTCCCCTTTTCCAGCTTTCTTCAGCCCACCTACAATCGGTCTGAAGAGGGGTCTCGACCCAAAACGTCTTCTATTCATCATGTCCTCCAGAGATCCAGTGGTGCAAGGCAGCAACCCTACTGCTGCGCCATTGTGCTCCTCCTCATAATGTTGGGAGCATGAGAAAAAACACCATCTGCGGAGGGAAATGGACAGGTCGGGGCCCTTCTTGTATATTGTCGGTGTATTTTGCCTGGCCCGCTGAGTTCCTCCTGTCCCCTTTGTGCATTCCGAGACGTCCCCATATCTCCTTCCTCTCTCTGATTCCGAGCGCCACCTTGATAATTTCTCTCCCCATTGTTCACCATGAATAGGACTAATTCCCGGAGTATCTTGCTGTGGCATATGGCCTCCCACAACCCCCAACCTTCCTACCAGAAGTACACACTACCTGCTAATTCCAACCTGTCCTGGCAAGAATGATATCCCCTCTTGCCTCAGTGGGAGTCAGAGATAGAGCATCAAAAGGCTGGAAAGGACATTTTCTCTTCTGGAGATGTCTGCTCTTGACCTGTTGCTTCTTATCCCGAAGTCTAAAGAAGGGTCCCAACCCAAAAAGTCACCTTTCCATGTTCTCTAGAGATGCTGCCTGACCTCATTGAGTTACTCCAGCACATTGTGTCTTTTTTTTTGTAAACCAGCATGTACAGTGGGTTTACTGGGGCTTCGTGTGTGAAGGCAGTGCTCAATGCACTGCGATATTAGTGTAGAATGCAGGCAGAATCATTAAACCTGGATTCACACATCACCTTTCATGGCAGAAAAGGACACAAAGTGCTGGAGTAACCTAGTGAGTCAGGCAACATCTCTGGAGAACATTGATAGGTGACGTTTCAGTTCAGGACCTGAAGGGTCCCAACCCAAAAATGTCACCTACCCTTTTTCAGTCTGAAGAAGGGACCCAACCTGAAACGTCACCTATCACCTGATTTCCCATCTACCTCATTGGAAATGCTCGGACTCTCTCCAATCAGACTTTACAGGACGTTAGCTTGCACTAAACATTATTCCCTTTATCCTATATCTGTGCACTATGAACGGTTTGATTGTAGTCATGCATTAGTCCTTTCGCTGACTGGATAGCAGGCAACAAAAAAGCTTTTCACTGTACGTCAGCAATTGTGATGATAATAAGCTAAACTAAACTAAACTAAGTAAAAATGGCCTGCGTAAAGGAGAGGGCTTGATGTCCCAGTGGTGCCGAGTGGAGTAAATGAAGAACACCCCCAGTGTTCACACACATCGGTGCGGAGGGAGCTGAGTGTAAATCTTTCAGCTGTGGCGATGCAGCAATGGGATTGTAGGAGCGTCATCCTCACCTTTGGCTAGCCTGGCAGGTTTGAGGAGTGCAAACTAATTAATTACGCAACACAAGCTCCCAGTCCGAACTGGTCCATCCACCAGCAGCTTTCTGTCAAGTCGGCAAAGCTGCAACTGGTGTTTAAATCGACGATTTGATTCCTCCTGGGCACAGACTTGGAAACGACTTGTTTGAGTTACAGAGCATCTTGACTTGGCTGTCCCTCAACAGTCTCTCAACAGCAGGCTCTGGCCTGTCTGTTTCGGAGGTGGGTAACATTGAATCCATACAACACCGAGCATTCACATTCCTCTGGGCTGAGAAATCCAATGATCTTAAATGTTCTTCATCAAGAAATTTCTCCTTCGCTTTTCGTGAATTGGCAACTCGAATGCCCAGAAATGAAGAAGATTGCAAAAAGTGGTGAACACGATCCGGTCCTTCACATATATTGACCTCCCCACCATCGAAGGGATCCACAGGAGTCGCTGCCTCAAAAGGCAGCCAGCATTATCAGAGACTCATCAGAGACACCTGGCCATGCTCCCATTTCACTCCATCCATCAGGAAGAAGCTGTAGGAGCCGGAAAACTGTAACATCCAGGTTCAGAGGCAACTTCTTCCCTACAATCACCAGGCTATTAAAGTCTACAGCCTCCAAATAAGCTCAGAGTGACATCGACTTGGGGGCATTCTTTTGTCTTTACACTAACATTTGTTTGATTTTTTTATACTGAGCGTCTCATTTTTGTTGAAATAAAGAACTGCAGATGCTGGTTTATATGAAAGTATAAATATATCTAGAATCCCGAAATCTATCTATCCAGAAATATACAAAGTGCTGGAGTAACTGTGCAATGGGTCAGGCAGCATCTTTGGAGAAAAAGGGTGGGTGATGTTTCAAGTTGTAACCCTTCTTAAGTTACTCCAGCACTTTGTGTCTATCTTCTCATCATAAAACACTCTAGACTCTTGACTAAATTGCTGACCTTCCATCCTGAGTCTATCATTAGCTCTGGACTCTTTACTAGATTGGAAACAAGCACACTCTCTCCCCCCAATCCTAGTTGTCCCAGCTATGCCTATAATCACCTCTTTCAGCTGCCCACTATTTTCCAGAACCAAAGAGGCCCACAGCAAAATGCCCAAGATTGCAGAGCGACTGCTATTGCGTTGTAACCCACATTCCAAAAACATGCAGGGTTTGTGGGTTCATTGGCCTGCAAATTTCACCTAGTGTGTAGAATGCAAAAGTGGGATAACATAGAACTAGTGTATGTATGGGTGATCGATGGTCTCGGTGGGCCAAAGGGTCTGATCCCATGCTGTATCTCTAAACAACAAAACTTACATATCTCATCCAGGCTGGAGCTGACAAAAGTTGAAATAAACAATTGCAGTTGTTTAAATTTAGATGCTGCTTGATCTTGCACTTTATTAAATAGGGAAAGCTAAAATTACATTTACTAAAGTCTTAGTTTACAAACCACTGTGTGAGAAGGTCCCAGCGGTAAGTCACATCCTCCTACTGTCCTTTCTCAATGTCAGAACAGGAAGCTAGTGTGCTGTTTGTATCCAGTGGTGATAATAAGCTGTGGATGATTGCTTCCACTGGGACCTACTTTAATTAGCTGTGCAAGCAACGACATCCAAACTACATCACCTGTTCATGAAGGCACTGTGAGCATGGTAGCAGGCAGACGGAAGGGAGAGTCATAATCATAGAGTCACACGGCGTGGAAACAGGCCCTTTGGCCCAACTTGCCCATGCCGACCTACATGCTCTATTTCACCTGCCTGCCTGCGGCTCATATCCCTCCAAACCTGTCCTATCCACGTACCTGTTTAAATGCTTCTTAAATGTTGCGGTAGTACCTGAGGTACCTCTAACCGAGGTACAGTGAAAAGCCTTTTGTTGCGTGCTAATCAGTCAGCGGAAAGACTATAAGTGATTACAATCGAGCCATCCACAGTGCATAACACAGTACAGGAAATAATGTTCAGTGCAAGATGAAACCCTGTAAAGGCGGATTAAAGATAGTCCAAGGGTCTTCAATGGGGTAGATAGCAGCTCAGGACCACTCTCTAGTTGTTGGTAGGATGGTTCAGTTGCCTGATAACAACAGGGAAGAAACTGTCTCTGAATCAAGAGTTGTGCGTTTTCACACTTCTGTACCTCTCACCTGTTGTGAGGGGAGAAGTGGGCGGAGTGAGACTGGTCTTTGATTATGCTGATGGTCCTGCCACCATAATTGAGGTCCAGCAATATAATTGTTTGGCAAGATTAACCCACTTGCTGAGACTAGATTGTTACGGCTTGCTTAGGCCACTGGGTGTCAGCGCATCCAAGTAACAAAGAACTGATTTGACCATGTATTTTTCACTCTAAATGGTCAATGTTACAAAGTAATGTGACCTAACTACTGTTGCATCCGTGTAAGGAAATCTAAATACATTACTTTACTAAGTTCTGCAAATTCACAGCAGTTATGCTCTGAATGGAATCTCTTCGAGGCAAAGTGCTGATTGACCTCACTAACTCCATCGCAGGTAACAGACTACTGACCGACATCTACTATAAACTCACTGACTCCCACGGCTATCTGGACTACACTTCTTCCCACCCTGCTTCCTCTAAGGACTCTAACCCCTACTCCAAATTCCTTCGCCTACGCCGCATCTGCTCCGAGAATGAGGTGTTCCAAACCCGGGCATCGGAGATGTACTCATTCTTTAGGGAACGGGGGTTCCCGTCTTCGACTATAGATGAGGCTCTCACCAGGGTCTCTTCTATACCCCGTAACACTGCTCTCACTCACCATCCCCCCACTCGTAACAAGGGCAGAGTGCACCTTGTCCTCACCTTCCACCCGTCACTTACAACAGATAATCCTCCGACATTTTCACCACCTCCAACGGGACCCCACCACTGGACACATCTTCCCATCTCCTCCCCTTTCAGCTTTCCGCAGAGACCGCTCCCTCCATAACTATCCGGTCAATTCGTCCCTTCCCGCCCCAAACCACCCCCTCCCCTGGCACTTTCCCTTGCAACCGCATGAAATGCTACACTTGTCACTTTACCTTCCCCCTTGACTCCATTCAAGGACCTAAGCAGTCTTTGCAGGTGCAGCAGAGGTTCACCTGCACCTCCTCCAACCTCATCTATTGCATCCGCTGCTCTAGATGTCAGCTGCTCTACATCAGTGAGACTAAGCGCAGGCTTGGAGATCGCGTCGCCCAACACCTTCGCTCAGTTCGCAATAACCAACCTGAACTTTCTGTGCCTCAGCACTTCAACTCCCCCTCCCATTCCGAATCTGACCTTTCTGTCCTGGGCCTCCACCATGGCCAGAGTGAGTCCCACCATAAATTGGAGGAGCAGCACCTCATATTTTGCTTGGGTAGTTTACACCCCTGGGGTATGAACATTGACTTCTACAATTTCAGGTAGTCCTTGCTTTCTCCCTCTTTCCCCTCCCCTTGCCAGCTCTCCCACAGCCCATTGCCTTCCCCTCTTCCTTTCTTCTTCCCGCCCCCGCCACCCCCACATCAGTCTGAAGAAAGGTATCGACCCAAAATGTCACCTGTTCCTCCACAGATGCTGCCTCACCCTCTGAGTTTCTCCAGCATTTTTATCTACCTTCGATTTTTCCAGCATCTGCAGTTCTTTCTTAAACATTCAGAAATGACAGGTCATTTTAACAACTTTATGTTCCTATAACCCACCTAGTTAAATCTAAACTATCCTTAATTCAAATTCATTTATTTTGATTCATTTATTAAGCACAATTCAACTTGAGCGATTATCTACCTCATTTGAAGCCCTCATACTCTCTTTGATCGGACTTTATCTTGCACTAAATGTTATTCATGTTATTCCTTTTATCATGTGTCTGTACATTGCAGATGGCTTGGTTGTAATCATGTATTGTCTTTCTGCTGACTGGTTAGCTTGCAACAAAAGCGTTTCATTGTACCCCGCTCAATTCAAACAGGAGCAATTTTATTGTAACTTGATTGGTTACACAAAGGAATAAAGAATTTATATGCATGTTGCTGTTTATCACTCGTTCCAATGTGAAAAATATACATCTTTTAGATGCGCTGGGACGCATCCTCAGTGATGTGACCTGGAGTCATCGGGTGTTTCGGGTCTCACAACATCAGACAACCTCGCCCAGGCGACCCAGCCGGGGTTGATCAGGCCCCGACTTGCATCCCAGCAGCAACCGCATACAGCCATCAGCCATCTTAATAACTACTCTGCAGGGCTTGGGAGACTCTAGTGCGTGGAGGGACTGGGCTCTGTGGGGTGACTCCCGGCCGGGCTCCTCCTGCGTCTCACCAAGTTCAAGGCCTGTGCGCTGCACCTCTTTCTCCTTCTCCGAGCATTTCATTCTCGCCTGATGGATGTTTAGGCCACGATGGTTCATTAGGCCTTTCCGTAGCTTCGTTGGGTGTCTTTCTCACAAAAGACACCCAACGAAGGACTGGGGTGCTAACCCAGCCAAGTAAGATCATGACATCTGGTCTATGGTGCTCCAACGCATGTGGAGTGGCTGATTACACCAATCTGGGGCTGATTGACTATGACTCTGTGAAAGGAACAAAGAACAGGGAAGCAGGCCATTCAGCCCAATTTACCTATGCCAACCAAAATGCCCCATCTACACTAGTCTCACCTCACTACATTTGGCCCATATCCCTTTAAACCTATCCTATCCATGCACCTGTTTAAATCTTAAATATTTCCTACCTCATCTTAAAACTATGTCCTCTGGTTCTTGATTTCTCTCCTCTGGGTAAAGGGCTCTGTGCAATTACCCTATCTATCCCACTCATGATCTTATACACCTCTATAAGATCATCCCTCATCCTCCTGCGCTCCAAGTCCAAGCCTTCTCAGCCTCTCCCTATAGCTCAGGCCCACAGGTCCTGCAATAATGAATCCCATTTTCTAATATTTGACCACGTCTTGGCTACTTGAGTCTTGATGCTCCTCGATGTGGTCAGAGAACCTGCCTCCACCACGTACTCAGGCAATTCACTTTGAAGAGAATTACTATTACGTTATAAAGAAACGCCATGTGTACTAAGCGCAAAGTAAGGTCACTAAAGCACAGAAGGATGAGGGTCTATCTTACTGATGTATATAAGATCATAAGGGGAATAGATAGGGTGAATGGTCATTCTTTTACCCAGAGTAGGGGAATCTAGAACGAGGTCATAGGTTTAAGCTGATAGGGGAAAGAACCTGAGGGGAATCTTTTTCCACACAGAGGGCGGTGAGTACATGGAACAAGCTGCAAGAGGAGGTAGTTGAGGCAGGTACTATAACAACTTTGAAAAAGCACTTGGACGGGTACTTGGATAGGAAAGATTTAGAGGGATACGGGCCTAACGTGGGTATGTGGTATTGGTGTAGATGGGGCATCTTGGTCAGCAAGGGCAAGTTGGGCCAAAGGGCTTGTTTCCATGCTGTATGACACGACTTGAAAATAGCCATGCAATAAGTGACAAATTAAACTGGTTTAACATTGTGAATGATGACTGGTATACTGGGAAATCTCATCATTCTTTCTTCCAAGAGCTGCTGACGCTGATGCAGCCTGGTGTAATGAGGTTTAAAAATGTCAATGTCCACTCCTGCACCTGACAGAACCTGTTTAATCCATCTAGAGATGGTCTGCACCGTAACCTGTTTGTGAGGTTTGGTGTAGATGACAAAGAAGGAGAGTTCCGAGCCTCTCAGGCACTTAGTGACCTTTATGTATTGGATTGTGGAAGACACTACACACACTCGTGGATCTAAGGGGTATGCCATAAAACTCAATTTGAGCCCCTGTACCCCGGCCTGCTCTGCTTGACGAGGTCATGAACGAAAAAGATGATGTTATTGGAGGAAGTACCCATACTGTCCAGTCTAAGTTTTTGTAGTGTCTGGACCCGTTGTGCTGAGGCTAGTACCATGAGCATGACTACTTTGAGTGTAAGATGGTAGAGGGATAGAGATGAAACTGGTGCCCACTGACGGAGCAGCGTGAGGACCACACTCACATCTCATATGTGTGTGTACCTAGATCTAGGTGGAGTGGAGTTAAATACGCCCTTCATAAACTTGGTTATTAAAGGGTGACACCTTACCGTGTGGTTCGCTGACCCCAGCCGTAAATAATTTGACAAAGCACTCCAGGCACTGTTAATGGTACTGTAACTCAGCTTGTCATCGTGACAAAGTGACGAAAGAAATTCCAAAACGTCCGTAATGGAAGCTGTGTGATATGAAATGTTAGAGCGGGAACAGTACATCTCCCATTTTCTTATGTGAGAGATGTACTGTTTCTGTGTGCTCTTCCTCCAGGCCGCAGTGATGACGTCTATGGTACGCTCTGAAAGCCCAAGCCCCAAGAACGGTCTCCTCAGAATCTGCAAACCAACAAATTTAAACGGTCATGAAGAGGGTGGCTTTCCCCTGTCACTGGGTGTACCAGCAGATTTCTGCTCATGGGCACTGCCATAAAAGGCTGTGTAATTAAAGTTAGAACCAGAGGGAACCAATGCTGAGTAGGCCAGTCTGGCACTACCAAAATGCCAGTGGCGGAGTCTTGCTGAATTTTTGCCACACATCGAGTAATGAGGCAGAATGGGGGAAAAACATACACAAATTTCCCACCCCAGTGTAACGAGAATGCATCTACTGCTACTGCCCCTGGGTCTGGCTCCCATGGCATGTAAATTGGTAACTGATTATTAAGCCTGGAAGCAAACAGATCAATGTCCGGTACACCATAACGAAGGACAATATCATTAAACACTTCGTGATTTGTCATCCATTCTTTGTTATCATGGAACTCTTGTGATCTGGTGTCTGCCACTGTGTTATATCTACCTGGCAAATAGATAGCTGAAATCCAGATGTTTCTTGCAATACACCAGTGCCAAATGAGATTAGACAATCTATCACAGGATAAAGACTTACTGCCACCCATGTGATTAATGTACGCTACTGCGGTAGTGTTGTCAATCTGAAGTTGGACATGTACATGATGCTTGTTGGCACAAAAAGCCCTTAACCCATAGAGTGCTCCCAACAACTCTAAATAGTTAATACCATGTGACTGAAGCATAGGTGGTTCCTGCAGATCCCATCTGCCATCGCAGCTTGAGACGGTATTGGTAGCACCCCATCCTAGTGCACTGGCATCAGTCTGCAGGATAACTGATTGAGTATTGACTAAAATGGTACTAGAACAACACTGAATATTGGCAATCCACCATTGTAACTCAGCCAGAGCCTCAGCTGGCAATTGCATGGGTCTATCAAAACGACCTCTCTGAAGCTTAAGTGCCTGTTCCTTTGCACGCTGTAGGTTTTGGTAGTGCAAAGGCCCGAACTGAGCAGCTGGGAACGGTGCCACTAATTTCACAATTATACGAGCCACATGTCTAATAGAAGGGTGATTATCAACAATCAGTTTCCTGCAGGCTTCAATTAACTCTTATTAACTCTTCAATTAACTCTGCAGGCTTAATTGTCACGAGGCAGAGTCACTGACATGTGTACTGAGTTAGTGGTGAATCCCAAATAGTCAATTATCGTAGATGGCACCAATTTAGATTTAACTGGATGGATTAAGAAACTAAGCTTTTCAAAAACGTGTTTTGTAGCTGACACAGATAATTCAGTTAATTCGAAAGTCCTGCCAATGACTAAAATGTCATCCAAATATGCCATGACAATATGATTCTGTGCCCTGAGTAACCCCAGGACTGGTTTTAGCAATTTTGTGAATAGTCTGGGAGCTGAGGTCAATCCATTAGGCAATGCTTTAAACCGCCACAACTGATCCATCCAGTTAAACTTCAAAAATCTCCTGTGTTTTTCATGAATGGCCACTGAATAGTAACCTTTGAGGTCAATGCTTGCCATATAACATCCCTTGAAAAGCAGTTGTTTAGCAGTGACAAAAGTTTCAATTTTAAAGTGTTTATACTGCACAAAGGTGTTAAGCTCTGTTAAATCAAGGATAATTCAACATCCTCCATCCTTCTTTTGTCTGGTGAATATGTTAGACACAAACTGATAAGACTCATGCCTCGCCCTCTCAATCACCCCTTTTTTGAACAAAGAGTCAAGTTCTCTTTGTGCACTCATGTTGTGAAAACACAAAAGTACGGCCAGGTGTATGCTGAGTGGGTGGAGGCAAGTCAGAAATGAACCCAATTTGGAAACCTTGAATACTATGCAGTATAAACGGGTTAGATGTTATCCACTGCCATTCATGTAAGAAAAATTGCAATCTACCTCCAACTTGTAACGTATCAATCGCAGGCTCACTTACCTTAGAAGTTAACGGCGGTAAGGTCCGTGCTTCTGCCCCTGAGGTCTGAGAGGTAGGGCTGTTGGAGGGCGCCGCATCTTGAACATGGCCCAGCCTGGGCCCTGCCCTAAAAAACGCTTGTTGTTCGGCACCACATCCGCCATATCCAGTGAATCGTTTGGTATGAAGAGAAGGATAGAGGTACAGACTCTGGAAAGACGATACCTTCGGAGGTGCTTTCATGAGGCCAAGAATCTTAGCCTCCTCATTGAGCTCTTTTACCTGTTTGGACAGGTACTCTCCCAACAGGAGGTTAGGGGGGTTGTACATTCCCCGGCTAACATAGCCCCGCAAATTTAGGATTTAGAGCAGGACAGATGTCATTCTTTCTAATGCAATTGATTTCAAAATGTGCATTGCACATTAATGCCATCGCGTCCTGCTGTGCTCTCGAGAGGGGCGCCCCATCCACTGACCTAGCAAAGGACATGATGCCCGGGGCGAGTAGCTTGAGTACTCTTTGGATTTTAACCTCTTGGGCTCTGACGCCCCCTCCAATGTGTCCCCAAATGGATTGGTTAACTACTGGGACACTAAGTGAGGCACAGTTTAGTGGAGTGTTATACCTGGTAGTGGCCTCCTCCATCGTTTGTTCTTGAAAAGGATGGGAAGCCAGATAATTAATAGTCATTGCGAGCTTTACGTCCAATGGCTCACCTGTGAGGGCAGGGACCGCAAATCTGGGTGCCATATATGGTACACCCGATGTTCCCTCTTGCCCAACTGTGCCTCCGTACTCTGGGTCAGTATAGCACTGACCTTGGACGCTCCCTTCATCTGAAAGGGATATATTATGCAGCCCTGACACAGGTGCTGCTGCCTTGGGTTCTCTATACTCCCCGGGCTCCGATAGCTCCGTCCTTTGGAGCATATCGTGCTGGAGTAACCTCTCCACTAGGTTCTCCATATGGGCCAGCCTGCCAAAAACGCTGCCCATAGAAGGAGGGGAATTTTCCACCTCCTGGCCTGACTCATCTGAGTCCAGTGCCCTCACAGGCTTTTTAGTGGCTTTTCTCCCCCATGGTCTACCCAAGGTGCTTTCTGGCAGCACCAAGTCTGGAGCCGCTGGCCCAGCCAGCGGCCCTGTAGGCGAATTCGACGGCCGCACGCTGCCTGCAGACCCGCGGTCTTCCGCAGCCAGTTTGGTCGCGGCTCGCCTCTTGACTTTAGACATCTCTCCCGCAATCCGAACCTGAAAAAAACGGTAAGCAAACACACTCCGGACCGGGAGCAATGACTTCAGCTAAGTTTTAAACATTTACCTGAGCCTTTAAACTTACCCGCTGGAAGGAGCGACGCGCCCGCCAGCCAGTCGTGCGCAATGCGGCAGACGTAATGACGCGCATGCGTGGGGACGGCTTTCTTCACGTAGTCACTCACGTGACTCTGAAGTAAAATAGAACAGTACAAGAATAGACACTTCAGCCCACAATGTCTGTGAGGAACATGCTACCACGACTGTCACTTATCCACATGTACATAACCCATATCCCTCCATTCCCTGCATATCCTCTTCAACACCCTTTCCAAAGCCTCCACAACTTTTCTGTATCTTGGGATCAGCTTTTCTTGTCCAATCTCCATAACACATGACTACACCACTGTTCCAAAATATGTCCACATCACCCCACAGCTTCCACAGCTCTTTGGGATAACAAATTTCAAAGATCGCTGAGTCTCTGAAAGAGGAAATTCCTTCTCATATTGATACATGATACATGCACTAATTACAAAAAAGTAGGAGCCATTTAGCCCATTGAGTCTACACCAGTTCACTGCACTGCAATACCATCAGCTTATTCCCCCCTCATTCCATTCTCTGTTAGCCCTGCAACTTATTGCCTGTCGGAAGGGGCAGCACAGTGATGCAGCGGTGGACCTGTTGCCTTACAGCGCCAGAGACTCGGGTTCTATTCTGACTACGGATGCTGTCTGTACGGAGTTTATATGTTCTCCCTGTGACTGCATGGGTTTTCTCCGGATGCCCTGGTTTCCTCCCACATTCCAAAGGTTAATTGGCTTCTGTAAAATTTGTAAATTATCCCTAGTGTGTAGGATAGTGTTAGTGTACGGGGTGATCGCTGGACAGCGTGGACTCTTTGGGCCGAAGGGCCTGTTTCCGTGCTGTGTCTCTAAAGTCTAACGAATCTCTCCCTCATGCTATCACATCCTTCCTGTTGTGAGGCAGCTGGAACTGCACAGAGCATGCTAAGCGCAGTCTCACTAATGATTTGTACATCTGAGCAAAACACAAAGTGCTGGAGGAATACAGCAGATAAGGCAGCATCTGTACAGGGCATCTGTAGAGGGAACGGGCAACGTTTCAGGCCTGAACCTTTCGGCAGTCTAATGCAAGTCCCAGAACAAAATCATTGTCTGTCTTTTCCCTCCACAGATGTTGCCTGACCAGCTGAGTCCCTCCAGTACTTTGTGATTTGCTCAAGATTTCAGCATCTGCAGTTACTTGTTCCTCTTCTTTTGCACACCCGAGGCTGATTAGTGATATTGGGTTTTAGCTGTTCAAAGCTGAAGATATGCCGCAAAATAGTCCCGACGGCACTGCCTTTTTCAGTGCTATGTGAAAATCCATACTTCTGAGGTTGGAATCAAATTATATTGATTTCTGACGATCAATCGTGACGATCTAAAAATTAAGCAGGGAGCCTGTTGGTGCAAATTGTGCTTGAACAGTTCAATTGTTTTCTATTTTAAGTCTAAAAAGAACAATGTCAACTCCCTTGCAACACTCAAGTGAAGATCTCATTCTTCCCAGCATTGCTTCGGAATGACATAATTCCCTGGCAATGCTCATCCCACTGACGACATGACATTGCCAGCAATGGTCAGGAATTAAGATCGTTCCCCAGCAATGCTCTTGGAATGACATCGTCCTCCCGGCGACACTGGAGAATGACATCATCGGCCCAGCGACACTGGAGAATGACATCATCCTCCTGGCAACACTGTAGAATGACATCATCCTCCCGGCGACACTGGAGAATGACAACATCGGTCCAGCGACTTTGACATCATCCTCCCGGCAACACTGGAGAATGGCATCATCCTCCTGGCGTCAATGGAGAATGACATCATCCTCCAGGCGACACTGGAGAATGACATCATTCTCCCAGCGACAATGGAGAATGACATCATCCTCCCGGCAACACTGGAGAATGACATCATCCTCGAGGCGACACTGGAGAATGACATCATCCTCCCAGCGACACTGGAGAATGACATCATCCTGCCGGCGTCAATGGAGAATGACATCATTCTCCCGGCGACACTGGAGAATGACATCATCCTCCAGGCGACATTGGAGAATGACATCATCTTCCCGGCGACACTGGAGAATGACATCATTCTCATTTTCGAATCTGGTCACAAGGTTCTGAGATATGCCGCCTTTAGACACTCTCAACTCAACCAGGTTTTGGTACGGCTGCTTGCTCTAATGTTATATAGTATCCCTCTACAGTGAACCCTTTACTTGATCTACCTGCCAACCCACCTGCAAGATCCTCTCACCCACATCCAGACCCCACTAGCATCTCCCCATTGCCGTACCAGCCCTCAGAACCCAGCCCAAGCTCATCGCCCAACCCGACCATCTACCCATCTACCCACCACTCACCACTCAGCCAACCCATGGGTGGTGATCACCTTCACTCTCTCACCCCTGCCCTGATTCAGCCAAACATCCCCCCCCCCCAACACACACACACACAGCCACAGATCACCTCCACCCAATGCCAATCACAGATGCCTGACTCACCAACTATTTTCATCCATCCCTCATCCTGTCCTGCTTTCCGACCCATGATCCACCCCTTCCATATATTTCACCTCTATCCCTCAGTGACCACTTAGATTAGATTAGATTCTTTATTTGTCATTCAGACCTTTCGGTCCGAACGAAACTCTGTTTCCCTGCAGTCATACATATAATTAAAAATAAATAAATAAAAAATGACAGAACACACAATAAACACAAATTTAACATCCACCACAGTGAGTTCACCAAACACCTCCTCACTGTGGTGGAAGGCAAAGTCTTAAAGTCTGTGTCTCTTCCCTCTTTATTTCCCTCTGCGCCGAGGTGATCCAGGCCTCAGATGCCGCGACCGCACTGGGCGATGGTAAGTCAGTCCTGCGGTTCAACCGAGCTCTACGAATGGGCCGGTTCAACTCCGCGGCCTGGGGGGTCCACCGGGCCCGTGGTCGGGCCGCTGCAACCGCTCCGGGACCAAGTCGGGTCGCCGCCCCGGGACCGAGTCGGGTTTCCGCCGCCGCTGTCGCCGCCGCCGCTGCTGGAACCGCTCCGGTAGTCGGGCCACCGTTGCTGCTGCCGCCGCCGCCGCTGCTGGAACCGCTCCGGTAGTCGGGCCGCCGCTGCTGCTGCCGCCGCCGCTGGAACCGCTCCGGTAGTCGGGCCGCTGCTGCCGCCGCCGCTGCTGGAACCGCTCCGGTAGTCGGGCCGCCGCTGCCGCCGCTGCTGGAACCGCTCCGGGAGTCGGGCCGCTGCTGCCGCCGCCGCTGCTGGAACCGCTCCGGTAGTCACTGGAACCGCTCCGGGAGTCGGGCCGCTGCTGCCGCCGCCGCCGCTCCCAGATGCAGTATGTCCAGAACTGACTATTCCCCTGTGCGGGCATGAGACTGTGGCAGCAGGAGAGAGAAAGGCTCTTCTCAGTGACGGGATGATCAGAATTGATTCGGGGGCCGAGAGCCGTTGAATTTGCATGCAGCAGACCCACCATCAAAATAAATGCTGTCTCACCGCACGATAACTGATTTACTGATTAACAAGCCTTTTTACGCACCCATGAATATTTAGGCCGCAGTGAACTAAGCATTAAACCCAAATTCAGTCTTGATTGTACTTAGATTATAAATACTTATATACTTGTTAATTTCTCTCCCAATTTGCCAGCAGCAGATTTGGTCCAGTGTAGTTGAAAGATGAATAAAACTGTGAGTCTATTAATCACTTCAAAATAGCTCTCAGCCACTCAGTCTCCTTTATCTATTACCCATTTGCCCACACAAGTGATTTCAAAGTAAATAATTCGAAGTGAAGTGGCTTGGGACATTACTGAGGCACATAATCAGTTGCTAGAGGTGTACAAGTTTTGTTCTTTTAGAAACTTGCCTGTAATCTTCCTTTTATACAGGCTCCGAATGGCCTTTGTAAACATTTATTTCATAACAGGCTCCTTCCGGGTAAAGAATAAAAACATTTAGAGCATCAAGACTAAAGGTAGATACAATGTGCTGGAGTAACTCAACGGGTTTGGCAGCATCTCTGGAGAAAAGGAATATGTGATGTTTCGGGTGGAAAACCCTTCTTCAGACTGAGAGTCATGGAGTTGCAAACTAGAGCTAAGGGAAGGTACAGAACAAAGCAGACCCTGCATCGATGACTCATGAAAGTTAGAGCCCACAATGGTCTGTTGGTGGCTGGCGATGAGGTGATAATGAAGGAATACAAATGGTGAAATTAGCAAGAGGACTAGGGTGGGGGAGGGACAGAGAGAGAGGGAATTGAAGGGTTACATGAAGTAGGGAAATCAATATTCATGCCGCTGGGTTGTAAGCTGCCCGAGTGAAATATGTGGTCCTGTGCCTCTAATTTGTGCATGGCTTCACTCTGACAGTGGAGGAGGCCCAGGACAGAAAGGTCAGTCTGGGAATGAAGGGGGAATTACAATGTTTGACAACTGTGAGATCGTGTAGGCCAAGGCGGACTGAGTGAAGAAAAGGATGGGTGATGTTTTGGGTCTGGACAATTCTTCAGACTTCAGAATGAAGACTCTCCATTCCAAAAACCTTTCTACCTTAAAATCTTTAATGTCCTTACTCTAAAAGGACCATGAACTATATACTCTTCCCTGATTGTTGCCACAGCCTTACACAATCATTCCCTGCTGGAAGATAAATGGAATGAAGAATTCTCATTCTGAGTTCCAAAGCACAATAAAACAGAAGAACAAAGTAAATAAGTAAAAGAAATAGGTCAAACAGCCCCTCGAGCCTGCTCTTGCATTGAATATAACTGTGGCTCAACAGATTCCACAAGTCACACAATCCCATGTCCTTTGATTCATAGTGTCCATAAAAGCTTCACTCTCGGCATTCACACCTTTCTAGTCAAGTCAAGAAAGCGTGGGAGAGTGGCGCAGCTGGTGAAGTTGCTGCCTCACGGTGCCACAGACATGGTTTCAATCCTGACCTCGGGTGCTGCCTTGGTGGAGTTCTCCCTGTGATAGTGTGGGCTTCCTCTGGGTGTTCAGGTCTCCGCCCACATTCCAAAGACATACGAACTCCGTACAGACCCGCAGTTAGGATCAAACCCAGGTCTCTGGCACTGTGAGGCAGCAACTCCACCGCTGCGCCACTGTGCCATCCCTTCAGGAGCAAGCTAACATCGAAACACAAGGGTTTCAACTCAAGGAGGGCTGAGCAAATAGCACCAGAAGCTTTCCTTCTATCCTGTAGCTTGTGCCACATGACTTCCATTTGGTATATTTTGAGTTTTCTTCTTAATAATAATTTATATTTTTACCCAGACTTGATTTGAAAGATGGCACAATGGTCTTTGTGCTTGGTGTCTGAACCGAGGCCTCGATGGAGTGGGCTGCTGAGGCCCTGCAAAAGCCTGGGGCTCAATTGGATTGGCTGGTACTCCAAGAGGCCGAGCGCGTGGATTAGACACGGCCCGCAGTGGCACTGAGTGGTGGAGCAGCAGTGGACAACACCAACAATTTTCCTTGGCCAGTCGACACTGCAACACCGCCAGGACAACGGGGTCTTTTTGGCTAAGTTAAGAAATCTATATTTATAATAACTTTAGACGAATTATGGAAAATGGATAATAAATTAGGCATCTAAGAATATCAGTGGCAATGTGGTTGAGCCAATGACAATGAATCATGTATAGTCTTTGCATTGACTGGATAGCAAGCAACAAAAAAGCTTTTCACTGTGGTTCGTGACAATAATAAACAAAACAAAACAGATATTTTTACTGAACTGTATGCAAAAAAAGTATTTCACTGTATCTCGGTACATATGACAATAAAGTATCATTGAACCATTGTGCGTCTTTGGTGAGACAGGAGCTTGTCAGTGATGGGGATTCTTCCAGATAAACAAGAATAATAACCATCTACTATAAACCCACTGACTCCCATGGCTATCTGGACTACACTTCTTCCCTCCCTGCTTCCTGTAAGGACTCCATCCCCTACTCCCAATTCCTCCGTCTATGCCGCATCTGCACCCAGGATGAGGTGTTCCAAACCAGGGCATCGGAGATGTCCTCATTCTTTGGGGAACGGGGGTTCCCCTCTTCTACTATAGATGAGGCTCTCACCAGGGTCTCTTCTATACCCCGTAACATCCCCCACACTCGTAACAAGGGCAGAGTCGCCCTTGTCCTCACCTTCCACCCTACCAGCCGTCACATACAACAAATAACACTCCAACATTTTCGCCACCTCCAACGGGACCCCACCACTGGACACATCTTCCCATCTCCTCCCCTTTCAGCTTTCCGCAGAGACCGCTCCCTCCGCAACTCCCTGGTCAATTCGTCCCTTCCCACCCAAACCACCCCCTCTCCTGGCAGTTTCCCTTGCAACCGCAGGAAATGCTACACTTGTTGCTTTACCTCCCCCCCTTGACTCCATCCAAGTACCCAAGCAGTCTTTCCAGGTGTGGCAGAGATTCACCTGCACCTCCTCCAACCTCATCTGTTGCATCTGCTGCTCTAGGTGTCAGCTGCTCTACATCAGTGAGACCAAGCGTAGGCTTGGCAATCGTTTCACCCATCACCTCCGCTCGGTTCACAATAACCAATCTGATCGCTCGGTGGCTCAGCACTTCAACTCCCTCTCCCATTCTGAAACCAACTTTTTTTTCTTGGGCCTCCTCCATGGACAGAGAGAGGCTCACCATAAATTGGAGGAGCAGCACCTCATATTTTGCTTGGGTATTTTACACCCCAGCTGTATGAACATTGACTTCTCCAATTTCAAGTAGTCCCTACTTTCTCCTTCTTTCCCCTCCCCTTCTCAGCTCTTCCACAGCTCACTGTCTCCGCCTCTTCCATTCTCCTTCCTGCCCCCCCCCCCCCCACTCCCCCGTCATTCTGAAGAAGTGTCTCAACCCAAAACATCGCCTATTTCCTTTGCTCCATAGATGCTGCCTCACCCGCTGTTTTTTTCACCCAACATTTTTGTCTACCTCTGCAATGAAGGTTTGATCGTCTTATGGGCCTGTCCCACTTAGGCGATTTTTCGGCGGGCTGCCGGCGACTGTCAAGTTGCCGGCAGTCGCCTGAAAAACCGGCAACAGGAACAGCGACTGTCAGAGTGGAACACACACACACAAACACATTGCTTCCTTCACCAGCCCGTTATGCAGGCAGGGGACAGGGCAAGCGGGGGGAGCGCTGTCTAAAAAATTCACACGGTGTAAAGCCAAGGTGAAACAGACACACACCATGATGAACAGGAAGGTTGGCGCTGTAAAAAGACGGTGTATGGTAAGTCTTCTAAAAGAGGGGAAGTGGGGGGGGGGGAGAGAAGGCAGGAGAAGGGGGGGGAAGGCGAGGGAAGGGGGGAGAATGAGTGGAGACAACTTTTAAGAAGGGAGAGATACACGGCTTTGAAGTTCGGCGGACATTTAACATTACAGGTCAATTATCCTTGGTTGTGAAAACCAATGCTTCCTTTTTTCACTACTCTCCATGGCGACTTCATTCTGGTCGTCGCTAATTTTTCAACATGAGGAAAAATTCACGGCGACCATAATGAGGCCGCGACTAGTTCCCAGAATGCTGGAACTCCTCACGACCATGAAGGCAACTACCTGGCAACCACACTCGAACATGTGGCAACCATGTGGCGACTGCATAGTCTAGGTATGTTACAAAACTTACCTTGAGCAGCGCTGCAGTTCTGCCACTCCCCGTGTGCGCGACTTTGGCGCCTTTCAGAGGGGGGCGGGCTTAAAGTGCCGTTTTTCCACAGGCAGGGAAAATCGATCCATGTCGGACGATTTCGTTGCGGAAGAAAAATCGCTCCGACATTTCATGAATGAAGGTATTTTTAAATTACTCTAAATTATTTATTAACTAGAGTAATTTAAAAATCACCTTCAAAAGCGTGAGCGCCGACAACCAGAAGGATTTTGCGTAGGGAAGAAAAAAAGGTAAATAGTTTATTTTTATATTAATAGTTGTTTTTTTGGGAGGCTTTAATAATATTTTCATGTTGCGAAATGGGGTCCAAAAAAATGTATGAACCGGCTGTATTTTTCCTCCCGACTTCACAGCAAACCGCAACGTTCTAATCCACCGCATTCCACTAAAACCCGCTCGCTAGTTGATTTAAATGGGCATTAATTTACAGGAATCAAACTCTAAATACCTTCCATTTGGCCCAGAAATTCATGAAAATGAGATTTAAAAATTATGTTATATTGTGGATTATTGTGTGAATGTTATTTGGACACTTAGGAAATTTAAAATAAGTTTATCTTTTCTTAAGAAATGGATAGATGTTTGGATCTACTCATTGAATTTTGTAATTAGCTCCAATTAGATAACTAACTAATTATATGCTTTAATTTCAGGTCATCCAAGATCTTAATTTTTAAGAAAGTTATGGGCTTTTAACTGTTCCAGATCACAGCTTTTGAGTTAAGTCAATTGAAATGCAATGGGGAACAAGATGCTAATTTCCGAGTATGAAAATGGCCATAACTTTCTTAATACTGAAGATATGGAAGTGAATTAGGTGTCAAATTAAACTTCTCTTTATGCTTTATCTGATGGGATAAATTGCAGACTTGATTTTTAAAATCTCAAAATTTTGTAACATTGCTACATAGTCTCCTGCAGTCGCCTAAAAAGTCGCCTAAGTGGGACAGGCCCATTCGGAACACAAATAAAGATTCTATTCACACTGCTCACAGCCAGTTAACAATCTCTCCTCTGTTGCTTTATATCAAGCTGCGGGCATCTAAGATTGATGGATTCTGCAAACAAACCTAACATCTACTGAATAAATAGCAGCGAAAGTTGAAGCCAGGAAAAGCATGTACAGAAATTAGCAAGGAGGGACAACATAAGCAATGGCTGGATCACACAGTCAGAGCTCAAGATGAACAAAGAGGCAGGAAAGTGCTTGAACAAGCTCAGAAGTTGCAGGCAATCATACGAGGGATTCAAAAAGCCAGTAAGTACGTGTGGCTCTAATTTTCATGAAATCATGTTATTACTTTTATCCTGCATCTGTACACTGTGGACTTCTTGATTGTAATCATATATAGTCTTCGCTCACTGAAGATCACGCAACAATCATGTTGTATGGCATCTCTGTGTGGTATCTCAGCTGCACGGAGGCGGAGAGGAGAGCTCTTCAGCGCGTCGTCCACAGAGCGCAAAAGATCATTGGGACACCGCTACCAGCCTTGGAGGGCATCTACCACACACGGTGCCTTAGGAAGGCAGTCAACATCCATAAAGACTCCTCTCACCCTTGTAATGGACTGTTCGAACTACTCCCTTCCGGCAGATGCTACAAGGTCTTCTACGCCCGCACCTCCAGACTGAGGAACAGCTTCATTCCCAGAGCGACAGCGGCTCTGAACCGGCCCTGCTGAGTGAACCCCCATGGACTGTCTCCCTCGGATGGTCACGTCGCACAGACACATCTGCACTTTAGTCTGTTTTGGTTTTGACTGTTTACTGTTCAAATGTTCTTTTCACAAACCTTGTTCTTGGGGTATCTAAACCTAAATTTTATTAGTCGTTTAAGTTATGACATCGGATGGAGTTGCAAACCAAATCTCGTTGCACTTATGTGTAATGACAATAAAATATATTATTATTATTATTATTATTATTATTATTACTAATCTGAAGAAGGGTCTGGACCAGAAACATCACCTATTCCTTCTCCCCAGAGATGTTGTCAGTCCCACTGAGTTACTCCAGCATTTTGGGTCTCTCATGCAACAAAACATCTTTTCACTGTATCTCAGTGCACGAGACAATCAACAAAGCTAAACTAAACTTAACATAAGTGTAGAAACAAAGAATTGCAGATGCTGGTTTATACCAAGGACAGACACAAAGAGCAGGAGTAACTCAGCCGGTCAGGCAGAATCTCTAGAGAAAAAGAACGGGTGACGTTTCAGATTGGGACCCGAAGTCTGAGTCGAGTCTTTCGAACTTTCAAGTCTGAAGAAGGGTCCCGACCAGAAATATCACCCATCCTTTTCAGCCTTTTTCTCCAGACATGTTGCCTGATCTGTTGGGTCACAACAGCACTTTGTGTTACTGTTTGCTTCTCTAAATGACTGGTTATGTCATCCTTGATTTTACTTCGGAGTCACATGAGTGATTCTGTGAAGAACCCCGCCAGTGCGCATGCGCGTCAGTACATCAGCTGCATTGGTGCAAGCACCAGACTGGCAGGGCGGCGCTCCTGCCGGCGGTAAGTTAAACCTAGAAGGTACGTTTTTTTACTTACCAGGGATTTTTCAAGCAGGAGCCTCTCTTCACAGAGGTTTTCCTGCCAGATTCACAGCCCGACGAGTGGGCCGGCTATGGACTGTGTGGAGACCCCGGACCGACCGCAGAAGCGGATAACTGGCAAAAGATCGGGTTTTGAGATAAGCAGCCGCTGACAAGGCAGTCAGTGGCTTCCAGCCTGCGGGGATGCCGTGGAGTGACAAGTAAGTAATGCCAGAGTCGCGGACAGGGCGGTCAGTGGCTCACAGACGTTGGTCCCCCAGGCAGGGGGTAAAATTGGTGGAAGAAAGGACCCGTTCAGCCCTATTGGATGAGTCGGGCTTCAAGGGTTTTTTCTCTAATAAAAAAGTTTGCATGTATGCTATAGTGTTTTTAAAGTCAAAGTCAAAAGTTAAAGTCAAAGTCAAAAGTCAAAAGAGTTTATTGTCATGTGTCCCTGACAATTAAATTCTTTCTTTGCTTAGCACAAGTTGCTGTGAAAGGGTTAAAATTGCTTTAACCCTTCACAGGTAAAGCTCTACACTAAAAATTTGAATAGTGAGCCTACACTGTAGTATCGTGGGCCTATGGGGGCAGGCTGCGCCAGCAGCGCCTGGCAGGGCTGCTTCGTGTATGAAAGCACAGGCCAACAGGAGACCCGTGCCAGCAGCGCCTGGGACAGGGCTGTTTCATGTGTAATAGCGCGGGCCTATGGGACTGGCCGCGCCAGCAGTGCCTGGGACAGGGCTGTTTCATGTCAAAAAGCGCCGGCCTCTACGAGAGGCGGTGCCGACAACGCCTGGGACAGGATAGTGTTGCTCGTGGTAACACATAAGTCTGCTAGGCCCATTGAGTCGGGGGAAGATTCCCCACCGGGGCTGGATAGCAACATAATAGGCCCTCGGAGTCGGGGGAAGATTCCCCACTGGGACAGGATAGTGCATTTGAACGACTATCCCAAATGCAGCAACTATTGCATACAGTGCTACAGCAGGGCACACGCCAGCAGGAGGAGTGTCAGCGCCACCCTGAACAAAAGGCGCCAGCAGCACCTAGTAGAGAGCTGCTTGATAGCACTCTCATGGATGTTGAGGCGCGTGCCATGTGTCATCTTAGTTCTAACCCCGACTCTGATGGTAAGGTTGAGCCAGAAGTTCCATCACTGCAGGCCGCACCAGCAGCGCCAGTTGACAGAGCTGCTTCAGGCCTCCCTCTTGGAGGCGGAGACTAAGATGGGTCAGTATCCTGCTGACGCCGAGTCTCAGGGTATGGCCATGGGGCATACCCCAAGGGATGAAGGGCACATGTCAGAGGTACCTTTTCCTGACAAGAAAGTTGCCATCCCAGCAGAATGTTCTATTCGGCTATTGGTCCACTGGTTTCATATCAGCATAGGTATCCTGCGGCCTGCGGCAGCGTCTGTTTAGGGCTGCCTACGAATCATCCTATCTGAGGAGGGCAGTGCGAAAGGTCAAGATATAACTGACTTCAGGCTCTAAAGAAGTCGATGGAACATACTGGAGCACATATGTGCCGGCAATGAACAGTGCCAACAGGGGGATGTGAGAGCCAGCCGCCGAATCTGTTACTCAGGTGTCAGGGGAGAAAACCTGACAGATGAATCAATTAAGGCCAACGATGGGCAAAGGTTCATCGTTTCAGAACGTACTCCAGGCGCTCATTGGCAGTAGGAGGTTCACTGGAGCGGGGGGCAGCATGACAGCTGGGCAGAAGTTCCACGCACCCTACCAACCCTACTCAACAAAGTGGGTCTGGCACTTCGGAAACATGGGTAAGTGCACTACTCACAAGTTGTAAGATTTACACTTGTTTATACAACACACAAAGGATAAAAATATCTGCTTAGACGCACAGTACTAGCATTCCAAGCTAGTTTGTATTATGATCAGGGTTGTCTTTGAAGATAAGGTTAGGAAATCGGGCCAAAGTTCTCATGCAAAGCACCCATGGAATAACGCAGGAGTGGCCTGTTTATTATGAAAAATGGAGAGTGTCGGGCATGTGAACTTTCCGGTCTCAAAGATCCATTCTATGCAGTTCCCATTACAGAGGTTATCAAAGACAATATAACTATACTAATAACAGTACAACATTGCGGAATGGGATAAACTGTTTGTTGGTCATTGGGATTTACCTTTAACTATTAATTAGCCTATGACTCCGTCCTGTGGCAAGAGATTGGATTTAATAGCAACCTGTTATAAAACTGACTTCTATTTCATCAAGAGTAATTGGCAATATAGTAGCTGTGCAAATCAAGGAACTGATATCGTGCAAAGTAGCGACCTCTCAAATGATATGTAGACCATTGTTAACAACCTTATGCTATTATCAACTGAAGCTACCTCAGTCACAATGATGAACAAACAGTATTCAGCATTGCTCCAGTAATTTGGTCGGTCGAATTCAGCTATTACAAACTGATGCTAAGAGCTCTAAGGTGAGAAGTTCCGAATACCATCCCTAGTTGGAGGTAGTGGAGATTTGCAAGCGTTACCAATTCTTCAGTTGTTGGCATCAACTAAATATATACACTAGATGCACCCCATGGGTAAGAGGCTATTGAGTGAATATACATAATCTACATGCTCAACTTCAAGTTGATACACTACGGTGGTGGCATATGTTAGTCACATGGCAATCAAGTAAAAGTATCCTGTAATAATTTACCTAATCTCCTTTGCCACTGGTGTATCATCCAGTTCAGATCGATGACAACACAGAATAGGTATTGGACCTCAAAGTATTATGAAAGTATGGTTCAATGCTACATCGAATATCGACATGTTGGTTTCATGTTTATTCACTGATTGCAAAAATATGTGGCAGAACAGTGCGGAGAAATACATTCTCGCTACAAAAAGGAGGAATGTTCTTTTATGTCTTCCTCCATTTTGCCTCATTAGTCGGGTCTTAAAACAGTCAGCAAGACCTTGCTTTAGGTTTCGTACTGTCTGACTGGCTAAGCAGCCATGTTGCCTGCTTTCGTCAGGCATAATAATACAACGGTATACGGTTATTCTAAAAAACAAAAACTTTGCTGGTTCAAACTGTGGTTCAGGAAACCGGCCTCTGCATAATAAAAAAATTATTGACTTACACATTCTGAATGGATTGACTTACGGCTCAGGTTGTCACATCAAGCCATGGATGTGCTCACTACAGAGTGCAGGGATAGCACCCAAAAATGCAGTACATTCCTATTGAGGGGATCGGAAGCAGGTTTCTTTAAATGTTAATGTTACATTTAATACGGTGCAGATGACTGACGTCTTGCAGTTCAATCTTAAATGGTCTTTGACAATAATTCAGTATAGAGCCACTGCAGCTGCAACAAACGGGAAACACACTGTTCGGTTCAACCCCGGATATCGAGTTGTAAAAGAGATCTTGACACAAGTTGTCCCACAACAAGTATATGCAGTTTGGATATTGAAAATGTGTTAACTTTACTTCACCAGGGGGTTCCAGCTACATCCTTAGTCATGACACTAATATCAGCACAACGAGGGCAAACATTGCAAACGCTGTGGCTAAATAGGATGGAATTGGCTGCAGGTGCCATTACATTTTACATTCTGATCTACACAAGCAGAGCAGACCAGGGGTTGCATGATTTAAGATCATTTTTCGGATACCCCACAGACTCATGTGGGAGGGCAGGCTTGCTATATTATATCAAGGCCACCAGAATCCTAAGAAGTGTGGAATCGGCACTGTTTATGAAGCGACGAACAACCACACAAGGGAAGGTCGGTTCAAACTATTTCAAGGTGGCTGCAGCAGGTTCTGGTTTATGCAGGTATTAACACTGACGAATGTGCATCTCATTCCACCAGGGCAGCATCAATGTCAGCGGCCAGGGCAATGGACGTTCCCATCGACCATATCGTCGTGACCGCAGGATGGTCAACTGAATTGATTAAAACTTTTTTTTTTTTTCATCATAGGCCGGTTACTGACCCGGGGCTTTTGCCCATTCTGTTTTGCGTCCACTTTAGCCTCCCCTGAGATACAGGGGTTGCTATTGATTTCTTTATTATCGTAAACCATTAATTCATTTGAATCAATGTCATGCTTAATGCATTTTTTGATTAGTCACTCATCCTGAGTCAATCGATGCAGTGAGACGCTGAGATTTAGATCTGTGACATGAAATCACAGGGCTTTAAACCCTTCACGGAATCACTCACGTGACTCCGAAGTAAAATAGTAAGATTGAACAAGTTAGGTCTTTATTCTTTGGAGCGCAGAAGGTTAAGGGGGGACTTGATTGAGGTCTTTAAAATGACAGGATCGATTTTAACATTTAAAAGTAAAGTGGATAGGTATATGGACGGGAAGGGAATGGAGGGGTATGGTCTGAGTGCAGGTAGATGGGACTAGGGGAAAATGAATGGTCGGCACGGACTGGAAGGGCCGAGAAGGCCTGTTTCCGTGCTGTAATTCTTATATGGTTATATGGTTATTGAACGAGACCTTACCAGTTTGAAGTTTGATCTTGATTTTATGAGGAGTTACGTTGGTGATTACGTGCCCTCCACGCCCAACCCTCTCTCATAAAGGTCATCTGGTAGTTCTCAAGTCACTCATCTTACTATGTCACTTTGGTAATTGTTATTTGTGATTTCATACCGCTGCTTTGAAGATTGACGCGCATGCGTACTGGCGGGGTTCTTCACGTAATCGCCAACGTAACTCCTCATGAAATCAAGATCAAACTTCAAACTGGTAAGTTCTCATTTAATCTTACTATTATAGACTCTGGCACCTTGCTCCGGTATTAAAGCAAACAGACCTTTAGCTCTTGGGATTTGCCTTATAATTTGTCTTTGGTCTTTTTCAATGGAGTTACATGTGCAGTTTTTCGGAGGGAGCACAGGGGAGGGTGGGGCATGGGGTTAGACAGGGGTAGAAGGGAGAGGGGGAGGGTTATGTAGTTTCCTAAATTTGTAGAATTCAATGTTTGCTGTGTCCTTCACCATTTAGGCTGATGAAAAGGACTGATTTAACATCCGCCATTTCCAAATCTTATGTTATTAATACCTCGGTCTTGTTCACCAAGGAATAACTTACCCTAGACCACCTCTTCCTTTACAAATTATTTGCTGTTTGTTTTAGTATTGCTTCCCAGTGTTCTCTCATAATCCATTTTCTCCCTGCTGATTAACTTTTTAATCTCTTGCTGTTGGTTCTTGTAAAATTCCTAATCCTCTGGTCCACCAGTCGTCCATAACACTTTAGAGTCAAGAGTCAAGAATGTTTATTGTCATATGTGCTGAAACGGGACAATAACATTCTTACTTGCAGCAACACAACAGATATGTAAACATAGTAATCTGTAAACACCATGATAAACAGCAATGAATATTCAGTACCTGTATGTCTGTATTATATGTGTGTGTGTGTGTGTATATATATATATATATATATACATACATACACACACGTGTGTGCGTGTGTATACATATACATACTGAATATACAAGTTCATTATTATTTAGTGTTTTGCTGACATCCTTTGTTAATCATCCATGGGAATCATTTTTCTGGGAATCCTCATCCACATTGGTCTGCCTGCCCATTCCAAACAACTCTATCTTCATAACATTGTAATTGGTCTACTTGAAGTTTTCAGTAAGGGTGGCAGAGTGGCACAGTGGTAGAGCTGCTGCCTCTCAGTGCCAGAGACTTTGGTTCAATCCTGACCTCGGGTGCTGCCTATGCACATTTTCCCTGTGACCGTGTGGATTTCCTCTGGTTGCTCCAGTTTCCTCCCACGTCCCAAAGATGTGCAGGTTTGCGGATTCATTGGCCACCGCAATTGCCACTAGTGTGCAGTGAATGGATGAGAAAGTGGGACAACAGAACTAGAGTGAATGGATGGACTCAGTGGACGTGAAGAGCCTGCAGCTGCATATGGTATTAAATGACCTCCATTTACGCACTATATTAATCTATTTTTTATATAATCTATATACAGCCTTCAATGTATTTAATGAATCCAATGTATTTCCATGCTGTATATCAAAACTAAAGTTGATCAATACTGCCTAGAAGATTGATAATCATAACACTTTTATTAATTTTTGACAAATTTAATTTCAAGCAACCATGGAAGGATTTGAAAGCATGTATGCTGATCAACTATCTGAGCCTCTGGAAGTATGTCTGATAAACTAAGCACCAGACCACATTGTCCATGTGATATGTCTTGACTATAGTCCTGTTTCTGTAGTGGAAAAGTTTAGTTCAGAGATACAGCATGGAAGCACGGTGTTTGCGCCAACCAACAATAGTTCTATGTTTTCACACTTTTGTAATCTACCCCTAAAACATTAAGCATCAGTATTTTTTGAAGTATTTACAGTAGAGCATGACACATGATCCAGCATTGCATAAGATACTTGCTACTGACATCACTCTCAGGAAGAGTGTGTCATCCTCCACATCATTGATGAGGCTGAAAGCATTTAGTGTCTATCGCTGCAGCAACAGTAAGTGGGGTAGCACAACATGAGTCACGACTGTTTCACAACAGCACCTACACAGTAGGATGTCGCTTCAACCAGGCTTCAGTACAATGCTCTTGAAGAACACTTTGTCCTCTTTTCTGTCATGAATGTTGCCTGTTGTTGACCGATCTAAATGAAAAAGGAGCTACAAGCCGATTAAACTTGATGTGGCCTGTTTTAAAGTTATGGTGAACTGATGTGTCTAACTGATGAAATAAATGTCATTCTTTGCTCTGTGCTGATAGCCATTTCCATTTTCCTGTATTGCACAATTGAGTTTGTGGAATATGCTCAGTTCGCTTGGATATGGCTTATCGTTAATTGAATATACACCACTCACTGCTCCAATAAGGTGATGGTTTTAGTTTAGTTTATCATTGTGATGTGTACTGAGGTACAGAGAAAAGATTTTTTGTTGCGTGCTATCCAGTCACCAAAAAGACTATACATGATTACAATTAAGCTGCCCACAGTGTACGGATATGGGATAAAGGGTAAAACAGCAAGTGCAAGATAAAGTCCAATTAGTTTGAATGATGAAATTGAATGGAAATAGAAACTACTTGATTTCCAATGAGTGTAGAAAGTGCCATGACCCAAGAAAGTTTAAGAGAGAATTCTGTTTTTAATAGCTATGTGTGTACAACAACAGCAAATTCTCAAATTTTGGGTAAGAACAAAACTCTTCTTCCCCACTAATCCCCCAGCCACCTTTCTTTCTTGTGTCTCACCTGGACTCATATTGATTTCTCACCTCTCCCACAACTCCTCCATTCTCTTGCTTCACAATTCACCACTCTTTAATCCTTTTGTCTCACACCTTATATGTCTTTTCATCTCTGACCTTTGTCCACCATCTGCCTTTCACTTGTATCAACCTATTATTTGTCTGGCTTTGTCCTGCCCCTCCTCTCTACCAGCTTTCTCCCTGCACTCTGCAATCAGTCTGAAGAAGGGTTCCCAACACAAACATACCTATCCTTTTCTAGAGAGATGCTCCCTGACCCACCGAGTTACTCCAGTGCTTAGTGTCTTTTTTTTGTACAGCAGCATCTTAGTTTAGTTTAGAGATACAGCGTGGAATCAGGCCATTCGAACCAACGAGTCCTCCCCAATCAGTGATCCCCGTACACACACTATGGACAATTTACACTTATACCAAGCCAATTAACCAACAAACCTATATTCCTTTGGAGTGTGGGAGGAAACCAAAGATCTCGGCGAAAACCCACATGGTCACAGGGAGAAGGTACAAACTCCGTACAGACAGCACCTGTAGTCGGGATCGAACCCTGGTCTCTGGCGCTGTAAAGCAGCAACTCTACCACTGTGCTATGACACCATTTTCAGGGAACAATGTACCTGTCCTCCTAGCTCCCTCTGCTCCACTACACTCTCCATGGACTTCAATTCACCGTGAAGGTCCTGCCCTGATTTGACTTTCCAAATCGCATAACCTCACACTTATCTTCATGAAACTCTGGTAGCCATTCTTCAGTACACTTGCCCAGTTGATCGTGCCTGCTGTAGAAGATTGTATGTAGAAATCTCTTATCACAAATGGTGATAAATCCCTGTATTTATGGCGACTAACTCATTAGAAGTATTTAAAGTGGAGGTAGGTAAATATTTTAAAGATAAGGCAATTGCAGGATGAGGGAATTCTGGGACAGAAAAAAATAGTTGAAGCCTGGGCTAGATCAGCCATGATTATATTAAATGATGTGTAGGCCCGAAGGCCTTAAGTTTGAGGAGTATTAGTAGAGAGAGAAAATAGGGTTAAATTGGCTTGAAGGGAATTAAATTTGTCAGGTGTTTGCCCAATCCCCGAGAGATCAAATTTTAGTTTTTAGTTTTAGAAGTTCAGCGTGGAAACAGGTCCTACAGCCCACCGTATCCGCATCGACCAGCGATCCCCACATATTAACACTGCCCCACACACACACACAGAAAGATTTGCATTCATACCAAGCCAATTAACCTACAAACCTGTACGTTTTTGGAGTGTGGGAGGAAACCGAATATCTCTGAGAAAAACGAGGAGAACGTACGAACCCCACAAAAACAGCACACGTAGTCGGGATCGAATCAGTGTCTCTGGCACTGAAAGGCAGTTGTCAGGCAGTTTTTAATTTTTAAAATACAGCTTAGAAACAGGCTTTTTGGCCCACTGAGTCCACATTGACCAGCTTTCAACAGTATACTAATTCCACCCTTCACCGCAGAGACAATTTTACAGAAGTTAATTAACCTACACGCCTTTGGAGTGTGGGTGGAAACCGGAGCACCCGGGCAAAACAACGTGGTCACAGTGAGAATGTACAAACTTCGTACTGACATCATCGCAATCAGGATCGAACCCGGGTCTCCGGCGCTGTAAGGCAGCAACTCTATCGCTGCGCCACCGTGCCACCCCAGGGGCTACTTCAATGTATTGATGATTTGGATGTTAGCATAAAATGTGGAGTCAATATTTGCAGCAAAAAGTACAATTATTTATATACAAGACCCAAGGCAGCTGTAAAGAGTTAATGGAAGGATGAGTAACTAGTGAAATAAGTTGTTGATCTTGAATCAGGAAATGTAAGGCAATGCAATTTTGGTAGAATGGGGGGGGGGGGGGAGAAATAACAGAGGTAAATATAAATAGAAGCAGGCTCATTTCTGCCGAAGATCTTAGAGATTTAGGGATGTATTTTCTAAGACTAATAAAGATAGCACCTCAGGCTGTAAAAAAAACATAATGCAATTTGAGGTTTTATCACAAGCATACACTATAAAACCAAAGGAAATATAGATAGCCGATATAAAATCTTATTAAGACAACTGTTGGAGTGGTTTGTGTAATATGGGATGAAATAATATAGGAAGAATATTGAGGCTACACACATTTGGATGTTTTATTGTTCTGCACTTAAATAAATATTGAAAATCTGGGCCATTTCCATCGGAGCAGAAATCACTGGGCATTCTGATAGAAATACATAAAGCAACAATTTGCAGGGTCAAATCAAAGGGCCTGGGATGTAGGAGTAAATGGGAAGATTGGAAACAAAGGAAAAGATAATCCTAATAAAACAGGGAACAGCCCTGGCAGATCCATGATAGACTTTGCCATTGAAGCCGAATTGGCATCTGTGGTCTGGATGGATTTGGACAGATGAATTGGGAAAATTTACCCAAAGACGTTACCCTACCAAGAACCAGAGGACATAGATTTAAGGTGAGGGGAAATGGTTTAATAGGAACCTGAGGGGCATTTTTTTTTTAAACACAAAGGGTGGTAGATATCTGAAATGTACTGCTGAAGGAGGTAGTTGAGGCAGCTACCATCGCAATGTCTAAGAAACATTTGGACAGTTACACGGATAGGACAGGTTTAGAGGGATATGGGCCAAATGCAGGTAGGTGGCACTAATATAGATGGGGCATGTCGCTCGGCGTGGGCAAGTTTGGACAAAGGGCCTGTTTCCGCACTCCATGATTCCATGCTCCTGGTAATGATAGTCCTCATACCTTCTGCATGAATCTGTGGCTCTTGATCTGAGAATGATCAGGACCAAATGATAAGAAGGATTTTTCTGAGGCAGATTGTATGAAATGAAGAAGTTTCAATGAAATACTCTGTGATTTTCCAATGTTCTACACAGTAAGGAAGTTTTGAAAGAATACAATTCGGATAGAGAAGGGTATGAGTTTATAGTGAGCTGACAGAGCTTTGGAGGAGATATAATGAAGAATTTCTTCACCCAGAAGGTGACTGGAGTTTGAAAAACATTACATGAGAGTAGTCAAGTCAATCAAACTTTATTGTCATTTAGAAATACATTGATATATGCAGTTCCAAATGAAATTATGTTGCATTTGGATCCCTGTGCAACACGATAAAGAAGGATAGACATGGATAAAATGGATAAAAAGGATAAAAGGATAAATAGATATTGGTGGCAGCCCATTACATGGCATTCAGGAGTCTGATGGCTCATGGGAAGAAGCTGTTGCAGAACCTTGATGTTCTGCTCCTTATGCTGCGATACCTTTTTCCCGAGGGCAGCAGAGTGAACAGTCCATGATGGAGATGTGTGGGGTCTTTTATAAAACTGCTGGACTTAGACACGCAACGTTTGGTCGCAATATCCCTGATTGAGGGGAGAGAGGTCCCGATGATTTTTTCCGCTGTCTGCACAGACTTCCAGTCGGAGGCTCTACAGTCCCCAAACCAGACAGAGATACAGCTGGTCAAAATACTCTCTATGGTGCCCCTGTAGAAAGTAGTGAGGATGGGATGGGGGAGGTGAGCTCTTCTCATCCGGCGCAGAAAGTGCAACCGCTGCTGCGCTCTCTTAACTGTTGATGAGATGTTATTCGACCAGGTCAGACTGTTAGTGATCTGCACCCCCAGGAACTTTGTGCTACTGACCACCTCCACATCGCTGTCATTGATGTGAAGTGGTATGGGACTGTGCCGGGTTTTCCTGAAGTCGACGATAACCTCCTTTGTTTTTTCGACATTCAGGATCAGGTTGTTCGTATTGCACCAGTCCACCAGTTGTTTCACCTCCTCCCTGTAAACCAGCTCATTGTCGTCCCTGATGAGGCCCACCACTGCTGTGTCATCTGCGTACTTCATGATGTGGTTTGTACTAAACCTGGCACAACAGTCGTGAGTCATCAGGGTGAACAGCAGTGGACTCAGGACACAGCCCTGAGGGGAGCCGGTGCTCAGAGAGATGGTGTATAGAGTATAGAAACAAGGAACTGCACGTGCTAGTCTACATGGGAAAAAAAGGCAAAGGGCTGGAGTAACTCAGCGGGTTAGCAATTTAACATTTAAATTGATTACTGCCTGACCTGCTAAGTTACTCCAGCCCTTTCATAAGTTCATAGTTGATGCTCCTGGAGCAGAGTTAGGTCATTTGGCCCATCACGTCTACTCTTCCATTCAATCATGGCTGATCTATCTTTCGCTGTCAACCCCATTCTTCTGCCTTCTCCCCCTATCCCCTGACGCCCGCACTAATCAAGAATTTATTTGCGTCTTTTGCTTGAAAGAATGGTGGAAACAGGTACACTCACAACATTTAAGAAGTATTTACACGAGCACTTGACCCACCAAGGTATAGAAAGCAGCATACCTAGTGCTGGTAAATAACATAAGAGTAGATGAGCAAGGGTACAGTGGGCTAACTTGGGTACAGGGTATTTTTGTGCTGCATGTTTCCAAGAGTCAAGAGGATTTAATTGTCGTATGAACCGACAATGGAACCATGACATATGTACTTGCAACAGCTTAACAGATTGAGTACTTTTGGCCCCCAGATCTGAGGAAGGATGTGCTAGCATTGGCGAGGGCCAGAGGAGGTTTACGAGAATGATCCCAGAAATCATTGGGGTTAACATATGATGAGAATGTGATGGCACTGGACCGCTACTCGCTGGAGTTTAGAAGGATGAGGGGAAACCTCACTGAAACTGACCATCGATCACCTGTTCATGCTAGTTTAGCTTAGAGATTCAGCACAGAAACAGGACCTTAGGCCTATCGAGTCCACACCGACCATCGATCATCCATTCACGCTAGTTTACAAACTGTTGTTTCACTGTTCTCTGAGGGTCGAAGGCACTGTCTCTATATAGTGCCTTCGACCCTCAGAGAACAGTGAATCGCCTGGTTAGTGTGGATGTAGAGAGGATGTTTCCGTTAGTGGGAGAGTCTGGAACCAGAGGTCAAAGTCTCAGAATAAAAGGACATTCTTTTAGAAAGGAGATGAGGAGGAATTTCTTTTGTCAGAGGGTGGTGAATCTGTGAAATTAATTGCCACAGATGGCGGTGGAGGCTGTATTGGGTGGTGTGAAGGCATAGATTGACAGATTTTTGATTAGTAATGGTATCAGGGGTAATCGGGAGAATGAGGTTGAGAGGGAAAGATAGATCAGTTATGATAGGATGGCAGAGTAGACTTGATAGGCCGAATAGATTAATTCTGCTCCTACAAACGTATGAATAGGCCCAGACATGCAATAACACTTAGATAGTATATATAATAATAATCAGAAATGCAATAAATGAATAGCCGTAATACACGGTAACAATAATAGCTGGTAGTAATAAAAGTGCTACTTTAACTTGAGTTTAATTTTAGTACATTGTTTGAAGATCTCCAGATTTAAACTCCTGCACCTGTTCTTGATAACTTTGCACTTGTCTGGATGTCCTGGCTTGGTCTATCATCCTGAGTATGAAGAAGTTTCTGCATCGGTGAAAACATTATCCTCCTATCCATGTGGGGGGGGGGGGGGGGGGGGGGAGCGGAGACAATGTTAAATGTTGTAGTTAACTTTTAGAGCGATTTGCCAGCTGAATATATTGCTTTTTCCTATCACATGGTTTGGGGTGTATGAGAAGAGAGTGAGATCACCTGCAAAGTTCTCCAAAGAATCAGAATGATCTCAGTCTTTAGTTTTAGAATCGTGAGGTGCTCCTTTGTTAGGCAATTTCACTTTATTGTCATTGGACCAATCACTTGGTACATTTTCCCTTTTCCAGACTGATGTGAGCAGGAGGTTTCGAAAAACCCTAACTCAGGGTTTATTCTTCCTTCAAATTTTCCGAGCCGGAGTCCTTTCCTTTGTAATGGCATGTCTTCCCTGAGGGTCGCTCCGCTCTCCAGCCAGCAGGGAAAGAAAGCAGGATCTCCCTATTAACTGTGCCTCTCTTTGCAGACTTGAACCAAGACTGAGCAGCCGGGACAAGTCCATGACCGGCAGAGTCACGTCAACTGCCCAGACGACGAGGGCTGTTCCTAAACATCTCTTTATTTTAATCTTCAAACAAAAATCTCTTACCCTACAACGGGTGCGCTGGTGCAGTCATTGTCAATCCGCCATCTTCCCCGATGCCACACCTAGGGGCGGCAGGCTGGTGGCACAGGTTCGAACCTGACTCTGGGTGCTGTCTGTTTGGAGTTTGTACGTTCTCCCCGTGATCACGTGGCTTTATCTCAGGTTCTCCGATTTCCTCTCACACTTCAAAGACGTACAGGTTTATAGGTTAATTGGCTTTGGTAAAAAATTGTAAATTGTCCCTGATGTGTTGGATAGTGCTAGTGTACAGGGATCGCCGGTGGGTGCAGACACGGTGAGTCGGAGGGCCTATTTCCATGCTGTATCTCTAAACTATATTAAACCAAACCAAACCGTCAGAGTATTTGAAAACTTGGATGATGCCTTCCACTATTGGGGCATCTGTGCTGATCTCAAAATCTTCAACTGCTTCCCAGATGTTTGTTTCTATATTTGATGGCTCCCTGTTCAGTAGCTCTTTGGATAAGTCATTTTATTTCCTTTCATACTCTTTTCTCGATGTTAGTAGTGCCCTTGATTATCCCTGATGAGTATATTTGTTGATCTCAGCTGTTTGCAACTGATAAGCCGTATCATTGTACTGATGTTCTTTGTTCATCCCAGGGAGTGATATCCAATACTTGTTTTGGCAGATTATCAATAGTGTTGCTGTCCGCTCTGAAGAAGTATCTGACCTCCTGAAGTATCTTGCTTGTGCTTTTAGTCTAGTTTAGTTTAATTTAGAAATACAGCATGGAAACATACCTCTACTTGCCTTCTCCCCTGACTCTCAGTCTGAAGTAGGATCTCGACCCTAAACCATCCAAATCTGTCCGACTTTTCCCTGTAGCCAAGAACTCTTAATCCTGGCATCATTCTGGTAAACATCCTCTGTACCCTCTCAAAATTCTCCAGATCATTCCTGTAATGAGGTGACCAGAACTGCACACAAACTAAAGGTCCATAAAACTGCAACACGACTTTTGCAGATGGCGCAGTGGTAGAGCTGCTGCCTCACTGCGCAGAGACCCAGGTTTGATCCTGACTACTGGTGTTGGCTGTATGGAGTTTCCACATTCTCCCTGTGACCTAGTGGGTTTCTACCGGGTGTTCTGGTTTCCTCCCACACTCCAAAGACGTGCAGGTTTGTTGGTTAATTGGCTTCCGTAAAATATTGTAAATTGTCCCTGGTGTGTAGGGTAGTGCTAGCGTTCGGAGTGATCGCTGGTCGGCGCGGACTCGGTGGGCCGAAGGGCCTGTTTCCAAGCTGTATCTCTGAAGTCAAATCCACAGGTCCCATAACACTTAGACCAACGGCCAACTTTACGATCATCGCGCACCTTATGTGGCTCAGTGCAGAATTTTCACAACACATTTCACACTAAGATGGTTATCTCAATTGTAAGCAAATTAAAAACTATTCTTGGTGTTGCAAGAAGTCGAGTAAAATAAATCACAAGGCTATCCCAGCACGGTGCGACTCTTGTGCCTCACCACGTAGCCTGCATCTCAATGCTGACAATGAGTATCACAAGTGTAGATCGGTTATTGCATGTGACCCAATCATCGTAGAATATTACTATTCCGGCACTTCTGAGGGGGCTCATTGGTGAATTCCCGGTTGAGGTGGTTCATTCATGAATCTTCTGTTATCGGTCGGTGTTTGTCGTCTATTGAAACCCGTCAGGTTTATGGTCTTCTGAGTGTCAAACTGGTCGCTTAGTGGGGCAACAATCTCAGACTTTCAGCAGGCACGCACTGCTTGTCATTCAAAAGCTACAGAGACACTTTTCCACATTCGGAGCACCTGTCCATCTGCAAACTGACAGCAGAAGACAATTTACCAGCCACGCATTCAAACACTTTGCCAACCGATGGAACTTCCACCATGTCACAAGCAGCCCCGAATACCCTCAAAGGAACGGGCTCGCTGAACGGGCCTTTAGGAGCGCAAAACAACTGATGGAAAGCGCCCACTTGGCCAAGTCGGATGTGTATCTAGACCTCTTAAACCTCAGAAACATCACCAGAGACGGGGTCCTGGGCTCATCAGTCCAACGCCTGATGGCTAGAACAACGAGACCACCGATAACAATTGCCCAGCAGAAGCTGGTGCCACAGGTGCTGGAGCCAGCCGCGTCCAGAAGCGCATCCAGGAGAAACACAACATCCTGAAACGATCATACGACAAGTCCAGCAAACCGCTGAAACCGCTGCTGCGGGGCCAAGTCGTCCGCTTGCAAACTACTTTGGGACATTCCCGTCTAGGTTGCGTTGTCAGCCTGTCTAAGGAACCCTGCTCCTACCTTGTCGATGTCGATGGCGCCCTGTACCGTCGGAGCCGCCAACACTTGCTGTCTGTAAAGGAACCCCGTCCACCACCAGCCGATCCCTTTGCTCCACCTTTGATGTTCCAGCCGTCTGCTGCTGCTGCTGCTATCACTAGTCCCAGCATGTCCCGTTCTCCGCCGCGACCGGCGGCTCTGTCTAACAACATCACTACCTCTCCCACATGCTCTCCCTATCGGTCGCCTCAAGTGTCCCCAGCTGCTTTCTCACTTCTGGGTTCACTGCCTCCCTCCCCCACTAACCTTTCTGGCGCAGAGGGAGAGGGGGTCGCATTAGTGGACCGCCTGACAGATACGGCGAGTATGTTTAAATTCGAGAGTCGCATGTGTGTTTAACTATATTTGCTTTTTACAGGGAAGGATGTAGATTGGTTATTGCATCTGAACCAATCATAGCAGAAATAACATCACTAACCCCACCTTACTGTATGCTTTATACCAACACCCACTTCCTACACTAGGCAGTCTTGGAAGTGGTGATGATGAACTAGCAACTAACAACCTGCTGTACCGCTATATTAAGTGTGTCATTTAAAGATGACTTTAAACTCCAGACTGTGTAGTATACTTATTTACAACAAGTGATTCAGGAAGGGACCCATATTAATGGGCATGGACAGGCAAAGCAACCCACTCACCTGCCTTCCTCCCAGTGTGTAGGAAGGAACTGCCGATGTTGCTTTGTACCAGATAGACACAGAATGCTGGAGTAACTCAGCGGGGCAGACAGCATCTCTGGAGAGAAGGACTGGGTCATAAGGTCTGAAGAAGGACTACGTCCTCAGATGTCACCTATTCTTTTTCCCCAGAGATGTTGCCTGACCTGCTGATTACTCCAACATTTTGTGTCTATCTTGGTGTCTGTCTTGCTACCAGATAATATATTTTTACCCTGAATATTGCTTCCAAACAAATGGTCTCCTACTTAACAATTTCTGCTTCCTTTTACCCTTCCAGCTACTCATTTGTTTTTATATTTTTTCCATGTTGTTTCCTACATCTCCGTGTCTGCACATCTTTCCCTTGCATTGTTTAAATCCTCAAGCTGAGTATTTTATTGTCATATGTCCCAAACAGATCAATGAAATGTTTACTTGCAGCAGCACAACAAAAAATGTAAACATAGTACAATGTCATGAACAAAAAGACAATCTGCGCACACACACACACACACACACATATTACTGTATACACATATAGACACACACACACACACAAAAGAAACAATAATAGTGCAAAAAGACAAAACCAATTACCCCCGTCTATGTGGTTCAGAGCTTATTTCAAGGCTGTAGTGTTTAATAGCCTGATGACTAGGGCTCCCTGCTTTCTTCGTTCAGCTCTCCCTGTACTGAAAATAATCCTCATTATTTAAACCTTACCTTTTACTGAAATCAAAACAAATATCAGATAGTCGCCACATATTTCAGTGGTCGTGACAACTACTGTCATCATACAACAATTAAATTACAAAGATCTGTCATTAGTCATGCTGTGCAACTCCAAATCTAATTAAACGTGCAGACAAAGTAAAATGCAGCCCTTTTAGACCATGAATAAAACAATAACATTTCTCTTGCTATTGTGTTTGGCGAATCGTGTTTAACTCGATTTGTCCTTTGATGAAGTAGGTGATGATGGCAGCCTGGTTGATGTTCTGTGTACTGAGTTGCAGAAGGTGCTTGTCAGTGTACCATATAATCGAATTATTAGGGAGACAAGCCCATGGGATGAAAGGCTGTGCAAGATGTAAAACTAGTTAAGCGACAAAAAGAGTGCGGCTGAACGCTCGCTTCTGAAATATGAAGGAATTACATGGACATACCCTCGAGTTAGAATGTGCATGTTCTTTATGTATTGACAACCTGGATATGGATCCACAAGACTTAATTTCAAAGCATGCTAATGACACGGAACATTAAAGACTGAAACTTGGTAACACTGATGAGGATCGTAACAATTCTCAGAGCAAATGGTTGAAAATGAGAGATGCGTGGTCAGGAGTGGCACGGTGGCGCAGTGGTAGAGTTGCTGCCTTTAAGCGCCAGAGACCCGGGTTCGATCCTGACCACGGGTGCTGTCTTTATGGAGTTTGTACGTTCTCCCTGTGACCACGTGGGTAGAAAGAGAGAGAAAAAAAGAGGGAGCCAGAAAGAAAGAGAGAGAAAGAAAGAGAGAGAAAGATAAAGAGATAGATAGGGTAGACACTCAGATCCTCCCCCCCCCCCCCCCCCCCCCAAGTTGGAAGTAGCTTCAAGGAGAGAGGGACAAACTCTAAAGAAGATATGCATGGCAATTTTTATTATTACACTAAAAGTGGTGGGTGCCTCGAATGCGCTGCCACGGGTGGTGGTGGAGGCAGATTCAATAGTGGCATTTTAGAGGCTATAGGATCAGTACATGGATGTGCAGGGAACGGAATCACATGCAGACAGGGGAGATCAGTTTAACTTGGCATCATGTTTGGCATGGACATTGTGGGCCGAAAGGCCTGTTCCTGTGTTGCGGAAAATAATTTAAAAGGTTTAGGGAGATATGGGCCAAACGCGGGCAGGTGGGACTAGTGTAGATGGGACATACTGGTCGGCATGGGCATGTTGTGCTGAAGGGCCTGTTGCATGACTATGACTGCTCATGAAACCCTACAGCAAGCTAATACATTTCCTCTCTGCCCAAGGGGCATGCTTGAAAGGAAATGTAACCAATTTATGTGCATGTTTGATGCATGCCAAATTAATCCAGCAACATTGACACTGAGCACGAGATTAAATTATTGTACCAAATTTGATTTGAACCTTGTCCTATGCATTTGTTTTCTATCATTTGTCACCAAGACTGACGCTGCAACAATCAGTGGCACTGAAATGGATAATGTGCAGAAAAATACTGTGGGGACAGAGACCCACAGGTGCATGCTAGAACATTAAGAACTGTTTTTTTATTATTGTAAAGTACCATGCAAAATTGCCCAGCTACAGCACAAACTCCATACAGACAGCATCCGAGATCAGGATCGAGTCTGGGTCTCTGGCGCTGTACGGCACCGCCACGTGCCGCCCAAGTGTGCTGCTCTCCAACTCTGTCACCTCCTCCAGGACAAGCATCCCTCACCACATCTCTTCAGTTCATTTGATTCTTGTCCTCATTCATCCATTCCCTCTTCATTAACTAGTGAATATCCACATCGCCGCCTGTGCCCTTTGCTCTCAATTTCCTATTCATTGACTCCTTCACATTCCCCATGTCCCTAGAGTGTGTTAATTCTGTGGACCAATGGTACTTTATTGTCACATGTACCTAAATACAGTGAGATTATTTTTTCGCAGACAGTTCAGTAACAATCGTACTGAACATTACGCAGTATTCTCATACCAAGTATAAGAGTGCAAGAGAGTATTCCACACCAAGTCAGTACACAAGAGTCTGCAGGTTCAAGATTCAAGAGAGTTTATTGTCATGTGTCACAGATAGGACAATGAAATTCTTGCTTTGCTTCTGCACAACAGAATATGGTAGGCATTAGGTTTTAGGCTCCATTCTATATCCTTCAAGTCCAAAATGTTTTTTAAAAAAACTTGGTCAAAAAGGCCCATTGTCCTGCTGGCAGCACCGGGTGGTCAGAGTTACAGCGCTCAGCCTAGCATGGAGATCTGAATATCTATTTATTGAACTCTAAATATAAATGATGTTCTGTAGTTTAATTAAACTTAAAATACGACTCTATTAATGTAGCACAGTGGCACAGCTGGCAGAGTAGCTGCCTCACAGCACCAGAGATCCGGGTTCAATCCTGATCTCAGGTGCTGTCTGTGCAGAGTTTGCATGTTCTCCCTGTGACCGCGTGGGTTTATTCGGGGTTCTCCCGTTGCCTCCTACATCCCAAAGACATGCAGGTCTGTGTGTCAAATGACATATGCAGATTGCCCTTAATGTGCAAAGAGTGCATGAGAAAGTGGGATAACATAGAATTAGTATGAGGTAGACACAACATGCTGGAGTCACTCCGCGGGTCAGGTTGCATCTGTGGAGATAAACGGTGGGTGAAGTTTCGTGTTGGGAGTCTTCCTCCGAGTCTGAAGAAGAGTGCCGACCAGAACCATCATCCGTCTTTTGTGTCCAGCACTTTGTGTTTAGTTTTGGTATAAACAAGCATCTGCAGTTCTTTGTTTCTATATAGAATTAGTGTGAATGGGTGATCAATGGTCGGCATGGGCTCGATGACTCTGCATCATTAAAATTAAACTTAAAATGTTGATAAATACTCCATAACAGATGCTCAGATTCAGGGTCCTCCTGAATTTCAAAGCTACCATATAATTTTAATTATTCATCTCCTGCATCCACAAAGTCTCTTGCCCAGAGTAGGGGAAATCGAGAACCAGAGGGCGTAGGTTTAAGGTGAAAGGGGAACGATTTCATAGGAATGAGGGGTAACTTTTTCACACAAAGGATGGCAAGCTGTCGGAGGAGGTAATTGAGGCAGGTCCTATCACAACTTTTAAGCAATTAGGCAGGTACATGGAGAGGATAGGTTTAGAGGGACGTGGGACTCGTGTAGATGGGGAATATTGGTCAGTGTGGGCAAGTTGGGCTGAAGGGCCTGTTTCCACGCAGTATGACTTTATGACTCAGTCATAGAGTCATAGAGTGATACAGTTTGGAACCAGGCAACTTTGGCCCAAATTGCCCACACCAGCCACTGTATCCCAGCTACACTAGTCTCACCTGCCCCGCGTTTGGTCCATATTCCTCCAAACCTGTCCTATCCATAAGTCTGGAGATGGCATAACTCCTGCTGTGACAGGGTGAGCAAATGCCAATTTGTTCAGAGCAACTCATCTTTAGTCACCTTCACAGAGCAACATTGCCAAGCTGCTTCCAGGCTATTTCTAAACGAAAACTGACATTTTGTACCTTATTACTTCTGCGCTGCAGTGCACACCTGCTTAATGTGTGGATGATTAGATTTTAACAGCTGCCGCCTGGCAGTGCAACTCATCAACTACAGGCAGCAAACTCCAGCTACAGGAGTGATCCAGGCTCACATAGCCTTAAATAAATCAGAATCCTGCAATAAATCAACATTGCAGATTGTTGTTGATCTAACCACACAAAGTGCAATGGGCCCACAGCTTGGTGATAGCCAGCTCTGGGAAATATATTCTTTGTTTTTTTTCCTCAATTGCTTTTTTTATTATCACGTGTACCAAGGTACAGCAAGATTCTTACTTTGCTTTTGGATCAGTGAGATTATTGATGTACATAAATACAATCCCTGGTAAGCACATAATGCAAAGAAACAGCCCACTGAGTCTAATGCAATAGTCGCCAGTACACACAATTAAGGTTTTGTTTACAATCAGATTGTGGGGCAGCATGGTGGCACAGCGATAGAGTTGCTGCTTCACAGCGCTAAAGGCCAGGGTTCGATCCTTACTATGGGTGCTGTCTGTACAGAGTTTGTATGTTCTCCCTGTGACTGCAATGGGTTTTCTCCAGTTGCTCCAGTTTCCTCCAACACTCCAAAGACGTCCAGGTTTGTAGATTAATTGACTTTGGTAAAGATTGTAAATTGTCCCTAGTGTGTATGATAGTGCTAATGTTTGGGGTGATCGCAGGTGGGTGCAGACTCGGTGGGCCGAAGGGCTTGTTTCCTCGCTGTATCATTTCCGTGCTTATAAATTAAATTTTAGTACTTTTACTAGAAATGCAACGACAAATATCATGGCGCGGAAAGAAGCTTCACTTGACTGATAATACTAGTGATGTACTGTATAAGACAGTTTCCATTTAGATTGACTACCGAATGTTTTACTTATTTAGGTATTAAGATTACCAAGAAACACAACGATTTATTTTAAACTAATTTTACACCTCTAATTGACCATATCAAACAACAGTTTACTAAATGGTCACCAATGTCCTTATCTTTAATTGGCCGAATCAATGCTATTAAAATGTTTATCTTACCTAAATGTTTGTATTTATTTCAGATGATACCAATTTTGATTGCTAAATCTTTCATTGATATTATTGTAGGTATGTTGCAAAACTTACCTTGAGCAGCACTGCAGTTCTGCCGCTCCCCGTGTGCGCGACTTCGGCGCCTTTCAGAGGGGGGCGGGCTTAAAGTGCCGTTTTTCAACAGACCTGGAAAATCGATCAATGTCGGGCGATTTCGTTGCGGAAGAAAAATCACTCCGACATTTCATCAATGAAGGTATTTTTAAATTACTCTAAATTATTTATTAACTAGAGTAATTTAAAAATCACCTTCAAAAGCCGTGAGCACCGACAACCAGAAGGATTTTGCGTAGGGGAGAAGAAAAGGTAAATAGTTTATTTTTATATTAAAAGTTGGTTTTTCGGGAGGCTTTAATAATATTTTTATGTTGCGAAATGGGGTCCCAAAAAATGTATGAACAAACAATATTTTTCCTCCCGACTTCACCGCTAACCGCAACGTTCCAATCCACCGCATTCCACTAAAACCCACTCGCTAGTTGATTTCAATGGCCATTAATTTACAGGCATTAAACACTAAATTCCTTCCATTTGGCCCAGAAATTCATGAAAATTAGATTTAAAAATTATGTTATATTGTGGATTATTGTGTGAATGTTATTTGGACACTTAGGCAATTTTAAAAAAGTTTATCTTTTCTTAAGAAATGGATAGATGTTTAGATCTACTCATTGAATTTTGTAATTAGCTACAATTAGATAACTAAACTAATTATATGCTTTAATTTCAGGTCATCCAAGTAAGATTGTTTCATATTTGTTTCAGAATCCTTCAACCTATAATAACTGAAAATTTCATTGAGTTCTCTTAATTTTTAAGAAAGTTATGGGCTTTTAACTGTTCCAGATCACAGCTTTTGAGTTAAGTCAATTGAAAGGCAATGGGGAACAAGATGCTAATTTCCGAGTATGAAAATGGCCATAACTTTCTTAATACTGAAGATATGAAAGTAAATTAGGTGTCAAATTAAACTTCTTTTTATGCTTTATCTGATGGGATAAATTGCAGACTTGATTTTTTTAATCTCAAAATTTTGTAGCATTGCTAATTATTGACTCCAAAATTTCTTCATATACATGGCAGAATAAAAATTCCAGACTAAGTAAAAAATACTTACAGAAATCAAAAAAAGACAGTGGTTTGGCACTGCTGAACCTTAGATTCTACTATTGGGCAGTTAATGCTCGTTATTTAACGTTTTGGACAAAAGATTTAGAAAGATACCCAATGCCCAGGATGGATAAATCTTGAACGTGATTCTATGCAAGGGCTCTCATTAGCTTCTATTCTGGAAGCCTTTTACGTTACCTTTTACAATTACGAGATTGAATAAATATACAACTAATCCAATAATAAGACATACGTTCCGTATATGGCTTCATATTTTTTTAGATATTTACTAATTAGACATTTTATGAAGGCTACTCTACCCTTTTTTCCCATTAACACATCAAACTGAAATCTTGGAATTTTTATTATATTTGAACCCTTCTCAGTAAGACTTAATAATGACTATTTATGAGTTGATTTTGAAATTACAAATAGATACATTTGATAAAATTAAGAATGACTGGGAACAAGAACTTCAAATTTCTCTATCTATAGAGAAATGGGAGAGGATTCTTCAATTAGTTAATACTTCCTCAATGTGTGCAAGACACGCTTTGATACAATTCAAGGTGGTATGTCAAAAGATAAGTTCGCTCGTTTTTATGGTCATATAAATCCTACTTGGATGGCAGAATAAAAATTCCAGACTAAGTAAAAAATACTTACAGAAATCAAAAAAAGACAGTGGTTTGGCACTGCTGACAGTTGTAACTCTGAAGTGGCCTAACTGACTCGTGTTTTGTACCTGCCCACTTTTGGGAAAACATTGGAAAGACATATTTGATACTATTTCTGTAATTTTAGGTATAGATTTACAACCTCATCCTATTGCTGTAAATTTTGGGCTACCAATGCTAGCTTTTACTTCGGAGTCACGTGAGTGACTACGTGAAGAACCCGTCTGCCCCGCATGGCGTCAAACGCCTGGCGCTCCACCAGCGGTAAGTTTTAAAAGACGTCAGGTAAGTTCTTGAGCTTAGTCTGCGGTCATTTTTTTTCTGTCTTGTTACAGCAAGAACACGATGGATAAGGCGAGGGTGAAGTCTCGACGGGTTGCAGGGAGAACCGCTTCCGAAGACCGTGGCAGTGCGGTCAGTGGGCCATTTCACCATCGTGGTCGCTGACACCACAGCCAGCGACCCTGGGCTCGATGCCCATGGACAACGTTTTGGCAACCCCGCGGGTCGGGAAGGCCAAGTGCAAGTCCAACAGGCCAGTGGACTCGGATGAGTCTGGCTGGGAGGGTTCGCCTCCTCGAGCGGGAAGCGTCGGCGAACGCCTTTCCCGCATGGAGCATCTTATGGAGAAGATGCTCCAACATGATGTGCTCCTTGGTCGGGAGTCATATGACAGCGGGCTTCGAGGGACGCAGCAGCGCCTGGTGCAGGGCTGCATTATGTATCCCCATCCGAGGATGGGAGTATAGACCACCAGTCCTGGGCGGAGGACCGCTCGGTGTGAGACCCGCGGGAAGCGGAGGTGCCAACCATGGTCTCCAGATTTGCAGTGCTGTCACTGGTTGGGGAGCCGCTGGAAGAAGAGCTGGCGGCCAGCATTAATTACCTCGCTTCCCACCAGCTTCAGGAACAGTCATGATGGAGACAGCCATGAGGTACCACGCTCCCAGCAATTGTGCTGCCCTCAAGGTACCGGTGGTGAACGGTTCCATCTGGAGCTACATCGGGGGTGGCATTAAGACCCAAGAGGTCAAACTGCAAAGAATTTTAAACCTGCTGGCATCGGGTTGATAGCATTCGCCAGGTCGGTGGACGGCTGCGCATTATCTGAGGCTCAGCAGGACGCCATGGCATTGTTGTGCAATGCACAATTCAAAATCAATTGCTTTCGCAAAATGCCATTCATCCTGGTTTGCGGTCTTCAAGTTTGCGGGTTTGTGTAAGGCCAGTAATGTGCAGCCTCCCAATTTACTGTTTGGAGAAGACCTGTCCAGGGAGGTGAAAGACTTGGACGACGAGTCGAAGGCTGTGGGGCTACTTCGGGCTCCACCATCAAACAGACAGTCGTCGTTTCGACGCCAGCACCCCTATGTCTCGACCAGCACAAGACCAGCTACAGAAACCATCTCCAGCTCGAAGACCCAAAGAACCGGCCAGAAGTCCTTTTTAGGACATGGCCCAAGCCGGGCGACAGCCAAGATACACAGCATCAAGTCCCCAAACTTCGGGGAAAGAAATAAATATCCAGAATCCACCAACTAACACAGAGGCTGGTGGGTCTGGGTCTCAATGTAACATATCGGGTGTGGGTTCATTTGGTGGTAGGTTACGTTTCTTTTTGCATGAGTGGCGATGGATAACTTCTGACTTGTTCATACTGCGCAGCATAGACGGGTTCAAAATTGAATTTGCGGGCTCTCTGCCACCCACACAGCATGCTACAAACCGTACCTTTGCTCATTCAAAACGGGATGGTTTGGAAGTCCAGGCTGAAATTGAAACATTAAGTGCTAAAAGAGTGATTGAAAAAAACAGTCATGAACCAGTCAATTTGTATCCAATATTTTCACCAGGGAAAAGGAGGATGGGGGTACCGCATCATTTTGAACTTAACCCAACTTAACACCTTTGTGCAGTACAAACATTTCCAAATAGAAAGTTTTGTGACTGCCAAACAATTAATTTCCAGGGGATGTTACATGGAATGCATTGATCTTAAAAATGCTTATTATTCTGTACTTGTTCGCAAAGATCACAGAAAATACTTGCAATTTAAATGGATGGAGCAGCTATGGCAGTTTAGAGCGTTGCCCAATTGGTTAACCTCAGCTCCCAGGTTATTCACTAAAATATTGAAACTTGTTATTGCTCTATTACAAGCACAGAAACACATAGGAATGGCTTATTTGGACGATATCCTCATTATAGGGAAAACTATGGAATTGGCTATTTCGGCAGTCTCAGCCACCAAACTTGTGTTGAGCAGTTGGGGTTGCTAATTCACCCAGTAACATCCAGGTTGACTCCATCCAGGGTTATGGATTATTTGGGATTTACTATTAACTCCAATCACCTGTCAGTCACTTTGCCCAAGGGCAAGAGATTGAAGCTAATAGAAGCCTGCAATCATCTTATCACACAGCAGCTGCCTTCAATTCGGCAAGTGGCAAGCTTGATTGGAAAATTGGTGGCTGCATTTCCAGCAGCCAAATATGGGCCTTTGCAGTATCAGCAATTACAAAGAGTAAAGGTGCAGGCACTCAAACATAATTTCGGTCACATTGACAGAACTATGCAATTACTGGCCAACGCCAGTGATGAGCTACAGTGATGGAAAGCCAATATTGTCCATTGTTCTGGCAATATTTCAATTGAAAGCCTTTCTGTTGTTTTACAGACTGATGCCAGTGCTCTGGGGTGGGGCGCCACTGACACCTTTTCTAGCTGCGGTGGCAGATGGAACATGCATGAGATATCTTTTCTGCAGTTGCATGGTGTTAGCTATTTGGAATTGCTTGCAGCCCTTTATGGTCTGAAAGCTTATTGTGCACCACGTGCATGTTCAATTACGGATAGATAACACCATAGCAGTGGCATACATAAATCACATGGGTGGTATTAAGTCAGTATCCTGTGATAAATTGGCATGCCTTATTTGGAACTGGTGCATCATTCGAAATATCTGGGTTTCAGCTATCTACCTCCCAGGTAGATTCAACACAGTGGCGGACACCAGGTCACGTAAATTCAATGACAACATAGAATAGGTGTTGAATCATAGTGTGTTTAAGGATTTTGTTTCTAGGTATGGAACACCGGAGATGGATTTGTTCGCTTCAAGATTAAATCATCAATTACCAAAGTATGTTGCATGGGAACTAGACCCAGGGGCAGTAGCGGTAGACGCGTTCTCGCTACATGGGGGTGCAATGTTTTTCTAAGCATTCCCCCCATTTTGCCTTGTCAGTCGCTGTCTGCAAAGAATTCAGCAGGACTCTGCCTCCGGCATTCTGGTAGTCACTGAGTGGCCGACTCAGCCATGGTATCATCTTATTCAAGCACGATTGTAGAACCTGTGTGGAAAGTTCCTAAAGGCAGGTCTCTGTTAACAAACCCGGTTTCTGGTGAAGTACATCCTCTGCATGATCGGCTCAATTTATTGATTTGCATACTGGGACTAGCTGATCGTACGGTGGATGTGCTAACTGCGGCCTGGAGAAGCAGTACTCAAAAACAATATGCCTCATACATTAGGAAATGGGAAGTGTTCTGTGCAAAGTCCGACATTTCCGATGAGGCAGTGCACATTACTAATGTTCTGGAGTTCCTCTCGAAGTTGCATTTCGATAACAAATTAGAGCTACAGTACTCTAAATTGTGCCAGAAGTGTGCTGTTCTCTTATCTGCTGCCAATTTCAGAACACCAATCAGTGGGGTCTCAACCTTTAGTGTCAAGATTCATGAGGGGCTGACAGGGCTCTTCACGTAATCCCTCATCGTAACTCATCATAAAATAAAGATCAAACTTCAAACTGGTAATTTCTCATTTAATCTTACTCGTTTAATCTTACTATTCTATTAATTTGTCCCGTTCCACCCATCGGCTGATTGCTTTTACCACATTAATTGCAAGAAGATCTATTATTTTTAAATGGAAAGACTCACCCTCTGACCACTCTCCATTGGTACTCTGAAACGATATACTGTTTAAATTTAGAAAAAAATCAGGAGTGACATTGTTGAACCCTTGGTTAAATTTGAGAGGACTTGGGGAAGATTTATTCAACATTTTCACACAACATAAATTGTCCCCTCTCCAACCGTTATAATAATTTGTTTACCTTTATACGGTGGAACGGACTTGGCGACAAACAGGGACTTAAATTGTTGAAATTCTTTGCAGCCCAGATTCTGTTTGGTTTTTTTTTCTACTTTAGGGGGGTTTTTGTTTTTTCCTTTTTTTTCTTTTTATCTTTTTGTTTTTTTAATATATGTTTTCTTTTAAACATTTAACTGTATTTACATAGAGACCGGGAGGTCTATATTCAATGTGTATTTTGACACTGGACTCATATTTAGGTTATACCTGTTATTAATGTAATCCTGATCCCTATGTATTCATATCATTGTTATGTTTATCAATATTTTTGTTGTTTTGCTTTTGGGAAAAAAAACATCTGTACCTTGTCAGGCCCATATAGGATTTGCAACATGCTGATACCGAGAGTTGTGAAAAGGCCAAACAAATAAAGGCTTTCAAAGAGCAGTTAGGAATTAAGCAAAAATATTGGTTTTGGTGGCAACCACATGGATCGACCACTCCCTTGAGCAGCTTGTTCCACAGGCTACCACAACCTATGTGAAAAGATTGCCCCTCAGGTTCCTACATCGGTGAGACCAAGCGGAGGCTGGGCGATCGTTTCGCCGAACACCTCCGCTCAGTCCGCAATAACCAACCCGACCTCCCGGTGGCTCAGCACTTCAACTCCCCCTCCCACTCCGTATCCGACCTCTCGGTCCTGGGCCTCCTCCACGGCCAGAGTGATCAACACCGCAAGTTGGAGGAACAGCACCTCATATTCCGCTTGGGGAGTCTGCATCCTCTGGGCTTAAACATTGAATTTTCTCAATTCTGTTAACCCAGACTGCCTCCCCCCCACCTCTCCCTCAGCCCTCTGGCCCTGACATTCCTTCTCCATCTCCCCCCCCCCCCCCCCCAGTCGCACTAGCTTCTCATTTTCACACCACAAACAGCGTACAATGGCCTGCTTCCTTTATCACCAATACTTTTTTGCATATCTTTCACTCATTGTTCCTTATCTCTCCACATCACTGTTTATATCTCTCGTTTCCCTGATCCCTGACCAGTCTGAAGAATGGTCTCGACCCGAAACGTCGCCTATCTCCTTCGCTCCTTAGATGCTGCTGCACCCGCTGAGTTTCTCCAGCTTTTTGTGTAACCCTCGATTCTCCAGCATCTGCAGTTCCTTCTTTAACACTTCCTAGTAAAGCTCTCCACTCTCAACTTAAACCTCATTCTTGATTTCCCAACCCTAGAAAAAAAGACAGAGTGCATTCCCCCAGCACAGTGGCACGGCAGTAGAGTTGCTGCCTTACAGCGCCAGGGACCTGGGTTCGATCCCAACTACAGGGGGGGGGGGGAGAGAGCGGGAGGAGAGGGAGGGGGGGGAGAGGGAGGGGGGGGAGAGGGAGGGGGGGGAGAGAGAGGGGAGAGGAGAGGGAGGGGAGAGGAGAGGGAGGGGAGAGGAGAGGGAGGGGAGAGGAGAGGGGGGGTAGGGGAGAGGGAGGGGAGAGGAGAGGGGGGGTAGGGGAGAGGGAGGGGAAGGGGAGAGGGGAAGGGGAGAGGGGAGGGGGGAGAGGGGAGGGGGGGAGAGGGGAGGGGGGAGAGGGGAGGGGGGGAGAGAGGGGGGGAAAGAGGGGGGAAAGAGGGGGGGGAAAGAGGGGAGGAGAGAAAGGGGGAAAGAGAGAGAGGGGGAAAGAGAGAGAGGGGGAAAGAGAGGGGGGAGAAGTGTGTCATGTGCTCAGAATGTTCTGGAAAGGAAGTGTGCGCGTCTCATGCACGAAAGCTGTCTATGGAAGCTCTATGGAATTCAGGGGACGAGCCTGTCGCGTCACACACATCCACACCCACACACAGCGGGTCCGACCTAAACTGTCAATGAAGAAAGCACTTTTTTTTTAACTGTCTGAAATTAGAAGTTAATTTTAAGAATTAGTGATGTTAAGTGAGAAATAATTAAATTAAAGTAAATGAAAAACAATGGAATGAACAATAATTAGTGGAGTTAAATGAGAAACAATAAAATTCAATGCAATGAAAAAAGAAATAAACAATGCTTTAATCCAGAGCGGTCGGGCGGGCGGGGACAGCAGGCAGGCTGGGGACCGGGGCTGGGCAGGAACAGCAGGCTGGCTGGGGGGCAGGGCTGGGCCAGCAGGCTGGCTGGGGGGCAGGGCCGGGCAGGGCCAGCAGGCTGGCTGGGGGCCAGGGCCGGGCAGGGCCAGCAGGCTGGCTGGGGGGCAGGGCCGGGCAGGGTCGGGCAGGGCCAGGGGGCAGGTGGGCCAGGTGCAAAGGCATTGTGAGGTCAGCTGCTGGATCAACCGTTTCTTTTTTTTAATGAAATCATAAGGAAATTTTCTACCTACAGATGTAAAAATGTCACTGTTATTGTAACGTCAGCAGCTGGGCAGCTGGGCAAAAAAAGGTCAGATTGGTCAACAATTTTAATTAAAAAGTCAGGAAAATAATGTACCAAAGGTACAGAGGAGTGAATTTCTAAACTCGCAAGGAAAATCTCTACTGAAATATGTAAAAATGTCCCCGTTTTGGAATCTGGTTTTCAAGGAGATACGTTTCAAAGGCAAAATTACCCACACAACCCCCCTCCTCTCCCCCCCCTCCCCCAACACACACACAGTTTTAATAGATACTAGACCAAGTGCAGACCCGTTGGGTCTGTTCCCCCAATGCTCCTTTTACCCCATAACCGCTCTATCCACTGACACATAGCCCCCAACTCGCAGGTGCATCTAGAGGTGGTGGGGGGAGAGTAGAGAGTGAGCACAGAGAGAGAAGGGGCAGAGACAGAGAGCGGCAAAGACAGAGAGAGAGAGGGGGTGGAGGGGAGGGGGTGGAGGAGAGGAAAGGTGGGGGAGGAGGGGGAGAGGGGGGGAAAGAGGGGGGAGAGGTGGGGGGGAAGGGAGGGGGAGAGGTGGGGGGGAAGGGAGGGTGAGAGGTGGGGGGGAGGGGAAGAGGGTGAGAGGGGGGTGGGGAACCGGGAGGGGGTGGATGCGAGGGTGTGGATGGGTGGAGGGAAGGGGTAAGGGGTGAGGGGGGGAGGTTAGGAAAGCATTGGGGGGAAGGGAGGGGAAGGAAGGGAGATAGTGGGGTAAGAGTGGGGAAGGAGGGGAGAGGGGTCGGGAGATGGATATGTGCGAGAGAGGAGAGAGGGGAAAGAGTGGGGAGTGGGTATGGAGGGGGAGAGTCCAGCAGGGAGTCCAGCTGCGGGAGGCAAGGCGCGAGCGTACTTGGGCTGGGCGCGGGGCACAGCTTCACGAAATAAAGCAGGTGTCCTCGGGATCTGATAAACATGCTCGTTCATTCTGCGCCTTTTAAAGAACCAGGCCGGGAGAGGGGATGGGGGTGGGAGGGTCACGGAGAGGGCCACAGACACAGAGAAACAATAAAATTCAATGCTATGAAAAAAATAAAATAAACAATGCTTTAGTCCTCAGCAGTGGGGGGGGGGGGGGGGGGGGGCGCGGCCAGGAGGCTGGTGGGCCTCGATTGGTGGGCATGTCGGCATTGTGACGTCAACAGCTGGCAAGCGGCTTTTTTTTTTTCAAGTGAGTTTTGTGAACAATTTTATTCAAAATCTGGGGAAATAATTTAGAGAGGACTGGATTTCTGAACTCATAAGGTAAATCCTTACCGAAATATGTAAAAATCTCCCCATATTTGCCTCTGGTTTTCGAGGAGATACGTTTCATAGGCAAAATGACACACACACACACACACCCACGCACAGAGTTTTAAAAGTATATAGATATGATATGCACAGATATATGCGGTGCTGGCTCGAAGGGCCGAATTGCCTCCACCTGCACCTATTTTATATGGGTATGAAGGATAAAGAGGGTTATGGATCAAATGCAGGCAAATGGGATTAGCCCAGTGTTTCAACCTGGCTGGCATGGACAGGGTGGCCCGAAAGGCCTGTTTGCGTGCTGTCTAGCTTTATGGCTCTATGTCGCACCTGATTGACCAAGAATGTAAAAGCCCCTGGGGCACATGGGAAAAAGACAAATGGTATTAATAATTGTCTCAAAGGTAGAGATACTTGATGGGAATTTGATGGCTGAAAGGTGCAAGCAGTGGGGTTCTGCAGAGCTCAGAAGATCTTTGCTTTTTGTGATATTTGTGACTGACATGGATTTCAATATAGGAGTTTGATAATAATATCAAAATTGTCAGTGTCGTTAATAGCTAGGGCTGGCATTTATCAATAGACTGGTTCACTGGTTACGTTGGCATAAAAATGGCAAGCAGATATCAATCCAGATATATTTAGGATTGTAGTCAAGCATTTGAGGAGCAAACAAAACTAAATAATATGATAAATGGTAATACCAAGAAATGCAGATGACCAGGAGATGTTTATTTAAGCCTTCCTGAAGATGATAGGTCATACGAATAATCTGGAGATAGACACAAAACACTGGAATAACTCAGCAGGTCAGACAGCATCTCTGAAGAGAAGGAACAGATGATGTTTTGGGTCAATTGGGTGAAGAAGGGTCTTGACCTGAAACGTGACCTATTCTTTTTCTCTAGAGATGTTGCCTGACCTGCCGAGTTACTCCAGCTTTTTGTGTCTATATTCGGTTTAAACCAGCATCTGCAGTTCCTTCCTACACAAATAAATAATCTGATCAAGAAGTGCCTACAACAAACTTTATTTTACCCTGCCATGGTACAAAATGCAAGATCAGGGAGTTTATGCATGAACTTAAACTACAAAGAGAGTACTGGTCATTGCACAAATAAATGGCAAGCAGCATTCTAATTCGCATGCTACAGATACTTGTCTGTACTGAAATAGCCACACACTTTGTCCTCAAGCAGTGGATTAATCTATCTCACCAGGTTATTTAGTTACCATGACAATGCTCCATCCAGCATATACCTATTTTGAATGCATTCATGATTCCTAAATATAGAAATACTGTATTACCTCTGGTCACCACATTATAGGAAGATAATGATAGCACTAGATAGGGTGCAGAGAAGGTTTAACAGGATGTCTGGTTTTGTTTTTTAGTTTAGAGAAACAGCGTGGAAACAGGCCTTTCAGCCCACCAATTCCACACCAACCTCATCAGACACGATTTCTCAGGTACAAAGATATGCTTACTATTTCTAATCAGGTCGCGCCCTTCCATATGCAGATATTCTGTTCCTCTGAATTCTCTCTAGTAATTTTAGGTTGATTCGCCTGCAGTTCCAAAGTTTGCCCTTCCAGCTTCTCTTAAATAAATTATTAATGTTTAGTGTTTTCTGAGTCATTCGTAACTGTCACTGTATGTCATGTTATTACTTGTGGGCGGAGCACCAAGGCAAATTCCTTGTATGTGAATACTTGGCCAATAAACTTACTTACTTAAATGCACACCATTCACCACCCTCCAGTTTGCCGGTGACTAATGGGCCTGTCCCACTTACGCGGCTTTTTTGGCGACTTGCCGGCACCCGTCATAGTCGCAGCAGGTTGCCAAAAATTTTCAACATGTTGAAAATCCAGCAGCGACCAGAACAAGGTACGACTCTTTGGGCAACTACTCACGACCATACAGGCTTCACCCCGCGACATGTCGCCCGAGTGTGACCTGTATGGTCGTGAGTAGTCTCCTCAGTCGCCTAAAGAGTCGTAGCATTTTTCTGGACGCCGCTGGATTTTCAACATGTTGAAGATTTTCACCAACCTGCAACGATTTATGACGGGTGCCGGCAGGCGCTGAAAAGGTTGCATAAGTGGAACAGGCCCATTACTTGTGGCTAAAGGTGGTGCAAATATCTCTGCCAGGGCTCCTTTTCATTTCTTCCCTTGCATCCCACAATGTCCATGTGGATTCCAATGACAGAACATGGTGAAGATGAGGTGGCTGGCCCCTCGTCGGTGGGTCCCAGAGTTACTGCATGGTCCAAATAGGTCTGGGACTTACCACCATCCAAATAATTGATCATTGGCGACAGTCAGCAAGATTCAACTAAAATGGAACAAGGGCTATACCGAGTCACGACCAATTTCACGCCTGAAGAAGGGTTCCCACACAAATCGTGTAGGAACTGCAGATGTTGGTTTCTACCGAAGATAGATACAAAATACTGGTGTAACTCAGCGGGTCAGGCAGCATCTCTGGAGAAAAGGAATAGGTGACGTTTCGGGTTGAGACCCTTCAGACTGACAGTCAGGAGCAAGGGAAACCAGAGGTATGTAAACATACAAAAAACAAATGAATGAAAGGTATTTGTCCGTCCCCCGCCCTAGTTGTCCTACTAGTTTCCGTGCCAACTGCTTAGTGTCGCTGTTTATATCCCCTCGTTATCACCTTTTTCGCAGCCAACAATAGACCATTGTGGGCTCGAGCTTTCCTTGATCATCAGTGTCAGCTTTGATATGTTCCTTTCATACCTTTCATTCCTTTGTACCTTTTCATGCCTGCTTTCCATCAACCCCGACTCTCAGTCTGTAGAAGGGTCTCGACCCATAACATCACCTCGTCCTTTTCTACAGAGATATTGCCTGACCCGCTGAGTTACTCGAGCATTTTGTGTCTAGATTCCCACACAAATTGTCAGCTGTATAGTTCCTCTATAGATGTTGCCTGGCCAATTGAGTTCCTCCTGCACTTTGTGTTTTTTTGTGTGAAGATTCTAGCATCTGCAGTTTCTGATATCTCAAGTATTAAGTTTAAAAACTGACTTTGTTGTAAGATTCTCTCCACAGCAACTCAAACAAATGGTGTTCAGAAGACATTATATACTTGCTTCTAAATTAAGAAAACTACCAAATGACTTAATGTTTCCAATTTTGAATCCAAACCGTGTTTAACAATAGATACACAAACAACCTGCATGTGGTTGATTATTACCTGTTTGCTTATCTTAAAAGTAAATTATGGAAGATGCAAGAGCTTTAAAATATTTTACAGAAATTGTTTGTGGCAACTCAGTAAAGCTGAAAACATAGTTATATTTTTGGTCATTTAGTTTTGATGGTGATAATTCGCTGCCAGATTTCCAACCCCCCCCCCCCCCCCCCACGGTAATTTATAGACCAGAAGCTGGATAAGATTCTGGTTAGTATCTGATAATGCAAAATAACACATTAACTCTGAGAGGTGGAGAAAGAATTGAGACAGCCTATCATTAAAACTGCAAAAGCAAAGCTTTGAGGGGAAAACAGAAGCTAGTTTACCATTAAATATAGAAGTTACATTGGAACACCTTTTCTGGTGTATTTTTAACTTCCTCATCAATGGATCTCAGACAGTGAGGACTGGCAACAGCATCCCCTCCTCACTGAGCATCAACACATGTGCACCTCAGGGCTGCTTGGTTAGCCCCCCAGCTCTACTCTCTTTACACCCCAGACTGTGTTGCTAAGCACTGCTCCAGATCTATCCACAAGAGTTTTCCATTTACAGAGATGGTGACGGCTTCTCAAAAAACAAAGTTCTTCCTTTCTGTCAGTCTGTTTTCTGCTTATTTCTGTTGTTTTCTCCCACAAATAAGTGCTTTTAAATGGTTAAAGAACGAACTGCAGATGTTGGAGAATCGAGGGTTACACAAAAAGCTGGAGAAACTCAGCGGGTGCAGCAGCATCTAAGGAGCGAAGGAGATAGGCGACGTTTCGGGTCGAGAGAAGAAGGGTCTCGACCCGAAACGTCGCCTATCTCCTTCGCTCCTTAGATGCTGCTGCACCCGCTGAGTTTCTCCAGCTTTTTGTGTAACCCCCTGCTTTTAAATGGTGATTATTGAAGACACCAGTGTTCAATTTAAAAGCAAAGGGTCACTCACAAACAATGGACCGAATGTGGTATAGTTTTGCAAGGTTCATGGATCCAATACTTTTGTAATGCTTGTTAATAATTTGGACCTAAAATGTGAAGGCTGTAATCAAGAAATCTGCAGAAGATACCAAATTTGGGAGTGTAGTTAATAGTGAGAAGTTGACTAGTTAGATCCAAGGGATAGCAAGATAATGCATTTTTGAGGCCAATTACCAAAGGTATGAGATCCATTTTGAGTCACTGCTAATGAATTTATGCTATCTTATGACACCTCTGTTGCTGGCTGAAATATGTGTGGTGATGAGTGAGCATTGTATAGAGAGATGGAACACCTTGTTCTCCAGTGGTACTCCACCAACAAGCTCGGTCAGTATCAACATAACCAAGTAACTAATTGTTCACCTCAGAAAGGGGGTGGAAGATTGCAACCTTCACGTGGCCCGCCCTGTTTTGACGAATGCAATCAACCTGGCGTGCACAATCAAATAAGATCAAATAGAACAAGTTGTCCTACAACTTTAGGCTGTGCACTCCATACGCAAGAAGAAGACCTCAGAAAGGGGGAAGTCAGAGGACCACATGCCAGTTCTGGTGGAATGGCAGTGGAGAGAGACAGCAACTTCATATTCTTGGGTGTTTACATCTTGGATGAGTGATTCTGTGACTAACACATCAATGTAATCATGAAGATCATTAAACATAGGCTTAAGGTGAGGGCGGGGGGGGGGGGGGGGAAGATTAAATAGGAACTTGAGCGGTAACTTTTTTTTACACAAAGGGCAGTGGGTGTAAGGAACAAGCTGTGCTTAAGAAACATTTAGACAGGTACATGGATAGAACAGGTGGGACTAGTGTAGATGGGGCATGTTGGTCGGCGTGGGCAAGTTGGGCCGAAGGGCCTATTTTCGTGCTGAATGATTATGTGCACCAGTGCCTCTACTTTCCTAGAGGTTTTAAGAGATTTGAACTTGTCACCAAGTACTCGAAGAGACTGTAGAAAGCAAAGATTATAGAGGAGCAAGATGCGCCACTCAGTGGAAAAGGCATAGTATCACATGTGTGATTGTCGATGCCATTTTAGCGGACCAAAGATGGCGTCGACTATGGCATCTACATCATTGGGAAACTAGGCTTCTCTATAATCTTTGTCTCTTGGTCTCCCGCTGTGTAATCCGCTACAGAGCAGTTGCAAGCAAAGATTATAGAGGAGCAAGATGCATTAGAAAGTTATTAGATTTAATTGTAATAGATCTTTACTTGCCTCTCGATCCCTCTCTATCCCCTCTCTTCTCTCAATCTCCCTCACCCCTCTCTTCTCTCTCTCTCCCCTCTCGATCGCTCTCTCTTCTCTCGATCTCCCCCTCTTCTCTCTATCTCTCCCCTCTCCCCTCTCGACCTCCCTCTCCCCTCTCGATCCCCTCTCTTCTCTCGACCTCTCTCTCTCTCTCTCCCCTCTCGATTTCTCTCTCGATCTCACTCTCTCCTCTCTCTTCTCTCGATCGCCCTCCCTTCCCTCTTGCCCTTCCCTCTCTCCCTTCCTCCTCTCTCTCCCTCCTTCCCTCCCTCCCTCTGTGTGAGAGTTGGCAGCCCTGCTATGCCTTAGGTCCAAAAGAGGATAGAAAAATATTACATAATGGTCTTTGTAAGAAGATTTTAATAAGCTCTTCTATCTGTCCCACCATATATTTATATGAATGTGTGTTTGTGTGTGCCTGTAATTTTGTGCAGTGTGTGTTAAAGCAATACAAGGGAAGCTGCACAATGCAATGCAAGGGAAACTACGCAAAGGTGGGGACTGGGGAGGAAAGGTGGGAGGGAAATGGGGGAAACAGGGGGAAAACATTACAATTAAATTAACTAAAATATGTGAGGTGATAGATGCGCTATATCATTGTTCCCTACAACACTGATTACACCAAGGATGATAGAGTGGATCGAAGGATCTTTGGAGCTACTATTTTACATCTAAACGTATATGAATATGTAAATATTTGACACAACCCAACAGCAATTTACATAGCCTGCCATAGACAAACGCATGCAATAAAAGTCCACATCAAAATATCATTTATTCAAAAGATAATGAAATATTCCTGTTTACAGGCATCTCACTTACAACTGCTCTGTAGCTTTGGAGCGGATTACACAGCGGGAGGCATTCCGCCAAAATGACGGCCGTGACGTTCCGTACTACACACCAGTCCATTGGATTTCTGAGGAGTGACCTATCTTGCTCCTCTATAATCTTTGGTAAAAAGTATCCTGACAGGTTGCATCGTGGCCTGGTAGTAATTCTGTCGCTCAGGAATGTAAGAGGCTGCAGACTGTAATGCATTCAACCTGCCCATAAGGTCATAAGGAACAGGAGTAGAATTAGGCCATTTGGCCCATCAAGTCTACTCTGCCATTCAATCATGGCTGATCTATCTCTCCCTCCTAACCCCATTCTCCTGCCCTCTCCCCATAACCTTTTACACCTGTACTAATCAAGAATCTATCTCTCTAAGCCTTAAAAATATCCACTGACTTGACCTACACAGCCTTCTGTGGCAAAGCATTCCTCAGATTCTTCACCACCCTCTGACTAAAGAAATCCCATCTCATCTCCTTCCTAAAAGAACGTCCATTAATTCTGAGGCCATGACCTCTGGTCCTAGACTCTCCCACAAGTGGAAACATCACGGGCACAACCCTACTCATTGTCAAATGCATCCATACGAGGCAGTGTCACAGGAAAATTGAATCTATCATCCTCACCATCCAAGCAATGTCCACTTCTTACTGTTACCATCGGGCAGGATATACAGAAGCCTGAAGTCCCACATCACCAGGTTCAGGAACAGCTACTTTCCTACAACCATTAAGTTCCTGAACCAACCTGTACAATCCTAATCTTACCTCAACCATGGAACTACCACAGACCACCTCTTGCACTACCACGGACTTGTTTTCCGATTGTCTTTTTGCATGAATGTCTTGTCTTTTGCACACCTTTTCTTTTAACTTGTAGAGTTAATGTATAAATTGGCTTCGTGTTCAGCATAACCATTGTGGGCTGAAAGGCCCATTCCTGTGCTGCACTGTTCTATGTTCATTTATTTGTAATTTATGTTTTTGTGTGTTCCTCCTACAAGATTCAAGACTCAATTTACACTCCAAAGACATAAAGGTTCATAGGTACAATAGACAATAGGTGTAGGAGTAGGCCATTCGGTCATTCGAGCCAGCACCACCATTTAATGTGATCATGGCTGATCATCCCCAATCAGTACCCTGTTCCTGCCTTCGGCCAATATCCCGACTCCGCTATTTTTAAGAGCCCTTTCTAGCTCTCTCTTGAAAGCATCCGGAGAACCTGCCTCAACCACTCTCTGAAGCAGAGAATTCCACAGAAGCAACACTCTCTGTGAGAAAAAGTGTTTCCTCGTCTCTGTTCTAAATGGCTTACTCCTTATTCTTAAACTGTGGCCCCTGGTTCTGGACTCCCCCAAAATCGGGAACATGTTTCCTGCCTCTAAGTGTCCAAGCTCTTAACAATCTTAAATGTTTCAATTAAATGTTTCAATCTGTACAACTGCAGAAGGACCTCTTTGCTCCTATATTCGATTCCTCTTGCTATAAACGCCAACATGCCATTTGCTTTCTTCACTGCCTGCTGTACCTGCATGCTTACTTTCGTAGACTGATGTACAAGAACCCCAGATCCCGTTGTACTTCCCCTTTTCCCAAATTGACGCCATTTAGATAGTAATCTGCCTTCCTGTTTTTGCTACCAAAATGGATAACCTCACATTTATCCGCAGTAAAATTCATCTGCCCGCTCCCCCAACCTGTCCAAGTCACCCTGCATTCTCATAGCATCCTCCTCACAGTTCACACTGCCACCCAGCTTTGTGTCATCTGCAAATTTGCTAATGTTACTTTGAATCTCTTCATCCAAATCATTGATGTATATTGTAAATAGCTGCGGTCCCAGCAACGAGCCTTGCGGTACCCCACTTGTCACTGCCTGCCATTCTGAAAGGGACCTGTTGATCGCTACTCTTTGTTTCCTGTCTGCCAACCACTTCTCTATCCATGTCAGCACTCTACCCCCAATACAATGAGCCCTAATTTTGGCCACTAATCTCCTATGTGGGACCTTATCAAATGCTTTCTGAAAGTCCAGGTACACTATATCCACTGGCTCTCCCTTGTCCATTTTCCTAGTTACATCCTCAAAAAATTCCAGAAGATTAGTCATGCATGATTTCCCCTTCGTAAATCCATGCTGACTTGGACCGAGCCTGTTACTGCTATCCAAATGTTTGGCTATCTCATCTTTTATAATTGACTCCAGCATCGTCCCCATCACCGATGTCAGGCTAACTGGTCTATAATTCCTTGTTTTCTCTCTCCTGACTTTCTTAAAAAGTGGGATAACATTAGCTACCCTCCAATCCTGACAGGATATTCCCTAAGACATTGAGGGTAGTTAGTGTAGAAATAGCAGGGGCTATGACAGAAATATTTCAGATGTCATTAGAAACGGGAATAGTGCCGGAGGATTGGCGTACTGCGCATGTTGTTCCATTGTTTAAAAAGGGTTCAAAAAATAAACCTAGCAATTATACACCTGTTAGTTTGACGTCAGTGGTAGGCAAATTAATGGAAAGGATACTTAGAGATAATATATATAAGCATCTGGATAAACAGGGTCTGATCAAGAAAAGTCAACATGGATTTGTGCCTGGAAGGACATGTTTGACAAACCTTCTTGAATTTTTTGAAGAGGTTACTAGGGAAATTGATGAGGGTAAAGCAGTGGATGTTGTCTATGTGGATTTCACTAAGGCCTTTGACAAGGTTCCCCATGGAAGATTGGTTAAGAAGGTTCAATATTTGGGTGTTAATGGCGGAGTAGCAAGATGGATTCAACAGAGGCTGAATGGGAGATGCCAGAGAGTAATGGTGGATGGCTGTTTGTCAGGTTGGAAGCCGGTGACCAGTGGGGTGCCTCAGGGATCTGTGTTGGGTCAGCTGTTGTTTGTCATGTACATCAATGATCTAGATGATGGGGTGGAAAATTGGATAAGTAAGTATACAAATGATACTAAGATAGGGGGTGCTGTGGATAATGAAGTAGATTTTCAAAGTCTACAGAGAGATTTGGGCCATTTGGAAGCATGGGCTGAAAGATGGCAGATGGAGTTTAATGCTGATAAATGTGAGGCGCTACATCTTGGCAGGACAAATCAAAATAGGACGTACATGGTAAATGGTAGGGAATTGAGGAATGCTGTGGAACAGAGGGATCTAGGAATAACTGTGCATAGTTCCCTGAAGGTGGAATCGCATGTAGATAGGGTGGTAAAGAAAGCTTTTGGTGTGCTGGCCTTTATAAATCAGAGCATTGAATATAGGAGTAGGGAAGTAATGTTAAAATTGTACAAGGCATTGGTAAGACCAATTCTGGAGTATGGTGTACAATTTTGGTCGCCTAATTATAGGAAGGATGTCAACAAAATAGAGAGAGTACAGAGGAGATTTACTAGAATGTTGCCTGGGTTCCAGCAACTAAGTTACAGAGAAAGGTTGAACAAGTTAGGTCTTTATTCTTTGGAACGCAGAAGGTTAAGGGGGGACTTGATTGAGGTCTTTAAAATGATGAAAGGGATAGACAGAGTTGACGTGGATAAGCTTTTCCCATTGAGGGTAGGAAAGATTCAAACAAGAGGGCATGACATGAGAATTAAGGGACAGAAGTTTAGGGGTAACATGAGGGGGAACTTCTTTACTCAAGAGAGTGGTGGCTGTGTGGAATGATCTTCCTGCAGAAGTGGTGGAGGCAGGATCGATTTTAACATTTAAAAGTAAAGTGGATAGGTATATGGACGGGAAGGGAATGGAGGGGTATGGTCTGAGTGCAGGTAGATGGGACTAGGGGAAAATAAATGGTCGGCATGGACTGGAAGGGCCGAGAAGGCCTGTTTCCGTGCTGTAATTGTTATATGATTTATATGGTTATATGGTTTAATCCACAGGAACTGATCCTATCCATCAGTCTATCCAACGCCATTTCCTGCCTAATGTGGATTTCCTTCAGTTCCTCTGTCACCCCAGATCCTCTGGCCACTACTATATCAGGAAGATTGTTTGTGTCCTCCTTAGTGAAGACAGATCCAAAGTACCTGTTCAACTCATCTGCCATTTCCTTGTTCCCAATAATAAATTCACCTTTTTTGGTCTTCAAGGGTCCAAATTTGGTCTTACATATTTTTTCCTCTTCACATACCTAAAGAAGCTTTTACTATCCTGCTTTATATTCTTGGCTAGCTTATCTTCGTACCTCATCTTTTCTCCCCATAATGTCTTTTTAGTTATCTCTGTTGTTCTTTAAACATTGCCCAATCCTCTTGCTTCCCGCTCATCTTTGCTACGTTGTACTTCTTCGCTTTAATTTTTATACTGTCCCTGACGTCCCTTGTCAGCCAGGGGTCGTCCGTTTCTCCCTTTGGAATCTTTCTTCCTCCTAGGAATGAACTGATACCATCTGTATTATTCCTAGAAATATCTGCCAATTTTGTTCCACTGTCATCCCTGCTAATATATCTTTCCAGTCAACTTTGGCCAGCTCCTCCCTCATGGCTCCATAGTCCCCTTTATTCAACTGCAACACTGACACCTCCAATCTACCCTTCTCCCTCTCCAATTGTAGATTAAACCTGACCATGTTATGGTCACTGCCTCCTAATGGCTCATTAACCTCGAGGTCAAATCCGGTTCATTACATAACACAAAGTCCAGAATTGCCTTCTCCCTGGTAGGCTCCAATACAAGCCGTTCTAAGAATCCATCACGAAGGCATGATCCCAAAGTCCCTTTCTTGGGGTCCAGTACCAACCTGATTTTACCAGTCTACCTGCATGTTGAAATCTCCCATAACCACAGCATTACTTTTGCTACATGCCAATTTTAACTCCCGATTCAACTTGCGCACTATGTCCAGGCTACTGTTTGGGGGCCTGTAGATTAGTCCCCTTAGGGTCTTTTTACCCCTACAATTCCTTAGTTCTATCCATACTGACTCTACATCTCCTGTTTCAATGTCACCCCTTGCAAGGGACTGAACTTCATTCCTCACCAACAGGGCAACCCCACCCCCTCTGCCCACCTGTCTGTCTTTTCGATAGGAGGTATACCCTTGAATATGCAGTTCCCAGCCCTGGCCCTCTTGCAGCCATGTCTCAGTAATTCCCACAACATCATACTTGCCAGTTTCTAACTGAGCCTCAAGCTCGTCCACTTTATTCCTTATACTTCGCGCATTCATATACAGCACTTTGACCTCCGTATTCACTTCCCCCCTATCAATTGTCCCTGACCTTACTCTGTTGTCCATTCTCGAGCTTTCCTTCCCATTAATTCGCGAATCTTTTGTAATTTTTTCCTGTAACCACTTCCCCTTCAACTCCATTGACTTCTGTAAATTTTACATTGTCCCTAGTGTGTATGCTCTTGTACAGGGAGATCGCTGGTCGGTGAGCCGAAGCACCCATTTCCAATTGACGTCATAAATTACGTCTCTACAAAGAACACAGCAGAGAGCAGTGATTGGGCTCTGTTATGTTGTGTAACTCTGCCTCAATTATGTCACTGAAATCCACACGGCTCTGAACCATCGCAGTGGGTGAACGTACATGTACAATCATCACCAATTACACTATGATGCCATAAGTTATTTGCATTATATTAATTACAGCTTTAATAGATTAGTGATGGTTGGCAAAGATTTGTAAACTGGCCTCTCTTGATTAAGCCATACTGTTGCTGTGTACTTTTTTGAAGATGTTAAGATTTGGCAAGGCAAAATATCTACTATCACGTACTATCTACTGTCACGTACACTTGTGCAATGTTATCTTTACACAGAGATACATGAATCTATGCACATGCATCAAATATTTGAAGCCAATGATTTTTCTAAATAAAGCATTATGGAATACGATACAAATGATTGAAAATACACTGGGTGACTTTTTACACAATGCAACACTGAAAAGATAACTGCCTTTCAAATTTGTACATTAAGGAATAAGGCAGCTGAAGTAATCAGGCCAGTACCAGGGATAAATCGCATCTGAAACAACACAACTATTTTAACATAGTAGAAAGGCAATAGGATGTGCTTTCTGAAGAAAATAAAAGAGTATGCAGCATTTATTATTATTTTAGATTTTTTCACTTAAAAACAAAGTTATCTTAAAATGATGGAAATGAGAAATGTGTTTCATCGTTAATACAATGTACTGCTGTGTAATTAAGGACATTAGATCATCTTTCTTGCTATTGATAGACACAAAGTGCTGGAGTAACTCAGTGGGTCAGGCAGCAACTCTGGAGAGCATAGATAGATGATGTTTCGAGTTGGGACTTCTTCAATCTGAAGAAAGGTACCGATCCCAAACGTCACCCATCCATTTTCTCCAGACACGCTGCCTGACCTGCTGTGTTACTTCAGCATTTGTCAATCTTTGGTATAAACCAGCATCTGCAGTTCCTTTTTATTACATTTCGTGTTGTGGTCATTAACTTTCAAACTCACTGTGCCCATCCCCTCCTCATTCACGTACCCTCTGTACTCCTTTGATGGCATTCTGTGAATCCTCTGACACCTGGTTGCCAATCCCTTCTATTTCATGCAGTGCATCACCTATCCTTTAGACTTTACAGCGCGGAAACAGGCCCTTTGGCTCACCGAGTCCATGCTGACCAGCGATCACTCCGTACACTAGCACTACCTTACACCAATCCCTTTGGTTAACACCTGACACCATTTTGTGGCGCAGGCACCAACACATTGAAACGCATTCCCTAGACCTCTGTCACTTCACTCCCACTTTGCAATAAATATAGAAGCAGCAAGATTCCATTTAGCCGCTTTTGCCTTCTCTGCCATTAAAGAAGATAGTGTTGATATTTTACTTCAGCACTGAGGTGTTGTTAATAAAGCCACTGTCTTACAACATCAGAGGCACGAGTTCAATCCTGACTTCCTGTGCTTTCCATGTGGAGTTTGCATGTTCATCCTATGACCACATTGATTTTCTCCAGATGATCCATTCCATCCCACTTCCCAGGTTACCTGGTCACTCTAAATTGTCCTTATTGAATGGCAGAATCTGGTAGAAGTTGAATGTGGGGAAAATAATAATGAGATTATTCTAAATGGGTGTGTAGATCGGCTATTGCATGCTAGCCAGTCATAGTGCTAGTTAGTAGTAGCCCTACAGTATATGTTTTATAATATGAAGAACTCGCCTACTTCAGGCAGTAGATGTAGCAGCTCGGAGATGTAACGTACTGCAGATCCAATGCTCTAAGTGTTTAATAAAGATGTGTTGTATCTTTACGTGTGTTTGGGTCTCATAGTTACATGGTGTCAGATCGCGACTCGGACTCACTCCGCTAAGTTTATCGGGTTTTCTTTAGTTTTTATCAGTTTTATTTTTATCACTTTGTTATCTCCATTATGGCTAATTCGTGCCGCAGACTGTGCCCTCTGATCTTTGATTCAGACATTGCTGAGCGATGGCGTCTATTTGAACGTGGCTACACTCATTATATCCGCATCGTTCATCGGAATGACCCTGCTGACTTGAGAGCATCACTCCTCCTTAATCTAGCGGGTCCTGAGGCAATGAATCATGCCAGCAACTTTGACTTTGCTTCTGCTTGTCTGGATGCCAACGGGCAGGTCCCAGTTCCTGCCGAGACTATAGATGACCTCGTGGTTTTGCTCAGAAAATTTAGAGAGCTGTGTGATTTGCTGTCCAACCACATAATTGAAAGGACAAAGTTCTATGCTTGTTTGCAGCAGGTTGATGAACCTATTGAACGACTTATTGGTGGCTTAAAACACATGGCCACGTGCTGTCGTTTTGGTGAGTTGACAGATGAACTTGTTAGAGATAAGCTTGTCGGGGGCATGATTGATAGTAAACTGAGAGCTGAGCTTCTTCGCAACACGAAGTAACCCTTAACCAAGCTATCCACTCGTGTCGAATTTCAGAGATTACTGCACCCTATGCAGATCCTGTCTCTTTCAACCCATGACAGCAACACATTGTCAATCTTACTGACTACTCCTCCTGCAAAGCCTCTAATGTGCCTGCTGCGCGATGTCAGAATTGTAACTATTTTCATGGAAAGGTTCACCAGTTCTGCATAGCTTACGGAAAGGCTTGCAATTATTGTAAAAAACAAAACCATTTAGTGAAATGTTTCTGTTCCCGGGGACTGCTAATGTTTCAAGGACAAACCTGAACCTGCTTCAACAAGAGTTCTCCGATACTGACTCCCAAGAGCCTGAAACATCCTCCCACGAGCAGTGTTTAGACAGTGCTGATAACAGTTCTGCTATGTACTCCCTCCTCCCTTCGACTAACGAGCTACTTGACCCTGAAGTGAATGTGTTCATGAATAACAGGCCCATACTCGTGAAAAAGTAGACACGGGGTCAAAGGTCAACATCATGTCGCCAAGAGAGTTTAATGAAATTCGAAATGCAGAACGAATGCATATGGACTCAACGCTTCGGGCTTATGGGGGAGAGATCCTACATCCATTGGGGAAAGCTGATTTAAAGTGCACAGTTGACGAGCAGACGCGCACATTTGGCAGTTTTACATTGTCAAATCAAACTCAGAGACTTTGCTTGGTATCAGTGCATGCCATGATCTAGGCCTGGTGTACTTTGGACGTGCAGTCCACAAATAATGCCTCACTGATGAGACAGCTCAACAACTGCTTTCCCAGTACAAAGGCCTGTTTGAACATGGCAAGTTGCCTGTAAAATATTGAATCTCTGTTGATCCTGCAGTCACATCTGTAGTCCGAGCACAACATCGAGTTCCACATGCCATACGCTACTGAATACACAATGAACTCAGACACATGGTCTCAATGGGAGTCATTGCTGGTCACCGACCCGTCTGACAGTTTCCACCATCGTCATTGCAACTAAGAAAAACCAAAGAGGAGATTTGCATCTGCATTAATCCCAGAGATCTGAATACTGCAATCAAGCGCTCCCACTACCCAATGAGAACCACAGAAGGTGTTGTTGCACAGATTGGAAACGCAGCAGTGTTTTCAGTCCTGGATGCCAAAAGCTCCTTTTGGCAGATTCCATTAGACCCGGACTCACCTAACCTCACCACTTTCGGTACACCCTTTGTCCGTTTCAAATTTCTGAGGATGCATCAGCTCCACCAGCTACGTTTTCCAGCGCACCATGGAACAACTGTTTACAAAGTACCCGTGCGCCATCATTGTTGATGATATTCTCGTCTATGGTTGTGACCAGGCTAAACATGACGCTAATCTTAAGAGAGTGCTCGACAGTGCCAAAGACATTAATCTCAAACTGAATCCACTAAAGTAAGCAAGCAAGTAAATCCATATAAAATAAAAAAAGAAGAAAAATAAAGACACAATACACTACAGGATTCAACATGAACGTCCCCTCAATAGCAGAATCAACACTTTCCACTGTGAGGGAAGGCACCAAAAAGTCCAGTCCTCCTCTACCCGAGGTCGGGGCCTATTTGAAGTCTCCGCAGCAGTCGCCACAACGGCGGCCCGATGTTATAGGCCCTACTGCCGGGAAGATGGAACACCGGCGTCGGATGAACAGTCCTCAGCAGCTTGGAAATGTCTGGTGCAGCCGCTTCCTCCCCGGAGACCGCTGCACCCGAAGTCCTCAGGCCGCGCTAGTTGGAGCTCCGACTCTGGCGATTTCCGATCCCAGGCTCTGTGGTGTAGGTATGTTGCAAAACTTACCTTGAGCAGTGGTGCAGTTCTGCCGCTCCCCGTGTGCGCGACTTTGGCGCCTTTCAGAGGGGGGCGGGCTTAAAGTGCTGTTTTTCCACAGGCAGGAAAAATCGATCCATGCCGGGCGATTTCGTTGCGGAAGAAAAATCGCTCCAACATTTCACGAATGAAGGTATTTTTAAATTACTCTAAATTATTTATTAACAAGAGTAATTTAAAAATCACCTTCAAAAGCCGTGAGCACCGACGACCGAAAGGATTTTGCGTAGGGGAGAAGAAAAGGTAAATAGTTTATTTTTATATTAAAAGTTGGTTTTTCGGGAGGCTTTAACAATATTTTTATGTTGCGAAATGGGGTCCCAAAAAATGTATGAACAAACAATATTTTTCCTCCCGACTTCACCGCTAACCGCAACGTTCCAATCCACCGCATTCCACTAAAACCCACTCGCTAGTTGATTTAAATGGCCATTAATTTACAGCCATTAAACACTAAATTCCTTCCATTTGGCCCAGAAATTCATGAAAATGAGATTTAAAAATTATGTTATATTGTGGATTATTGTGTGAATGTTATTTGGACACTTAGGCTATTTAAAAAATATATATATTTTCTTAAGAAATGGATAGATGTTTAGATCTACTCATTGAATTTTGTAATTAGCTACAATTAGATAACTAACTAATTATATGCTTTAATTTCAGGTCATCCAAGTAAGATTGTTTCATATTTGTTTCAGAATGCTTCAATCTATAATAACTGCAAATTTCATTGAGTTCTCTTAATTTTAAGAAAGTTATGGGCTTTTAACTGTTCCAGATCACAGCTTTTGAGAAGTCAATTGAAAGGCAATGGGGAACAAGATGATAATTTCCGAGTATGAAAATGGCCATAACTTTCTTAATACTGAAGATATGAAAGTAAATTAGGTGTCAAATTAAACTTCTTTTTATGCTTTATCTGATGGGATAAATTGCAGACTTGATTTTTTAAATCTCAAAATTTTGTAACATTGCTATGTGGTCACAGCACTCCAGAGCTTACCGCACAGTGACCCAGGTAGGGCATCGCCCACTCCGAGATGGTATCCCAGCACTGTGCCGCCGCCGAAGCTGTAGTCGTGGACGGTCCAGGCAGGAAAAGCCGCTTCAGTCCCGACGGTAGGCCGCATGGAGAGGCCGAAGATGCGAGTCGGAAGAAAATCGCTGAAATAAAGTTTCCCCCTTCCCCTCCCCCAACCACATAAAAAAAGACTGCTCGCGGTGGTTTTTGCATGTTAAAATTCAAGGACTTCATTTCTGGTAAGACCATTATCATCGAGACTGACCACCAACCCTTGGTCACAATTTTGAACAAGCCAATTCACGCGGCCCCAGCACGACTGCAACGGATGATGATGCAGCTGCAGCTCTTGGACTTCCACATCATCTACAAGAAAGGTAAAGACATGCACATAGCAGACACGCTATCCAGAGCCCCAAGCAGAACCAGTGAACGGCACCTCTCCGAACAGGACAAATTCTCAGTCGTGAAGGTCTCGTTTGTGCCCACTGGTTGTTTACGCCGCCTTGCCGAACACACGACTGCGGATGAGACTTTACAATTGCTGTCAAGAGTCATACGGGACGGTTGGCCCCACAAACAGTCAAATACCCCGCTTGAGATACGCCCCTACTTCCTAGTTCATGACGAATTAGTGCTATAGGACGGGATCATAGTCAAGGGCCACAAGGCGGTGGTCCCAATCGCACTATGGGACGAATACTACAACCACATCCACAGGGGCCACCCCGGCACAGTGGCCACTCTCCTAAGTATGTTATACTGGCCCGGAATGACAAAATACATACGTGCAAGAACCGATATGTGCGTTGTCTGCAACAGTTTAGCACCACATCAGCAGAAGCAGTCTCTTGTGCCCCAACCAGTTCATCCTCTTCCGTGGTCCAAGCTGGCCACCGACATCTTCAAATGGCATGGGAAACACTATCTAGTTCTTGTTGACTCTTACTGGGCTGGTTCATAATAGACCTACTGCAAACCATTTCTTTGGAGGCAGTGATCAAGAAGCTGCAACGGTACCTTTCCGTGCATGGCTCCCCTACACGTATTCAGACTGACAATGATAGGCAATTCACCAGCCAAGTATTTTAGAACTTTGCCGAAAGATGGGACTTCAGACACATTAACAACAGCCCCAAGTTCCTGCAGTCCAATGGACTGGCCGAATGCGCTGTTCAGAGTGCGAAACAACTTATGGAACGTTCCTACCTTGCGAAATCCAACGTATACATGGACTTGCTTAATCTACAAAACATTGCATGGGACCCCATCCTAGGATCTCCAGCCCAGCGACAAATGTCTCGCCAAACCCGTGCACCCCTGCCTGTCTCTCAGCAGCTGCTGCAGCCGCATGTTCGCTCCCCGCCCCCGGTGCAGAAGCAGCTACAATACAAACGGGACATACAGAAGCGTTTCTTCGACAAGTCCAGCAAGCCACTTAAACCACTTGCACGTGGACAAGTGATTCACCTGCAAACTGACAAGGGCCATACACGACTGGGGCACATTCACGGCCCGTCCAAAAAGCCACGTTCATACCTGGTCGAAGTGGACGGAGTCATCTACAGACGCAGCCATCAACATATCCTTCCAATGAAGGAACCGCGTCCTGCAGCTACAGGCCCTGATGCCCCGCCTCTTGTGTTCGCTCCCACAACCGTTCCAGCGACTCCACCACCAGCCGTTACTTCTGCCACGGGTTCCCCGCGTCGGTTGACACCTGGCTCGCCCATGGCATCTCCCACCAGGCCTGCCGGGTCACCGGTCGTGTCCCCACTCCCTTCCCCTGTCTGTTCTCCCGCAAAAGGAGGCAAGGCGGTCTCCTACCGCACAAGGGCTGGACGGATTTGCAGGCCACCTTTTAGATATGGCGATTTTGTATGATCTTGCTAGCACATTCTTAGCATCCCCTTGTTATATTGTTTAAGGCACCGTAGTTTCTAAATGGGTGTGTAGATCAGCTATTGCATGCTAGCCAATCATAGTGCTTGTTAATAATAGCCCCGCCTAGTACATGCTTTATACTATTAAGAACTTGCCCACGTCAGGCAGTAGATGTAGCAGCTCGGAGATGTAACGTACTGCAGATCCAATGCTGTGTTTAATAAAGATGTGTTGTATCTTCACGTGTGTTTGAGTCTCGTAGTTACAGGTGGTTGATGTTCAGCGCAGGCTAGAAAGGCTAAATCATCTGTTACCATGTTGTGTCTCACAATGGCTCTCCCCACATCCCTGCACTAACTCCAAACCCCCTCGATTCCTCCAATGTCTCAACATTTATTTATCTTTCTGTAATGCATTGAATGACTGAAACTCCACAGTCCTCTTGGGTAGTGAATTCCAAAGATGCATCGGCTTCTGGATGAATAAATGTTTTTCTCACCTCACCGGAATGGCCATCTCTTTATTCTGAGGCTGTGACCTCTTGGTTCTAGACACCCCTGCAAGCAGAGACATCAATGGCACAGTGACGCAGCAGAAAAGTTGCTGCCTTACAGCGCCTGAGACCCAGGTTGGACGTTCTCCCTGTGACTGCATGGAGTATGTCTAGATGCTCCAGTTTCCTCCCACTCTCCTAAGGTGCAAGTTTGAAAGTTAAATGGCTTCAGTAAAAATTTTAAATAGTCCATAGTATGTAGGATTGTGCTAGTGTCCGAGGTCAGCGCGGACTCGGTGGGCCTTAAAGTGTAAAGTAAATCAACTTTGCATGTACCATGTCAAACTCTATAATAGTTTTGCATCTTTCAATGAGATTACTCCTCATTCTCCTAAATTCATGAGAATATAGGCACAGTTTCTCCTCAGACAACAAGCCCACCATCTTAATCTGTTGAACCATTGCTGCACTGATGTACTTTGATTTAAGTACATGCTTACTTGTGGAAGGAGTCCAGACCTGCACACAATATGCACTCACAAGGCCCTGTATAATTAGATTTAAATAAATAAGTCTCAAATCCCTTTGCAAACACACTGTTTTGTGTTTCTAATTTCATTTCCTGTGGATTAACTTCCAATGAATTGTGTTCAAAATGATGAGAGAAATCGGTCAGGTAAGCACACGGAGTCTCTTGTCCAGAGTAGGGGGAATACAAACCAGAGGACATAAGTTTAAGGTGAGGGGGGGGGGGGAGAAAGATTTAATATGAACCCAAGCGATAACTTTTTTTTTACACAAATGGGGTGTATGGAACGAGCTGCCAGAGGAGGTAGCTGATTCCTGGGATGTACCAGACAGATTCCTGGGATGTCAGGACTTTCATATGAGGAAAGATTGATTCCTGGGATGTACCAGACTGTACTAGAGGAAAGACTGATTCCTGGGATGTACCAGACTGATTCCTGGGATGTCAGGACTTTCATATGAGGAAAGATTGGATAGATTCGGCTTGTACTCGCTGGAATTTAGAAGATTGAGGGGGGATCCTATAGAAACTTACAAAATTCTTAAGGGGTTGGACAAGCCAGATGCTGGAAGATTGTTCCCGATGTTGGGGGAGTCCAGAACAAGGGGTCACAGTCTAAGGATAAGGGGGAATTCCTTTAGGACCTTGATGAGGAAAACATTCTTTACACAGAGAGTGGTGAGTCTCTGGAATTCTCTGCCACAGAAGGTAGTTGAGGCCAGTTCATTGGCTATATTTAAGAGGGCGTTAGATGTGGCACTTGTGGCTAAAGGGATCAGGGGGTATGGAGAGAAGGCAGGTATGGGATACTGAGTTGGATGATCAGCCATGATCACATTGAACGGCGGTGCAGGCTCGAAGGGCCGAATGGCCTACTCCTGCACCTATTTTTCTATGTTTCTATGTTTCTATGTATTGAGGTAGGTTCTATCGCAACATAATGTTTAAGAAACATTTAAACAGGATAGGTTTAGAGGGATATGGGCCAAATGCAGGCAGGCAGGACAAGTGTAGATGGGACATGTTGGTCAGTGTGGGCGAGTTGGGCCAATGGGCCTGTTTCCATGCTGTATGACCATCTCTCTATGACTTATCGGAAAGGACCCGCTGAGCACTAAGCACCAATTCCTTTCAATTTCTCACCATTTAAAGGCTTCTTCACCTTATTACAGTTCCTGCTGAAGTAGATGATCCCGCAATTGTTCACATTACGCTCCACTTGCTATGTACTTGTCCATTCACAACATGTCTATATCTCTGCGAAACATCTCTGCATCTTCCCATCAAAGCACGTCGCCAACCAGCTTTGTATCGTTGCACGCAATCCCATCAAGACTGACCATCAACACTGGTGCTCCTCAGGGTTGTGTGCTTCGTCTCTTACTCTGCACCCTTTATACCCATGACTGTATGGCCCAGTACAATATCAAATCAATCTTGAAATTTGCCAGATACCTGTCGGGTCAGCTGGATCAACAACACGATGAGATAGGGTACAGGAGACCCCTTGTGTCGGAATACGAATACCAACCTAGCCCTCGTCAGTAATGTGAAAGAGTTCATCGTTGAGTTAAGGAAGCAAAGGTGCCCTGACTTCCAAGAAATTGCTGTGGAGATGGTCGACAGATAGACAGATATACCCCGAAGATAGACACAAAAGGCTGGAGTAACTCAGCGGGATAGGCAGCATCTCTGGAAGGAAGAATGTCATGTTTTGGGTCGAAACACTTCTTCAGACTGATGTATGTAACCCCCATTCTCCTACCTTCTCCACTTACCTTTGACCGTCACTAATCAAGAATCTATAAATCTCTGTCTTAAAATACCCAATGACTTGACCTCCACTGCCGTCTACAGCAATTAATTTGCTATCTGTCATTCCTCCTCAGATGCTGCCGGATGAACTCCTTAACCACTTTTTATCAGATAACTAGACAACCATTTTGTGTAATTCATCTAATATTTATCAGCTAGAGTTTCAAACATATATAAAGAGAAATTGTAAAAGAAAACATTGCATGACTTTGTTAACAGACAATGCAAATGCAGCAAAATAATAGTCAATTTCAGAACTTTTCAGGTCACTAGATACAATAATTAAAATACCTCAACTACTTTTGCCCACAATGCAATTACATTCTGGAAAGTTGTCAATAGACCTTTGCCCTCAAGATACACAGACTGAATACCAGCACATTTTTAGTATTAACTAGTCCAAGTAGGACCTGTTGGGCCCCGTCCCCCAACACAATAATCCACCACATAGCCCCCAACTGCGCACACGGGGCTGACGGGTTCCCGTTGTGACACCAAAAATCCCCGTTGCGACGCGAGTCATGGCAACCATTCCCCAACTGTGCCTCGCCATCCCTCTTCTTACCCCAATCCTCCTTCATTCCCCCTCATCCCCAGCATTCCCTTCCCCTCCTCTTTACCCTCCCCTGTGAGGGTAAATTGTGAGGTGGAAGCTGCTGTGTTTTTTATTTTTTGTTAATGAGATCCCATTGTGATGTCATTGTGGGGTGGAACAACGCTGATGTCGCATTGTGACATCATACCTGCTAACTGGCAGTGCAGATGAAAGATTTTTGTAAAAGTGGAGTTTAAAATGTGAATAACTTGTAAAATATACCATGAATCTGAACAAAACTTTGATACATCACACCACAGGACAATGGTAAAGTGGGCCAAAATTGTAGCACTGTCGTGTACTGTTTAGGTGTAATTTCAGGAACAAACAGATATAATAACAAACAAGATGAGAGTTTTAGTAATATATACTATACCAAGTGGGACCCTGTCACACGGGAGGGATGGTCCCCACGGACGCAATATTCCACTACTCACACATAGCCCCCAACTGCACAGGCTCGGCTGATGGGTTTCCATAATGATGCATGGATCCCCTTTGTGACGCGAGTCATGGCAACCCTTCCCATTCCTCTTTCTACCCCTATCCTCCTTCATTCCACCTCACCCCCCCCCCCGCACTCCCTCCCCGTCCTGTTCACCCTCCCTCTTATTTTCCCTCTCCTCCTCCCCTCCCCACTGCTTTCCTCATCACTCCCTCCCTCCTTTCTGCTACCCTCAGTCATTCCCTCCCTAAATAACCCTTCTCCCTTCCCTACCCTCCTCTCCTGCTATCCCATCCTGCCCGACTCCTCACCTCCCACCTCCCCCCTCACCTTCCCCTCTTTCCCTTACCTCTACCTCCCTTCCCCCTCCTCTCCCATCTCCCTCCTCACCTCCCCAGGATTTTGATATAAACCACCGCTGGTCCCGTTTTCTTCATCATGTCGGCGATGAAGTTCTAGTTGAGGCGGGGGCTGTCGGTGGAGATGGGCCGAGCATTGTGGAGCCGGGGAGGGAGAGGCCGAGGCTACGGTCTGGAGCCATTGGAGGAGGGAAAGGCCAACACTGTGCGGGAGGGGAAGGGAGAGGCCAAGGATGCGGCCTAGTCCTTGCCCCGGCTCCTCTCCCTCCCCCTGGGCCTGGAGCAGCAGTCCCCGGACCCCACACCGGCTTGAACCCAGGGCCCGGTGCCGCGTTCAGGGCCCAGTCTGTGTCTGTGTCCATATCTGTCCAGGGAGCTTTTATAGGGAACAGCGAGTTTTCTTTTTAATGTAAATGAGATCCCATTGTGATATCATTGTGGGGTGGAACACTGCTGACGGGTAGTTTATGTTAATGACATCCCATGTTGCTAACAGCAAGTGGGGGCTATGTTTTTATTTTTTTTAAGTTTAACATTTCAATAACATAGAAACATAGAAACATAGAAAATAGGTGCAGGAGTAGGCCATTCGGCCCTTCGAGCCTGCACCGCCATTCAATGTGATCATGGCTGATCATCCAACTCAGTATCCCGTACCTGCCTTCTCTCCATACCCCCTGATCCCTTTAGCCACAAGTGCCACATCTAACGCCCTCTTAAATATAGCCAATGAACTGGCCTCAACTACCTTCTGTGGCAGAGAATTCCAGAGACTCACCACTCTCTGTGTAAAGAATGTTTTCCTCATTTCGGTCCTAAAGGAATTCCCCCTTATCCTTAGACTGTGACCCCTTGTTCTGGACTCCCCCAACATCGGGAACAATCTTCCAGCATCTAGCTTGTCCAACCCCTTAAGAATTTTGTAGGTTTCTATAAGATCCCCCCTCAATCTTCTAAATTCCATCGAGTACAAACCGAGTCTATCCAATCTTTCCTCATATGAAAGTCCTGACATCCCAGGAATCAGTCTGGTGAATCTTCTCTGTACAAGGATGTACATCCTATGGCAAGGATGTCTTTCCTCAGATTTGGAGACCAAAACTGTACGCAGTACTCCAGGTGTGGCCTCACCAAAACCCTGTACAACTGCAGTAGAACCTCCCTGCTCCTATACTCAAATCCTTTCGCTATGAATGCTAACATACCATTTGCTTTCTTCACTGCCTGCTGCACCTGCATGCCTACTTTCAATGACTGGTGTACCATGACACCCAGGTCTCGTTGCATCTCCCCCTTACCTAATCTGCCACCATTCAGATAATAGTCTACCCTCATGTTTTTGCCACCAAAGTGGATAACCTCACATTTATCCACATTGTACTGCATCTGCCATGCATCTGCCCATTCACTCAGCCTATCCAAATCACCCTGCAGCCTCCAAGCATCCTCCTCACACCTAACTATACCCCCCAGCTTGGTATCATCTGCAAATTTGGAGATGTTGCATTGAATTCCCTCGTCCAAATCATTAATATATATTGTAAATAGCTGGGGTCCCAGCACTGAGCCTTGCGGCACCCCACTAGTCACTGCCTGCCATTCTGAAAAGGACCCGTTTACTCCTACCCTTTGCCTCCTGTCTGCTAGCCAGTTCTCTATCCACATCAATACTGAACCCCCAATACCGTGTGCTTTAAGTTTGTATGCTAATCTCTTATGCGGGACCTTGTCGAAAGCCTTCTGAAAGTCTAGATATAACACATCCACTGGTTCTCCCTTATCCACTCTACTAGTTACATCCTCGAAAAATTCTATCAGATTTGTCAGACATGATTTACCTTTCGTAAATCCATGCTGACTTTGTCCAATGATTTCACCACTTTCCAAATGCGCTGCTATCCCATCTTTAATAACTGACTCTAGCAGTTTCCCCACTACCGATGTTAGACTAACTGGTCTGTAATTCCCCGCTTTCTCTCTCCCTCCTTTTTTAAAAAGTGGGGTTACATTAGCTACCCTCCAATCCTCAGGAACTACTCCAGAATCTAAGGAATTTTGAAAAATTATCACTAATGCATCCACTATTTCTGTGGCTACCTCCTTGAGTACTCTGGGATGCAGACTATCTGGCCCTGGGGATTTATTGGCCTTCAATCCGTTCAATTTACCCAACACCACCTCCCGGCTAACCTGGATTTCACTCAGTTCCTCCATCTTATTTGACCCCCGTTCCACTGCTATTTCCGGCATATTATTTATGTCTTCCTTAGTGAAGACAGAACCAAAGTAGTTATTCAATTGGTCTGCCATGTCCTTGTTCCCCATGATCAATTCACCTGTTTCTGACTGCAAGGGACCAACATTTGTTTTAACTAGTCTCTTTCTCTTTACATATCTATAAAAACTTTTGCAGTCAGTTTTTATGTTCCCTGCCAGTTTCCTTTCATAATCTATTTTCCCTTTCCTAATTAAGCCCTTTGTCCTCCTCTGCTGGATTCTGAATTTCTCCCAGTCCTCCGGTAGGCTGCTTTTTCTGGCAAATTTGTATGCCTCATCTTTTGTTTTTATACTATCCCTGATTTCCCTTGTTATCCATGGATGCACCACATTCCCCGATTTATTCTTTTGCCAAACTGGTATGAACAACTTTTGTACTTCATCCATGCAGTCTTTAAATACCTTCCATTGCACATCCACTGTCAACCCTTTAAGAATCACCTGCCAGTCTATCTTGGCCAATTCACATCTCATACCTTCAAAGTTACCTTTGTTCAAGTTCAGAACCCTTGTTTCTGACTTAATTTTGTCACTCTCCATCCTAATGAAGAACTCAACCATATTATGGTCACTCTTGCCCAAGGGGCCACGCACAACAAGACTACTAACTAACCCTTCCTCATTACTCAATACCCAGTCTAGAATAGCCTGCTCTCTCGTTGGTTCCTCCACATGTTGGTTGAGAAAACTATCCCGCATACATTCCAGGAAATCCTCTTCCTCAGCACCCCTGCCAATTTGATTCACCCAATCTACATGCAGATTGAAGTCACCCATTATAACCGTGTTACCCTTGTTGCACGCATTTCTAATTTCCTGTTTGATGCCATCCCCAACTCCAATACTACTGTTAGGTGGCCTGTACACAGTTCCCACTAGCGTTTTCTGCCCCTTAGAGTTTCGCAGCTCTACCCATATCGATTCCACATCCTCCACGCTAATGTCCTTCCTTTCTATTGCATTAATCTCCTCTCTCACCAGCAACGCTACCCCACCTCCTTTTCCTTTTCGTCTATCCCTCCTGAATATTGAATATCCCTGGATGTTCAGCTCCCAGCCTTGGTCATCCTGGAGCCAAGTCTCCGTGATTCCAACTATAGCATAGTCATTAATCGCTATCTGCACCTTCAACTCATCCACCTTATTACGAATGCTCCTCGCATTGAGACACAAAGCCTTCAGGCTTGTTTTTACAACACTCTTACTCCTTATACAATTATGTTGACAAGTGGCCCCTTTCACATCGATCCCTATTACACTTGGCCATACTCTCCTATCCCTTTGTGAGCTTTCTTCCCCGTTAATTCTGGGGTCATTAACCATCGCTTTACTCTCTTTCCCTCTAACTCCATCCTCGACTATCCCATTTGATACCCCACCCCCCTTATTCAGTTTAAAACCATCCGTGTAGCAGTGGCAAACCTGCCGGCCAGAATGCTGGTCCCCCACCTGTTAAGATGCAATCCGTCCCTTTTGTACAGTTCCCCCTTACTATAAAAAAAATCCCAGTGATCTAAGAATCTAAATCCCTGCCCCCTGCACCAGTTCCTCAGCCACACATTCAGGTCCCATATCTCCCTGTTCCTGCTCTCGCCAGCACGAGGAACTGGAAGCAAACCGGAGATAACAACCCTGGAAGTCCTGCTTTTCAGCATTTTTCCGAGCTCTCTGAAGTCCCGCTGCAAAAAATTCATCTCCTTCTTTCCAACATCATTTGTGCCAACATGCACGACCACTTCCGGCTGGTCACCTTCGCCCTTGAGGATTGTCTGCACTCTGTCCGTAACATCCTGGATCCTGGCACCAGGAAGGCAGCACACCATCCTGGAATCCCGTCTGTTGCCGCAAAAACCCCTGTCCGTACCTCTCACAATGGAGTCTCCAACTACAATGGCGTTGCCCGACTTTGGCCTCTGTGGGTTTGGCTCATCAGCCCTTTTTGTTTGGCAAGCCAGTCCGCCGCTCAGTGGGATACCGTCTTCTGTCCCGACAGCTTCCACGTGGGTGAACCTGTTCACAAGAGGTACAACACCCGGGGACCTTTGCATCCCATGTTTTCCTCCCTTTCTCACCGTCACCCACCTTCTCTCTTCTAGTGCCTTGGGTGTAACAATCTCACTGAAGGACTTGTCGAGAAACGACTCAGTTTCTCGAATGAACCTGAGGTCGTCCACTTGTTTCTCCAGTTCCCCAACACGGTCCTTCAGGAGCTGTACCTGGATGCACTTCTCACATTTGTAGCATCCAGAGGCACCAGCAGTGTCCTTGACCTCCCACATACTGCAAGCATCACACTGCATCAGCTTGCTTGACATCTTCTTTTGCCTCGGTCTCGCCCTATCCAGTATTTTGCGCAGCCTCCTCTCCGAAGACTCTCGAGCCAAAGACTCACACTTTACTCACAGGGCACTTCCCTCACAAGGCTGCTCCCTCACTGCCGCTCCCCCAAGAGCTGCCTTGCTTATATTGACTGTTCAATTGCCTAATTTACAAACCAAATTCCTCAGTTTTGAGGAACTGCTTTCCCCCTCTGACTCACTGAGAACTCTCCTCCCACTTGGGCTAGAGCCAATCAGTGCTTTCTCCTGCTTCTCTTTGTTGCTGTTGCTTCAAAATCCACGGGAAGACTGAGTGAAGTCTGCCTGTGCTTTGCCTCTCCTTTTTAACTGCTCTCCCCCTCTGACTAACTGAGAACTCTCCTCCCACTTGGGCTAGAGCCAATCAGTGCTTTCTCCTGCTTCTCTTTGTTGCTGTTGCTTCAAAATCCATGGGAAGACTGAGTGAAGTCTGCCTGTGCTTTGCCTCTCCTTTTTAACTGCTCTCCCCCTCTGACTCACTGAGAACTCTCCTCCCACTTGGGCTAGAGCCAATCAGTGCTTTCTCCTGCTTCTCTTTGTTGCTGTTGCTTCAAAATCCACGGGAAGAAGAATAACGTGAAATATACCATTAATCTGAGGAAAACTTGATACACCACACACCAAGACAATGGTGAGTAAGGTGGGACAAAAATTGTAGCGCTATCGTGTACCGTTTTGGCGTAATTCCCGGATCGCATGGACAGACAGACACATACATACTAACAAACAAGATGCAAGTTTTAGATAATCAAGAAAAAACTTTCCTCTGAAGCAATAACAAGTAAATTAAACATAACCATATAACATATAACTATATAACAATTACAGCACGGAAACAGGCCTTCTCGGCCCTTCCAGTCCGTGCCAACCATTTATTTTCCTCTAGTCCCATCTACCTGCACTCAGACCATACCCCTCCATTCCCTTCCCGTCCATATACCTATCCACTTTACTTTTAAATGTTAAAATCGATCCTGCCTCCACCACTTCTGCAGGAAGATCATTCCACCATTGATCATAAACAAACCAGAAACAGAGCAACACAGGATAATAGAGATTTGCTCTCCACTAATCTTGGATTATACTTTATTATCTCAATATGTACAAGGTTTTCATTTCCAGTGATCAGCTCATGCTAAAATCTATCGTATTCATGCCCAGGAGATTTTGCAGTGTCTAGAACACAGGACAAAGGAGTCTGAAGAAGGTTCCCGACCCATCACCCTTTTCCCCAGAGATGCTGATTGAGCCGTTGAGCTAATCCAGCATTTAATTTCTATCTTCAAAACAGGATAATGTAACACAATAAGATTAATACAACCATTTGCTCACACTGTTTATTTAATTATATTCATGATCAGGTATCCACTCCGGGTCAAAGTGAACTGTTAGCACAAGACATGTTCAGTGACCCTATCCTGCACTGAACATTGCCCCAAGCATGAACCAAGAATTTGATGCCAAATAACAGCCTCAATGGATGAGTCCAGGACCAGAGGCCATCGCCTCAGAATAAAAGGACGGCGCCTTTAGTAATGAGATGAGGATGATTTTGTTTTTGTCAGAGGGTGATGAATCTGTGGAATTCATTACCACAGAAGGCTGTGGAGACCAAGTCAATGATATGTTTGAGATGGAGATTGACATATTCTTGATTAGTAAGGGTGTCAGGGATCATGTCAAGAAGGCATGATTGAATGAGAGTGTAATTTTATGGGCTGAATTGCCTAATTCTGCTTCAATAATTTATGAATTTACGAACAGTCACATCCGAGGTCACCAATGTTGTGGTTAACCCCAGGGCTAGGGTCTGGTGTAGTTTGGTTTTGAGTTTAGTTCAGAGTTTGGAGATACAGCGTAGAAACAGGCCCTTCAGCCCACCAAGTCCCCGCAACCATTGATGCACTAGATCATTGGCTTAAAACACTAGGAGAAATTTACAGAATCTAATTTTACTTCGGAGTCACGTGAGTGACTACGTGAAGAAGCCCCGCCTGGCGCTGGATCGGCATTACGTCGTCGCTGTCGGCAGCGAAAGAGCTGCAGAGCGCAGCTCCACACAGCGGTAAGGAACCGGCCCGCAGGTAAGAGAGTTTTACAAAAATTTAGGGCGAGGTTCCAGAACTCCGTAGCCTGGTGGGTAAACCAGGAGGAGTTAGTAAAAAACAAAATGGAGAAGGCCAAAAAACAGCGGGTAAAACGTGCGTCCCGGGGTGCAGAAGAGTCGGGACAGCAGATTATTGCGGAGCCGGTTCCGATACCGGTGGCCGTTGAAACACCCGTTAGTGAGGCTTTGATTGCTCCACAAACAGAAACTGTAGAGGAAATCCCAGTGCCTAAAAAAAGTAAAAGAAAAGCTGAAGGGCCTGGGGTTTCTGAGGACTCTGATTCTGAAGGTCCAGAAAGAAAAGCCTTATGGCTCAGAATGGACCAAATGGAGAAAATGCTCCAAACTATTATCAACCAAGGGTCTAAGAACCCAGAATATTCCCAGGCAGCCCCTGAGGGGGTTCCATATCGTGAATATGGTGCCAATTCGAATTGGGAATTTGAAACTCCAGTGCCTGGGTATGGACTGGAGGAAGTCTCCTTTGAACAAGTTTCAGGAGTACCAGGGCTGTATGAGACAGACCCTGAAAGTGGTGATTGTGGTCCGGAGTACACACCACAATACAATTATATGGATCCAGGTGTGCCTGATGTGGCACAAGATTTTGCAATACCTGGAGGAGGCGGTGAGGCCATGGAAGATAACCTGGCGGCCAATATTAATTATATGGTCTCTCACCCGCTTCAAGATGCTGTTATGGTTGAGACAGCAGAAATGTATAAAACACCTATCAATTGTGCCTCATATCAATTGTACCTACGGTGAATCCGGTTGTTTGGGCGTCAATGTCATCAATTATGCGGGCGCAGGAAATTCGATTTCAAAGAGTCCTCAAGCTGATTTCAGCTGGCATTACTGCACTTGGCAGACAAGTGGAAGGTTGTGGAATGACCAAAGTGCAGAAACATATGTTGGCCTTATTTTGCAACTCATTTTTTGAGATAAATTGTATGAGGAAGATTGCCATTCGACCTCTGTTACATCCAAGATTTGCAGGATTGTGTAAACCAAGCAATGTTCAAACTCCTGGTTATTTGTTCGGAGAGGATTTGTCTAAACAAATTAAAGAAATAGATGAAGAGGCAAAGACTCTTGGTCGTATGAAACCCTTCAACCTTGGCCAGAGATGGACTGGCTATACGAGGAAGAGATTTGATTTTGGAGCTGGTACAAGCCGAGGCAGGAGTATGATAAGGAAAAATTTCCAGCCAACACAGCCGAATGTACACCCATTCATTGGGAAAAGGAGATCATTTCGTCCAGTTGGAGAGGTACATAAACATTATCCTATTAAAGAGGAATGCTGGGATGAGCCACAGATTGGTGGTAGACTCCAAATGTTTTATAAGGAATGGGACAATATTACAGTTGATCGTGTGGTATTAGACACTGTACTAGGATCTACCATTGATTTTGTGGAAGGTATGGTTCCATTGGGACAGAATGAGCCTAGACATCCTTTGAGGTTCTCAGAGTTTGAGATAAATCAAATGGACAAAGAAATTAAGAATTTGAGTAAAAAAGGAGTTATCGAGAAAACAGGAGAGGATCCACAACAAATTATATCAAACATTTTCCCCAGACCAAAGAAAGATGGGGGTTGTAGGAATATTTTAGATCTCACTTTTTTGAATACATTTGTCCAGTATAAACATTTTAAAATGGACACTTTCTACACTGCAATGCAGTTGGTATCAACAGGCTGTTATATGGCTACAATAGACTTGAAGGATGCATATTATTCGGTCCCAATTCATCATAATTTTCGCAGGTATTTAAAGTTTAAATGGATGGGACAGCTGTGGCAATACAAAGCTTTGCCTAATGGATTAAGTTCAGCACCTAGATTGTTCACTAAATTGTTAAAGCCAGCACTTGCACTGCTAAGGGCACAAAAACACATCGTTATGGCTTATCTAGATGACATTTTAATTGTCAATGCTAATCAGGAATCAGCTGGAAAATCAGTCTCAGCAACTATTAGCTTGTTTGAGAAGTTGGGTTTTCTGATCCATCCAACAAAGTCTAAGTTACAGCCATCCCAAACCATTGAATATCTGGGGTTTGTGATTAACTCAGTTACCATGTTGGTAACTTTACCAATGGATAAGGAGTTAGAGTTGACAAATGTGTGTCAAAACCTGCTTAACAAACCTTATCCCTCCATCCGAGAGGTTTCCAAGGGTATTGGTAAATTGGTAGCAGCATTTCCAGCAGTAGAATTTGGTCGTTTACATTACCAAAATCTTCAAAGGGCAAAAACTAAAGCGCTAGTTCAGCGAGCAGGCCATTTTGATAGGCCAATGCAATTGCCTAAGGAAGCTTTAACGGAATTACATTGGTGGATTGAGAATGTTCCACAAGCTGCTAAGAACATTTTAGTTCATCAGCCAGTCGTGGTTTTACAAACTGACGCAAGTTCTCTCGGATGGGGGGCTACGGACAATGAGACCAGCTGTGGAGGCAGATGGGCTGTCCAAGAGGATTTGTTGCTCCAAACATATGGTATTAATTATTTGGAGCTACTGGGAGCATTTTATGGATTAAAAGCTTATTGCTCTTCATTAAAGGATTTGCATGTCCAAGTACAAATAGATAATACCACAGCGGTGGCATATATCAATCACATGGGTGGTGTCAGATCAATTTCATGTGATCATCTGGTAAACCAGATATGGCAGTGGTGTATTGCAAAAAATATTTGGCTTTCAGCTATTTATCTCCCAGGGAGAGACAATGTTGTGGCAGACAAAAGATCACGAATATTTAAAGACAATACAGAATGGATGTTAAATCCACAAATTTTCAAAAATATTGTCAGTCGGTATGGAGTACCGGACATTGATCTGTTTGCATCTAGATTGAATCACCAATTGCCGAAATACGTGTCTTGGGAACACGATCCAGGGGCAGTAGCGGTGGATGCTTTCTCGCTACACTGGGGGAATATGTTCTTTTATGCTTTTCCCCCATTCTGTCTCATTGGGCAATGTCTCAAGAAAATAGCGCAAGACGCTGCCAAAGGCATTTTCGTGGTGCCAAATTGGCCCACACAGTCATGGTTCCCATTGATGCTAAAAATGATTATTGAACCATGTATGACAATTCCCAGTTGCGACAATCTGTTGACACAACCAGTAACAAAAGAAATTCATCCATTGCATGATCATATGAATTTGTTAATCTGCAGGTTCTGACCAGACCATTGCAAGAGTTTGAACTGTCGGACAGGACCATGGATGTTATAGATGCAGCTTGGAGGACTAGCACTAAAAAAACAATATATGACGCATATAAGGAAATGGGAAGCCTTTTGTACACAGTCAAAGATATCATATCATTCTGCAAACATTTCAAATGTATTGGAGTTCCTTGCTGGGTTACACTTTGATGAGCATTTGAGTTATAGTGCCATTAATTGTGCTCGGAGTGCATTGTCATCCTATTTAGGACAAATTTCGGATCGGAATTCAGTTGGGTCTCACCCATTAGTATCCCGATTCATGAAAGGTATTTTTAATAAAAATCCTCCCAAGCCCAGATATACAGAAATTTGGGATGTTAGTATTGTTCTCACTTTGCTTAAACAATGGACTCCAATTAATTCAATGTCTTTGCAGAACTTAACATTCAAGGTGGTTATGTTAATGGCATTGGTATCAGCTCAAAGAGTACAAACTTTGCAATTGTTAAGGTTGGATTGCATGCATGTGACTTCAGATAACATTGTGTTTTATGTTTATGACTTAATCAAACAAAGCAGACCAGGGAGAACTGGAATGAAGGTAATGTTTAAAGCATATCCTATTGATGAAACATTATGTGTAGTTAAGCATTTAACTCAATAGGTAACCAAAAATCTCAGAGGTTCTGAGAAAGCGTTATTGATAACACACAAAAAACCACATACAAAAGTTTCAGTTCAAACCATTTCTAGATGGTTAAAACAGGTTTTGGGTCTAGCAGGAATAGACACTGATGTGTTTAAATCTCACTCCACTAGGGCGGCAGCTACGTCCGCGGCGAAGGTACAGGACGTACCACTCGATCAAATTTTAGAGGCCGCAGGGTGGTCTAGAGAAGAAACTTTTTCAAAGTTCTACAATAAACCTGTTGTCACGGTGCCAGGATTTGGACACGCAGTACTGGGTTCTCTTTAAATGCTTGCTTTGTTTATATTATCGATTTATATTATCGATTTATGTTACCATTGACATCATTTATCAATTATTTTGTAATTTTTCCCCTGCGATAGAGGGGTTATTATTATTATTAAAAAAGTTGTTCTTTTTATAATTAAAGGACTTATTACATAAATTATAACAATGTGTTAAAATACTTTTTACTCACTACTATTTTGACCAAATAGAGAGTCGTATGAAATGAATTTACGACATGGAAAACACAGAGCTTTAAAATCTTCACGTAGTCACTCACGTGACTCCGAAGTAAAATAGTGAGATTAAACGAGAACTTACCTGTTCGAAGTTTGATCTTTATTTTATGAGGAGTTACGATGAGGGATTACGTGCCCTCCACTCCCAACCCTCATAATGTAAATGATCATCTGGTAGTTCTAGTCTATTTTGAGCCTTACTATTTTACTCCGGCTATTGGTTCTGTGTTTTTCATGCCGCTGCTTTGAAGTACGCCAATCCAGCGCCAGGCGGGGCTTCTTCACGTAATCCCTCATCGTAACTCCTCATAAAATAAAGATCAAACTTCGAACAGGTAAGTTCTCGTTTAATCTCACTATTAACTTACAAACCTGCACATCTTTGGAATGTGGGAGGAAACCCAAAGAAAACCCACACGATCACAGGGATAATATACAAACTCCGTAGTCAGGATTGAACCTGGGTCTATCGCCGAGGCAGCAGCGCTCTCACTGCGTCACTGTGCCGCAGTGTCCTCAAAAACACTATGGACAAGGAACCAAAATCTCCCTAGCATGATTTGTTCTTTATCTCTCCACATCACTGTCTATATCTCTCGTTTCCCCGATCCCTGACCAGTCTGAAGAAGGGCCTCGACCCGAAACGTCACCTATCTCCTTCGCTCCTTAGATGCTGCTGCACCCGCTGAGTTTCTCCAGCTTTTTGTGTAACCCTCTCCCTAGCATGAAATTGCCCGCACATTGAACATGGGCTGATCACTGGAGTTTAAAACCTTGCATTTATTATAAAGTATAAACCAAGATTGGTGGATAGCATGGATGGTTTTCCAAGGATGCAGAGGGACATAGATATAATGGAAAGATGGGCATAATGCTTTTGTATGGAATTTAGAGGCAGAGTTATACAGCATTGAAAACATGCCCTTCCACTCAACGTATCCATAACGACCAGGTTGGCTTTCTGGGCTAGGCCCATATGCATGCATAAGCCCCATATCCCTCTAAACTGTACCTACAAGGTACATACGGAGGCCGCAATAGGCCCGACTATGGGTGAACAGGGGATGGGAATGGACTTTGCTGCCTTCCCCCACAGTGTGAATTATTGTGGGGGGATGCTTTTATGTTTATTGTTAAATTCTTTAATGTTGTGTCTTATCTTTATTCGTGTGCTGCAATGGCAAGTCAAATTTCACTACACCAATTGGTGTATGTGATAATAAATGTCCTTTGTATCCTTTGTTGTTGTATCTATGTATCTTTTAAAATGTCTTTCATAATTGTATCTGCTTCTGTACCTTCCTCTGGCAGCTAATTCCACGTAGACACTATACTCTGAGTGAAAAGGTTACCCCTGAGGTCCCTCTTAAATCTCTCCCCTTTAGCCTATCCCCTTTTGTTTCAGATTCTTCTACTCTGGACAAACAAAAAATGTGAGCGTTCACTTCTCCTTGCCCAACATGATGTATGGAGTTTGTATATTATCCCTGTGATCTATGCACCAAAAGAAAGTCTCCGTTTATGCAACCTCTCATAACTCAATCCTTTAAATCCTGGTAACATCCTGGTAACCTCTCATCAGCAGTATCTGAGGAATACAATCTGCACATTCTTGTAGTGGCTGTCAAACAATTTAATTTAATGTAAAATTCAAATGAAATAAATCAATTTTGACCAAGCAGAATGTGTTTATTTTGGATTAAAGTGGATGTAAATGTGGTTTGTAACTCATCAGGGATAAAGGCAATTCAAAAAGCCCAAAAGGTGTGGCAGATCCCCTTTGAGTGGGGTTCAGCTTAATTAAGATTTTTAACAGATTTAGTAAATAAAATGATGAGCAACAGATGGCAAGCAGCTTATTCAAATGACTACATGACTGAGTGTTTATTTCTGAAATATAGTTCACTCACGATCACATTTTATCCAGGCTACCACATACCGGTTCTGACATAGGTAATGAAAACACAATTTGCACCTGACAACTCCTGAATTATGAGTTTCTAATCATAGATACTGACAATTTATGAGACAATACTCCTGAATTGAGTTTGCAAGCACATTGTCAAAGAATGGATTGATTCAGGTTGTGTGTAAATGCAGACTTGTGTAGATGGGGTATGTTGGAAACATAGAAAATAGGTGCAGGAGTAGGTAATATGGCCCTTTGAGCCAGCACCGCCATTCAATACGATCATGGCTGATCACCCAGAATCAGTACCCCATTCCTGCTTTTTCTCCATATCCCTTGATTCCGTTAGCCCCAAGAGCTGTATCCAATTCTCTTGAAAACATCCAGCGAATTGGTCTCTACTGCCTTTTGTGGCAAAGAATTCCACAGATTTGCAACTCGTTGGGTGAAACAGTTTTTCCTCATCTCAATCCTAATTGGCCTACCCCTTATTCTTTAACAGTGACCCCTGGTTCTGGACTCCAACATCGGGAACATTTTTCCTGCATCTAGCCTGTACAATCCCTTAATAATTTTATATGTTTCTATAAGATCCCTTCTCATCCTTCCAAAAGCCAGTGAATATAAGCCCAGTCGATGCATTCTTTCATCATATATTAGTCCCGCCATCCCGGGAATTAACCTGGCAAACCTAGGCGGCACTCACTCAATAGCAAGAACATTCTTCCTCAAACTAGGAGACCAAACCTGCACACAATACTCCATGTGCAGTCTCACCAGGGCCCAGTACAACTGCAGTAGGACCTCCTCGCTCCAATACTCAAATCCTCTCGTTATGAAGGACAACATGCCATTAGTTTTCTTCACTGCCTGCTGTACCTGCATGCTTACTTTCAGTGACTGATGCATAAGGACACCCAAGCCTCATTGAACCTCCCCTTTTCCTAATCTGACACCATTCAGATAATAATCTGCCTTCTTGTTCTTGCCACCAAAGTGGATAACCTCACATTAATCCACATTATACTGCATCTGCCATGTATCTCCCACTCACCCAACCTGGCCAAGTGACCCTGCATTCTCATAGTATCCTCATCACACCTCACACTGTCACCCAGCTTTGTGTCATCCACAAACTTGGATAAGTTACATTTAATTCCTTTGTATTAATCATTGATATATTGTAATTAACTGGGGTCTCAGCACTGAGTCTTGCGGCACCACACTGGTCATTGCCTGCCATTCTGAAAAGGACCCGTAAATTCCTACTCTTTGCTTCCTGTCTGCCTATCAGTTCTCTATTCATGTCAATACCCTACCCCCAATACCAAGTGCTTTAATTTTGCACACTAATCTCATATGGGACCTTGTCAAAGGCTTTTTGAAAGTCCAGATACACCACATCCAGTGCCTCTCCCTTATCTATTCTACTTATTACTTCCTCAAAAAGTTACAGATTAGTCAAGCATGATTTCCTCTTCATAAATCACTGCTGACCTTGACTAATCCTGTCACTGCCTTCCAAATGTGCTGCTATTACATCTTTAATAAATGACTCCACCGGGCAGCACCACCGCAGTGGCTGCCTCGCCAACAGTCTTTCTGTCCCCTCTCTGTTTTATTATTTTAAGTATGTTTTAAAATTAATTTTTAATGTTTCTTGGTCATTTTTATGTGGGAGGTGTGGGGGAATTGGGGGAAACTTATTTCAATCATTTACCTCGACGGAGATGCGATTTTTCTCCGTATCTAACAACGTGGAGTGGTTTGGCCTATCCTGAAGACCAGCCCAACGCTATAACCTTCTGGCACGCGGACTTTAAAATCAAAGAAGCCTGCGATTCTTTGCGTAGGATCGCATGTGAAAGAGCTCCAACAACGGGGCCTGTGGACTTTAACACTGTGAAGCCCGCGGTCTCCAGTAAGAGGCCAACTCGGGAGCTCCATGCCACGGAGTGTTCCAATCCATCCCGACGCCAGAGTTTCGATCATCCAGATGCGAAGGCTTCAGACATCAGACCATCGGCAGCATCGACTACGGAGGGTTCAACAGCCCCGACCACGGGTGAAGAGGAAGATGATTTAAATGTATTACCTTCCATTACAGTGAGGAATGTGGATGTTTATGTTCAATTTTATTTTATGTGGCTGTGTGTATTGTTGCTTTTCACTTAGTATGTGTGCATGGTAACTGAAATATCACTGTACCTCAATTGGTGCCTGTGACAATAAATTCAAACTTGAACTTGAAGCATCTTCCCAACTACTGATGTCAAGCTAAGTGGTCTGTAATTCCTTGTTTTCTCTCTCCCTCCTTTCTCAAAAAGTGGGGTTACATCAGCTACCCTTCTGTCCACAGGAACTGATCCAGAGTTGAGAGAACATTGGAAAATGATCGCCAATGCATCCATGATTTCTAGTGCCACCTCCTTGAATACTTTGGGATACAAGCCATCTGGCCTTGGGGATTTATCTCCCTTCAGTCCCAACAGTATACCCAACACCATTTCCTGACTAATGCAAATTTCCTTTAGATCCTCCCTCACGCTTAGTTCCTCCATGGTCCCCTAGTATTTGTGGGAGATTGTTTGTGCCTTCCTAATGGGCCTGTCCCACTTAGGCAATTTTTCAGCGGACTGCCGGCGACTGTCAGAGTGGAACACACACACCCATGGCAAGACGGGAGCCAGGGCAAGCAGGCTGAAATTCACACGGTGCAATACATACACACACCACGATGAACAGGAAGGTTGGCGCTGTAATTAAGATGGCTAGCACAGTGTACGGTGAGTCCTTTAAAAAGGGGGGGGGGGGGGTGGGAGGAGGAGAGGAGAAAACCTTTAAGAAGCCAGAAATACACAGCTGTGAAGCTCGGCGGACATTAACATTACCGGTCGATTATTCGTGGTTCTGAAAACTACTGCTTACGTTCTTTTTTCTCCAATGAGCCAATGAAATTCACCGATCAGCACCGGCTACAATCTACGAGAACCTTCGACCTCCTGGCAACCCATTAGGACATCCTTGGGACCCACCTACGGCTCCAGAATTCTCGCTACTCTCCATGGCGGCTTCATTCTAGTCACCGCTAATTTTTCAACATGTTGAAAAATTCTCAGCAACCATAATGAGGCCGCGACTAGTTTCCAGAATATGGGAACTCCTCACGACCATGAAGGCGACTCCCTGGCAACAACCCACGAACATAAAAAGTCGCCTAAGTGGGACAGGCCCATAAGTAAATACAGAACCAAAGTACTCATTTAACAGGTGTGCCATTTCCTGGTTTCCCATTATCAATTCACCTGTTTCTGACTGTAAGGGACCTACATTTGTCTTCACTAATCTTTGCTTCTTCACATACCTAAAGAAGCTTTTAGTCAGTTTTTACGTCTCCGCAAGCTTTTTTCATGCTCTAATTTCCCCCTCTTCATTAACCTCTTTGTCTTCCTCTGGTGAGTACTAAATTTCTTCCAGTCCTCCGGTTTGCTGCTTCCTCCGGCCAATTTATATGCCTCTTCCTTGGATTTAACACTATGCCTGATTTCCTTCATTAGCCACAGTTGAGCTGCCTTCCCTGTTTTATTTTTACGCCAGACAAGGATGAACAATTCATACGCGCAATCTTTAAATCTTTGCCATTGCATCTCCACCGGCAACCCTTAAGTATCATTTACCAGTCTATCCTAGCCAATTTACATCTCATACCATCAAATTACCTTTCCTTAAGTTCAGGATCCTCGTCTCTGATTTAACTGGGACACTCTCCATCTTAATACAGAATTCCACCAGATTATGGTCACTGTTGCCCAAGGGACTTTGCACAACAAGATTGAGAACTAATCTTTCCTCATTACACAATGCCCAGTCTCGGATGGCCTGCACTCCAGTTAGATCCTCTACATATTAGTTTAGTTAACAGTCTTGTTGTGCGTGCCCCCTTGGGCAAGAGTGACCATAATATGGTTGAGTTCTTCATATGGAGAGTGACATTGTTAATTCAGAAACAAGGGTTCTGAACTTAAAGAAAGGTAACATAGAAACATAGAAATTAGGTGCAGGAATAGGCCATTCGGCCCTTCGAGCCTGCACCGCCATTCAATATGATCATGGCTGATCATCCAACTCAGTATCCCGTACCTGCCTTCTCTCCATACCCTCTAATCCCCTTAGCCACAAGGGCCACATCTAACTCCCTCTTAAATATATCCAATGAACTGGCCTCAACTACCCTCTGTGGCAGAGAGTTCCAGAGACCCACCACTCTCTGTGTGAAAAAATTCCTTCTCATCTCGGTCCTAAAGGATTTCCCCCTTATCCTTAAACTGTGACCCCTTGTCAGAGACCTCCCCAACATCGGGAACAATCTTCCTGCATCTAGCCTGTCCAACCCCTTAAGAATCTTGTAAGTTTCTATAAGATCCCCTCTCAATCTCCTAAATTCTAGAGAGTATAAACCGAGTCTATGCAGTCTTTGTTCATAAGACAGTCCTGACATCCCAGGAATCAGTCTGGTGAACCTTCGCTGCACTCCCTCTATGGCAATAATGTCCTTCCTCAGATTTGGAGACCAGAACTGTACGCAATACTCCAGGTGTGGCCTCACCAAGACCCTATACAACTGAAGTAGAACCTCCCTGCTCCTATACTCAAATCCTTTTGCTATGAAAGCTAACATACCATTGGCTTTCTTCACTGCCTGCTGTACCTGCATGCCTACTTTCAATGACTGGTGTACCATGACACCCAGGTCGCGCTGCATCTCCCCTTTTCCTAATCGGCCACCATTTAGATAGTAGTCGGTTTTCCTATTTTTGCCACCAAAGTGGATAACCTCACATTTATCCACATTATACTGCATCTGCCAAACATTTGCCCACTCACCCAGCCTATCCAAGTCACCTTGCATTCTCCTAGCATCCTCCTCACAGCTAACACTGCCACCCAGCTTAGTGTCATCCGCAAACTTGGAGATATTGCCTTCAATTCCCTCATCCAGATCATTTATGTATATTGTAAATAGCTGGGGTCCCAGCACTGAGCCTTGCGGTACCCCACTAGTCACTGCCTGCCATTGTGAAAACGACCCGTTAACTCCTACTCTTTGCTTCCTGTTTGCCAGCCAGTTCTCTATCCACATCAATACTGAACCCCCAATGCCATATGCTTTAAGTTTATATACTAATCGCTTATGTGGGACCTTGTCGAAAGCCTTCTGGAAGTCCAGATACAGCACATCCACTGGTTCTCCCCCATCCACGCTACTAGTTACATCCTCGCCATCCACGCTACTAGTTACATCCTCGCCATCCACGCTACTAGTTACATCCTCGATGTAACTGAGGCTAACTGAGGGTATGAGACGTGATTTGGCCAAGATAGACTGGCAAGTGATTCCAGTGCATATTCCATTGGATATGCAATGGAAGGCATTTAAAGACTGCATGGATGAACTACTATAAATGTTCATCCCAGTTTGCCAAAGAATAAATCAGGGAAGGTAGTGCATCCGTGGATAACAAGGGAAATCAGGGATAGTATCAAAACAAAAGATGAAGCATACAAATTAGCTAGAAAAAGCAGCTTACCAGAGGACTGCGAGAAATCCAGTCCAGCAGGGGAGGACAAATGGCTTAATTAGGAAAGGGAAAATAGATTATGAAAGAAAACTGGCAGGGAACATAAAAACTGACTGCTAATGTTTCTATGGATATTTTATAGATAAGAGAAACAGATTAGTTAAAACAAATGTGGGTCCCTTGCAGTCAGAAACTGGTGAATTGATCATGGGGAACAAGGACATGGCAGACCAAGTGAATAACTACTTTGGTTCTGTCTTCACTAAGGAAGACATAAATAATCTGCCGGAAATAGCAGGGGACCAGGGGTCAAATGAGATGGAGGAACTGAGTGAAATCCAGATTGGCCGGGAAGTGGTGTTAGGTAAATTGAATGGATTAAAGGCTGATAAATCCCCAGGGCCAGATAGGCTGCATCCCAGAGTACTTAAGGAAGTAGCCCCAGAAATAGTGGATGCATTAGTGATAATCTTTCAAAACTCTTTAGATTCTGGAGTAGTTCCTGAGGATTGGAGGGTAGCTAATGTAACCCCACTTTTTTAAAAAGGAGGGAGAGAGACAATGGGGAATTACAGACCAGTTAGCCTAACATCGGTAGTGGGGAAAATGCTAGAGTCAGTTATTAAAGATGGGATAGCAGCACATTTGGAAAGTGGTGAAATCATTGGACAAAGTCAGCATGGATTTCTGAAAGGTAAATCATGTCTGACGAATCTTATAGAATTTTTTGAGGATGTAACTAGTAGAGTGGATAAGGGAGAACCTGTGGATTTGTTATATCTGGACTTTCAGAAGGCTTTCGACAAGGTTCCACATAAGATGTTAGTATGCAAACTTAAAGCACATAGTATTGGGGGGTTCAGTATTGATGTGGATAGAGAACTGGCTGGCAGACAGGAAGCAAAGAGTAGGAGTAAACGGGTCCTTTTCAGAATAGCAGGCAGTGACTTGTGGGGTACCGCAATGGGACCCCAGCTATTTACAATATATATTAATGATCTGGATGAGGGAATTGAATGCAACATCTCCAAATTTGCGGATGACATGAAGCTAGGGGGCAGTGTTAGCTGTGAGGAACACGGGGGAACAGTAGGGAACATTGGGAAGAGACTGACTTTGGTGCCTTCCCGCAGTGGGAAATTTTGATCCTGCTGTGCGGGGATGTTTTATGTTGATTTCTATCTACTCCATGTTGTGTTCTTTATTTTTACTGTATGGCTGTATGGTGATTTAATTTGGCTGTGCCAATTGGCACATGTGACAAATAAATGCATCTTATCTTATCTTAGGAGGATGCTGGGAGCCTGCAAGGTGACTTGGATAGGTTGGGTGAGTGGGCAAATGCATAGCAGATGCAGTATAATGTGGATAAATGTGAGGTTATCCACTTTGATGGCAAAAACAGGAAAGGAGACTATTATCTGAATGGTGGCCAATTAGGAAAAGGGGAGATGCAACGTGACCTGGTTGTCATGGTAAACCAGTCATTGAAAGTAGTCATGCAGCGGACCTCCGGTGGCACCATGTTCTAGCAACAGACAGTGCACATAGCTCCGCTCCCGAAAATTAAATGATATTAATAAAAGATTTGCACAATTTTATGAGAATTTGTATATATCTAAAATGACAACGGACATCAATAAAGTTACAGAGTTCTTGGATAATTGTAATCTTCCCAAACTAGAGTTGCAGGAACAAGAGGAATTGGGAGCACAAATCTCAAATAAGGAAATAGAAGAAACAATAATCTCATTAAAAAATGGAAAAACACCAGGTCCTGACGGATTTAGTAATGAATTCTATAAAAGTTTTTATGACATATTGACACCACGCCTACAGAAAATGTATACATATGCGTTTAAAGAAGAAATACTACCTGAATCACTAGCAGAATCAACGATTACATTAATACTTAAGAAAGATAAAGATGTGAAAGAACCCGGATCATATAGAACTATTGCGTTGTTAAACACAGATCAAAAAATACTAGCGGAAATATTAGCTAGAAGACTAAGTATGTAAGTAAATTAATACATCCGGATCAAACGGGGTTTATCCCTAAGAGACAATCATTTAACAATTTGAGATGTCTGCTCAACATAATGCATTCACACCAAATTGAAGACCAAAAATTATCAATTATTTCGTTGGATGCAGAGAAAGCATTCGATCAGGTGGAATGGGATTATAAGGTTAAGGTATTGCAAACATTCCAACTGGGAGAGAATATCATTCTATGGATTAAATTACTATATAATAAGCCAACAAACAGAATATTAAGTAATAACATTTTATCTATGAAATTTCAATTGTCAAAGGGTAATAGACAAGGATGTTCACTATCACCACTGTTATTTGCTCTTATAATTGAACCACTAGCAGAAATAATTAGAACTCATCCGAATATCCATGGCTATAATACAAAATATTCAAACAATAAAATATCATTATACGTTGATGATGTACTATTGTACATCACAAAACCTCATATCACTATACCAAATATATTAAATTTAATCGAGATTTCGGATCATTTGCAGGATGCAGAATAAATTGGAATAAAAGTGAAATCATGTCAATAAAACCGAAAGATTCTACACATCTCTTACAGTTTCCTTTTAAAACAGCTATGGAACAATGGATATATTTGGGTATTACTAGAAGATATCAAGACGTGTTTAATGCAAATTATAACCCTTTACTTAAGAAATTATATAATTTAATTACATTTTGGAAAACGCTTCCTTTAATAGGCTGAATAAATGCTATAAAAATGATTTTTCTACCTCAAATTCTATACCTGTTCCAATCAATTCCAATATACCTACACAAAAAGTTTTAAAAAAAAACTGGATTCAGACATTACGAATTTTATATGGGATTATAAGTCCCATCGAATACAAAGATCACACTTGAATAAATCCAAAGCAGTAGGGGGATCAGCACTCCCTAATTTCATGTATTACTATTGGTCTGTAAATATTAGAAATATGAATCAATTGCTGGATAATTCTCCCCAGCAACTAGATTGGATTATTATGGAGAAAGAGGACTGCTTCCCTCGTAATATTGGAGCGATCCTTCTTTCACCAATGAAGTTGAATATTACAAATTATAACAAAAATCCAATTATACATAGTACAATTAGAATTTGGAAACAAATAAAATACAACTTAAAATTAAGAAATTTACCTCTCCTATCTCCTAAAGTTAAAAATCCTTCGTTTAAACCCTCAATTATAAATAAAGCATTTATACAATGGGAAAGAGCAGGAATTAAAACCTTGGGAGATTTGTATGAAACGGGAAAATTATTATCATTTAAACAATTACAACTAAAGTACAATTTGGGAAGCAATCAGTATTCTAGCTTGTACGCGATATAATTTAGAAGACTGAGGATCTTATAGAAACTTACAACATTCTTAAGGGGTTGGACAGGCAAGATGCAGGAAGATTATTCCCGATGTTGGGGAAGTCCAGAACAAGGGGTCACAGTTTAAGGATAAGGGGGAAGTCTTTTAGGACCAAGATGAGAAAATCATTTTTCACACAGAAAGTGGTGAATCTGTGGAATTCTCTGCCACAGAAGGTAGTTGAGGCCAGTTCATTGGCTATATTTAAGAGGGAGTTAGATGTGGCCCTTGTGGCTAAATGGATCAGGGGGTATGGAGAGAAGGCAGGTACGGGATACTGAGTTGGATGATCAGCCATGATCATATTGAACGGCAGTGCAGGCTCGAAGGGCCGAATGGCCTACTCCTGCACCTATTTTCTATGTTTCTAAAACCATCTCGTATACACTCTAAGAAATCCTCCTCCTCACCATTGACACCAATTGGGTTAGCCCAATCTATTAAATTAAAGTCACCCATGATAACTGCTGTACCTTTGCTACACGCATCCCTAATTTCCTGTTTGATGCTATCCCCAACCTCACTACTGCTGTTTGGTGGTCTGTATATAACTCCAACAAGCGTTTTCTGCCCTTGGCTATTTTACAGTTCAACCCATGCAGATTCTACAGCACCCTACCTAACTCTCCTTACTATTGCATTAATCTTCTCTTTAACCAGCAATTCACCCCACCTCCCCTTCCTTTCTGTCTATCCTTCCTGAACATGTTGGTTAGCGTGGGCAAGTTGGGCCAAAGGGCCCGCTTCCATGCTGTACAACTCTACAAGATTGAGGAATGGGAAAATGTGAGAGAATCATATAAGAAAGCATAACTTAACAATCAGTGAACTTTTTTTTTAAATTAAGGAGACAGAAAATTGGTGGGAAAAGGAAAACAAATATAAAATGGTAATTTACTCAATTATTGTTAAACTGTTTCTTATTTGTCGCATAATGTTTCATAATTGTACTTGTTCTTTTCAATTTAATCATGATTGTTGAGACATTTTTAATGCTGTTCATCTCTATTTTAACAATAACCTCAAGATTAGCCTATGAAAGAGAATCCAACATACGAGATTCTGAAAGAAGGGTTTGTTGGGATGAATTATAAATGCAACACATAAATCAGCATAGTTTTAAATAAAACTGGGAATAATGAATGCATCTATCCTCTATTAGTACACATTTTATGGATACTCGCTTCACTGTTTAGAGAGGTCTATGGCAAAAGAATAGATAATTATCCTTTGATCTTTTTGCAAATGAACTGCACTGGGTCCACAGACGAAAGCACATTTGAAATCCAGCTACTTCCAGACAAACAGAAGCTGCACTTTGCTTATTGTCCAGGACATGCACCAAATCACTGTTAAATGTGACATCTCAGGTGGAGTTGCTTAATGAAATATCGACAGAACATTTGGCTGCAGCGGCCAGTGCTGACCTTAATACTCCATGTGACTCCGTTCACATCCTACCTAAGCAACCATATCTACACAACTTCTTCCACCCTTTGATAGTTCCATAGCTTTCCCTTACCCATAACCACTCCCTTCCCTTAACCATAGCAGTGCAATTTCCTTCAGCTACTTGACAGTTTCCTATCCAATAGTATTTTATTGGCAGATGTGCAAACACACAGCAAAATTATTTTCAGGTTGCCAGATTTTGAGACATTTCCAAAGTTCGGTCTTATGAAGCAGCACCCGATCAAAGCAAGCCTCTGAAGTTCAACATGCCGATGATCTTCTTCTCGCCCAGCCATCTTTGCGCACTGGAGTTGCCTCGCACAGAAGACATCATCATCATCAAAATCTTCTCCAACAGAAAACAACTTCTGGTTGGGAGCCCTTTATCTAAAGGTAACGTTTAGCTCTTGGCTTCATCCTTTCCATTGAGGAATGCATCTCTCAAATAACATCAATGTACCATTATTTAATTGTCCATTCAATCATTGACTCTTTACACAGGGTGGGAGATTGCAACCTTCACGTGGTTCGCCCTGTTTCGACTAATGCAATCAACCTGACGTGCATAATCAAATAAGAACAAATAGAACTAGTTGTCCTACAACTTTAGGAAGTGCACCCCATGCGCAAGAAGAAGAAGACTCTTTACACAACATTATTGGGAGTAAATGTATGGTGTCTTTCCGTCAGCAAACATCAACATGAATTAGTATGTGACTTCAAGATAGTTCAACTGATGAAATACACTGGTGATTTTATGGGTAAAGGCACCTCTCCTCCCTACTCAATGCCACACTTCCTTCCTCACCCCACTAACATTGTCCATTGTGTCTAACACACAGGAGAACTGAATGAACATTGTATATCTTACTTTACTTTAGGCTTCAGAAAAAAAGCGTAGAAACAGGCACTTTGGCCCACCGAATACGTGCTGATCAAGTGTGTATACACTAGGGACAGTTTACAGAAGCCAATTAACCTATAAACCTGCACGTTTTTGGAGTGTGGGAGGAAATTGCAGCACCCAAAGAAAATCCATGTGGTCACAGTGAGAACGTACAAACTCCGTGCATTCTGCACCCGAGGTCAGGATTGAACCCAGGTCTCTGGCACTGCAAGGCAGCAACTTTACCGCTGCGCCACTGTGCTGCCCTCGTTTTCTTGCTTAAGACTATGTCAACTGGTGCCCGAGGTCAGAACTGAATGGCCAGTGACTACAGACTACAGTGATAAAAGTTATAGTGTGTTTAGCTTGGCATATAGCTCTCTAGGCTGGAGAAAACATTGAAGCACATGCCGTCATAATGAATCCGACAAAGGAACAAATTCTTTTTTTTTTAAAGACAAAGTGCTGGAGTAACTCAGCGTGTCAGGCAGCATCTCTGGAGAACATGGATAGGTGATGTTTCAGGTCAAGACCCTCTCAATCATTACCCTAGTTTATTCCCCAACTCTGCTGCTTCCCAGCCCAGGAACGCTACTGAGACAAGTATCTCCCTGTGGAAACTTCCTTGTCACTTTCACATTGTCAGCCCTATTACATTTGGGCTATCATTAGCTGTAATTATATATTTTACAATGGAAATTGTAAACCTAATTTCCTGTAAACAATAAGACGATTCCATGTCAGAAAGAGAATATCAGGCTAAGCTTTGTAGCAGTAATTACGGCAAAATTGCCAACATTCACCATCATTATGCCATGAAACTGACAGCAACCTGAAGACTTCCATGCAAATCCCAGGTTTGCTGTCAGTGAGTCAGCACACCTCCACAGTCTAGTATATGCATCCTCCTCCCCAGTAATAAAGGGAAACCACTACAACTGATGTGCATTTAAGCTGCTTATGTTTCGCTGTACAATACCCGGAAATACGAGCTTTATGACATGAAGGCTCAGAGATTGTTGTTATACCATGACATTATAAATGTTATTAAACAGACATGAGAACCACTAATTTTATAGAAATATAGAGTGATATTTTCAAATAAATATTATGAAATTTGCAGTTAAAGATTTGCTTGATTTTTACAATTTGTATAATATTTCATGTTGCATTGTAATCATACAAATATGTTTAGTTTAATGATACAGCATGGAAACAGGCCCTTCAGCCAACCGAGTCCATGCCGACCAGTGATCCCAGTGGATTAGTTCTATCCTATTCACTAGTGACAATTTACAGAAGCCAATTAACCCACAGACCTGTACATCTTTGGAATGTGGGAGGAAACTGGAGCACCCAGAGAAAACCCATGTGGTCGCGGGGAGAACGTACAAACACTCTACAAACAGCACCTGTAGTTAGGATCTAACCTGGGTCTCTGGCGCTGCAAGGCAGAAACGCCACCACTGCACCACCCCTGTGTTTTAATCTTTACTTAACTCTCTTCATGATGATGAAAAAAAACTGATTTAAAAATAGTTATTTTTACTTCCTGGCTTGCTACCTGTAAGAATGTATTTACTGTAATTGTATTTACTGTCAGCTAGTTTGATTATGTCACAGTAGCTTGGTGCCAGGGATCCATTTGAACTAAGGACTGACATCCATAGGGACTCGGAGAGGTGAAGTCACACAGATCATGATATTTATTTTGGAGTTCAGAAGCAAGCAACGTTTTTTTTTGCCAGTTTTAGGACCTATATCTGAGGAAGGATGTGCTGGCTTTGGAGAAGGTCCATGAAGAGATTTATGAGAATGATCCCAGGATGATTAGGTTAACATACGAGAAGCTCTGAGATACGTATTTGAAGGCTCTGGGCCTGTATTCACTGGTGTTTAGAAGGATGACAAGAATATCATTGAAACCTACTAAACAATGAAAGAACTGGACAGAGTGGATGTGGAAAAGATGTTTCCACTAGTGGGAAAGTCTAGGACCAGAGGGCACAGCCTCAGTACAAAAGGAATGTACCTTCAAAATGTGGATGAGGAAGAATTTCTTTAGCCAGAGTGTGGTGAATCTGTGGAATTCAATCCCACAGATAGCTGTGAAGGCCTAAACACTGGTTATTAACCCCATTAACCAATCCTCAGTTCACTTGTCCAATTGATCAAGATTGCTGTAATTGTTTTAATAACCATCCTAATTTTCTACAATACTACCCACAATAATGTGTGTGGGAATGAAGAGCACTTAGATGTGGCCTGACTTGCTAAGTTTGTCCACCGAGGTTTTTTTTGTTTGTTTTTTTAAGGGTGGTGGGTGTATACAACAAACTGCCAGAGGAGGTAGTTGATGCAAGTACTTTTGCAACATTTAAGAGCAATTTAAACAAGTATGTGGATAGGGTAGGTTTAGTGTGTTATGGGCCAAAAGCAGGCAGGTGGGACATGTTGGTGGTTGTGGGCAAGTTGAGCCAAAGGGCCTGCTTTCACCCTCTGTGATTATGAGACAATGGGATAGTTTGGGAATGTTAGCATGGACTTGATGGGTGAATAGCCCGAGTAAAACACAAAGTGCTGAAGTAACGTAGCAGGTCAGGCAGCATCTGGAGGGAATGGATAGGCAATGTTTTGGTTCAGGATCCTTCTTCAGACCCTGCGTGAATAACTTATTGTTTTGTATTATTCTGATTCTACATATTTTAGCTTAATTTATTTTTAGTTTAGAGATATAGTGTGGAAAGAGGCCATTCGGTCCCCCAAGTCCGTGCCGACCAGCAATCACCCTGCACACTAGCACTATCTTGCACTAACACCATCTTGCACACACTAGGGACAATTTACAATTTTACCAAAGCCAATTAACGTACAAACCTGTACATCTTGAGTGTCACAGGGAGAATGTACAAACTATGTATACAAGACATTGGACAGGTACATGGATAGAAAAGGTTGATAGGGATATGGGCCAAATGCAGTCAAATGGGACGAGCTCAGATAGACAGGCTGAAACCAGAGTCTCTAGCGAGGTGAGGCAGTACCTCCACCAGATGTGCCACCACATGGCTCTGAATGGCAGAAGTTAGGCAGTGGAGGTAATCTTGGGGGCAAGTTGGACAAAAGATTTGGGAGCTTTGGCAGGGATCAATGTGTTAATGGGATGCAAGTGTATAAATAAATAATTCACTAAGGTGGCAGATCTCCCTTTCTGAAGATCAGAATTCTGTGCCAAGATTGCCAACAACAGAAACTCCAGGACAATATGATCCGAGTTCAATGGCCCAAAGGACAGTGGTCTAGGGATGAGAGCATCCTTGTAATCCTGACATGGTCGGTGCCAATAAATGTCCGGTCAAAGTTCCTGATGAACAGGATGCAATCCATCAAGAAGATTCCATTGAATCACTTGTGCAGCGCAGCGGAAGAGCAGCTGCCTCACGGCACCAGAGACCTGGGTTCGATCCTGATGTTGTGGAGCTTGAACATTCTCCCATGGGACTGCACTGGTTTCCTCCACATCCCATAGACATGCGGGTTTGTAGGTCAACTGGCTTTGTTAAATTGCCCCTACTCTGTAGGATGCGAAAGTAGGATAACATAGAACTCGTGTGAACGGGTGATCGCTGGTCGGCATGGACTCGGTGGGCTGAAGGGCCGGTTTCCACGCTGCATCTCTAAACTAAACTCCCAAGTGATCACAATTGCAATATGTAGCTCTTTAATACAACTGTCAACAACAAAGGGATAAAAGAACCCAATGCAATCTAATTTCTGGGCTCACATGATTTATTAGTGTTTAAAAAATGTTGAGATTCTCTCTCCTGAAGGTCACGCCCCTTCCAGAGGGACTATAAAACCCGGAAGTGTTAAGTGCCTCAGTCAGTCTCTGCAACATGGGGGAGGGAGAGGGTCACATCTCTCAGTCTGAGTTGTGAATAACACTGAACACATGTCTACTAAACTGTGAGTGGTTTTACTGACCTGTCAGTGCCCTTAATGTGGTTTGAAAATATAGTTTGGAAATGCTAAAGCTGTGTTGCTTTTATTTGGAAATGATAAAGCTGTCTTGCCTTTGGTTTGGAAATGCTAAAGCTGTGTTGCCTAATTAAAGGTGCCTTGCATAATTAAAGGTGCCTTGCCTAATTAAAGGTGCCTTGCCTAATTAAAGGTGCCTTGCCTTCTATATAATTAAAAGTCTAATCTTGACCACTTCCTGTTTGCGCTTTGTATTGATTTTAGAAAAAACACCACCACGTACGGCTGTGATTTTTAGTCATTTTACTCAGAGCCCCCCTCTGCTCTTCAGGTCCCGAGGATTTTTCCCATCAATGAAAACTAAAAGAGTTATTAGTGTTTAAAAAATGGTGAGATTCTCTCCTGTCAATCACGCCATGAAGGCCACGCTCCTTCTGGTGGGAAGGGGAAGGGACTATAAAACCCAGAAGTGTGGGCGTGGCTCAGTTGCTGCAAGATGGAGGAGGGAGAGGTCACGACTCACTGTCTTTAGTGGCCTTGCACCCTGCTTGAAATGGTATGAAACTGCACTTGAATTTGGTGGCCTTGCACCCTGCTTGAAGTGGTAAGAAACTGCACTTGAATCTGGTGGCCTTGCACCCTGCTTGAAATGGAATTTCAAGGAATAGCCATGAGTCAACTGCCAGCGCACCAGCCATGAGTGAGTGAGCTGCCAGCACAACAGGTTTGAGTGACTGAGCCGCCAGCACAAGAATCCATTCGGCCCACAAAGTCCATACTAGCCCTCTGGAAACCAGTCCCTTCAGGCAACAACACCCATACCAGTGCTCCAGAATGCCTGCCCCCCCCCCCCCCCCCCCAAACTGGCCACCAATGTTGGAATTGGTGGAGATGTTGAATATTGCGTTGGGGGACCAGCCCTCCCGTGCGACGGGTCCCACTTAGTCTAGTATTTTCACAAAATTTGCTTTCCACTCTAATAGTTGGCTTTACTCATTGCCATTTGGGCCAGTAAATGACAAAACCCTGGCTGGGCTACACAGCTGGATAGGAAATGGTAGAGAGAAGAGAATCAAACTGGCAAGAGTCAAAAGTGTTTTATTGTCATATGTACTGAAACGGAACAATGACATTCTCACTAGCAGCAACAACACATTTGCAAACACACTAAATAGATAATATAGTTTAGTGTCACATGTACCGAGGTGCAGTGAAAAGCTTTTGTTGTGTGCTAACCAGTCAGCGGAAAGACAAATACATGATTACCAACTTGCCATCCACAAAGTACAGATATACAGTATGATGAAGGGAATAACATTTCCTGCAAGATTAAGTAAAGTCCGATTAAAGATGGTCTATTGATCTCCAACGAGGTAGATAGCAACTCAGGATTGCTCCTTAGTTGCTGATAGAAGGGTTCAGTCATAATAAACAAAACAAGTTCAATAAAAAAAACAAAAACAATATAGTGCAAAAACAAAATAAAGCCCAAAATCCCTGGTACAACCCAAGCAGTTTGTAGTTTAGAGTTTAGTTGGAGCTCAGTGTTCAATAACCTGATGGCTGTTGGGAAGAAGCATCTCCACTCAAGAAAATGAATGAAACCAGCTTCAATTCTCAGTCATTTCATGCCCATTCAGTTTTCTCACAAAAGCAGTGACTATCAATGCCTTCCTTTGTTTGTCACTGCAAAGCTGTGCAATGCCATAATTTGATCAGATGCATGTCCCGGAATTGCTGTTGACTCCAAGTGGCAGCTGTTAAAGATGAATGGTTCTAATTTAATGGAGTATCGTGGAAGCTGAATTCATTTTTTCAAGAGCCGAATGCCTAATTAATGTTTGTGTTTCATTTTTGCAGGTTTGTTTGTCACAACATTCAAAATGCAAAAGCATACCAAATCTCACTCTATAAATTGATCAGGATGGATGCCATCACAAACTTGCAGATGATCATTCCTAAATACTTGAATAATTGGAAACCCTCAAACTATCTTTGATCAGAATTTACTAGATTTTATTATGCACAAAATGTTATTCATGTTGTCGGTACACGTGGATGACTTGATTGTAACAATGCATGGTCGTTCCTCTGACTGGTTAGAACACAACAAAAGCTTTTTCCCGTAGCTCCGTACACGTGACAATAAAATAAACTAAACCAATAAATAAGAATAAGTTCACCTTTATCAGCACCTTTCTTTCCTGTAGAGTCTACTTTCCATTATTCTTATTTTGCAGAAACTCTTACAATAGACATAGGGAATTTGGGAATGTTAATGGCGATGTCTTGAGGACAATCGTATTACGAGTCGAGGAGCTACTGAATGTCTGAGGAGGTGTAAATGTAGAAAAATCTCCGGGGCCTAATCAACCAGATCAACACACAAAGCAACACCCCTTCCATTGACTCCATCTACACTTCTCGCTGCCTCATCAAATGTGAAATCGCACACCTCCAGATTCAGGGATAGTTTCTTTCCTGCTATTCTCAGGCAAATGAACCATCCTATCAACAACTGGAGAGTGGACCCGAGCTATTATCTACCTCATTGGAGGTCCTTGGACTATCTTAAATCGGACTTTACCTTACACTATACGTTATTCCCTTTATCATGTATCTGTTGATTGTAACTGTGTATAGTCTTTCTGCTGACTAGTTCGCATGCAACAAAAAAACTTTGCACTGTACCTCGGTACATGTGACAATAAACTAAACTAAGGTTTATCCAAGGACACAGAGGGAAATTCCAGGAGTCGTGGCTGAGTGTATGAAATATCATTACTTGACATGGGTAACGCGCAGGAAGGCTGGAGTATGGCTAATTTTGTGTCTCTATTTAAGAAGGGCTGCAAAGCATTTCCTATGAACTATAGACCCAATAGGGCGAAGAACAGTGATGGAAAAATTATTGGAGAGGATTCTGAGATAAGATAAAGATGCATTTGGAAAGATAGGGATAGTCAGCATGGTTTTGTGTGTGGGAGACCATTCCTTAAGAATTTGATTGTTTATTTTGAAGAAGCTACCAAGAAGGTTAACGAGGGCAGAACCTTCGGCATAGTCAATATGGACTTTGACAAGGTTCTGCATGGTAGGCTGTTCTGAAGGGTTAGATCACATAGGATCTTGGGAGAGTTAGCTATTTCGACACAGAATTGGTTTCATGGTAGGAAGCAGAGGGTGGTGGTTGAAGGTCGTTTCTGAATCGGAGGCCTGTGGCTAGTGGTGTACTTCTGGATTGGACCATTGCTGTTTGTCAGCTCTAAAAATGATTTTGATGAGAACCTACAAGTTGAATGCAAAGACAAAATAATAATTTAAATAGCAAAAGAAAAAACGAAGATGGACAAAAAAAGCTGGAGTAACTCAGTGGGACAGGCGGCATCTCTGGAGAGAAGGAATGGGTGATGTTTCGGGTCGAGACTTCTTCAGTTTAATTAGGGAAAGGAGAACGAGAGATCTAGACGATGATGTAGAGAGAGAAAGAACAATGAAAGAAAGATATGCAAAGAAGTAACTATGATTATGGAAACAGGCCATTGTTAACTGTTTGTTGGGTGAAAACGAGAAGCTGGTGGATGGGGTAGGGATAGAGAACGGGAATGCCGGTGTTACTTGAAGTTAGAGATGTCAATATTCATACCACTGGGCCACGAGCTGCCCATGTGCAAAACGATGTATGTCTACATCTTGAACAACAGAGATAGTAGATGAGGTTGGAGGAGGTGCAAATGAACCTCTGCGAAGCCTGAAAGGACTGTCGGGGTCCCTGGAGAGAGTCGAGGGAGGAGAGATAGCAACAGGTCTTGCATCTCCTGCAGTTACAGGGGAAGTTACCTGGGGAAGGGGCGTTGTGGGTGGGAAGGGATGTTAACGAGGGAGTTGCGGAGGGAAAGGTCTCTGAGGAAGGCGGAAAATGGTGGAGATGGGAAGATGTGACTGGGATCCCATTGGAGGTGGCAAAAATGTCGGAGCATTATGTATTGTATGTGACAGCTGATGGGGTGAAAGGCTGAAAGTCTCAGTTGCGACTAGGGGGAGGCGGAGTTGTGGGGTACGGAGGAGATACGAGTGAGGGCCTCATCTATGATGGGAGAGGGGAACCCCCGTTCCCTAAGGAATGAGGGGTCTTCTCTTTTAGTCAAAGAGAGCTCCTGGAGGAACTGATGGGTCGGGCAGCATCTGTGGAAGGAAATGAACAGTTGACATTTCAAGTTTAGACCCTTCATGTAAATGGGATTTGTCCCAAAACATTTACTGACCATTTGCCTCCACAGATGCTGGTATTGCTGCAATTTTCCATTTGGCAGCCCACTTGCCCATCTGATCAAGATCCTGCTGTAATTCTAACAACCATCTTTACTGTGTATGATACCACCTACTTTAGTGTCACCTGCAGACATATTTAATCATGCACATATATCACATGGGCAGCTCGTGGCCCAGTGGTACGAATATTGACATCTCTAACTTCAAGTAACACCGGCATTCCCGTTCTCTATCCCTACCCCATCCACCAGCTTCTCGTTTTCACCCAACAAACAGTTAACAATGGCCTGTTTCCATAATCATAGTTACTTCTTTGCATATCTTTCTTTCATTGTTCTTTCTCTCTCTACATCATCGTCTAGATCTCTCGTTCTCCTTTCCCTAATTAAACTGAAGAAGTCTCGACCCGAAACATCACCCATTCCTTCTCTCCAGAGATGCCGCCTGTCCCACTGAGTTACTCCAGCTTTTTTTGTCCATCTTCGTTTTTTCTTTTGCTATTTAAATTATTATTTTGTCTTTGCATTCAATAGGGAAGTGGACGTGACATTGGAAAATGAGTTCATTAATGAGATAAATGAAATTAAAGCAGAGATGGAGCAGACATTAGATAAGATAAACGCAAAAAGTTCGAGTAATTCAGCGGGACAGGCAGCATCTCCAGAGAGAGGAGTGGGTGACGTTTTGGGTCGAGACCCTTCTTCAGACATTAGATAAATTAATTCAACTCGAGGGTTGAACGACTGGATTACTACCACACATTTTAAAAGAGATAGCAAAGGCATCATTTTATTGATAATGTATGAGCAAAAGGTGGATGCCAGAGGATAAATGGATAGTTACAGTATTAAAATATCTGTTCATAAGATGGATAGAGCATATTTAGGGAATTATAGATCAGTCATCTGAAAAGTGGCAGTGGGCAAACCTAGTGAAATCTCTGTTCAAGGAGACACCTCAAAGTCACCTCGGAATGAAAAGTATTATAATACAGTCAGCATTATTTTCAAAGGGAAAATCTTACTCGATCACAAATTTTTGTAGAGGTAACAAAGTATACAAAGTGAAGTTGCTTCAAAATTAAAGTCAGGCAGCATCTGGAGAGAAGGAAACAGGGTCAATCTTTGAAGTCACAGGCCTTTTCATTAAAATAAATAATGGAAAGACCATTGCTTTCACTATCAGGAATCGAGGCAATATGGTTCCAAATGGAACCTAGCCATTTAGTTCAGGGATACAGCGTGGAAAAAGGCCCTTCGGCCCACCGGGTCCACACCGACAAGTGATCCCCGCACATTAACACTACCCTCCACACACTAGGGACAATTTTTACATTTACCAAGCCAATTAACCTACATTCCAGTATGTCTTTGGACATTTAAACAAAACTAAGTCTAAGCGGTAGAGTTGTTGCCTTACAGCGCTTGAGACCCGGGTTCAATCCCAACCACAGGTGCTGTCTGTACGGAGTTTGTAAGTTCTCCCCGCAGGTTTTCTCCGAGACCTTCAGTCTCCTCCCGCACTCCAAAGACGTACAGGTATGTAGGTTAATTGGCTTGGTGTATGGGTAAATTGTCCCTAGTGCGTGTAGGATAGTGTTAATGTGTGCGGGGATCACTGGTCGGCGCGGACTCGTTGGCCAAAGGGTCTTTGTCCACGCTGTACCGCTAAACTAAACTAAAACATCAGATAGTCAGTGAGGCAGCAAATCTGTCAGTTCCAAATTGAGTTTTGCAATGGAGCCCAGTTCTCAAGATAAGCCCTATCCCAAGTACAACCTGCATCTGAGTAAAAGCAATCCTGCACAATCGTTTCAGTAGATCAATTAGATTCAATCACCAGTCCATTTTACTTTTCAGCAGTAGATCATTATAACAGATCAATACAAGGTTTCAATGAATTTTTTATTATGTTATTTTAATTTTTGTTCAATGTACCAACTTTGCAAGGACACTTTTTAAACAAAATTTCTAATATTTGAAATAATATGTCTAGAGGGTTCATATTTATTCAAATCTTATTTGTTAAAAAGACACAAAGTGCTAGAGTAACTCAGCAGGTCAGGCAGCATCTCTGGTGAACATGGATGGGTGATGTTTTGAGTTGGGAGCCTTCAAGGTTCATGACCCGAAACATCACCTATCAATGTCCACCCGAGCCCTAAGAAGAGAAAGCAGAAAATCAGAACGGAAGTACAAATCTGATAAGCTTCAAATTTCCTTTGAACACCTGAAAAACAATCTTCACAAATACCAGGAAGCAGTAACATCTGCAAGAACAAAATACGTTTCCGCCCGCATTTCTCAAAACGCTCATAACTCCAAGGTCCTTTTTAGTACCATCACCTCTATCATATGTCCTGCCCCCAGCACCAGCTTAACTGGGTTCCCTACATGTTTCACCAGCAAAGTTAAGAACATCAGAACAAATATTTCCCCTCCCATCCGTGACCTGGCTGTCTCATTGGTCTGTTCCTCAAAATTAGACTGTTTCCAACCCATTACTCTACCCTCCCTTGTAAAACTGGGCACCAACATGAAACCTACTACCTGCCCCCTCAACATTGTCCCCTCTGATCTTCTGAAGGATGTCATTACAATAGCCTGTCCCTGCATCCTCGCCATCTTCAACAGTTCTCTGGCAACTGGCACTGTTCCTACCTGCTTCAAGCATGCGGTGGTCCAGCCCCTCCTGAAAAAAACCTAACCTCGACCCCACCTTGCCAAGCAACTACAGACCTATTTCTGCCTTTCCTTTCAAAAGCCCTTGAAAAGGTAATTTTAAGTCAACTTATGCCTTACCTTCACCAAAATACTATCTTGGAAACTTTACAATCAGGTTTCAGGGCCCACCTCAGCACAAAGTCTGCCTTGTTGAAGGTACATAACGACCTACAGCTCACCGTTGACTCTGGCGACGGTGCAACCTCACGTCAAAAACCTTGGCGTGATATTTGACGCGGCATTGAAATTTGACAAACAAGTCAATGCCGTGGTAAAAGCTAGCTTCTTCCAGCCTCGGACAATAGCTAAAATAAAACAATTCCTCCAGTTTAATGACCTCAAAAAGATTATCCACATATTCATCTCCTCCTGCCTCGATTACTGCAACTCCCTTTACACTGGCATCAGCTAATCTTCCCTCTCCCGCCTGCAACTGGTCCAAAACGCTACAGCGAGACTCCTGACGGCCACCCGAAAAAGGAACATCACCCCGATCCTGGCCTCTCTCCACTGGCTCCCTGTGCGGTTCCGAATAAATTTCAAGATCCTTCTTTATGTTTACAATGCTCTTAACGGGCTTGTCCCCACCTACATCAAAAGTCTGCTTACCCACCACACTACATCCAGGTCCCTCAGATCGGCCGACTTGGGGTTACTGAACATCCCGCGGTCTAGGCCCAAGCTCAGGGGCGACCGCGCCTTTGCGGTTGCAGCTCCTAGACTGTGGAACAGCATCCCTCTTCCCATCAGAAATGCCCCCTCCATCGACTCCTTTAAGTCGAGACTTAAAACTCATCTTTACTCTCAAGCTTTTCTTGACGTTCTCTGAGGGAGGGCTATATGTATGTAATTATGCATGTACTTTATCTATGAACCACTGTTTTTTAATTTTTGTTTTTGCTTTTTATTTTTATTTTTTTGTTTATTTTTGTTAGAAGTACAATAGTGTGGTACTTGAGTACCTAATACATACATACATATTTCCATTCTTATACAACTTCATATTTTTGATTTTATAATAAAAGAACAGTGAGAGAAAAAATAAATAGTGTCGGAATAGATAGACAAGCGAATAGAAACAGATAGCAAAATAAATAAAGGACATAGAAGAAAAGCTAAAAAGATTGAAATAGAAGGAGAAAGAAAAGAGAGATTAGGAGAGATCTACCTATTTCGTATTTTTGCCCATCCGTCACCCAGTTCTAAACCATTTAATTTCTAAGGTTATGTTATGTTGCACCATATGCTTGTAAAAAGTTGACAATAGGAGACCAAGTCTTTAAGAATTGGTCTACTTTGCCTAGTAGGAGGAACCTCATTTCTTCAAGATGTAGCATTTCAGACATGTTTGACATCCACATTTTGAATGTTGGCGTGGTTGCATTTTTCCAAAATGTAAGTATAGGTTTTTTTGCTGTTATTAGACCGTAATTAAGAAAAGCTTCTTGGAATATAGTTAGTATCTATGAACCACTGTTGTATAACGTTTGTACCTCCACCAATGTAAAGCACTTTGGTCAACGAGAGTTGTTTTTAAATGTGCTATAGAAATAAAAGTGACTTGACTAGAAAAAATTACTTTGTGTCTAATACTTATCTGTTAAATGTCCTTTATTATGAAATTTCCCCTGCCAAACATAACCACCGACCACTTGCAAATATGTCAACTTAATTCTGTTCAAAAATGTCCCTATTCCTTGTGCTTTGAAGGATAATTCTTGTGCTTTGAAGGATAATTCCTACATGATCTCTGTAATCTGTTATTTTTCATGCTGTTTATTTGTAATGTCAGAGCTGGTGCTATTTATTTTGACTGTTTTCTTTTTCTTTGACAGCTCCATTTGTTCCGTGAGCTTTACCTCCATGAGGAGCAGATGTTTTACAGTGCACAAAGAATTAAATTATACAACATATTTGGTGAAAAGAATTAGTTATAGTTTATATTTAGCGTAAATAATTATTGCTTTAATTTGAGCTAAGAAAGCAGTTGCCTTTTGGGAGAATTACTCTTCACTCCAAAGAAGTCAACCCCAAATTCTGCAACCTAACTTAGCAGCTAACATTGCTCTTTAGCCTGTAGCTCTGTCTTATTCCAAGAGTCACAAGAGACTGCAGCTACTATCCACCTCATTGGAGACCATCGGACTATCTTTAATCCAACTTTATGGGACTTTATCTTGCACTAAACATTATTCCCTTCATCATGTATGGCTGTGTATGGCTCGATTGTAATCATGTATTGTCTTTCCGCTGACTGGTTAACATGCAACAAATGCTTTTCACTGCACCTCGGTGCATGTGATGATTAACTAAACTGTAACTGGAATCTGCAGAAAGAAACAATTTGGTGGTGGAAGTCAGTGGTTCCAGCAGCATCTGTGGATAGAAATGGATAGTCGATGTGTTGGGTCAGGAGCCTTCATCAGGACTACAAACACCAACTTTCCGTTTCCCTCCACAGATGCTGCTCGACAGACTGAGTATTTTTCCAGCGGATTATTTGTTGTTATCATTCTCAGGCCTTGACAATTGGTACAATCCCAGCAAATTTTGTTTTAATTCCAACTAATAATGGAAGGCAGACAGAAAAAAAAAATCAAGGTCAAACGTTTCACACATGAATTCCTGGCTGATGAATACTGGGAGGATGAACAACTGCAGCCAGACTGATGCAGTGAACCATCTCACACAGCCAAGCTCTCAGGGAGTTTACTTCATAGTCAGCTCCAGAATAACCTCTCCAATCTAGGACAAGGTGAAATGTTGCCGAATGAATTGCTGCTTAATTACTGCAATTTTATCCCTGGTGTTCACAGCCAGGTATGAAATCAGAACATCATCTTTCTAACTACACAGCTAATAAATTACCAGTGCTACTTTATTTGTGTTCAACATTTTGAATAACTAATCTTTACTTGAGGATAAAGGAACAACGTTTTTAATTAAGGTAGGTATGTTACAAAACTTACCTTTAGCGGCACTGCAGTTCTGCCACTCCCCGTGTGCGTGACTTTGGCGCCTTTCAGAGGGGGGCAGGTTTAAAGTGCCGTTTTTCTCCAGACAGTTCAAATCGATCCATCTCAGGGGATTTCGTTACTGAAGAAGAGAAATCTCTCCGATATTTGTTTTATGAAGGTATTTTTAAACTACGCTAGATCATTTATTAGCTAGAGTAATTTAAAAATCATCTTCTAAAGCCGTGAACACAGACAACGGTAAGGATTTTACATAGGCGATAAAAGAAGGTACAGAGTTTATTTTTACATAAAAACGTGCTTCTTAGGAAGCCTTTAATCAAATTTTCATAATGCGAAAAGGGGACAAAAAATATATACAAACTGGCTGTATTTTTCCTGCCGACTGTGGGTTAAATTCACCGCAAACCGCAATGTTCCAATCCACCGCGTTCCACTAAAACCCACTCGCTAGTTGATTTAAATGCCCATTAATTTACGGGAATTAAACACTAAATTCCTTCCATTTGGCCTATAAATTCATGAAAATGAGATTTTAAAATCATGTTATATTGTGAATTATTGTGTGAATGTTATTTGGACACTTAGGCAATTAAAAAATGTTTATCTTTTCTTAAGAAATGGATAGATGTTTAGATCTAGTAATTGAATTTTGTAATTAGCTACAATTAGGTAACTAACTAATTATATGCTTTAATTTCAGGTCATCCAAGTAAGATTGTTTCATATTTGTTTCAGAATGCTTCAATCTATAATAACTGAAAATGTCATTGAGTTCTCTTCATTTTTAAGAAAGTTATGGGCTTTTGACTGTCCTTGATCACAGCTTTTGAGTTAATTCAATGGAAAGGCAATGGGGAACAAGATGCTAATTTCCGAGTATGAAAATGGCCATAACTTTTTTAATACTGAAGATATGAAAGTGAATTAGGTGTAAAAATAAACTTATTTTTATGCTTTATATGATGGGATAAATTGCAGACTTGATTTTTAAAATCTCAAAATTTTGTAACATTGCTAATTAAGGGAGCTGCAGATACTGGTTTACACAAAACAAAAAGTGCTGGAGTAATTCAGTGGGTCAGTCAGCATCTATGGTGGACATATCCATTTTCTTCAGAGATGCTGCATGAGCCGCTGAGTTACTCCAGCAGTTTATATAACTTTTAACATTCATTATCCTTAAGGGGCTGTCCAACTTGAGCGACTTAATCTGTGAGTTTAGAAGAGTGTCTTCGACATTCAAACTCACAGCATAGTCGACATGTGGTCCTAGGAGGTCCTATGATGTTACTGGAACTCTCCTTCATGCTCGAGGGAAGTTCCCGAATACTCGTGGCATCAACTAGATCGCTGAAAAATGTTCAGCATGTTGAAACATTTTTCGTGAGTAAAATGTGGTCAGCATGGGTCTTTGTAACTTAAAATGCAGTGGAGTGGGGTCGCTATTTACTTACAGGCAGTCGAGGGCAGCCGTAAGCAATCTCTTCCGCTGACCGGGTATTTTTATTTGCTCATTGGAGTATCAGGTAAAATGCCCGCTAAATATTTTTTAACTTCTTAAAAGTGTCTCCACTCCTTCTCCCCCCACCCCCCTTCTCTCCCCCTTCTCTCCTCTCTCCTCCCCCCCCCCCCGCCCCCCCCCCCCCCAGCGCTCTCTAAAGAAATGTGTGTGCATGTGTGGTCGATCCATCTTGCAGTTTCAATGCGGCCAGTCGATCCAGCTCGATCCAGTGCCCTCGAGCTTGAAGGTCGAAGCCACTCTTCTGGACTCGCGGATTAGGTCGGCCAAGTGGGACAGCCCCTTTAGGATGTAAAAGTCAGACTGCATTTACAAACAGGAATATGTTTCACCGAAAAGATGCCATCAGATCATTTTTTTTCCAATGAGTGTATAATCTGCAGGACACAAGTTTGGAATTCCTATTTTTAGTTTTCAGTTAGAAACATGGAAATATAAAAAATAGGTACAGGAGTATGCATTCAAGCCAACACCGCCATTCATTATGATCACGGCTGATCTTCTGGAATCTATACCCAGTTCCTGCTTTCTCCCCATATCCCTAGATTCTGTTAGCCCCAAGAGCTATATCCAACTCGCTCTTGAATACATCCAGGGAATTGGCCTCCACTGCTGTGGAAGAGAATTCCACAGATTCACAACTCTCTGGGTGAAATAGTTTTTGCTCATTTCAGTCCAAAATGGCCTATCCCTTGTTCTTCAACTGTGACCCCGTGGTTCAGTTAAGAGTTACAGCATGGAAACATGCCCTTTAGCTCACCAAATCCACGTGACCAGCGATCACCCATTCACATTAGTTCTATCCTACACACTAGGGAAATGTTACAGGAGCCAATTAACCTACAAATCTGCACGTCTTTAGAATGTGGGAGGAAATCGGAGCACCCGGAGAATACCCACGAGGCCACAGGAAGAACGTACAATATCTCCATACAGACAGCACCCGTACTCAGAATTGAACTAGAGTCACTCTACTGCTGCACCCGAGCTGCCCTGTGAACAATAATAGATGAGTCTGAAAAAGGGTTTCAACCAGAAACATCACCTATTCCCTCTCTCCAGAGATGCTGCCTGACCTGCTGAGTTACTCTTGCATTTTGTGTCTATCTTCAGTGTAATCCAGCATCTGCAGTTCCTATCTACACAATAAAAGAGGAGCATTAGACTGCCCTTTGAAACTGAAAACACAGGGTATAATCTGGATGCGATATTTGTGCAGATCAGCATGCATCACAGATTGTGGATGATTCCTCTTGCTGACTATTGCTTATTTAAGCTTTGCTCTGAATAGATTTCAGAGGACCTGCCCTATGTCAAGAAAAATCCATGTCATACATCGTGGATGCAGGCCCTTTGATCCAATTTGCCCGTGCCACCAACGTGCCCCATCTACACTAGTCCCACCTGTGTTTGCCCATATCCCTCTAAAAGCTTCCTATCTATTTACCTGTCCAAATGACTTTAAAAATTATTATAGTACCTGCCTCATCTTCTTCCTCTGGCAGCTCATCCATATACCCACCACCCACTGTGTGAAAAGGTTGCTGCTCAGGTTCCTATTAAATCTTTCTCCCCCCCACCTCACTTTAAATCTATGTTCTCTGGTTTATGATTCCCTAGACCGAGTAAAGGACTGTGCATTTAACCTATCTATTGCCCTCATAGTCTTGTACACCTCTACACATTATGCTCCTGTGCTCCAAGGAATAAAGTCCTAGCCTACCCAACTTCTCCCTATAGTTCAGGCCCTCAAGTCCTGGCAACAACCTCTCAAATCTTCTCTGCACCCTTTCCAGTGTGATAACATTTTTCCAATGGCACGGTGACCAAAGCTAAACAAAACTCCAAATGTGATCTCACCAATGTCTTCTAAAGTGTAACATAACATTTCTTTAGTTTAGTTTAGTTTATTGTCATGAGTACCTTGCTATAGTGAAAAGCTTTTTTTGTTGCATGCTATTCAGTCAGCGGGAAGACTATACATTATTACAATCAAACCATCCACAGTGTACAGATACTCAATACTTAAACAGTGATACCCAAATTTCTGGGCCCTTCTTTGAGATTTGCAAAGCCTCATTATACCTCAGCTGGACGAGACTAAAAAAGGTTTGCAACATGAAAATAAAGATTTTCTACATGGTACTGATGGAGAATAAAGGTTGTGGCTATTTCTACGATACAATAGAACTTTATTTATCCCAGGGGGGAAATTGAACAGCATAAAACACAACAAGATACATGAAACATGAAATTAAAGTGATGAGTGAAAAGTCCAGGATTAGGGATGTGCAAAGATTGGGCAGGGGAGTCAGTCTACCCCACGACAGAAAGAAGCATTGTACAGTTTGATAGCCACAGGGAAGAAGGATCTCCTGTGGCATTTTGTCCTGCATCTTGGTGGGACCAGTCTGTTGCTGAAGGTACTCCTCAGGTTGACCAGTGTGTCATGGAGGGAGTGAGCTGTACTGTCCAGGATGCTCCGCAGTTCGAGGAGCATCCTCCCCTCCAAGGCCACCTCCCATTAATCCAACTCCACCCCAAGGACAGACCCAGCCTTCCTGATGAGTTTGCAATCCTATTGTAGTCCGTGGCTTTCGCCCTGCTGCCCCAGCAGACGACAGCGAAGAAGATGGCACTGGCTACCACCGATTGGTAGAACATCTGCAGCATCTTACTGCAGAGTCTTCACAAAAAGTGCAGCTGGCTATAATAGGGTTAATTCCATGAGCACATTAATTTTCCCTGTGTCAATTTGTTACATCATTTTTATTTGAATTAAAAGAAATATTACACTACAGGTCAAGAATATTTTAGAAAGTTGGTGCTAAAATTGGAACTGGCATAAAAATAGTAATGAGAAGTTCTGAACTGCATCAGGTACTTTGGATCCGTCATCACTAAGGAGGACACAAACAATCTTCCTGATATAGTAGTGGCCAGAGGATCTGGGGTAACGGAGGAACTGAAGGAAATCCACATTAGTCAGGAAATGGTGTTGGGTAAACTGAAGGCTGATAAATCCCCAGGGCCTGATAGTCTGCATCCCAGGGTACTTAAGGAAGGCATCTAGAAATTGTGGATGCATTGGTGATATTTTTCCAATGTTCTATAGACTCAGGATCAGTTCCTGTGGATTGGAGGGTAGCTAATGTTATCCCACTTTTTAAGAAAGGCGGGAGAGAGGAAACAGGGAATTATAGACCAGTTAGCCTGACAATGATTTGGATAAAGGGATTCAAAGTAACATTAGCAAATTTGCAGATGACACAAAGCTGGGTGGCAGTGTGAACTGTGAGGAGGATGCTATGAGAATGCAGGTTGACTTAGACAGGTTGAGGGAGTGGGCAGATGCATGGCAGATTAAGTTTAATGTGGATAAATGTGAGGTTATCCACTTTGGTATCAAAAAACAGGAAGGAAGATTACTATCTAAATGGCGTCAAGTTGGGATAAGTCGAAGTACAACAGGATCTGGGGGTCCTTGTTCATTAGTCTATGAAAGTAAGCATGCAGGTACAGCAGGCAGTGAAGAAAGCGAATGGCATGTTGGCCTTTATAACAAGAGGAGTCAAGTATAGGAGCAAAGAGGTCCTTCTGCAGTTGTACAGAGCCCTAGTGAGACAACACCTGGAGTATTGTTGGAGTTTTGGTCCCCTAATTTGAGGAAGGACATTCTTGCTATTGAGGGGGTGCAGCGTCGGTTTACAAGGCGAGAGGGGCTGATACAATTACAATGTTCAAAAGCCTGGAAGGTGCAGACTGTCATATGCTGAGAGAATGGAGCGGCTGGGCTTGTACACTCTGAAGTTTAGAAGGATGAGAGGCGATCTTATTGAAACACAAGGGTTTGGACACGCTAGAGACCGGAAATATGTTCCCGATGTTGGGGGAGTCCAGAACCAGGGACCACAGTTTAAGAATAAGGGGTCAGCCATTTAGAACGGAGACGAGGAAACACTTTTTCTCACAGTGTTGTGAGTCTGTGGAATTCTCTGCCTCAGAGGGCGATGGAGGCCGGATGTCTGGATACTTTCAAGAGAGAGCTAGATAGGGCTCTTTAAAATAGTGGAGTCAGGGGATATGGGGAGAAGGCAGGATCGGGGTACTGATTGGGGATGATCAGCCATGATCACATTGAATAGCGGTGCTGGCTCATAGGGCCGAATGGCCTACTCCTGCACCTATTGTCGATTGTCTATAAAACTGGCTGATCAATGACACTCTGGAAAAGATTTGGCCTTGTAGCAACTGGGTGAGGAAAGAAATGTTGCCGTCTCCATATCACTCACATCACAAAAATGAAATCAAATTAATGTTTATCACACAAAGGATGGTGGTTATTTGAAACAGGCGGCCAGAGAAGGCGAGAGAGGCTGATACAATTACAATGTTCAAAAGCCAATTAGACAGCTACTTAGAAAGACAAGCATAAAGTGATACACGCTTAATTTGAGCAAATGGGATTAGTTAAGGCAGGCATCACAGTCGGCATGGATGAGGTGGGCAAAAGGAGCCTATTTGTTTTGTATAGGATTCTACAAAATGTGTCAAAGTGACAATACAGCAACACTAATCTTAAATATAAAACAATATAGCAGCATGTTGGACTGACATCCCAATGTCTGTTCCACTTAACTTATACAATGACAACTATTCAATATCAGTTGGTACACAAAAGGCTGGAGAAACTCAGCGGGTGCAGCAGCATCTAAGGAGCGAAGGAGATAAGCGACGTTTCGGGTCGAGACCCTTCTTCAGACTCGACCCGAAACGTCGCCCATCTCCTTCGCTCCTTAGATGCTGCTGCACCCGTTGAGTTTCTCCAGCCTTTTGGGTACCCTCGATTCTCCAGCATCTCCAGTTCCTTCTTTAACAATTCAATATCAGTTGGCTGTTTCAATCCTTCTCCCTGAACCAATAGGACAGTTGTCTGAAAGTGAGGAGAGTTGGACTTTAGACTAGAAGCAAGCCCTTCGGCCCACCAAGTTTGCACCGACCAGCGATCACCCTGCACACGAACACTATCCGACACATTTGTTTTACAAGTTTACTGAAGCCAATTAACCTACAAACCTATACATCTTTGGAGTGCAAGAGGAAACTGGAGCACCTGGAGAAAACCCACGTGGTCACTGGGAGAATGTACAAACTCCATACAGACAGCAACGTAGTCAGGATCAAACCCGGGTCTCTAGTGCTGTGAAGCAGTAACTCTCCCGCTGCACCTTTGTGCCATTGCATTTACCATTATGCAACAGTGCGGTTACAGGAGCACCTCTATGGCACCCCATTACAGGTCCTGTATGTAGTTAACTGACCACTTTGATTATCACACCAGATGCTAAGAGTCCAGAAAATATCTTTAAATGATAATCACATTCTTAAGCAAACATTTGGGTAAATGAATTGCAAACAATTAAAAAACCTGTGACTGCCTAAAACTGGAACAAGATAAAAATAAATATGTAAGCATATCACTCTGTAAAATCTCGGGACAGAATAAGGAAGAGGAATCACCCGGGGAACTCCCACATGGTCGCGAGAACGTAAACACTCCGTACAGACAGCACCCGTAGACCGGATTGAACCCAGGTCTCAGGCACTGCAAAGCAGAAACTCTAGCGCTGGACCACCGTGCTGCCACAGGTTCTTTAAAATCAGCCCACATATTGTAAGAATTGAACCGTATAATTTTTGCACCATCCCGTAGCAGAATAAACAATGGTCAACTTTTCATTTTCATCGTTTGACATTTACACATGCAGATACACTTTGCTTTCCACTGTGCCAAGGAAACTATAATATACTGTCTATATTCAGACAGCTCTTCAGGCTTGAGGGCATTTATTTCTCAATTTAATTACTTCCATCTGCTCTTGATATATACAGTATACTCGCACATCTATCAAAAACAGCATCAAATGCCTACTGGCTGATCATCTTTGTCAACAAATACATAGATAGGTTTTAGAGAAAAACTGCAAACTAGCATAAGTATGGTTTTCACACGCAAGGCACCAAGTGAAACATGACAGATTTTGACAGTGAATTTCTTGCCATTTGCTTTTTCTATGTTTCCTTATCTATTCAAACCCTGCAAATATTCTTCCAGACCTCTGACGCCCAGCATTTTCAATCTTGCTGTTGTGGAAGCATACAGGAGAGGACACATGGACTGACGACCTTGCTTTGCCCAGTGAAGATGGGAGTTGGAAAATGGTAAAACGAAGAACTGCAGATGCTGGTTTATACCCAAGATAGACAAAGTGCTGGAGAAACTTACCGAGCCAGGCAGCATCTCTGGAGGAAAAGGATTGGTGACGTTTCAGGTCGGGATCCTTCTTCAGACTAAAAGTAGTGGAGCGGGTGGAAGAACTGCACACCATTTAAGAAAGGGTATGCTGCCATTAGAAGTAATACAAAAGAGATACACTGCTCGTTTCACGCGGGATGGGAGGGTGGTCTTATCCTGAGCAACTGAAGGAATCAGATCTACATTCGTTGGGGTTTAGAAGATTGAGGTTAGTCTTATTGAAACAATGGACAAAAAGAACCATTGAACATTCTGAGGGGGCATGACAGGATAGATGCCCTAATATTTCCATTTTATTTTTCCATCCTATGGAAAAAATGCTCCGACTGTCTACCCTATCTATGCCTTTCATGATCTTATATACTTCTATCAGGTCTTGTCGCAACCTCTGGCATTCCAGAGAAAACAATCCAAGTCTGTCCAACCTCTCTCCCTGTAGCTAATACCCCCTAATCCAGACATCATTCTGGTAAACCTCCTCTGCGACCTTTCCCAAGCCTCCACATCCTTCCTGTAATAGGGTGACCAGAACTGCACACAATACTCCAAATGTGGTCTAACTAAAGTCCTGAAACACTGCATTATGACTTCCCGACTCTCATACTCAACGCCCCGACCTAAGACAACAAGCATACCTAATGCCTTCTTCACCACTATCTACTTGTGTTGCCACTTTCAGGGAGTTATGGACTTGGACCTCTGTACATCAATGGGGTTAAGGGTCATGCCATTACTTGTATGTTTTCCCCTTACATTTGACCTCCCAAATTGCAACACCTCACACTTGCTCGGATTAAACTCCATTTGCCATTTCACTGCCCATGTTCTTTGATTTTGTTGGCTGCTTTTCCGAGGCAGTGAAAACTGTAGTTGGAGTCAAAGGTTGGGAATCTAGACCATTTGCAATTTCTTGCAATCTAGTGGACAGCTGTGTTGCAACCATGCAGTAGGGTTACAGGGAGAAAGTAGGAGAATGGAGTAGATGGAAAGATAAATCAGACATGAATAAATGATGGAGTAGATTCGATGGGTCAAATGGCCTAATTATGCTCCTATAACTTATGAAATTATTATGGCGAGCATAGCATTGAAGCAGAAGCTCCCGACTCAGACCATGGATGACTGGGCACTCTCAACTGTTTGCCCGATCTGACAAGAAAACATTGCAGTTACAACAGTAGTTGTGAAAAGGATTTCAGAACATCTGGACCAACATGACAATAAAGTTCTTACTTGTGTCTTGAATTATAAAGCATTTTCATCAGGATCTTAAAGGAGATTGCCATGTTCACAGTAAATGATTTGTACTTACAGATTTCCACGAGTGGAGGTTTAATTAACAAAAGTAAATACTCCCTGTCATCACTCAACTTATGATAAATCTTTGGTATTGTTGGTTTTATTTCCCAGCTGTTCTGTTTAATTTTAGTTTAGTTTAAACCACAGTGGCACAGCGGTAAAGTTGCTGACATACAGCGCCATAGACTCGGGTTTGATCCTGACCTCGGGTGCGATCTGTATGGAGTTTGTATGGTCTCCATGTGACCGCATGGGTCCACCAGATGATTTGGTTTCCTCCCTTACAAAGACGTGGAGGTTTGTAGGCTAATTGGCTTCTGTAAATGGTACCTAGTGTGTAGGATAGAACTGGTGTATAGGATCATTGGTCAGCAAGGTCTTGGTGGGCTAAACGGCCTGTTTTCACACTATATCTCGAAATTTAAATTTAAACTAAACTTAAGAATACGGCATGGAACCAGGTCCACCAAGTGCACACTGATCATCGATTACCGGGGGAGCTGTCGAGTATGGCTGCCCAGCCTGTAACTGTCCGTCCTTTCACCCTTTTTTTCCATCATTTTTTAGTATCTTAAAAGTTTGTTTAGAAGTCTAATCTTTTTTATGTGGGGGGGGGGGGGGGGAAGGAGGAAACTGTTTTTCTCAATCCCTACCTGGTCGGAGATGCGAATTTCCTCCGAGTCGCATTTTCACCCTCTCCGTGCGGCCTACCAGCGGGACTGGAGCGGCGTTTCCTGCCGGGACCAGCCAGGACTACAGCTTCGGCGGCGGCACAGCACTGGGGCGCCGTCGTGGAGCGGGCGATGCCTTGCCCGGGTCACCATGTGGGGCTCCGGAGGGCTGAAGACCGCCAACAGGAACATTGTGGAGCTGTGGCTGCGGGCGTCCAGCCGCGGGTGGCACTGATTTCAAACACCTGGGATCTCTCGCCGAGCCGATTTAACCTACAAACCTGCACGTCTTTGGAATGTGGCAGGCAATCGGAGGACCCGGAGTAAACCCACATAGTCACAGGGAGAACATGCAAACTTCACACAGTCAGCACCCATAGTCAGGATCGAACCAGCAACTCTACCGCTGCGCCACTGTGTTAATGAAGGCATCTTAAACTATTACAAAATCTTTTCTGGAGAAATAATATAATGCCTTTGTTCTTTTTTTTGTTTTTGTTTTTTTGTTTTGTTTATTTTATTAGAAGTTAATACAGTACAAAACAATACCTAATTTTAGGTGCCAACTATGTCATAACGTAATATATTCTATGTACAATCTCCAGTTTTATGTTTTTGAAAAGGAAGTAAAAAAAGACAAGAAAGAGAGAAGAAAGAGGAAAAATAGAAAGTAGAAAATAGAAAAACGTGAAGTGTGTATATAAGAAAAGAAAAAGTAGAAAGTAGAAATAGGAGAAAAAGTCCCTTATAAAAGAAATTTTCAAATCTTTGTTCGGTGTTGTAATTCTACCCACGACCTGACCTGAAATCAGTAATCTTTACGGTACTGCTGCATCACATGATTCCAAAAAGTCGATGAAAGGGAACCAACTCCTTAAGAAACTCCCTAATATTTATCTATTAGGCGGAGTCTCATTTCTTCAAGGTGAGCTATGTCCGTCATATTACTAATCCACATTTTAATAATTGGTATAGCTTTATTTTTCCAAAATTTAAGTATCAATTTCTTTTCAATTATTAACCCATAATTAAAGAATACTTTTTGGTCTTTGTTTAAATTGATATCTTCCACTATTATTCCAAATATAATCCATTCCGTATTAGGTTCTATTCTTGACTTGAAGAGCTTTGTAAATATATCAAATATATCGCTCCAAAATTTATTCAACTTTATACATCCTACAAATGAATGTGTTATATTGGCATTTTGAAACAAACATTTATCGCATCTAGGAGAGACGTTTGGGTAGAATTTATTCAACCTCGTCTTTGAATAATATAGTCTATGTAATAATTTAAATTGAATTAAATTATGTCTTGCATTAATGGAACAATTATGTGTGTGCATCAGATACTTTTCCCATCTATCTTTCGGAATCTTTATCATTAATTCATGTTCCCAATCTTCTCTTAGTGCCTCTGTTGAGGGTAATTCTCTATTTAATATACTATTATACAAATATGATATTAGTTTTTGTGAATCAGCCTTAATATGCATTGCTTCTTCTAAAGGGTATGCCTTTGTTCTTATCAACAAGGGAATTTATCAGGCCACAGTTAAATTATTTTCCAAGATGAAAGAACTCAGATTGGAAATGATAAGAAGAGTTAAACAGCAGATTAAAGTAACAATAAGTACTTTTAGCTGAATTGACCCTCCAACAATGCACACCTTAATTCATATCGCAGTAACAAATAACTGATGGAACATGGCGTACTTCATTTCATTGAGTGGAGTTTGCATGTTCCCTTGTGACCGCAGGTGCCTGCGGGTGCCTTGGTTTCTGTCCACACACCAAAGGTCTGTTGCTTTGTAGGTTGATTGGCTTCTGAAAAATTGGCCCCAGTGTGAAGGATGTGAAAGTGCGAAAACGTCACACTAGTTCCATGCTGTATCTTTATGTTTAGTTTATGTCCAAATTTAGAAACACAGCATGGAAACAGGCCCATCAAATACCCCCCCCCCCCCCCCAATATAATCATACTTGTCCAGAAAAAAAACTTAGACTGTTTGAGAAAATAAGCCAAAAAAAAAGAACAAACACTCATTTTGACGGCTCTTGCATGAAACAGCACACTGCGCCTCCACAATGGCTACATTTTAATGACAGTCCATGGAACACAAAGATAGACGTCACTGCTGCATATTAAAGGAGAGCAGGCTGCAAGAGTAAGATAAGGCAGTGAGGTGAGGGCGGGGGAAAACAACGAGCAAAAAATTAGCCAGAGTTTGACAATTTATCTTGTACCCAACAAAAGCACAATTTCAAACGGTTGAAATTACGGTGCACGCAAGTTTGAAAACCTCACTTGGATAAGCAATAGTTTAGTCTCACTGAAACAAGTGAACCGTCTTACTGCAGAGGCTATTAAAAGAAATATTTCATCCAGGGAGGCTATAAAATCAGCTGGGAACAAATATTGCAAAATCCTTAACTAAGAGATCCGAGCAAAAGTGAAAAAGCATGCCTTTCAATACTGTTTAATAATTGTCGCTCTGTGCCAGGAAAGTGAATCATCCTATTTATTAAATCAGTGCATACGATGAGAAGAGAACATTGCACTCCATCTGGCTGGTCCCAAAGTTCAAGCAGTGCCATATTCTCATCATCCTTAATCACCCTCTGCCAAATCTCCAATTTCTTCTGTAATTTGTCAACAAAGAACACTTCGATTGTACTGTGTTTACAGGCAATCTCTTTACATTTGTGGGCGCAGCAGACCGCACCATCACACAAACTAACCACCCTTTCACTGTCTCCATCTACACTTCACGCTGCCTCAGCAAGGCCACCAGCATAATCAAGGGCAAGTCGCACCCTGGCCACTCCCTCTTCTCCCCTCTCCCGTCAGGCAAAAGGTATAGAAATGCGAAAATGCACTCCTCAAGATTCATGGATAGTTTCTTCCCAGCTGTTATCATCCTACCAACAACTGGAGAGCAGTCCTGATCTACTACTTACCTCATTGGAGACCCTCGTACCATCTATGATCAGACTTTACCTTACACTAAATGTTATTCACGTGGATGGCTCGATTGTAATCAGGTATTGTCTTTCCGCTCGCTGGTTAGCACGCAACAAATGTTTCTCACTGTACCTCAGTACACGTGACAATAAACTAACCTCCAACTCAAACTTGCAATCACTGCCATGAAATGTAGTTAAAAGCTCTATAAAGTAAGACTATACCCAAGCACGATCCCTGATTTGTTACAAAGTGTATAGAAATAGTCCACTGACACAGTGTACACGAGTCACAAGGTTTGGCTGCCATTTTCAAAGTCCAGTCAGGTGTGTTATTTTTCTAAATTTGGGAGCTTGTCGTTTATAACCCCCTCGGCAAGTTTCTACCCTGTGCCTCTCCACATTCATTAGCACTGTAAAAGCGAATTAAACATGTGATGTGTGGAAAGCCGACAAGTGCTTTTGTCATGAACCCAGCAAGGGAACATTTTACGGCACATGAAGCCCAAAGGCGTGGACTTATTCTCGCATCTTTCCGCTGCTGGACAGTGAAGGGCTGCGTCCGGTGGGGACACCACTCAAACAAGCTGAAAAAGGTACAGAGAAGATTCGCAAGTTACCAAGACGAGGGCTGAGCTATACAGAGAGGTTGAGCAGGCTAGGATTTTATTCCTTAGAGCACAGGAGGATGAGGGGGAATCTTACAGAGGTGTATAAAATCATGAAAGGAATAGATTGGGTAAATGCAGAGTTCGTTACCCAGAGTAGTGGATTCAATTATCAGTGAATGCAGGTTTAAGGTGAGGGGGGGGGAAGTTTAACAGGATCCCGACAGCCAAATTTTTAAAAATACATTGGGCATGGTAAGAATAGGGAACGAGCTGCTGGAAGGATGGAATGGAACTGAATACTTTATTGTACCCCCCAAAGTACCCCCTGCCGTCTCGTCCTTTATTCTCCTCCTCCACCAATCCCCCACCTCCGGTGGTCCTCCCATGCCGGGTCCTACATTGTTCTTCCCCATTCCTCCCACAAGGTGATTCACCCGCGCTCTCATCAACAGTGGCACCGCCGACTGCTGGTCAGCCTGCGAGGCTTCACCGACATTGGCGCGAGGCTCCATCACGGCGGTGATGAAAAAGGTAGTTGAGATGGGCTAGATCACAATATTTAAGAAAAATACAGCATGGAAACATGCCCTATGGCACAACGGGCCCACACCGACCACCATGCCCCATCTACACTAATCCCACCTGCCTGTGTTTGCCCCATATCCCTCTAAACCCGACCTGTCCATAGGGACTAGTGGAGCCAAGGGATAAGGGGAGAAGGCAGGCACGGGTTATTGATTGGGGACGATCAGCCATGATCACAATGAATGGTGGTGCTGGCTCAAAGGGCCAAATGGCCTCCTCCTGCACCTATTTTCTATGTTGCTATGTTTCTATGTTTCTAAACATTAGGGAGCACCGGAGGAGGGAGATGGCAGCCCTGCCAGCAGTCTGTTTGTTTTTTCATCCTTTTTGTTATTTTTGGCGTTTGTTTAAAGTTTGTTTTAATGTTCTTCTGTTTGTTTTATGTTGGGGGAGGGTGGGTGGGGGGGGGGGGGTGTGGGTCGGGGAAACTTTTTTTTTCCAGGTTCTTACCTTCCCAGAGAGGTGATCAAGTTTCGGATCACATTCTCCGGGTTCTGCAGCCTACCATCGATGGAGCTGGAAGCGGATTTACAATTGGAGCAGATCCCTTGCCTGGGATCGCTCCCACCACGGCCTGCGGACTTACCATCAAGGGCTCGCAGTCTCGGGAGAGGCTAGTTGGGAGCTCCAACGCCACAGAAGATTCGTCCAGCCCCGACACGAGGTCCGATCGTCCGGCACGGGGAAGTTGACGTCCCCCCGATGTAGGAGCTGAACGCCTCGACGTTGGGGGCCCAAACGCCGCCGGCTACGGGACTCAAGACCGTCCCATCAACAGGGAGCTTGAGGCCCCCGACCAAGGAAGAACAAAAAGGGAAGGACTTGAACTTTATTTCGCCTTCCATCACGGTGAGGAATGTGTAGGAGTCACTGTGATGGATGTTTATGTTAAAATGTGTTTTGTGAGTCTGTTGTTTTTTTTTTAAATTGTATGACTGACCTGGCCAGTGAAATTTCACTACACCAATTGGTGTATGTGACAATAAATGAACCTTATGAACATTATTCATGTACTTGACTAAATGTTTCTTAAACATTGCAATTGTACCTGCAAATCCTATCCATTTGATTCGTCATTTCCCCCTACGTCCTGTGTGAAAATATCTCTTCCTTCTGTAGTGTGGCCCAGTCAAATATCTTCCACAGAAAATACCACAGATTCAAATATCATTTACCACATTTATATCCACTGATGTTAATTCAGGGTAACATCTGTCCTTTTTTATAATTATTATTTTACTTGATGGCACGCTATATTGTAAACATGCCTAGTTGTATTTAATTTAGTAAAGTAAATACAGTTTACTGCCAAGTGAAGGGACACTATGATCATAGTGAACATATGTTTAAGAAAGACTCATCACTCAGATCCAATTCAATGCTAAGAAAATAGCTGGTGCATTAAATTTCAGGTTCGGCTTTTGTTCTGCTTGCTCATCCCAACTGGGATCCCTCAGTCATTAGAAAAACGGTGTTACTCAAAGCCCTGACTTTAAGGCTTAACTATTAGCTTGAGGCGATACATGCAGGAACTGCAAATCAACATAATGCTGATTGAGAACAGTGTAATATATTCACTCCCTGGGCTCTGACCCACTGTGATATTTCCAGTGTTGGAGAACTAATGAGTCAGTGATTCTTCATAGCACATCCAGTATCCACTGCTGGGAAAGGGGACCAGACCAGTATACAGTACAGTAATTAGGGCAGCAATTTCTCCAGAGTAAATATCGCCAGCAACTTGTCCCGGACTAGCCATATCATAGCAATGGTCAAGAAAGCACACCAATGCCTCTACTTCCTTAGAAGGCTTAGGAAGTTCGGCATGTCCCCAACAACTCTCACCAACTTCTACAGATGCACTGTAGAAACGGCTTGTCGTGATGCATCACAGAATGATTTGGGAACAGCTCCATCCAAGACCACAAGCAATTGCAGATACAGCCCAGACCATCACACAAACCGACCTCCCTTCCGTTGATTCCATCTACACTTCACGCTGCCTCGGCAAGGTCACCAGCATAAGCACGAACTAGTCTCACCTCGGCCACTCGCTCTTCTCCCCGATTACCCGTTCACACCAGCTGGATGTTATCCCACTTTTCTCATCAACTCCCTATACACTATGGACAATTTTATAGAGGCCAATCATCCTACAAACCCTTCATGTCCGAGGTATGGGAGGAAACTAGAGCACCCGGCAGAAACCCACATGAGAACAGGGAGAACATGCAAACTTCACACAGACAACTCAAGGACAAAATCGAACCATGCTCTATGGTGCTGAGAGGCAGCGGCTCTACCAGCTCTGCCACCATAGGAGTTGTCATGTGAGTGAGGGCTGCATCTGGTGGGGTCAAAGAGTGGTCATATACGCTTCCTTAAGTAAAATGGTTTTAGTCACGTATCACCTTAAATGAGCAGGAAATGTAACTGTGAAAGTAACTCCAAGAATTGTTGGTGCAGGTCCAACTAGGAATCATTGGTAAGCTATGCAATATTTGTCAAAGTGGCAAATACAAGATTCTAAATACTCCTTTGTATTTTATGGCCATGGGCAATGATCTGTTCAAAGATTGGACTTCCTTCCCCCTCTCTTCTCTGTACCCCACCAGCAGACACAGACATATCTATACCTCCCCACTCATTCCATCCTCTGTCTTCACTATTTACACTTCCTCTATCCTTATCTCACACCTTTTGTCTTTTCATCTCTGGCCTTTGTCCATTCATTTGCCCATCACCCCCTCCCTCCTCATCTACCTTTCACTTACAAGAATTTGTCAAGCCCCCGTTCTTTTCCAGTGTAATCCACTCCTTCCCCCCCCACCCCCCCAAAATCACAATCAGTCTGAAGAAGGCTCTTGAGCCAAAACTTCATCCATCCATGTTCACCAAAGATGCTAACTAACCCGCTGACTTATTGAAGCACTTTGTGTCTTAGTTATCAGATTAGCGGGTGGCGCAATAAAAGTCAGGTTAGGAGTGTCGCACAGAAACTCTGGAACTTTACACCCCGGAGACCAGTGAAGGATATTCCATTGGAGGAGTTTAAAGGAAAAGTAGATAAATAGTTCAACAATTATGGAATTGAAAATTGTGGGGAACCTGCACAGTTGTGAAGAGAGAGTTGGGATAGATCAATCATGACCATATTGAACGGCAAGACAGTGTCTTACGCCTTCTTTGATGTTCTTATGTTGACCTTGAAATAAACCTGACCTCTGAATCAGAATAGACAATAACATTGGAATATTGTGCAGAAAATAGGCAAGGCCCTGCTGCACACTGCGTCCGCGCCGACCAGCGATCCTCATACACTAGCTCAATCCTGCACACTGTGGGCAATGTACAATTTTACTGAATCCAATTAACCTACAAACCTGCATGTCATTGGAGTGTGGGAAGAAAGCAGAGTGCCCAGAGAAAACCCACGCAGTCACAGGGGGAACGTACAAACACCGTATTGACAGCACCCGCAGTCAGGATCAAACCTGGTTCTTTGGTGCTGTAAGGCAGCAACTCTACCGCTGAGCCACTGTACCACCCCAATGTATGGTAAATATTCCCATTATTTATTCCCAACCTGCCAAAGCTGCTGATTATTCTTTGCATTATATTTTCAAAGATAAGTGACCTTGCAATTAATATTTGATGCCCTGGAGAAAATCTGCAAGTGCTGGAAAACTAGATTAAATGTAAGAAATTTGGAACTGTACAACAGGCCATCATTACCCAAATGAAGAAAATAAGCGATATGCATCAGAGCTCCGTCCAATTTTCTCCCACATGCAATATATTGTCCAAGATCCCTACTGTGATAATGCCTAGTCATCTATCAGTTTTTATTATAAAGCCAGCTGTAGCAAGCAAAGAATAAAAACTAAGCTTGATAAAAATTAAATTCTCGTCTATTCTACACTTTCACCCCCCCCCCTCCCCCCCCCCCCACTTTCAGGGTGAAGAAGTTCCAACCCGAAACAACACCTATTCATTTTCTCCAGTGATGCTGCATGACCACGCTGAGTCACTCCAGTACTTTGTGTCTATCCTGAGCATAAACCAGCATTCACAGTTCCTCCCTATACATAACTACCATTGGTTTCTTTTGTTTGGGGATTTATTTTTCATTTTTTGCTTGAAAAAGGGATTTTGCATATTTCCATGTCCAACAGGTCTCTTAAATTGCATTCAAGCCAATAACAGCACTTGGTCGGAGCCATTGAGTCGTACAGCATGCAAACAGGACCTGGTGCCTATCTATGCTGATCACATTTGCTTGTTTTTGGCCCAAAATCCTGTATTCCTTTCATATCCATGCACCTTGTTTTAAAAAACAATTATTGTACCTGCCTCTATGACATGGTTTTGTGCGTTTGAGTTCAATAGACTTAGCCCCTATGGACTTCAGCAAGGCCTGTGATGAGGCTCCACAAGGTAGATTGCTGTGGAATGTTGGACACCATGGGATGCTGGGGATCTAGCTAACTGAATATAATTCATGATGGGAAGCAGAGGGTGGTGGGTGGAATGTGGTTTTTCAGACTGGAGGCTTGTGGCTAGTTTTCATTCTCTCTCTCAATGATTTGGATGAGACTGCAAGGCATGATGAGTAAGTTGACAGATGACACAAAATAAGTGGTATTGTAGACATTGAAGATGATTAGCAAGAATTACAGCAGGATCTTAATCAGCTGGGCAAGTGGGCCAAGGAACAACAAATGACATTTATTTCAGATAAGTGCGAGATGTTATATTTTGTGAAGTCAAACCAGGCAGAGCCTTCACAGTGAACAGGGAGCACTGGGGAGTGTTGGAGAGGAGACGAATCGCGGAGTTCAGGGAAATAGTTCCCTGAATGTGACGTTGCAGGTAGAAAGAGAGGCAGAGAAGGTCTCTCACAAGTGGGCCTTAATCAACCAGTGAATTGAGTAGAGAAGTTGGGAGATTATGTTACAATTGTACAAGACATTAATGCAGCTACACTCAATATATTGTGTTCAGCTTTGTTCACCCTTGTTGTAGGGAAGATGTCATTAAGCTGGAAAGAGTTCAGAGAAGACTAATGAGAATGTTGCCAGGACTTGAGTGTGTGAGCTATTGGGAAAGATTGGGCAGGCTCAGACTTTATTCCATGAAGTGCAGGAGACTGAAGGGTGATCTTATAGAGGTGTTTGAAATAATGGGAGGAAAAGATAGGGTGAACGCAGGGCGGAAGAGTCAAGTACAAGATGTCATAGGTTCAAAGTGAGAGGGTAAAATATTGTGGGCTGGAACTGGTGGTTCGAAGAGATTTCTGGAGTATGCACATGCATTGTATCTGTTGGCATCCAACGGGTGTCAGGGGTTATGGGGAGAAGGCAGGAGAATGGGAGTAAGAGGGTGAGATAGATCAGCCATGATTGGGGTGGGAGATTGCAATCGTCACGTGGTCCACCCTGTTTTGACGAATGCAATCAACCTGGCGTTCACAAACAGAAGATCAAACAGAACAAGTTGTCTTACAACTTTAGGCTGTGCACGCCACACGGAAGAAGAAGAAGCCACGATTGAATGGCAGAGTAGACTTGATGGCCAAATGGCCTAATTCTGCTCTCATCACTTATGACACCATTTTTGCAGAGTTTAGGAGGTAGGTGGAACGAGCTCTCAACTGAAGTAGTTGAGCTAGGTACAATAACAGAACTGCAAGGACTGCAAGTGAGTGAGCCAGTGCTGTAGGAATCAATGACCCTGTAAGATAGTGGATATGCAGCAGAAAACATTTAAGGGAATATTATGCAATCGTAAAATATATAAATTTCCAGTGAGAGACAAGATTCTATATGGAGGATGATTCACCTATGGCTCACCAAGTAAAAGATGGCATCAACAACATATAATGTTCAAAAGATGAATGGCCCAAAAGACTGGGGACATTTTAGGAACTAGCAAAGCACAGCAGAAGTAAAGGAGAAAAAAATGATTATGTGAATAAGTTAACAAGAAATATAAATGCAGGCAGAAAGAGGTTTCTATAAGGGTACAGAGAATCTTTAGCCAGAGAATGGTGAATCTGTGGAATTCTTTTCCACAGATGGATGTGGTGGCTAAGTCATTGGGTACTTTTAAAGCAGATATTGACATGCTCTTGATAAGAAAGGGTGTCAAAGTTTACGGGGAGAAGGCAGGAGAATGGGGTTAAATTAGATAGTTCAGCCATAATGGATCAGACTCATTGGACCAAATGGCCTAATTCTGTTCCTATGACTTACGAACATAATTGTTTCTGCTCTTCCAAAGTAATGGGGCATCACATTCATTGTTCCAAGGGCACAACCTACAATATGTGACCATAGAAAATTAACATTCTCTTCAGTTAAAATTGTGATTTAAAAAACCTTCGGTATGGCTGCATTTAGACATTTTATCTTACATAGAAACATAGAAAATAGGTGCAGGAGTAGACCATTCGGCCCTTCGAGCCTGCACTGCCATTCAATATGATCATGGCTGATCATCCAACTCAGTATCCTGTACCTGCCTTCTCTCCATACCCCCGGATCCCTTCAGCCACAAGGGCCACATCTAACTCCCTCTTAAATATAACAAATGAACTGGCCTCAACTACTTTCTGTGGCAGAGAATTCCACATTCATCACTCTCTGTGTGAAAAATGTTTTTCTTATCTCGGTCATAAAAGACTTCCCCCTTATCCTTGAACTGTGACCCCTTGTTCTGGACTTCCCCAACATCGGGAACAATCTTCCTGCATCTAGCCTGTCCAACCCCTTAAGAATTTTGTAAGTTTCTATAAGATCCCCCCCTCAATCTTCTAAATTCTAGCGAGTACAAGCTGAGTCTATCCAGTCTTTCTTTATATGAAAGTCCTACCATCCCAGGAATCAGTCTGGCAAACCTCTATGGCAAGAATGTCTGTCCTCAGATTAGGAAACCAAAACTGTACGCAATACTCCAGGTGTGGCCTCACCAAGGCCCTGTACAACTGTAGTAGAACCTCCCTGCTCCTATACTCAAATCCTTTTGCTATGAATGCTAACATACCATTTGCTTTCTTTACTGCCTGCTGCACCTGCATGCCTACTTTCAATGACTGGTGTACCATGACACCCAGGTCTCGATGCATCTCCCCTTTTCCTAATCGGCCACCATTCAGATAATAGGTGCTAATTATATTATATTGTGCTATTATAGGTGCTATTATAGATAATAGTGATAATCTTGCTCTGGAAATCTGTTCATTTTTACCAATTCCATTAAAAAAAACTCCCTAGGCAGTGATAGAATTAACTGCTATTTATATAAAGGTATTAGCACTATGGTGGCCTCTGCGGGAAAGGAAAATGCTCCCTCAAACCATTTGTTTCTATTAAATAAACAGCATTAACCTGATCAACAGCAATTTAAGCCTATGTCGGTATTAAATATGAAGAAATTTACCAATATGCATTTCAACTCTTTATTGACATTCAGATCAATTTTTAGCAGTCTGAATTTTCATCGCTATAATATGTGCTCCTCCTCCAAGCAACAAAGACACCAACCTATAGCATCCCTCCTTCCATTCTCATGTATCTAAGATCTTGAATTTTGGAATTAGCCATCACAGGCTTGCCACTGATTACTGGTTTACTGTTTCTGATAATCCTTGACCATTCAACCTAAAAGTAACGGATAGATAGAGTCAGGGAGTCATGAAAACAAACCCCTCAGCCTAACTGCCTATGCCGACCAGGATGCCCCATCTACACGAGTCCCACATACGCATGGTTGGCCCATAACCCTCTAAACCTTGTGTAGGAAGGAACTGCAGATGCTGGTTTAAACTGAAGATTAACACGAAAAACTGGAGTAACTCTGTGGGACAGGCTGAAAAAGGGTCTCGACCTGAAGTGACACCCATTCATTCTCTCCAGAGATGCTGCGTCCCGCTGAGTTACTCCAGCTTTTTGTGTCTATCACTTCCAAACCTTTCCTATCTGCGTACGTGTCCAAATGTCTTTTAGATAGTGTACATGCCTCAACTACTTTCTCTTGCAGCTCATTCCATAATACTCACCACCTTCTGTATGAAAATGTTGCTTCTCAGGTTTCTATTAAATCTTTCCCCTTCCAGGTTAAACCCATATCCTCTGGTTCACGATTTCCCTACTCTGTAAAATAAATTGTGCGTTCACCCTATCTATATCCATCATGATTTTATATACTTCAAGAAGATCTCCCCTCAGCCTTCTGCACTACAAAATACAAGCAGTCCTGAACTACTATCTACCTCATTGGTGACCCTCAGACTATCTTGATCGGACTTCACTGGCTTTACCTTGCACTAAATGTTATTCCTTATCATGTATCTATACGCTGCGAATGGCTTGGTTGTAATCATGTATTGTCTTTCCGCTGACTGGTTAGCACACAACAAACGCTTTTCACTGTATCCCGGTACACATGATAATAAACAAAAAGCTAATAAGTCCTAGCATGCACAGCATCTCCCTATAGCTTCCTTGTAAATCTTCTCACTCCTTCCAGCTTAACGATATCTTTCCTGTAGGAGGGTAGCCAAAACTGAACACAATATTCCAATGAATGGGTGACATTTTGGTCGGGACCCTTCTTCAAAGTCACGGGACAGTGAAACTGGAGATATGGAGATACAAAGAGAAAGCAAGGGGTGAAAACGTCAGATCAAAGCAGACGATGATCAATTGTTCATTGCTTCCATCTGTTATTTTCCTACCTTACATTCTCTTTGGCAGATGCAGTTTAATGTGGATAAATGTGAGGTTATCCACTTCGGTAGCAAAAACAGGAAGAGTATTATCTAAATGGTGTAAAGTTGGGACAAGGGGAAGTACAACGGGATCTGGGGGTCCTTTTGCATCAGTCAATGAAAGTAAGAATGCTGGTGCAGCAGACAGTGAAGAAAGCGAATGGCATGTTGGCCTTCATAGCAAGAGGAGTTGAGTATAGGAGTAAAGAGGTCCTTCTGCAGTTGTACAGGGCCCTAGTGAGACCACACCTGGAGTATTGTGTGCAGTTTTGGTCTCCAAATTTGAGGAAGGACATTACTGTTATTGAGGGAGTGCAGAATAGGTTCACAAGGCTAATTCCCTGGATGGCGGGACTGTCATATGCTGAGAAAATAGAGCAGCTGGGCTTGTATACTCTGGAATTTAGAAGGATGAGAGGGGATCTTATTGAAACATATAAGATTATTAAGGGTTTGGACACGCTAGAGCCAGGAATCATATTCCCAATGTTGGGGGAGTAAAGAGAGGTAGATAGGGCTCTTAAAGATAGTGGAGTCGGGAATTGGGGAGAAGGCAGGAACGGGGTACTGATTGTGGATGATCAGCCATAATCACGTTGAATGGCAGCGCTGGCTCGAAGGGCCAAATGGCCTACTCCTGCACCAATTGTCTATAACCAGAGGGAGCACCAAACAATTTTGAACACTGGAGGATGACCCCACTATACGATATGTTCCTTGAAGAAGGTAGCTGAGGACACCACGCTCTGCAGCCTCTTGTGTTCCTGTGCTTTGAAATTGCCATAACAGGCCTTGATGCAACCAGTTAGAATACTTTCTACAGTACATCTGCAAAAGTTTGTTCGAGTATTGGAAAACATGCCAAATCTAAGCGAGTAGAGGCACTAGCATTCCTTCTTCGTGATTACATCTGTGCATTTGTCCCAGGACAGCTCCTCGGAGATGTCAACATGCAAGAAGTTGACACTGCTAACTCTCTCCAGCACCCACCCAAATGGTCTCCTGAATTCCCCTTAGTGAAGTCACCAATCAATTCCTTGGCCTTGTTGACACTGAGCGAGAGGTTGATGTTGCAGCACCAGTCAACCAATCCATCCATCTCTGTCCTGTACGCTGACCCATCACCTGTGGTGATTCAGCCAAACACAGTGGTTGGCAAATGATTAGAGAAACGTTCTTCATGTTTCTCTTTGCTGTCTGGGCTTGATTCAAAGACTAACCTGCTTCTTTTTCTCAGTTCTGATCAACGGTCTAAGATTAACTGTAATAATATTTCTACAGTTATTATTAACTGTTTCTCTCTGCCTGATCGGCTGGGTTTCTCCAATGTTTTATGATTTTTGATGCCTGGAATGCAAGCACATCCTGCACATTATGGTTGATAGAAGAATAAACTAAAAAGTAAATAATCGGTCAATGATGATCAAAAGAGCAAAGCTGAGTATTTTTTGCTAAAAATAGATGATCAGTTTGCAGAAATTAGTCAAACCCCATAATATACTGCATTGTGAGAAGCAGTGATAACAAGATTACAAGCACAGGATAAGGAACTACATAGTGCATCACAGTCCACAAGCAAAACAGTCATCAATGCAAGAGCAGGAATAGGACAAAATGGTTGCTCAGACTCAAGTTGGGTACACTGGAAACCTTATTAGTGCACATGATTAGTTGCATTTCCATTAATAACTGGAGCACATAGAAGTGTTCTTTAAAAAAAATACCACAGTATACATTGAAGCCTGTTTGTAAGAATATATTTGTACAAAGAAAGGAAACACAAGATGGCAATCTTCGGAATAGAAATGGGTTCCCAAATATACACCACATGACCAAATGGAGAGTGAGATATTTTGCTTAATGAAGTGGTACAGAAGTTACAGGATTTTAAATCAAAAACTTTAGAAATTGTGGAGAATTACAACTTTGGAAGAAGGATTTATATATTTTTTTACACACACATGGGGGGGGCGGGGGGAGGGAAGTACTGGAACAAACTGCAAGGCCAGGGTGGAGGCAGAATTAATAGTGGAATTTCAGATGTTTTTGAATGGTGTAGTCTATATAATGTAGTGTACATAATAGTATATAATGGTAAGTAACTTTAAGAAGAATACCAGAATGGTGTGATTTGTCTCATGGGAATATTCATTATTTTATCACTCATGAATATGTGCGAGCATGCATAGTGTACTGTTGTAAAATAAAGACCCACACTGGCAACAACATGTACTGAAAATCTGTGTTTGTTCTACTCTACATGCTACTGCTGTAATATCTTATAGATAAGCACATAGATAATACAGGGATTTCAGGAATATGAACCATGTTCCAGCAAAGAGATTAGTGTCACTGGGCATTATGTCCAGCAAAGATATTGTGGACCAAAGGGCTTGTTCCTGTGATGCACTGATCTATGTTCTATGTTCCCACCACAAGAAGACAAGCTGGTCAATGATATGATGACTACAAGGTGAAACTGAATTCAGCAACAAATGAAAAGCAGTAGCCATTATTTTACAGGATCTATACAGAGTTGACAGAAGCCAACATTTTACACAAACTAGACTTTTCATATGTATCTTGGCATCAGACCAATAATGAATACACTGGCAAACAAGGTAAGGTGAAATCAACCCAACGGGCTTTATTGCTGGAGACAAACAAAAGGGTCTGGAAACATCCCCACAACATTATCTCAGCCTGTTCTGGGCTTCATGGTACAATGGGTAGGTCTGTAGAATTAGGTGAATTGGTCCATTTACCCTTAATTGGACTTGGCTGCAGCTCGTTTGCCTGCGTCCAGGGGAGGAGTGAACCTTAAAGGGGACGTGTCATCACATATGAATACAGAACAGTAGAGTTGCTAACAAACTGCACCAGAGACCCTGGTTCGATCCTGACAAGTCAATGCGGAGTTTGTACATTTTCCGTGTGACTGCGTGGGTTTTCTTTGGGTGCTCTGCTTTCCTCCCACATTCCAAAGATGTGCAGGTTTGTGGGTTAATTGGCTTCTGTGAATTGTCCCTTGTGTGCAGGGTGGAACTAGTGCATGGTGATTACTGGTTGATGCGGACTCAGTGGGCCAAAGGGCCTGTTTCCACACTCTCTAACACTAAAACTAAACTAAATACCATATGTGGATAGTGAGAATTAATAATATTTGACAATTGATATACATATTGCTCATTATTCCATGATATTATCTTACCATATGAAAGCAAAGATTTTTTGAATTACAATCAAGATTTTACAAGGTGTAAATCATTGTTGATGCAATCAACGTGAAGTATACATAGCCACGTATTTAAGAGCAACAAAATATTTTTTTTACACAAGGAGTGGTTGGTATATGGAACAAGCTGCCAGAGTAGATAGTTGAGAAATGAATAAGTACAACGTTCAAAAAAATTTATGGGCCTAATGCAGGCAGGTTGGATTAGTGTAAATGGGGCACGTTGATTGGCATGGGAAAGTTGGGCCAAAGGGCCTGTTTCTATGACTCTATGTATTTCAATAGCAACACAGTACAATGTAAAGCTCAAAAGATTACGTAAACATCTGTGCAGAAAACATAGTTGATTCTGGGCTAAATGTGGAGGAAATGGACTGCATCCGGTCAATGAAAAAGTGTATCAGGCAAGGCAACCGGAAAAAAAGCCATATTGATGTTATTTATCAGCACAACACAATGCAATGCTAAATCTTAGCCCCATCTTACAACACAGTGCTGATGTCATTACCTAAGATATTAAAGCAAAAAGAAAAACAATTCAAATTGGCACAAAGAACTGCAAGTGACATGTGTTTTTTGTAAGAATTGTAGTGTTGTCCATAAAGTGTTAATTCACCAAGTTAAATGGATATTGAAGCATGCTGAATGCTTTCAATTATTGATGAGGAGTTGCAGTCGGTCATAAAATAAATGATGGTAAAGGAAAAGCAATTATGCCTGCAACAGGCACAGTGACAAAGAGTGAGAGAAACAATGCTCATATTGGGAAACATACATCAAGAAATATCTGTGGTGGAGGAGTCAGGTAAATCAGAATGGAACAAAGTTCCAGTAAATAGGCACAAAAAGCTGGAGGCATATGGAACAAGCTGTCGGAGTAGATAGTTGAGAAAGGAACTATGACAATGTTAAAAAAAAAAATTGTGGGCCAAAAAAGGGTCTGAGATGGCGCTGGAGACAGATACAATAATTTGGTTTAGTTTATTGTCACATGTTCCAAGGTGCAGTGAAAAGCTTTTGTCGGAGACTAACCAGTCAGCGAAAAGACAATAGGGGTGTTAAGGAAGCTTTTAGATAGGCAGATCGATTTGCACAGTTAAAATGGGCTAACTTGGCAGTCACAGGGCAATCATGATCTTTGATCTGTGTCACGTGTTGCTAATAGCAGGGCTATATAGGACATTCCCTGCAGGTCAGATTGTACTAATGGAAAGAGCAAACTTGATCTACTATTACAGATCGATGTTTTGCACAGTAGAAGCAGACAGATCAGATATAGACAGAAAAACCGAGTTACCTAAATCTAGCAAATACAAATTTGAGACCGGAGAATTGCCATAAGCGCAGAAGAACGATTTTTTTAAAGACGCAAAGTGCTGAAGGAACACAGCGGGTCAGGCAGCATCTCTGAAGATAGGTGGTGTTTCGGGTCGGAACCCTTCTCCAGGAATACTGCCTGACCCGCTGAATTATTCCAGCACTGTGCCTTTTAAAACAAATTGTAAACCAGCATCTGCAGTACCTTGTTTCTACAGTTGAAAGATAAGACATGGTTACATATTAAAGATCACAAAACATGTGCAGGAGAAAGACACTTGGCCCCGCAAGACCGCCTCGCAATTCAGCACGATCATAGGTGATTTGCCCCAGGCCTTAACTCCATTACTGTGCCAATTCCCTGATCTTTCAAAATGTGTCTAATTCCTACAGACCTAATGCAGATGAATGGGATCAGTATAGATAGGTACAACAGATGGTACAACAGGACATGTTGGGCAGAAGGGCCTGTATCTTTACTGCGCAAGCCTAAAACTCTAGACTAGACTCTAAGCTTCAAAGCCTACTTTGTCAGCACCAGAACCAAAAGTCACTCCATGTGCAAATTGGTCTCCGATACAATTATCCAATTAGCTAAATTACAATCACACCACCAAATGACATCAGGCGTCATGCTTGCCTTCTATTTATGTTTCCACCAGATGTTTCTCTCATACCATAAACCACCAACTACTTACGTCAGCAAGTGACGGTTCATTGCAAGCTGGAATGTGACTTCACAAAGACAGGAGCAGGTGATGCAGACAAGCAGGGGACTTGATCCAAATATTCTAGTTTCCTCTCCACAGGCTCATTATCCACATTCCCTGTCTTTATTTCTGGTAATGAATGCAGAGTCGGTTGTCAGAAATCTTCATGACTACAATAGTTTATTAATTTTAGAGGAGCCTTCTTCGTCTTTGGAATAGTAAAAGACTGAACAAACTATTCTGTATGTTTAAGAAGGAACTGCAGATGCTGGAAAATCGAAGGTAGACAAAAAATGCTGGAGAAACTCAGTAGGTGAGGCAGCATCTATGGAGCGAAGGAAATAGGCGACGTTTCGGGTCGAGACCCTTCTTCAGACTATTTGGTATAGTCGAAACATAGAAACATAGAAAATAGGTGCAGGAGGAGGCCATTTGGCCCTTCGAGCCTGCACCGCCATTCAATATGATCATGGCTGATCATCCAACTCAGTATCCTGTACCTGCCTTCTCTCCATACCCCCTGATCCCTTTAGCCACAAGGGCCACATCTAACTCCCTCTTAAATGTAGCCAATGAACTGGCCTCAACTACCTTCTGTGGCAGAGAATTCCACAGATTCACCACTTTCTGTGGTGTCATAGTGGGCCATTTTGTAATGGAGAGCAATAATATTTGTACATAAAGAATTAGGTGGTATGCAAGATTTTGCAGAATTTGTTGATCTATGGCATTAAACTGAGTTATTTTGTCAATCTAAAGTCAACTTGACTCAAACGCTTGTAGCTGTTGAAATCGATTCTTCATTCAGCTGAGACTAGTCTCTCAACCTTCCAACACAGCTGGAAGCTCTGGGGCGGGTCCAGAGAGTTAGTAACTTTGATACAAACTCATGACATTTATATAGGTATTAGACATTTCAGATACAGAGGGTATGACAAACGAGTAACCAATCATTGGAATCCTTCTGGATTTACAACAGTAGTCACATGATCCCCTTCTCTGGCCTCATTTTACAACCTTTGTTTGCTTGTAGTTTAACTTTGTTTAGAATTATTTTATTTCTACAAAGCAAAACCCCAGTAGGCTCAATTATCAAAGACCACTCCTCAAAATATAAGATACACACATTTAATACAATGATTACACAAGTCATCCAAGCAAACACATTTTCCATACCAAGAAGATATTTCTATAAATCTAAACAAAGTCTGATGTTTACAGTCCTACTTAGACACAATACATTTCATAAATGGTTTCACTACAATTTTACACAGTTTAAAATACCATTACCTATGTATTAAAAACATTAATTATATGTGTTTCGCCAAATTACACAGCTTCTAAGTTAAATTCAAAACCCACACACACCTCCTAACTCCAAGCATAAATGGGTCGTAAATCTGTCAATTTAATTGATAAGTGTTTGGTGCCAGGATACAACTTAATTCTACATTACAGCATCCCTTTCTCTGCTATCTCTGGGAGATGGATTTCCAATCTCTGCAAGTTTTTTTTTACAAATATTACAGAACACAGGGTAAATTTACAACTTCAGACCATACCCTCAAAAGTACAGCTTATCGATCCTTTATCTCAACCTCATTATAATTAAACATAGCCAAAGGTAACCACAGAGTCTATTATCCCTCAGCCTTGAATTCTGTCTCAAACTCAGCATAAGCAGCCATAACTCTTCATCTTTATGCTTCATCAAGAATGTGCCATAGAAAAAGAGCAGATGATCTCTGGCCAGGAATTAGGTCTCCTTTGCCAGGACTGCGAACCTGGTTGCGTAGGGAGGGTGAGATTGAACAGGGGGATGGGTGGAGATACGGCTTTATATTATTTTTCTGTCTGCCTTGTCTCTCCCTCTCTGTTGCTGCCGTTTCTTTTTTTTTGTTTCTCTCGCCACCACTCCCCTTTCTCTCTCCTATTTTTTTCTCTCTCCTTTCCCCTCCTATTCTACTGTTACCCTTCTGCCTGAGTCAACATCAACCCCCCTCTCTCTCATGCCAGGACCGAGCCACACACCAATATGGAGGCGGTGCGCGTTATTAAAAAAAAACTGCACAAACAGAGCAGACGCAATGGCCTGCGACGACAGCGAGACACACGGGGAGGAAGAAAACTGTGGAGAGCGGCTGGGGAGGAGTGATTTTTTAAAAAAAGGAGGCAGGAAGGAATTCAAACTATAGTAATAGACGCATTTGGAAACAAATAGTTAAGACTTTACATTTAGATAATTTGTCACAGCCTACCAATTATGAATAACCCTTTATTTAAACCCTCTATATTAGATAGGGGGTTTAGACATTGGGATGATTTAGGAATTAAAAGGATAGAACACCTTTACAGAAAAGGAAAATTTTCTTTCATTTCAGGAGTTACAAGATATCTATGGATTGCCATCACATAACTTGTTTAGGTATTTACAAATTAGAGATTATATTAAGTCAAACACACAAGATTACAAAAATAAAGAACCAGGATTTTTAGATGAACTGTTTAACAAGCACCCAAATACAGAAAAATTAATAGCTTATATATACAATATTATTTTGGATAGGGAGAATCCAACAACAGAAATATATCGACAAACATGGGAAAATGAAATAGGTTTATCTATAACGAAAGAAACTTGGGAAGAAAGTTTACAACGTATACATCGTTGTTCGTTAAATGCTAGACATACATTGATACAATTTAAAGTATTATATAGATTACTTATTCGAAAACCAAATTAAATAGAATTTTTCCTAACATTTCTTCTATTTGTGATAAGTGTCAGAATTTAGAAGCCAGTTTAAGACATAGTTTTGTAACGTGTTCAAAACTTAATTATTATTGGATAGAAATCTTTAGAGTTATCTCTGAAGTTCTTAGAGTTAAACTGGATCCAGATCCAAAGTTAATAATATTATGAATTCCGGACTCAAATTTGGTATTAACAGTAAATCAAAGAAATTTCTTTGATTACTGTTTGATAATAGGGAAAAAAATAATATTGAAATTTTGGAAGGGAACATTATCCCCCACAATTAAAATGTGGACAGCAGAGATGTCGGAGACGTTGCATTTGGAAGGAATTAGATTTGTCCTAATGGACAAATATGGAATCTTTGAACAGATATGGTCTCCATATATACACAATATTTGAGGGGGTAGCTGTTCTTGGCATCACAACTCAATGGGTACCCGACAGGATTTGATGAAAATAATTCATTTTCAAACTGGGATTTGTATACATGTCTCTATTGATATTATCATTTGTAATAGTTTTATTTACAATATATTTTGTTGTTTCTATTTTATATATATATATAATACTTTTTCTCTTTTAAAAAAAAATATATTAAATAGATATATATTAATTGTTTTTTTTTCCTTTTTTTCTTTTTTTTGTTTTTTTTTCCTTTCTTTTTTTTATATAATCAAAATCATTATTTAATCACAACCTTTATTGATTTAAAACCTATTCTTTTTTCTTTTTCTCTCTATTTCTAAAAAACAGAAGATAATAATAATCAATGTGATATTTGTATAAGTACCGAATTAAGTTGGTATTTGTAAATTTGTTTTAGCATTGTGAAATGCTTACTTCTAATAAAAATATTATTAAAAAAAAGGAAGGAATTCAAACTTCCCACAGCTGATTTCAATATGGGGGATAGATGCCTCCCCTCCCGCCCCCGTTTGTCCAAGCCTGTCTCTTACTTTTTTTTTTCAAAAATAAATTCAAGCTCTGATGAAAATACCCCTCAAATTCTCCATAACCTCTGGTTGTTTGATTTAAAAATATTTAGCCCCCTTTCTCTCTCTCTGCCTCACTCCATTTTCTATAGGTAATATATATATTTTGTTTTGCCCACATCTCATGCAGCAGCCTCAAGTCTTCCCGAATCACCACCTATGAGCTTCATTAAAGGTGAAGATCTAGTCGGCCAAAAAATGGTTCAATGGTTCTTTATTGTCACGTATGCACAGCACTGAGTGGTTAGCCCGCAACAAAAGCTATTCACTGGAACTCAGTACACGTGACAATAACTAAACTAAACAGTGAAATTATTTTATACAGCCGACAAGTACACAGTTGCCATATTTTGGTGCCATTTACAAAGAAAAAGTCTCAAGTCCGGTCCATATGTTGGAAGTTCTGGAGCACCCCCGATCCAGGCAAGCACAGGTAAGCCCCAGGCCCGTCACCCAACCTCCCTCTCCTCGCCCCCAAGTGTCCAGAGGGTGCCTCCTGCAGCTGGCCTTGAAGGCGCTGGAGACAATAGCCCGATCCCTCTCCGACCAGCACACTCTTCATTTCCGCAATTTCCGGTGGCTCCCTTCTCGACTCTCCGGTCTTCGAGGCTTCCAAGCTTCCCCCTGTCAGCAGCGGCCCAATGGGTAGAATCCCCAGGATAGGGTAAACTCGGGCAGAGTTTGTGGGTGATTGTAGAATTTTGAACTTGCTCTTGCCAGAGTGAGGCCACACAAAAACTGAGGGAATATCATCTCATATTGCACTATCTCCCCCCACCTCCTCTCTGTGCCTCTCCCCTACCCAGGTACAAACCCTTTTCTCCCACTATCCCACCCCTCTTTCCTCCCCCCTATCCATTTCCACCTACACCTCTCCACATCTGACATCCATTATATCCTTTTCATCTCTAACCTTTGTCATGTACTCCACCTATTTGCCAACCAATCCCCCTCCTCACCTGCATCCACCTCTCACTTGCCAGCCTTAATACCACCCCCATGCCTCTTTTCCACCTTTCTTCCTGACAACAATCGGTCTAAAGATGGATCCCGACTCAAAACGACACCTGTCCATTCCCTCGACCAATGCTGCTTGATCTGCTGAGTTCCTCCAGCACTTTGTATTTTGTTTAAAGAAATACAATGCTTATTTAACCATTGCTCTTACTTTGATCGGGTCAACTTCTGTACAAAATTGATACTTTTGATGACATGTTTTCAAGAGGGTGCCCAGCATCACCAGCGTAGACTGTACACAGGCAGCATCAAACCTCAACTCCATCACATGGTACTGAATCGCTCAGGAACTATTAAGTGGCACAGCAGGTAGAGCCGCTGCCAGAGACCTGGGTTCAACTCTGACTTCGGATGATGTCTGTGTGGGGTTTGCATGTTGGACCAAAGAGCCTGTTTCCATGCTGTATCTCTAAACTCAACCAAGACCAGAAAAGCTAGGTTCAGAAAATGGCAACACTCTAATCACACTGTGACCCAGCAGGGAATGCTCCACTTAACTGACTACTGTTAGTCTGGCTCTCAGATACAATAAATCCCAGCAATGTGCTACAAAATCTCATTACACTTTTAAGTGGCATCCCAGTGTAATCCAAGCTTAATTGGGTTATCTTCTACGGATTCCCCACAATCCCCGATGTTCAGTATGGTGCCTATATTTGTTGTGTAGGACAAGCGGAAGCCCAGATGAAAATACTGGCCGAGTTTCCATTGAAAAACAGGAAGTGAGGGGGAACATGCCAGCTCCAAGACATGCAAAAAATTCAGGCTCTCCAGAAAGATGGAGGACAGATGTTCATGATGTTCATGGTTAGACTTTACCTCATCGAATACTTTTAAATATCATCATCTAATCCAAGCCTGGTCCATTAGTTGCCCAAAGACAAGGAAGACAGACCATGATGTGGATGAACGCCATCTCCAGAGGTTTGGTCCAAGGGAGCTCCACCCCCTTGTCAGCTTCAACTATAAATTATTAAACTGTCCCAGCCTGAGTCTCAGTTGATCCCATGATCCAGCTCCCAACAATTTTGATCTGGCAACAAATTGTCACTTCTCACACTCCAACCTCTGGCCAAATTTCTTGATCTGCAGCTCAAATGACTCTTGACCTGCAGATGCTGGTTCGCACAAAAATACACAAATTGCTGGAGCAACTCAGTGGGTCAGACAGCATCTCTGGAGAACATGGATAGGCAATGTTTTGGATTGGAACCCATCTACAAACTTTAGAAAGGTCCCAACTCAAAACGTCACCAATCCATGTTTTCCAGATGTGTTTCCTGACCCGCTGAGTTACTACAGAAATTTGGCTCAATGCCCCGTGCTTCTTTCTCCTCGATATACTGCCTGCTTGACCTGCCAAGGATTACCAACATTCTCTTCCATTCTGGAATCTAAATTCAATTACCCTCTTCTCTCAGTCTCTAAGCTATCATTTGCAGAAGCCTAATGTCCGTCTCATGCATCTTGCATATTACATTGAGCTAATGTTGGCACTGATAACTGATCTGCCTTATCACCCGTTTCAAAGATAGGAACTGCATTGAGCTCCCTGTCACATGCTCCAGTCAGCGGTTAGATAATGGGAAGGTGCTCACAAACCATTTGAGTTAACTCATAGTCACAGAGACACACAGCATGGAAACAGGTGTTTTGACCCAACTTGCCCATGCCAACCAACATGCTGCCCACTCCTTGACGACTATCAGGTGACTATCTATACATAACTAAAACTCTCATCTTGTTATCTTCCAGTTTGTGTTGTTTTTACATTTGCGCAAAACTGGTACATGATAGCGCTATGATTTTTCGCCACCTTACTCGCCATTCTCCTGTGCTGCAAGTACAACAGGTTTACTTATCTTAAAAACCGCGCATGTGCAGATTGGCCTCCTCTCCTGTACAGGGATGGCTACGCCCCTTCCAGCACCATCCTGATTGGCCGCGTCCGCTGTCAGTCACCATCGGCGCCCACCTCTGCCTGGTGTTGCCCGGCGAGGCCTCCAGGTGGCGTGGCCTCCGATCGGCACTGCTTCTAGTCGGCTCAGCCTCCGGTCAAGGCAACCTCCAATCAGAGGAGTGGCAACCTTGAGATCCTGGGGAGGTGAGGAGGGAGAGTGGGAGAATTGAGGGAAAGGAGAGGGTAGGGGGGGAGAGGAGTTATGGAAGGAAGGAGTGACTGAGGGTAGGGGAAAGGAGAGGTGAGGGAGGGATTGGGGGAGGGTAGGAGGAGAGGGGAAAGAAGAGGGAGGAGGGAGAGTGAAGGAGGAGGGAGGATAGAGGGGGAATAGGAGGGAGCGGGGGGGGGTTGAAAGTGGGAAATAGAGGGAGGGGGGCAGTGGGGGAGGTGAGAAGGGATAGTGGGTGGATAGGGGGAGGTGAGGAATGGGGAGGTGGGGGATAGAAGGATAGGAGAGGGGTAGGTAGGGGAGAGGGGTTATGGAGGGAGGGAGGGAGTGACTGTGTGTAGGGGGGAGGAGAGGGTGGGAGAGGTGAGGGGGGGATTGGGGAGGGGAGGAGGAGAGGGGAAAGAAGTGGGAGGGTGAAGAGGAGGGTGAGAGAGTGCTGGGGATGAGGGGAAATGAACAGCACCTGTGCAGTTGGGGGCTATGGGTGAGTTGGGGGACCAGGCGTCCCGTGTGACAGGAGTCTAGTCCCACTTAGTCTAGTCACCATTTAAAGGCTCCTTATTTCACTTAATACAGAGCAAGTTCCAAAGCATGGAGCAAGAGAAATGAAGGTAAAGGATGCACAAATGACCCAAAGGAAACAGCTGAGTTCAGCATAAAGGCATTAGTTCTGAAAGAGTTCGAGAACCCCAGGAGGAGAAGCAAGAACTTCCAGCGGAACAAAGCTAAGAAGAGATTTAAGCATTTAATTGAGAATTAGTTTGGTCAGAGATATGGGAAACTATTCAGATCTAGATAGCTGTGTGCAAAACAGAAACCAGTCAACCAGTCTCCATCAGGAAGGCCCATTTTAACTCCAACAGGAATGGGGTGGAAGGAGTCATAGGTACATTGCTTGATTTAGTGCAGAGTATAACTATCATAAAATCATAAGTGATAGGAGCAGAATTAGGTCATTTGGCCCATCAAGATGACTGCGCCATTCAATCATGGCTGATCTATCTCTATCTCCTAACGCCACTCTCCTGCCTTCTGTCCATAACCCATGACACCCATACCAATCAAGAATCTATCTATCTCTGTCTTAAATATATCCATTCTTTCCATCCACAGCCTTCTGTGGCAAATAATTCCACAGGCTCGCCACCCTCTGACTAAAGAATTTCCTCCTCATCTCCTTCTTAAAAGAACGTACTTGAATTCTGAGGCTATGACCTCAAGTCCTAGACTCTTCCACTCATGGAAACATCTTCTTCACATCCACTCTATCCAAGCCTTTCACTAATATGTAGTTTCAATGAGGTCCCCATCATTCTTCTATCATCTGTAGCCGACTGAGATAGTCATTATAATAAGGCTAAATAATTGCATCCCCTTATACCCTTGCCATTTTTCCTTTTGGTTAGAGAAAAGCTAATCAGCATTCATTACTAATCATCATGGGGCTTAGTTAACTGCTAACTGTGCAGTACTATTGTAATGTTATCTCCACAAAATATGACCGACTACATACTAACTGTTGGATCTATTTTTGCAAGGAAAGTAATTTACAGGTACTTTTTGGAGTAACGTAAACATTTCCGTAAATCCCCTGGCATTTGACAACAGACTAATTAGCACTCACCTTGCCTCCAGGTTCAATGCAACAAATCAGTGTACCATGAAATTAATCATTTTTATTTATTCAGCCATCTTTTTAGTTGATTCATTTGCAACACAAGGCAAAAACACAAAAAATGCATTGCAGAGAGCGATGGTGAATGGTTTATAGCTACACATAAGATGGACCATAACTACTCATGACCTCATTACATGAGATGTCAGATCACTCACGCAAAATGAATCACGTACTTTACCATGGGATTTTATAACAGATTCGCCATATAAATCATACTAAAATTACTTCTGTTATTTGAAGAGCATTTCAGGTAAAAACTATAGCAACCACTTGGTCAACATATCAGTGACAATGTAGAAAGAAAGGAACTGCAGTTGCTGGTTTATACCAAAGAGAGACACAAAGTGCTGGAGTAACTCAGCAGGTCAGAGAAAAGAAAGAATAGGTGACGTTTCGGGTCAGGACTCTTCTTCAGACCTGGCTAAGAACTAATTATACTTAGAAATCAGATTTTCCATCATGTCAAAAAATTGGTCCTCTGATCCAATAACTGCACAATACGTTCCAAAGTCATAAGAGAAGGAGCAGGCCATTCGGCCCAACGAGTCTGCTCTACCATTCAGTCATGGCTGATCAACCCCATTCTCCTGCCTTCTCCCCGTTACCTTTGACACCCTTACTATTCAAGAAACTGTCGATCTCTGCTTTAAAAATAGCCAATGACGGCTTCCACAGCCCTCTATGGCTATGAATTGTACAACACTAGTAAATGCATCAGTGGTGGAGGGCAGAATATGGAGTCTGGCGCCCACGATGTCCAGTGCTATTTTCTTTGACCATGTGACAGAGTTCCTTGAGATGCATATTTGCCTCACCAAATGAATACTGAGCATGTCCGTACCCCTGATTTCTTCCTCCAAGGAGCTGTGAGATCACGGTGATTGATTGTCTTAGGCCCTCGTCAGATTTTCCCCAGGCCACTGATGGCATTAGTTTAGCTTATGAGTGGTAAAAGGTTAAGCCCTACTATCACCCTACCTTATTTATCCTTGACTCGGTGGCACGGTATAGAGTTGCTGCCTTACAGCGCTTGCATCGCCTGGGTTTGATCCCGACTCTGGGTGCTGTCTGTATGGATTTTATACGTTCTCCCGTGACCGTGTGGATTTACTCCGAGATCTTCAGTTTCCTCGCACACTCCAAAAATGTACAGGTTTGTAGGTTAATTGGCTTGGGTTTGTATACTTGGTATAAGTGTAAATTATAACAATGAACATCTGGGAAGATCGGCAGGGAGGCTGGCCTGACTATGGTACCTCCCTTAACTCTGGTGCTGCTGCGGGGTTATGTTGTGTGTGGACTTCTGTTCTTTTAAAAATATGTTTATTTATTTATTATTTATTTTTATGTTACTGACTGTAAGGAAAATCCATTTTGTTGTCGCTAAAATGAGATAATGACAATAAATTGAATACAATACAACAAAATTGTCACTAGTATGTGTAGGCCTGTGTTAAAGTGCGGGTATCGCTGTTCGATGCAGACTCGGTGGGCTTTAGTCTCTAAATTAAACTTATCACCACCTTGCAGCCCATAGTGAGGTACCTGGATAAAGCAACATCCCAACCCACAAAATTAACCCCATGCAATGGAGCACTGTCAACTACAGACAAGCAAGACGTGTAATGAAAATCTTTAGCTGGCATGCAATACGCAAGTCTTTCAATGCATGTACTTCTATCTTGTACGTCGTCTGAATCTGTAACACTGTGGCACTATATCGTGCACTCTGGTTATTTTTCCCTGTGCGCTATCTGTTATACTTGTGTTGTGGTTTGATTGTACTCATGTATAACACGTTTTAACCAGATAGCATGCAAAACAAAGTTTTTCACTGTATCTCGGTAGATGTGACAATAATAAACCAACACCTATACGAATACCGAGGATGCTAAGACTTCATCCAAAAACTAATGGCATCAAGCGGTGAGCCACTGAGAATGGAGAGAGACCCAGCGGGCCACGTGCACTGACCGGCCTGGTTTGCCGCTGTAAGAAGATAGGACTGTGCGAAGAACGTTTGAAACGTTGTCAGAGCCAGAAACATAGAAATACAGAAGATAGGTGCAGGAGTAGGCCATCCGGCCCTTCAAGCCAGCACCGCCATTCAATATGATCATGGCTGAACATCCAGATTCAGTACCCTGTTCCTGTTTTTCCCCATATCCCTTGATTCTTGTTAGCTCTATAGATATAGCTCTATAGATATAGAGCTATATCTCTCTTGAATACATCCAGTGAATTGGCCTCCACTGTCTTCTGTGGCAGAGAATTCCACAGATTCACAACTCTCTGGTTGAAATAGTTTATCCTCATCTCAGTCCTACCATGGCATGGCCTCAGTCCTACCATGGTAAATGGCCTACCACTTACTCTTAAAAGAGATGACTCTTTATGTACTGCCTGTGTGAAGTCTGCTGTATGATTTTATGATTTGTGTGCAAAAAGAAATAATTTTCCTGTGCTGAGATACAAGTGACAATAAGGTGTCAGTGAATCATTGAGCCCTAACTCCATTGAATCTTCATGCAATATTGAAGCAGTGCATATGTCTAGTACTGGTAGGATTTGTTGAATGTCGATGGATGCAGGGTGATCTTACAGAGAGGAGTATAAGATCATGAGAGGAATAGATAGGGTGAATGCACCCAGAGTAGTGGAAATCAAGAACCAGAGGACATAGTTTTAAGGTACGGGGAAAAAGATTGAATAGGAACCTGTGGGGCAATTTTTTCACACAAAGGGTGATGGGTGTATGGAACAAGCTGCTGGAGGAGGTAGTTGAGGCAATGTTCAGGAAACATTTGGACAGGTACATGGATAAGATAAGTTTAGAGGGATATGGGCTAAACACAGGCAGGTGGGACTAGTGTGGATGGTGCATATTGGTCAGCGTGGGCAAGTTGGGCCAAAGGGTCTGTTTCCATGCTGTATGATTCTATGATCTATGCTGTAAAGTACTCATCTTGTGCTAAGATCTATGATATGTGCTATGGATTACTCATCACAATAACTCCCTAACCACCCCTTGTCCTACCCCTTCAACACCAATACCTTGCCCATGAAAAATAAACTATTTATATAGCTCCATCCATGCTTCAGGTGGGCTCACACACTTAACAGTTAATACATTATTTAATCAACGTCACATTATTGGAAATGCAACAATCAATATATATACCAAAATCTTCTTTGTTGAGGAAATTAATAATGACCAAGGAATTTTTGCTGTTGTTGATTACCAGGAGAATGTTAACCAAGATATGGGACATATATCTCCCTGCTCGTTTTTGGAATAATCACAGAAAGAGCATTTACAGCCATCAAAGAGGATTACTAGGACCAGAGTTCAACTTCTTAACGGAAAGATGTCCCTCCAATACTGTGGAACGCCTTCTGAAGAGTCACCCTGGACTTTTGTGCTCAGATCTCTGGAGATCATCAATGCAAAGATCTCAGCTCCTGACTGCTAGGGTAAGGTAATTGGAGAAAATCATAATCACTTCCCTCCAAGGTCTGGATGCTGCCCAGTAAGGATGACGTGGTTTAATTGAGGAAGGGTTAGTAGAGTGGCGCAGTGGTAGGGTTGTTGCCTTACAACGCCGGAGATCGTGGTTCGATTCTGACCACGGGTGCTGTCTGTATGGAGCTTGTACATTCTCCCTGTGACCACGTAGGTTTTCTCCCACGCTTCAAAGACATGGAGGTTTGTAGGTTAATTGACTTTGGTAAGTTGTAAAATTATCCCTAGTGTGTGTAGGTTAGTGTATAAGGTGATTGCTGGTTGGCGCGGACTTGGTGATCCAAAGGGCACTTGGTGGGTCGAAGGGCCTGTTGCTGTGCTGTATATCTAAAGTTTAAAGGGAGATTTGAATGGAGCTGAATATCACAACATAATGACTAAAATAATCTTACACTTCACCCATATTAAGACGATGGTGAAGAAAATATAGAATGGCTTTACACTCACACAATAGGCTACCGGGGACTAAAAGAACATCAGTGCAGTACTCAAAAATATTTGATTGCCACAGACTCTGCAATCTATTCAATTTCCTTGAAAATATAACTCTCTACCAATAACATTTCTCAGAAGATAACATTCATGCAGTTTTACCCCAAAGGCATTCACATACACTTTAAAATATTAATCCATGCTTAATAACTAACATTATTAAATTCAGACTATACTTCCCAGATTATTTTTTCTGTGCTTCAAGCATCACCATAGCCAAAATGCTTCACAATTAACTCAACCACATACTCAACCATCTATCTGTCTGTTATTCATAATATACAATATTATTCTTAACTGGACAATTACCAACTTATTTGTTAAAATTTTGTCACATTAATTGCAGTTCCTACAATTACAGAGAAGCGACTGCAACAGCTACAGAGGCATCTCCCTCCTCAACATCGTTGGCAAGGTCTTTGCTCGGGTCATCTTGATCCGCCTGCAGAAGCTGGCAGAACGTGTCTACCCAGAATCACAGTGCGGTTTCCGAGCTGGGAGGTCAACAGTGGACATGGTCTTCTCCATTCACCAGCTCCAGGAGAAGTGCAGAGAACAGCAGATGCCCCTGCAAGTTGCTTTCATTGACCTCACCAAGGTGTTCGACCTCGTCAGCAGAGATGGCCTATTTAAGGCTCTGCCAAAGATCGGCTGCCCACCAAAACTGGAGAGCATGATAGAATCCTTCCACATCAACACAAAGGGGACAGTGCAGTTCACTGGCAGCTTCTCGGAGCCCTTCGACATCCACAGTGGCGTCAAACAAGGCTGTGTCCTCGCTCTCACACTCTGGGATTTTCTTTGCTCTGCTCCTGAAACATGCCTTCGGCACTGCAGCAGAGGGGATCTACCTGCACACTAGATCCGATGGCAGGCTCTTCAACCTCACCCGCCTCAGAGCCAAGACAAAAGTACGTGAAGCTCTCATCAGAGACATGTTGTTTGCTGATAACGCAGCAGTTGTGTCCCACACCCAGCAGGAACTACAGTCACTGATGGACTGCTTCTTTCGGGCTTGCAAGGACTTTGGGCTGACCACCATCCTGAAAAAGACGAACGTCCTGAGGCAGGATACAGAGGCGCCGCCTGTCATCACCATCGATGACTACAAACTCGATGCCGTCCATCAGTTCACGTACCTCGGCTCCACCATCACTGACAACCTCTCCTTGGACACAGAGAATGACAAGAGGATCGGGAAGGCAGCTACAATTCTCGTTCGCCTCACAACTCGAGTGTGGACCAACCCAAAGCTGATAGTGAAGACAAAGATAGCAGTCTACAACGCCCGTGTCAACAGCATGCTGCTGTACGGCAGTGAGACATGGACTACATATGCCAGGCAGGAGAGAAGACTCAACACCTTCCACCTGAGAAGCATAACCGTATAACCATATAACAATTACAGCACGGAAACAGGCCTTCTCGGCCCTTCCAGTCCGTGCCAACCATTTATTTTCCCCTAGTCCCATCTACCTGCACTCAGACCATACCCCTCCATTCCCTTCCTGTCCATATACCTATCCACTTTACTTTTAAATGTTAAAATCGATCCTGCCTCCACCACTTCTGCTGGAAGATCATTCCACACAGCCACCACTCTCTGAGTAAAGAAGTTCCCCCTCATGTTACCCCTAAACTTCTGTCCCTTAATTCTCATGTCATGCCCTCTTGTTGGAATCTTCCCTACCCTCAATGGGAAAAGCTTATCCACGTCAACTCTGTCTATCCCTTTCATCATTTTAAAGACCTCAATCAAGTCCCCCCTTAACCTTCTGCACTCCAAAGAATAAAGACCTAACTTGTTCAACCTTTCTCTGTAACTTAGCTGCTGGAACCCAGGCAACATTCTAGTAAAATCCTGGGCATATCCTGGGCATATCCTGGCAAGACAGAGTGTCCAACGCCGAGATCCTGTCTCGCGCTGGCCTTCCCAGTATGTACACTCTACTCGGGCAGCGCAGACTGCGGTGGCTGGGCCATGTCCACCGCATGAAGGATGGCCGTATTCCAAAAGACATCCTCTATGGAGAGCTGACATCTGGGAGGAGAACCATCAGCTGCCCCCAGCTATGTTACAAGGATGGTTGCAAGAGAGATATGAAGGCGCTCGACATTGATGTGGAGTCCTGGGAGAGCTTTGCAGCTGACCGCACGAGGTGGAGAGGTACCCTGAACCAACATCTCAAAACGGGGGAAGAGAAACTGATGAACGCAGCGGCAGACAAGCGGGAACGCAGAAGGGAGCGCAGTAACTTCAACAGACCAGAGACCACACACAAATGTGACCTTTGCCACAGAGACTGTCACTCCCGCATTGGTCTCTTCAGCCACAAGCGACGCCTGTCTAGCCGAGGTTTGGAGCAAGCTGCCAACAACTAGGATGCATCAACCATGGTCAGTCATGACTGAGGGGGACTTATACTACTGGTTAATTCTCCATATTCTTGAAGAGGAGTAAAAAAATATATCAATTGCTCATTTTATTCCCATGTTGCCTGATTTTGAAATCAGAATCCAAATTAATCAGCTCTGAAGAAGTGTCTCAACCCAAAATGTCACCTGTTCCTTTTCCCCAGAGATGCTGCCTGACCCGCTGAGTAACTCCAGCATTTTGTGCCAATCTTCAGTGTAAACCAGCATCTGCAGTTCCTTGAGGGCCTTAAGAATAAGGGGTTGGCCATTTAGAACGGAGAAGGCAGTGGTGGTCGATTCTCTGGATGCTTTCAAGTAAAAGTTAGATAGAGTCAAGGGATATGGGGAGCGGGCAGGAACGGGGTACTGATTGTGGATGATTAGCCAAGATCGCAGTGAATAGTGGTGCTGGCTCAAAGGGCCGAATGGCCTACTCCTGCACCTATTGTCTATTGTCTTCCCACACAACTCATTGTTTTACATGTATTTTCCTTTTTTTTTTAATTTAGAACGTTCCACCTCTTCCTTAGTTCAAGAGCAAAAATGTTCATTTCTTTATGTGTAATGCTTCAAATTGCAAAGCTCCAAGTGTCAAAAAATTACTTTACTATTCCTTCCTAATAAAAGGTAACCTCCAATTGAATAGATCCTGTCATGGACATGAAATTTCTCAAGGCAATTCACAGTCACAGATGTGTTTTTCATCTTAATAAATGAAGCTGACTAAAGGGACAAATAGCCATCCTTGTGCCTAATTCTTATGATCTCATGCTTTCCATTTATTTTGCAATACAGCAATTGCTGGAGCATAAACATTATAGTTTAGAGATAAGGCATGGAATTGGCCATTGGGCTGCTGAATCCACACTGACCATCTAGTTCTTTGTCAACCCACTTTCACATCTACTCCCTACATGGTCGAGGAAATTTGCAGAGGCCAATTAACCTACAAACCCACACGTCTTTGGGACGCAGGAGAAAACCAGAGCACCCCGGGGGAAACTCACGCAGTCACAAGGAGAATGCGCAAATTCCATATGTAAGGTACCCAAGGTCAGCATCAAATCCAGGTATGTGATGCTGTGAATACACCAGTTCTACCAGTTGTACCACTGTGCAGAAAAAAATATGGATAGGGTGAGACCGTTTCAAATGAATTAATGGGACAGTTAGTGGGTGATTATGCTTCATTGTCTGTGTTATATGTTGCTATTGGGAGGACTGTACTTGGCTCCAATCCCTCCAAACTTTACCTATCCATGGTCCCATCCAAAAACATTTGGATATGTGCATGGATAGAGAGGATTTGGAGGAATATGGGCCAGACACAGACAGGTGGGATTAGTGGAGATGGGGCATCTTGACCGGCATGGACATGTTGTGCCGAAGAGCCTGTGCATTGTCTGTGGAATTCTCTGCCTCAGAGGGCGGTGGAGGCGGGTTCTCTGGATGCGGAGTCAGGGGATATGGGGAGAAGAAAGGAACGGGGTACTGATTGGGGATGATCAGCCATGATCACATTGAATGGCGGTGCTGGCTTGAAGGGCCGAATGGCCTGCCCCTGCACCTATTGTCTATTGAGCCTGTTTCCATGCTGTATGCGGGACATGCCCAGTAGGTCAGTATGTACTATTGGACAAAGAAAAACCAAGTTAATATTGCTGAAATAGCCAGGTCTGATACATCGGAGATACAGTCAGATAATTTAATACAACATCCAGAAGGTTGGAATGTGCAGAGACAGAAGGTGAGGCATTGTGCCTCATCTTTTTATTGGGGTTTTTTTAAATAGTTTTTGCACTAAACATTATTACCTTTTTCCTGCATTGCACTAAATGATATTCCCTTTATCCTGTATCTGCATACTATGGACAGCTTGATTGTAATCATGTATTTTTGCTATCTGGGTAGACTCAGTAACCGTACCTGTGATAATAATAACCTATTGGTGGGATAAAGAATTTAAGTGGCAGACAACGAAAAGCTCAGGGTCACTCCTGTAGACTGGTCAGGATCTTAGAAAGATCCTATGGATGCAGAAGGGTAGAGATTTAACAATAAATGGGAGCAAATGTTAAATTATTTGAAGAATATTTGCGTAAGCAGCTGAATTGTATTGAGTATTTGGTAGAAAAAAACTCTGAAGTTGCTACGGTGTAGACCGCAATGGTAGGTAGAAAAAGAGAAGAGGTTCTGAAAGGAGAATTTAGGGAGTTAGGAGGAGAGTTAAGGAGAAGGACCACAAATGTAACAATCTCAGGATTACTGCCTGTGCCACACGACAGTGAGAGTAGGAATGGAGCGTGGTGGAGGATAAATGCGTGACTGAAGGACTGGTGCAGAGGGCAGGGATTCAAGTTTCTGGATCATTGGGACCTCTTTTGGGGAAGGTGTGACCTGTACAAAAAGGTCAGGTTGCACTTGAACCCGAGGGGGACCAATATCATGGCGGGGAGATTTGCAAAGGCTACTGGGGAGACTTTAAACTAGAACGGTTGGGGGGGGGGGGGGGGGGGGGACTCAAATAGAGAAAGCTAATAGACAGTGTGTGAGGCAGGAGGCAGAGAAGGGAAGCACTCAGACCCAACATGTAGGGGAGAAAGAAGAACAAAAATAGGTAGGAAGGAAAAGGAGGTGGGGTAGCGTTGCTGGTTAGAGAGGAGATTAACGCAATAGAAAGGAAGGACATTAGCTTGGAGGATGTGGAATTGATATGGGTAGAGCTGCAAAACACTAAGGGGCAGAAAGCGCTAGTGGGAGTTGTGTACAGGCCACCTAACAGTAGTAGTGGAGTTGGGGATGGCATCAAACAGGAAATTAGAAATGCGTGCAACAAAGGTAAAACAGTTATAATGGGTGACTTCAATCTACATATAGATTGGGTGAATCAAATTGGCAAGGGTCCTGAGGAAGACGATTTCTTGGAATGTATGCGGGATAGTTTTCTAAACCAACATGTAGAGGAACCAACGAGAGAGCAGGCTATTCTAGACTGGGTATTGAGTAATGAGGAAGGGTTAGTTAGCAGTCTTGGTGTGCGTGGCCCCTTGGGTAAGAGTGACCATAATATGGTTGAGTTCTTCATTAGGATAGAAAGTGACATAATTAACTCAGAAACAAGGGTTCTGAACTTAAAGAAAGGTAACTTTGAGGGTATGAGATGTGAATTGGCCAAGATAGACTGGAAATTGATTCTTAAAGGGTTGACGGTGGATGTGCAATGGAAAGCATTTAAAGACTGCATGGATGAACTACAACAATTGTTCATCCCATTTTGGCAAAAGAATAAATCAGGGAAGGCGGTGCATCTGTGGATAACAAGCAAAATCAGGGATAGTATCAAAACAAAAGATGAAGCATACAAATTAGCCAGAAAAAGCAGCCGACCAGAGGACTGGGAGAAATTCAGCATCCAGCAGAGGAAGACAAAGGGCTTAATTAGGAAAGGGAAAATAGATTATGAAAGAAAACTGGGAGGGAACATAAAAACTGATTGCAAAAGTTTTTATAGATATGTGAAGAGAAAAAGATTAGTTAAAACAAATGTAGATCCCTTGCAGTCAGAAACAGGTGAATTGATCATGGGGAACAAGGACATGGCAGACGAATTGAATAACTACGTTGGTTCTGTCTTCACTAAGGAAGACATAAATAATCTGCCGGAAATAGCAGGGGACCGGGGGTCGAATGAGATGGAGGAACTGAGTGAAATCCAGGTTAGCCGGGAAGTGGTGTTAGGTAAATTGAATGGATTGAAGGCCGATAAATCCCCAGGGCCAGATAGGCTGCATCCCGGAGTACTTAAGGAAGTAGCCCCAGAAATAGTGGATGCATTAGTGATAATTTTTCAAAACTCTTTAGATTCTGGAGTAGTTCCTGAGGATTGGAGGGTAGCTAATGTAACCCCACTTTTTATAAAGGGAGGCGAGAGAGAAAACGGGGAATTACAGACCAGTTAGTCTAACATCGATAATGGGAAAACTGCTAGAGTCAGTTATTAAAGATGGAATAGCAGCACATTTGGAAAGTGGTGAAATCATTGGACAAAGTCAGCATGGATTATGAAAAGAAAATCACGTCTGACGAATCTTATAGAATTTTTCGAGGGTGTAACTAGTAGAGTGGATAAGGGAGAACCAGTGGATGTGTTATATCTGGACTTTCTGAAGGCTTTTGACAAGGTCCCACATGAGAGATTAGTATACAAACTTAAAGCACACGGTATTGTGGGTTCTGTATTGATGTGGATAGAGAACTGGCTGGCAGACAGGAGGCAAAGGGTAGGAGTAAACGGGTCCTTTTCAGAATGGCAGGCAGTGACTAGTGGGGTACCGCAAGGCTCAGTGCTGAGACCCCAGCTATTTACAATATATATTAATGATTTGGACGAGGGAATTGAATGCAACATCTCCAAGTTTGCGGATGACACGAAGCTGGGGGGCAGTATTAGCTGTGAGGAGGATGCTAGGAGGCTGCAAGGTGACTTGGATAGGCTGGGTGAGTGGGCAAATGCATGGCAGATGCAGTATAATGTGGATAAATGTGAGGTTATCCACTTTGGTGGCAAAAACAGGTGTAGACTATTATCTGAATGGTGGCCGATTAGGAAAAGGGGAGATGCAGCGCGACCTGGGTGTCATGGTACACCAGTCATTGAAAATAGGCATGCAGGTGCAGCAAGCAGTAAAGAAAGCGAATGGTATGTTAGCATTCATAGCAAAAGGATTTGAGTATAGGAGCAGGGAGGTTCTACTGCAGTTGTACAGGGTCTTGGTGAGGCCACACCTGGAGCATTGCGTACAGTTTTCGTCTCCAAATCCGAGGAAAGACATTCTTGCCATAGAAGGAGTACAGAGAATGTTCACCAGACTGATTCCTGGGATGTCAGGACTTTCATATGAAGAAAGACTGGATAGACGCGGCTTGTACTCGCTAGAATTTAGAAGATTGAGGGGGGATCTTATAGAAACTTACAAAATTCTTAAGGGGTTGGACAGGCTAGATGCAGGAAGATTGTTCCCGATGTTGCAGAAGTCCAGAACAAGGGGTCACAGTTTAAGGATAAGGGGGAAATCTTTTAGGACCGAGATGAGAAATTTCTTTTCACACAGAGAGTGGTGAGTCTCTGGAATTCTCTGCCACAGAAGGTAGTTGAGGCCAGTTCATTGGCTATATTTAAGAGGGAGTTAGATGTGGCCCTTGTGGCTAGAGGGATCAGGGGGTATGGAGAGAAGGCAGGTACAGAATACTGAGTTGGATGATCAGCCATAATCATATTGAATGGCGGTGCTGGCTCGAAGGGCCGAATGGCCTACTCCTGCATCTATTTTCCATGTTTCTATGTTTCTATGATCAGTTCTGATCTGACATTTTAGCCTGCCTATTGAAGCATGACATTAATTTCCCCAGTGACATTTTTTTCCCAAAGCAAGTGACTTCCAAGCATTTATTCCTCGCAGAAACAAAATAACAGGAACAAGATGACTTCCATCCCTTTATCTTGGTTTGTGCCCCTCTCATTAATGGCCTCATCTATACCCTTTAGTTAGTTTAGTTTAGACCACCAAGGTACAGTGAGAAGCCTTTGTTTGTGTACTATCGAGTCAAAGACAAGACAATGCAGGATTGCAATCAAGCTGTCCACTGTGCACAGATATATGATAAAGGAACAATATTAAAAGATAGTTCAAAGGTCTCCTGGTTAAACTCTGAACCAATATATGAAGTATTACTTCATACACAGCTTCTCCTTCTAGCACGTACCTACCAAGGTTATAGCAATAACTGAACTGCCAACAATAATTAAGACATCTTGTTCCATCTGGCAGCATGTTTAACTGACTGGCAAATGAGGCCCTACAATATTTCAATGTTATAGAGCAACATCTTTCAACATTCTCAGATCATTATCTGTAAGAGCAGGTGAACAAACATTAGTGCTTGTTCAAAAAGACCTTCTAAACTAAACCATCGCAAAGGAATAATATGAAAAGATTTCACATAGTATAATATAGATAATATATTACATCTATCAAGATTGTTGACATTCATGCGAGAATGTCCCCCCACCAATGCCCCCACACACTGCTTGTATCCTTTGACAGTCTGAAATCAGCAAAACCGGGATGGAAATCCCAGGAAACGCTTTCGAGGAACAGGAGCAGAGTACCCGTATGTGCTCTCTAATAATTTCCTGGATAACCTATTAATGGTCTTGACAACTTTTCCAAATGAATTCCTTAATTCACTTATTATAAATAGGCTGTCTCCTTTGAAGAAGGGTCCCGACCCAAAATGTGTAGGAAGGAATGCAGAGGCTGGTTTAAATGTCCCGCTGAGGTACTCCCGCATTTTGTGGCTACCTCTTGACCCGAAATGTCACCTTTCCAGTCCCTCCATGGATGCTGCCTGACCAGCTGAGTTACTCCAGCATGTTGTGTTTTTTGCACAAGATCTAGGCTAATGTTTCAAGATAGTAAACTGTTAGAGAAAGTTCCTGTTGACTGCTCTCTTGGGCACATGCCACTGTTACTCTTTCAGACTAAAAGGGAAATTATTCTCCATGTTCACCCTTTGACCAATATTATGTGAACAATGTAAGTGGCAAACAGGGGGAACACTGAGAGTGCAGGGGACCTGAGCCGCCAAGAGCTACTCCATGAGGGGGCTGCCAAAAACTATGGGGGGACCTGGCAGGGGGTGGCCTGCTGCCACGTGCGATAGATAGGACTGTTCAGTGAACCTTCGTAACTTTGTCGGTGCCAGGAACGTGGCGACTCTTGTGTGCTGCTTAGGTGAGGTCTGGATTGTAGGTGAGGTATGATATTATCATGTTGTATGCAAAACAAAGCATTTCACTGCACCCAGGTACATGTGGCAATAAAGTATCATTGAATCATTGGAGCTGCTGCTCCCAAATTGCCCACTGTCTTTCTCTGCATTATGACGTTGTGCACACTTGAAAAGTATTTAACTGGCTGTAGAGTTCTCAGCACCACCCGCACGGTCACAAAAGGCATTTTAAAATGCTCTTTTTTGCCATTAGAAAACATGCATCAAGAAACCAATGAACATTTTTGTACTCCAGTCTAATAAATATTTATGCTTTTGGCACAAAGTTACTGTGTTCATTCAGGGCTGCCAACATTGGGTGAGAGTTGGGAGTGAGAAATTGCGAGACCAAGCCTGAGGGAGCGTAGCGGTGGGGGGGGAGGGGGGGGGGGTTTCCATTGGTACGGAACTTTTGCATTTTTCAGCTTGAAATTGTGTAATATGGTGCATACTGTAGCGAGTCTTTTAACTTACACTTGAATGCAATATATATGCTTTAAATTGGATTAGCTATGAATAAGGTTAGAGTAAATTACATTCCTAATTACATTCCATAGTAGAGCCCAGGCTCTGATCCGTACATGCAGCACATGAATGATCTTAGTATATTCATGTATGGAAATCAGATTATAATCAAGCACTTGGCCCATGTTGGCCAACCTGGGTCTCACTGCACAGCTGGTACTACTCCTGGCCCTGACTCCAGTTGCATACCTTCTCTCATTCCTGACCCTAAGTCTAGCCTTACATCCGGCCCCCTATTCTACCCTGATCATAGCTGCTTACCTGCTTGGGTTCCCAGTGCTGAACACACCCCTGGTCCCAGCTTTGACTGCACACCTAGTACTACTCCAGACCTTGACTCTGGATGCACACTTGGCCTTGCTCCTAGCCCCTTTGCACTGACAATATATCTGGCCCACACATAAAGCCCCATATCTGACCCCCTGGATGTAAACTATTATGTTCAAGTCCACAGGTGTTTAGCTAATGCAGTAATCCTTTATGGGGCACTTCACAGACCAAATTATGGATAACAAAATTTGCTACATTCATTGGCTTCCTTGTTATCCAACATGCTAGTCACTTTGTCAAAGAAGTCATCAATTGGTTGAACACAATTCCCATCCATAAAATTATACTCACTCAGCTGTATAGGTATTCTGATCCCCGTCGCTGCTTCTGCTTCCAACTCCCATGGCCCATGCAGTTGATGAGTTTTGAAATTTTCGTTGATCACAGAATTTCTCACGACAGAGCGTGAGAAATTTGTGATCAGCGTGAGAATTTGTCGAAATGTGTGATTCTCACACTCAGTGCATGGGAGTTGGCAGCCCTGCCTCTCTATCCTCCTCTCTCTCTCCCACTCTCTCCTCTGTCCCCCACTCTCTCCTCTGTCCCCCTCTCCCCCCTCTATTCTGCTATCTCTCCTCTCTCTCTCCCCCTCTTTCCCTCCCCTCCCCCTCTCTGTCTCTCCATCTCTCACCCCCTCTCTCTTCCCCTCTCACTCTCTCCCCTTCCCTCTCCTCCTCTCTCGCCCTCTCCTCTCTTCCCATCCCTCTCCCCTCTCTCCCCATCTCTCTCCCTCCCCTCCCTCCTCTCCCCTCCCTCTCTCTCTCTTCCCCCTCTCCCACCTCACTCTCCTCCTCTCTCTTGTCCCCTCTCTCCTCTTCCCCTCTCCCCCCTCCTCTCCCTCGCTCTCTCCCCTCTCTTTCCCCTCTCTCTCTCCCCCTCACCCCCTCCCTCTCTCTCTCTCCCCCTCTCTCACTCTCTCTCCCCCTCACCCCCTCCCTCTCTCTCTCCCCCTCTCTCACTCTCTCCTCTTTCTTCTTTCTCCCCCTCTTTCTTCTCTCTCTCCCACTCTTTCCTCTCTCTCCTCTCTCTCCCCCTCTATCTCTTTCTCCCTCCCTCACTATCTCCCCCTCTCTCTCCCTCTCCACCCACTCCCCCCCCCCTCTCTCTCTCTCTCTCTCTCTCTCTCTCTCTCTCTCTAATCTCTCTCTCCTCCTCTCTCATCCTCTTTCTCCCCCATTTCTCCCACCCACCTCACACTCCCCCTTGTTCTCTCTCCCCCTCTCTCTTGCTCCTGTCTATCTCCTATTTCTCTTCCCCCCCCCATTTCCCTCTCTTTCCCCATTTTTCTTTTTTCCCCTTTCCCTCTCTCTCTTCCCCCCCCTCTCTCCCATTCTCTCACCCCCTCTCTCCCTCCCTCTTCTCTCTCCCCATTCACTCCCTCTCTGTCTCTCCCCCCTGTCTCCTTCCCCTCTCTCTCTCTCCACCTCCCTTTGAGAGTCTCTGTCCCATAGGCACAGAGACTCACGCGGGAGCGACGCAACGCTTCTGACGCCTCCGATCGGCCCGGGACTCTTGCACTGGGGTTGCTCCATGGATAGAGATGCAGTGGGCGACTCGCAGGCCCCACAAACACTCGCCAGCCCCGTTCGCGACATCTGTCCCCAGCAAACACTCGGCAGCCCCGTAAACACTCGCAGCCCCGGCTTTCCGTCTGTATCTGTTCCCGCTGCTACATCTGCGTCCATCCCTCCCTCAGCCCCGGCTCTCCAACACCCGCAGACCATGCAGTTTATCTAAGTTTTGAAATTTTCGTTGATCACAGAATTTCTCACCACAGAGCGTGAGAAATTTCAGATCAGCGTGAGGGCGTGAGAGTTTCTTCAAATGCGTGAGTCTCACGCTCAAAGCGTGAGAGTTGGCAGCCCTGGTTCATTCCAATAGTACATGACACAAAAGGCATAAAGATAAAATAAATCTAATTCACACAAGCTTTTTATATATATCTGTGAGTGTCCTTGATAGAAGTAGCTGAAGCTTTGGTTCAGTACTTGGATATTGAATTTGATCATTTAATTTGTTTTATAACAGCAGACCCTTCTGTGGAGTTCTGAGGTTGCCTAATTTAATTATTCGTTTGCGAGATTATTTTCCTTTCTCCATCTACCTGACAGTGGCTTGTGTTTCACACAAGAAGCAGCTGTGCTACATAATGTAAGGAGGATTGGGACTCGATTTCCCTGGGCCCGTATTGCTGACGAGGAAATAGAACATGACTCCTGGGCTTGAGTGGAGTGGAGCAGACAAGGAACCACTCCTGATTGCATTCCTGCTGGAAGCAATTCCACAGAGATCAGATTGAGGACAGAATCAGGTTAGTGCAACGAAAAACTGCGGGCACTCAATATGAAGGTATTGGAGACTTGGAACAATTGAAGCGTTGAAAAGCAGCAAGACAAAAATAGTAAGTCCAAATGGTTCATGAACATTCATTCAACTCTAAACAGAGCAAGCCTGTCTATTTTTCTCACAATTAAATAAAAAAGCAAAAAGAGGCAGAATTACAGATGCTACTTATGGAGTGATATTTATGATTTCATTTCGGAGTCACGTGAGTGACTTCGTGAAGAACCCGCCAGCACGCATGCGCGACATATCGTCGCTCGCATTGCAGTCGACGGCTGGAGAGGAGCGCGGCTCGTCACCAGCCCTTCATAAGGGCCACTCAGGTAAGTACTAACAACCTTGAGTTGGTTGTTCTGTGTAAGTAATTGTGTTTTCTTCCACAGAGACATGGACAGCAGGAAAAATAAAGGCCGTAAAACTTCTACAAGGAGTTGTCGGCAACCCAACCCGGAGCCCCCCTCCACGGCAGGAGGACGGGCCGGGAAAAAGGCGCGCAAGCCGGGGAGCCCTGTATTCACAGGATCCGGTTTACCGACGCAGCTATGCCCTAGCGGGGTACCTGCAGAACAATCAGTCGGTACAGCGCCGGAGCAGGTGCATCCTGACTCCATCTCTCTCTCACCCACTGGGTCGTTTGCAGAGACAAGCAAAAGGGATTCGCGTGCTGATGCACGGCCCTTCTCCCTGAGCCCTCTTGAAGGAGGCAGGGATACAATTCCACTACCTAGCCCTTCGCGGGTTGAGGTCTCACCAGGAGCCACTAGGAAATGGTCTAGTGAATCAGGCAGGCCCGAGTCCGCTGGCAGACCAAGAAGGGCCAGTGTCGACTCACCACCCAGAGGGACCAGGAGGAGTCACAAGGGTGGAGCCTCGCCTAGGTCACCGCTTCCCCCGCTGGGGGCAGGTCGGGACCGTACGCCGTCTGGGTCCAGATTTAGGACAGTCGGTAAGCCCGTGCGGACGTCGGGTCACCACGCTGCGGCGTCAGGTGCCGACCTCTCCCCACCCATACCCTTTGAGGCAGCCGGGTCCAGCTCAGCGAAGAGGAGGCGCTCGAGCAGGTCCGCGCGGGAATCGCTCAGCTTCGCCGAGGCGGCTGGTAGCGACACATCATCACAGTACCGATATTACCTCGACGAGGTACGGACTGATGATCGAAGCCTCAGGAGTTCCTTCGGGCACGAGGCCTCTTACCTCCCACACCCGCCCGATGAAGGGCGCTTGGATCGTATGGAGAGGATATTGGAGCAAGTTCTACTCAATCAGAAACAGGACACACACAGCTCCAGGGGACTCATGGATATATCCCCGTCCCCATCTATGGACAACATAAGACCAGATGAGGAGGATATCCTGGTACATGCCCCAGCAGCACCTGAGGTCCCTCAGGAAGATCTGCTGGATGTGGCAGCCAAATTCGGGTTACCCGTATCATCAGGACAACCCCTCAACATCAAACTGGCCGCAACCATAGATTACCTTACCAACCATCAATTGCAGGAGGAGGTCCTTGCGAAGGCCATGGAGAGACACAAGGCTCCAGGGAACTGCAATTCACTCCACGTGCCGATTGTGAACATGCCAATCTGGGGTAATATCAGCCCGGGCATCAGAGCGCAGGAAGTGAAACTGCAGAGGATCTTAAAACTACTTACGTCTGGGATCACCGCTTTTGCAAAGTCGGTAGATGGGGTTGATCTAAGCACCGAACAGGAGGATGCTCTAGCTCTGCTCTGCAATACGCAGTACGAGATCAACGCTTTCCGGAAGAGCATTATCAAACCTTCCTTGAATCCCAAATTTGCGGGACTATGCAGAGCACCTCCTACCCCCCCACCTAGACAGCTGTTCGGGGAAGACCTCCCAAAGCAGGTCAAAGAGCTGGATGACCATGCGAAAACCATAGGTCTGATGAGACCACATTTTGTGGCCAGACCTTCGGCCAAGAAGACACCTTACTTCAGGCCACGAGGTCAGACCGACAGGCCAACAAGGACCTACGTTCCGGCACCTCCTCAATATCAACAGCCTCCTCAGCCCAGGCCTTTTTTAGGACTAGGCCCTCAGCGGCCAGCATGGAAGATGCGGATTCCGCACCAACCACGAAACCCAGCACCTCCACGTCCCACCAAAAATCCCAGGGACCGCCGATAACCATGAAGGTAAGGGGGTCTGGGTTCCATGCACTTGCATGTCTAACCTCACGAGTTGGGGGCAGATTACGGGGATTTAAGGAGGCTTGGGAAACCATCACTTCAGATGAGTTTATCTTGCAAAGTATTCAGGGTTATGAAATTGAGTTTATTCATGGCCAATTGCCTCCACCCCAGCATATGCCGAATCGCAAATTTGCACTTTCCAAAAAAGAATTGGCAGAAGGCTATGCTGAAATCTTGAGTTTACAAGACAAAGGTGTGATAGAACGAACCACACATGAACCAGTTGAATTTGTGTCTAATATATTTACTAAAACTAAAAAAGACGGTGGATGCCGGGTCATTATAGATTTAACTCACTTGAATACCTTTGTAAAATACACCCATTTCAAAATGGACACATTTGAAACAGCCAAATCTTTGATTTCGGAGGGCTGCTTCATGGCATGCATTGATTTAAAAGATGCATACTATTCAGTATCCATTCGGAAACATCATAGGAAGTTCTTGAAGTTTACCTGGATGGATCAGCTTTGGCAATACAAAACATTGCCCAATGGGCTTACTACAGCCCCCAGACTGTTCACCAAACTACTCAAGCCAGTGTTATCTACACTGCGGAGACAAAATCATACGGTCATGGCCTATTTGGATGACATTCTGATAATTGGGCACACTCTGGAATCCGCAGAGTTGGCGGTTTCAGCCACAGTGGAAATTTTTCAACAAATGGGGTTTATAATCCATCCAGACAAATCAAAGTTCCTCCCCGCACAGATCATGGACTACTTGGGGTTCACGATAGACTCCAATCGCATGATCACCACCATCCCAACTAACAAAGTTGGTGATGTGTTTCAAGCATGCAAGAACCTGGTCTGCGCCAGTATACCGTCTATCAGATTAACTGCCAGGGTAATTGGCAAAATTGTAGCAGTATTTCCAGCTGCTCAATATGGACCTTTACACTATCAGAATTTACAAAGGTCAAAAATAACAGCATTAAAACTAAATGCTGGACATTATGATAGACCCATGCAGTTGCCGGTTAAGGCAAAACTTGAGTTACTATGGTGGATTGGCAATATCCATAACTCATTTAAACCCATCATTGTGCCTCGTCCAATGGTATACTTGCAAACAGATGCAAGCTCCCATGGCTGGGGAGCTACGGACAACAATAACAGTTGTGGAGGTAGATGGGATTCACTTGAAGCTACTTTGTTGTTAGCACAAGGGATAAACTATTTGGAGATGTTAGGAGCATTCCACGGACTAAGAGCCTACTGTTCAAACATGACTAACACTCATGTCCGTCTCCAAATAGACAATACCACTGCGGTGGCTTATCTGAATCATATGGGCGGTACCAGGTCAATTTCATGCAATGAATTGTCAAACACAATTTGGCTCTGGTGTATTCAACGGAATATTTGGATCTCAGCTACCTACTTGCCAGGTGAGCTCAATACAGTGGCGGACACCAGGTCACGGAAGTTCAATGACAACATCGAGTGGATGTTGAACCCCCAAATATTCACCAAAATTACAGCCAAATTTGGTAAACCGGATATTGACCTTTTTGCGTCACGGTTGAACCATCAGGTACCAACATACGTATCATGGGAGCCAGATCCTGGGGCAATGGCGATGGACGCATTCTCGCTAGACTGGGGGAAATGGTTCTTCTATGCCTTTCCTCCATTCTGCCTCATCAGTCGGGTATTGCGGAAAATCCAGCTCGATGCTGCCAAGGGCATCCTCATTATACCCGACTGGCCTACGCAATCATGGTATCCGGTGGTCCTTGGAATGATAAGTCAACCATGGGTCCTCTTGGAGGGTTGCCCACAATTGGTGACGAACCCTGCCACAGGGGAACCACACCCCTGCCATAGTCATTTGAATCTATTGGCTTGCAGGATCTGAACAGGCCACTACTTCAGTATGGTCTATCTTCAAGGACAATGGATACCATGGGAGCATCATGCAGGGAGTCCTCAAGACGGCAGTACTTATCGTACATCAGGAAATGGGAATCCTATTGTGGCCGCATGGACGTTGCATATGACTCCGTCTCCATCACAGATGTGCTGGAATTTCTTGCGGGGCTACATCATGATCAACATCTCAGCTATAGTGCCATCAATAGCGCCAGGAGTGCGCTCTCGTCCTACCTCAATATTGAGGTAGGATCCAATAAATTGGTCTCCAAACTTATGCGGGGGATATTTAATTCCAACCCGCCGAGGCCCCGTTACAACGTCACATGGGATATTGGCAAAGTGCTGACCCTGCTGAGAACATGGTCACCCATGACGGGGCTCGAATTGGACAAACTCACCCTGAAGGTGGTGATGTTGATGGCACTTACTTCAGCACAAAGGGTGCAAACGCTTCACAAGGCCCAGATCGACAGAATGATCTCTACCCCTGAACGGGTCACTTTCTTCATTGATGAATTGCTCAAGCAGCATAGACCTGGATTTACAGGGCTGCAGCTGGAGTTTCCAGCATACCCCGCTGATGCTAGGCTATGCATAGCCACCCATATCCGCCACTATATCAAAGTGACGAGGAAAATAAGGGGAATGGAGCAATACCTGTTCATCAGTCACAAAAAACCTCACCATAGAGTGACGGTGCAGACGATATCCCGATGGCTCAGGATCGTCTTGAACAAAGCAGGTATTGACACTGATGTTTTTAAATCCCATTCCACCAGGGCAGCATCAACATCGGCGGCAAAGGCCATGGAGGTGCCCATGGACCAGATACTTGCCACAGCGGGATGGGCCAGTGAAGCCACTTTTCAACGGTTTTACAATAAACCCGTCACCGTACCTGGAATGTTCGCAAGAGCCGTGCTGGATGCAGGCCGAGAACATACAGTTCCCCCTCAGTGAGGGGTCCTTTCTTGTTGTTATTAATAAATATTATTATTTTTTCAGAGAAACAGTGACGGAAATTGATTACTGCTGTCCACCTTTTCAGTAGCGTGTGTGATAGCATGGACGTTGTCCAGGGCGTGAAATCACAGAAGCTTTGAAGTCTTCACGAAGTCACTCACGTGACTCCGAAATGAAATAGTAAGATTAAACGAGAACTTACCAGTTTGAAGTTTGATCTTTATTTTATGAGGAGTTGCGATGAGGGATTTCGTGCCCTCCGCTCCCAACCCTCGATCATAAAGTCAACTGGTAACTAGAGTCTCTTTAATCTTACTATAACAAGTCATTTCTTGGCTTGGTTTTTCTGTGATTCCACACCGCGGCTTTGAAGTGTGTCGCGCATGCGTGCTGGCGGGTTCTTCACGAAATCCCTCATCGCAACTCCTCATAAAATAAAGATCAAACTTCAAACTGGTAAGTTCTCGTTTAATCTTACTATTTATGAAGCTTCTTCTACAAGCTAAAGAAATAAGTACAAGAGAAATTCAGCACAGCTTTAACAATTGTTTTTAACAGCGTTACTGAGAAGCTGGTATGTATTTGTGATATCCTACCCAAGTAATAATTCACTGCTGTTGACAAGAGGTCAATAAAAGGTCAATGAACATTGCTAAATCACTCCAGACTATTGTTATCAACCTTTATTTTACCAACAGAAGTATAAGATCACCCCTCAAAATCCTGCACTCCAAGGAATAGTCCTAGCCTGCCCAACCTCTCCCTATAACTCATGCCCACATGAGGGACAACATGCCAAAAGCTGTCTTAACTACACTGACAACCTTTGACTCCACTTTCAGGGAAGTGTACACTTGTACTCCTAGGTCCCTCTGTTCTACCGATGGATCCATTTGGTTAGCTCTCCCTGGATCCCATGTGATCCAATCTTCCAGACTAGCAATCATGTGGGACCTTGTCAAAGCCTTGCTAATATCCATAGAGAATATGCTTATGCCCTACCTTCATCATAACACTATAAACCATGACATAGGAACAGAATTAGGCCATTCGGCCCGTCAAGTCTGCTCTGCCATTCGATCAAGGCCAATCTATTTTTCCCTCTCAACCCCATTTTCCTGCCTTCTCCCTGTAACCTTTGACACCCTTACTCGTCAAGAAACTGACAACCTCTGTTTTGAAAAGACCCAATGTCTTGGCCTCCACAGCAATGTAGCAATGAATTCCTCAGATTCACCAACCTTCTGGCTAAAATAAAAATCCTCCTCATCTCCTTTCTAATCTACCTTCTAAAGTACCTTTTTGGTTACTTTATCATCAATCTCCCACCCACAGATTGTGCCGACTATCCTTAATCAACCCAAGATTTTCGAAGTATATCTATATATTATCTCTCAGAATCCCCTCTGGTAACTTATCTGGCACAGGTGTCAGACTTGGGGACACCACCCACCTCTTGGTCAACTCTTCAACAATCTCTAATGGTCACTATATTTAGTTCATTATATTTAATTCACATCTTTACTGACTCCCAATGTTCTACGTTCAGTTGTGCTATTGTCAAATACTAATATCCGTGTTCAACTTTCTTTGTATATCTGGCGGATAATGTCATTTGGATGTTAGCATTCCAATAAAATTAATCTATTAAGATTAAACTATCAAAAGAGTGTTTTTTTGTTATATGTCCCAGGTGGAACGATGAAATTCTTAACTAGCAGCAGCACAACAGAATATGTAAATCAAAGTTAATGAAATGAAATATCTACTCACAGTATTTTAGTTTCATCAGCAGAATATTTATGAATACATTCTGTGCATAAATTATTCTGTCATTTGCAGAGCCTGCTTAGCAAGCCTATTGACAGGGGAAACTGCCCAACCATATCAGAGACATAGATAGGGTAGGTAGTCAGAACATTTTTTCCCAGGGTGGAAATGTCCAACACCAGAGGGCATAGTAATAAGATGAGAGGGGCTTTTACAGAGAGGGTGGGGGTGGAGGCCTGGAACACATTGCCAAGAGAGGTGGCGGGGGTAGATATACGGTAGTGGTGTTTAAGAGGCCTTTGAATAGGCACATGGAAGTGCAGGAAATAGAGGGATATGGATCATGTGCAGGCAAATGAGATCAGTTCAGCTAGGCACAAACATTTTTGGCTGAAGGCCCGTACCTGTGCTGCACTGTTCTATATTCTATCTCCATCACAGCCATTGTAGCAATGTATCTAAAGGCAGCCTTATAGTTTATGCAGCACATTATTATCCCAACTTTATGTTCCCTAATGCCGTAATTACTGAGGGACAAAAATTATGCTTGTTTTCACTTGCCTGTTCAAATTTTGGATTTATCACAGGTCCCCATATAATACTTAATAAGAAGGGACAAATATATATGACGAAAGACACGAATAACTGCATGTGCTGGAATCTTGAGCAAAACACACAATACTAGCATAACTCAGCAGATCAGGCAGCATCTACCAGCAGTATCCGTTGCTGCCTCACAGCGCCAGAGACCCAGGTCCAATCCTGACTATGTGTCTAAACGGAGCTGGTACATTTGCCCTGTGACTACACGGGTGTTCCGGCTTCCTCCTGCACTCCACATAAGTGCGGATCTGTAAGTTAATTGACTTTGGTATGTTGTAAAATTGTCCCTAGTGTGTGTAGGTTAGTGTATAGGGTGATCACTGGTTGGCCTGGCCTCGGTGGGTTGAAGGGCCTTTTTCCACACTGCATCTCTAAAGTCTAAAATCTGTGGAGGGGGTGGACAGGTGAGACTTCTGTCATGGCCCATCTTCAGGCACCAAAGTCTGAACAAGGATCCCTATTCAAAACACTGCCTATCCATTCCCTCTTGCAGATGCTGCCTGGCCTGCTGTGTTATTCGAGCACTTTGTGTAACATCCAAAAAGGCAGCCTCACAAGCTCACAGCCTCATCAACGTCTTCTCCAACTTGTCAGTGATCCCGAAGCTGATGTTCATTCCCTTTGACAAGAATAGCATGTATTTGGGGAAGATTTAAATATATGAGGCAGCGTGATCAAAATTATCCAAAAAAAGAGGAAAATTCTTCAACTGCCTAAGAGGATTAGCGTTCATGCACGTCTGACTTCAAAATGTGATATAATGGACATACACTGTCACGCTATTTTAATATCTAACCTTTGCTTTTAATTTTAAAGCCATTTCTGCCGACACAGAGGGAATCGTGGGTCAAATCTCTCAATTGAATCACATTCCATAATTATACCCCGTTTTGCCACCACTGAAAAATGACTACATTTTGAAGATAATTTTAAAACTCTAATTTGTTTTGTTTTCAATCAAATGAATGAAATGCTCTTTGAAAGCTAAAAAATATTTAATACCTTCAAACCTCTAGCCTTCACAGGCAAGAAACAGCACTGCTGGTTTAGGAGAGCTTTTTCCTGTGCTTACGCTGTTGTATCTATCATGAATAAATTGAGCATCTGCAAAATGTGTTGCCAAAGCCTGGTCAGAATCCATTCAAGGCTGAGATTGAATTGCTGCTGAGCTACACCCGTTCTGTAATTTAAAATGGCCCACCTTGCATTTCATCCTTTCCTCTCTCTATAAAAGCCTCTAGCTATTCCATCTATGCAATTCAGCCCTTTGTTCCACCATTTGTGCTTTGCTTTCAACTAAACAATGCAAGCCTTCTGTAATTTCCAGAATGTTCCTTCTTTAATTTAACGTTCTTAGAAACGATCAGACGATTTGCATTTGTGGACATATTGATAGAAAAAGGTAAACATTTGCAACAATGGCAGGATAATTCCCTTGTTCTTCGTCTTCTTCTTCTGTCGTGTGTCTTTTAGACCTGCAGCTCAGTTGAGGCGAGCCAGGCTAACGTGTCATCGTCCAGGTCAATCAGGCTTTGTTCATCATTCGGTGGCCGGTGTTTGAGGCAACTGGTGACGATGTGCTCTACTGTCTGTGTTGGGTCCCCAAACTCGCAGAGGCGCTGTCCACGAGGCCCCACCTCTTGATCGCTACTCCATAGCGTCCGATGCCTGTCCTCAAGCGATTGAGGGTTGTCCACTGCTTTCGGGGCAGGTCCTGGCCAGGGATGTCCATGGGGTCATTGGGGTCGTCCTCGACCCCATGGGATCGAGGTTTAGCGCTATTGCAGCTCAATGTTGTTCTTCGTCAAAGGGATAGAATACAAGTATAAGAAATAGAAGCGGAGATAGGATGTTCTGCTTCACTATTCGGTAAGATTATTGCTGATGTATTACTCCATCGCCACTTTCCAGCAGTAACTCCATAATTCCTTAATTCCTTGACATGCAAAGGTCTATTGATTTCTGCCGTTAACACGCTAATGACTGGGCCTCCACAATCATCTTAAGTGGAGGATCCCATGGACCCAAGCGAGAGTCAAGAGAAGAGTAAGAGTTTCATTGTTCTGTTCCTGTACATGTGACAATAAAATACATCTTGACTCATAATCCTCTGTGTGAATAAACTTCTTAACTAAATTCTGAATAGATGACCTATTCTGCTGCGTCTACGACATCACATACTGAACATCGCGATGAGATCAAAATCATGCCCACATGCAATTAAATGTGACATCTCCAAATTTGTGAATGACACAAAGCTGAGTGGCAGTGTGAGCTGCGATGAGGATGCTATGAGGCTGCAGGATGACTTGGATAGGTTGGGTGAGTGGGCAGATGCATGGCAGATGCAGTATAATGTGGATAAATGTGAGGTTATCCACTTTGGTGGCAAGAACAGGAAGATTATTATTTGAATGGTGTAAGATTAGGAAAAGGGAAGGTGCAACGAGACCCGGGTCTGCTTGTACAACAGTCATTGAAAGTAAGCATGCAGCTACAGCAGGCAGTGAAGAAAGCTAATGGCAAGTTGGCCTCCATTGCAAGAGGATTTGAGTTTAGGAGCAAGGAGGTCCTACTGCAGATGTACAGGGCCCTGGTGAGACTGCACCTCGAATATTGTGTGCAATTTTGGTCTCCTAATTTGAGGAAGGACATTATTGCTATTGAGGGAGTGCAGCGCAGGATCACCAGGTTAATTCCAGGGATGTCGGGAAAGAATGGGTCGACTGGGCTTGTATTCACTGGAATTTAGAGGGATGAGAGGATATCTTATATAAAATTCTTAAAGGATTGGATGGGCTAGATGCAGGAAAAATGTTTCCGATGTTGAGGGAATCAGGAACCTGGGTTCACAGCTTAAGAATATGGGGTATGCCATTTAGGACTGAGATGAGGAAACACATTTTTACCGAGAGAGTTGTGAATCTGTGGAATTCGATGCCAGAGAAGGCAGTGGAGGCCAATTCATTGGATGTTTTCAAGAGAGCGTAAGATTTAGCTCTTAGGGCTAAAAGAATCCAGGGATATGGTGAAAAAGAGGTATCAGGAACGGGGTACTGAACGGGGTTATCACCCATGATCATATTGAATGGCAGTGCTAGCTCAAAGGGCCGAATAGCCTACTCCTGCACATATTTTTCCATGTTTCTATTTACCTTGAATAAGAATTTTGTTTCATTGGGATCATCCCTAATCTCAACACAGGTCAGGCCCAGTGATTACAGCTCATCTTTAACAAAGGCCCATTAAATCTATAACCACATGGGAGAGTAGCTTAAATTCAGTAGTCCCCCTGAGCACATCCATTCTGAGCTGCGTTGAAGTTTAATTCAAAGCTATAACACAGAACCTGAACCAACAATCTCCTTATCCAGTAAACCCTCTTTATAACAGATTTTGGTAAGAGCGGACTGTTTCTTTATGAAACACAGGGAGCTAGTTACACTGTGGAGGCAATTGACAAGGCATTGACATTGAAAATGCATTGACATTGACAATACATTGACATTGACAAGGCATTGACATTGACAAGGCATTGACATTGACAGGGCATTGACAAGGCATTGACAAGGCATTGACAAGCAATCATTCTGATCGACCCTTAATTCTATTACATAATGTAACAAACAGTATTCTTAACTTGTAGTAACAAAATACTGTACATTTGTAGCTGTTAAAAAGAACTTTGTATTTGAAAACAACTTGCTGTTTAATGGAGTGACCACTAGGTAGTTGGAGTGAATCCCTTACTTGGTTACAGCAGACAATCGGCAGTACAGATACCAACTCACCCCCCACCCCCCACTACGGTCCATTATAACAAGGGTTTGCTGTACAAGGAAAAGCCTGCTATCTGCCTGGCCACACCTGGTAGACGACAGCACCAATTTTAAGACTGCTTCTTGATCCTTATCGTCTATCTAATTAAATATTTGTTGTAGTAATCCTAAATAGAATTCTAAGGCTATGAATTTACCAGCCACTGTACAAATAATTATTTAGGCGGTTATTAAATATGAAACAGAACAAATCGATTTTGTCCAACACTTACGCCAGTTTATTACAATCAGTGCTTCTGAATAGAGGAACCAGCATTAATCTGTAGATACGAGGAACTGCAGATGCTTGTTTACCAAAATAGGGACAATGTGGTGGAGTTACTCAGAGGGTCAGGCAAATCTCTGGAGAACTTGGATAGGTAATATTTCAGGATGGGATCCTTCTTCAAACAGTTTATAGTAGGGGGAGATGTGGAAGAGAGGTGGGGCACAAAGTGCTGGAGTAACTCAGCAGGTCACACAAAGAGCGACTGTTAGACGACTGTTCCAAATACTTACACTTGGTCTGCCAAGTCCTACTGGTCTTCCAGTGGCTAGCCAGGTGGGCCATGTGTAGCTGGTACATGTTGGGCAGTGTGGGCGAGTTGGGCCGAAGGGCCTGTTTCCACACGGTATCACTCTATGACTTCCACATGTTTTGTCTCTTCGTCTCTAACCTTTGTCCAACTATCTGCCAATCATAAGTCCCACCATACCTATATCCACCTATCACTCGCCAGGCTTTGTCCTGCCCCCACCTCCCGTCCAGTTCTCTCCCCACTAGTACAATAAGTGCATGGGAATAGCGTAGATCAGGGGAGCCACGACCAGCTGCATCACCCGTTGTCCAGCCCACTCTCCAAGTCACTGATAGACACAAAAAGCCGGAGTAACATCCAATTCCTCTCTGTGTCTGTGGACCGACTCCAAGCACCAGAGGCCCATTGATCTGCGGCGCTGCTCGATACATGATTGGCTTTGTGGAGATCAGAGCCAGATTTCACCGTGTCCCGGCACTCAGCCCTACACAGCCCTGGTAGCCGGACCGGGTTCAGTTTAGAGATAGAGCGCGGAAACAGGCCCTTCGGCCCACCGAGTCCGCACCGACCAGTGATCCCTGCACATTAACACTATCCTACACACACTAGGAACAATTTGCACTTATACCAAGCCAATTAGCCAGACCTTCAGTCTGAAGAAGGGTCTCGACCCGAAACGTCACCTATTCCTTCCCTCCAGAGATGCTGCCTGACCTGCTGATTTACTCCAGCACTTTGTGTCTATTGGTTTAAACCAGCATCTGCAGTTCCTTCCTACACGTGTACCTGTCCACATGACGTTTAAATGTCATTGTGGTAATTTCAAGTGTAGAATGAAGACAAGAGTGTTTAGTTGTCGCGTGCAACGACGTCAGAACAATGACATTCTCAGTTGCTGCACCTTAACAGGCCGGTTAAAGCAACAACACACAGATACATGTAAATAGATTGATTTAGTTTACTATTGCCACCTGTAGGGAGGTACAGGGAAAAGCTTTCGTTGCGTGCTATCCGGTGAATGCAAGCAAGCCGCTCATAATGCACAGATAAAGGAGAACGGGTGTAATAATTAGTAATATTGGGTAATCATCCCGGCATATCAGCGGAGGCCCAAGTATTAGCATTACAATTAATGCCGCACAGCGCCGGAGACCCGGGTTTGATCCTGGTCTCGGGTGCTGTCTGTGTGGAGTTTGCACGTTCTCCCTGTGACTGCATGGGTTTCCTCCTGGTGCTCCGGTTTCCTCCCACATCCCAAAGACGTGTGGGTTTGTAAGTTAATTGACCCTCTGTAAATTGCCCCCTAGTGTGTTGGGAGTGGATGAGAAAGTGGGAGAACATAGAATAGCAATGTTACAACATTTTGAGATTTTTTAAATCAAGCCTGCAATTTATCCCATCAGATAAAGCATAAAAAGAAGTTTAATTTGACACCTAATTCACTTTCATATCTTCAGTATTAAAAAAGATATGGCCATTTTCATACTCGGAAATTAGCATCTTGTTCCCCATTGCCTTTCCATTGACTTAACTCAAAAGCTGTGATCTAGAACAGTCAAAAGCCCATAACTTTCTTAAAAATTAAGAGAACTCAATGAAATTTTCAGTTATTATAGATTGAAGCATTCTGAAACAAATATGAAACAATCTTACTTGGATGACCTGAAATTAAAGCATATAATTAGTTAGTTATCTAATTGTAGCTAATTACAAAGTTCAATTACTAGATCTAAACATCTATCCATTTCTTAAGAAAAGGTAAACTTTTTTAAAATTGCCTAAGTGTCCAAATAACATTCACACAATAATCCACAATGTAACATGATTTTTAAATCTAATTTTCATGAATTTATAGGCCAAATGGAAGGAATTTAGTGTTTAATGTCTGTAAATTAATGGCTATTTAAATCAACTAGCGAGTGGGTTTTAGTGGAATGCGGTGGATTGGAACGTTGCGGTTTGCGGTGAAGTCGGTATGAAAAATACAGCGGGTTCATACATTTTTTTTGTCGCCTTTTCGCAACATGAAAATTTGATTAAATGCTTCCTAAGAACCAATTTTTTATGTAAAAATAAACTGTGCACTTTATTTTCTCCCCTACGTTAGGTCCGTTCTGCTGTCGGCGTTCAGAGCTTTAGAAGATGATTTTTAAACTACTCTAGTTAATAAATAATCTAGCGTAGTTTAAAAATAGCTTCATGTATGATATGTCGGAGCGATTTCTCTTTAGCAACGAAATCACCCGACATAGATCGATTTGGACTGTCTAGGGAAAAACGGCATTTTAAACACGCCCACCTCTGAAAGGCGCCAAAGTCGCGCACACAGGGAGCGGTAGAACTGCAGCGCCGCTAAGGGTAGGTATTGTAACATACCTACATAGCAATGTGAACGGGTGATCGATGGTCGGCATGGACTCGAGGGGCCGAAGGGCCTGTTTCCACGCTGCATCTTTGAACTAATTATAATATTGAACAAATCATGACTTACCTATCAGATTTGAATATGAACAATATTATCCCAAGGTTGCAGAGTATTTGAATGACATTTACTGCATAATCCCTGAGGTTATTCTTGGTAAAGTGAAGGGCAAAGTTTCTACAAGTTTCATTTTCTGAAGTTAATTTGTAGTTTATATTTACCATCTTGCCTTTGCTTATTTGTTCCAGGAATACACGAATCCACGATTTACATTTAAAGATAAACAAAATATCAATTTAAAGACAGATATTAACTAATTTCCCCGATTGAGTATGAATATCGATTTCTTTAACACCCCCCCTCTCTCCATCTCTCCCCCACCCGAGTGGCACTAGCTGCAAAGTTGTCTTGTTGGGTCTTATTGTGTGAGAAGGAACTGCAGATGCTGGTTTAAACTGAAGAGAGACACAAAATGCTCGAGCAACTCAGCGGGACAGGCAGCATCACTGGAGAAAAGGAATGGGCGACGTTTCGTGTCGAGACCCTTCTAAAGGTTTTGGATCGAGACCCTTAGAAGAGTCACGACCAGAAACGTCACCCATTCCTCCTCACCAGAGACGCAGCCTGATCCATGCCAGTCACCAGGGCGAATTTGGCACAGAGACTCTAACGGCAGTGGCGCAACGCTTCCGACGCCTCAGACGGCCCAGGACTCTTGCACTGCAGCGAGCGACTCGCCAGCCCGGTGAACATTCGGGCTCCCTGTCCGCATCCCTCCCCCCGCCGCTGCTTCTGCTTGCATCGCTCCCTCAGCCCCGGCTCTCCAACACCCGCAGCCCATGCAGTTGATATGAGTTTTTTAATTCTCGTTGATCACAGAATTTCTCACGACAGAGCGTGAGAAATTTGTGATCAGCGTGAGAGCGTGAGAATTTGTCGAAATGCCTGAGTCTCACGCTCAATGCATGAGAGTTGGCAGCCCTGTCATGGAGACTGGAAACTGAAAAGTAGGGGAACGCCGTCCTCCTGTGTACCCCCCCCCATTTCCATCACTGCCTGAACCATTGTTACTCCAGCACTTTGTGTCCTTTTTGTGTTTGTGGGTTTTTTTTTGCCAGCATTAAATTGCTGACTGGTTGGCTAATAGTTATTTAATGACCATTGATTGCTAGGTATCGCCTCACAAGAAGCACAGGCCTGAAAACTCAGTTAAGAATTTATGGTATTAAATTGCTTGCTAAATCAATAAGGGTAAACCTTAAAAGAACAAATTGTATCCACAAGTGCTTCAGATAATTTGTCCACAATCAAGACTATTGGATTTTCACTGTGTGTACAAGGTTCCTTACTAGTTCCAAATGCTGGGCAAGACTGCTGGAGAGGGTAATGTGCAATGAAGCAGATCAGATTAGTGAAGCCAACACCAGAGCAACATTCACTGTGTAAGTTCACTGTGTAAGGACAGTAAGTGATGATGGAGAGGGAGAGGGAGAGGGAGATGGAGAGGGAGAGAGAGATGTGGTATAAATGCCACAGTAATTGATTTGAGAAAAGCCAGCCTTGAGATTCATATTATATGCTGTAGTCACAGGAGTAACAAAAGGAGAATTAAGTATTAGACAAAGAGCACAAAAGGAAGACATAGTTAAACATATGTTCTTATATTGAGTTTTAGGAATACTGAACATATACTGTAACTCCCCTAATTTTTCACTATAAATGGTCACCAAAGAAATATCAAAGGTAAAAGCTGTCAAGAGGAAAATTACAACAAATAAGATACACAGTGGATCATCTTCAAATTGAAAACAATTAACCTGGCACAAATTACAGTTCATATTAGAAGACTTGCGGCACAGTGGCGCTGCGGTAGAGCTGCTGCCTTCGCAAATGTCAGCGAGCAAAATTGAATCCTGACTGCGGGTGCTGTCTATACGATGTTTGTACATTCTCCCCATGATCGCGTGGGTTTTTGCCAGGTGCTCCATTTTCCTCCCGTATTCGAAAGATGTCGGGTTTGTAGATTAATTGGCTTCTGGAAATTGTCGCCAGTGTGTAGGATAGAATTAGTGTACAGATGTTTGCTGGTTGGCACAGACTCGACAGGCCAAAGAGCCCGTTTCCATGATGTATCCCTAAACTAAACTAAAGTTTCAAACTTCTATCATTCTTTGCATTTAAAATTATCTCCTAACTTCACTCTTGAAATGGCCTAGCTCCATTTTAGACTGTTTTCCAACCAGAAAACTAGTTTCTCTTTCTAATTATCCCATCACAACCCCTTAATGCATCCTGAAAACATCAGGTAAGTCATTTCTTCCCCTTCCAAATTTGGGGCTATGTTTTGTATAATTAAAACAGAATTAATATTTCCGGTTGATGACTTCTCAACAACATTTCATGCATATCTTAAACATGATAGACACAAAAATCTGGTGAAACTCAGCGGGACAGGCAACATATCTGGAGAGACAATGAAGAAGGGTCTCGACCCGAAATGTCACCCATTCGTTCTCTCCAGAGATGCTGCCTGTCCAGCTGAGTTAAGGCCCTGTCCCACTTAGGCGATTTTTCAGCAGACTGCCGTCAATTTGCTGGAAGTCACCTAATAAACCGGGAACTGGAATGGAGACTGTCAGAGTGGGACACACACACAAACACATTGCAAAGGCGGGGGCCAGGGCAAGCGGGGGAGTGCTGTCTGAAATTCACACGGTACAAAGCCAAGGTGATACAGACACACACCGTGATGAACAGGAAGGTTAGCGCTGTAATTAAGACGGCTAGCACAGTGTACGGTAAGTACTTTAAAAGAGGGGAGAAGGGGGAAGAAGGGGGGAGATGGAGTGGAGAAAACTTTTAAGAAGCCAGACAATTTTTAATACACAGTTGTGAAGTTCGGCGGACATTTAACATTACCGGTCGGTTATCCTTGGTTCTGAAAACTCCTGCTTACGTTTTTCTTCCCCAATGAGCCAATGAAAATATCCGGTCAGCAAAGGCGATTAACTAAAACTACCTACGACTACCTTGACTACCCATAACTACATGGCGACCCCACTACAACTGCACCTAAAACTACAGGATTATCGATTTCTCCACGGCGACCAATTTTTGGTCGCAGAAAATGTTTCAACATTATGAAAAATTTGCGGCGACCGTACTGAGGCCGCGATTAGTTCCCAGAATGTCGGAACTCCTCGCGACCATGAAGGAGGCTCACCAGAGACCACCAGAGACTCCTGCACTCGCCTAAAACGTTGCCCAAGTGGGACAGGCCCATTACTCCAACTTCTTGTGCCTATCTTCGGTTTAAACCAGCATCTGCAGTTCCTTCTTAACATATCTTAAACATGCATGGCCATACATAGTTCAGTGACAAAAGGAACTCCCCAAGAGCACTATTTAAATGGATCAGCTATTTACAGCTGGTTTCTATCTTCCAGCAATAACTGAAATTATGCAAGCGCATGAAGCTTTCTGCAGCTGGTTCATGTTGCAAAAAACTCTGTTTCTCCATGGATGCTGCCTGGCCTGCTGAGTAATTTACAGCACTTTCTAGTTTTATTTCGGCACAGCAGTAGAGTTGCTGCCTTACAGAGCCAGAGACCCATGTTCGATCTTACATAAGGCTGTTGTCTGTGGGTTTTCTCCAGGTGCTCCGGTTTCTTCCCACACTCCAAGTAATACAAGTTTGTAGGTTAATTGGCTTTGTTAAAAAAACGTAAATTGTCCCTACAGTGTGGGATAGTGCCAGTGTACGGGGATCGCTGGTCGGCGAGGACTCAGTGGCCTGAGGGGCCTGTTTCCGCTCTCTATCTCTAAACTAAACTGAAAATTTCCAGCTTTTGAATATTGCATTGTTTCCCAAAAATGCAGCTTTATCTAATGATCTAACGAGAACCATGTCTTGTTCTAGTAAATCTATGCAAAATTCTGTTCACATTATTGTATTGTTCATGAATGTGGTGCCCAATGTGTTACTGTGTTCATCGTGGAAAAATGATGGTTCTATGTACCAACAACATGGTTTCAGCCCCTCGATATATATCTTCATCTAGATATATAGGTAGAAATTTTTTTTAAAGCAATAATTTTCTATATCAGTCCATAACATCTCCAATAAACCATTCAAAATAATAATATTGACTACCACTGCTATGCCGATGACACTCAGATCTATGTAGCGATATCAACAAATGACCATCGCCCCACAGATCTGCTGTGCCAGTGCATTGAGCAAGTCAAAGACTGGATGTGCCAAAATTTCCTTCAACTAAATAGGGACAAAACGGAGATAATTGTTTTTGGTGCTAAAAAAGAAAGGCTTAAAGTAACCCAACACCTTTACTCTTTGTCCCTGAAAACCTCAAAGTCAGAAATCTCGGGGTTATTATGGATTCATAGAAACATAGAAACATAGAAAATAGGTGCAGGAGTAGGCCATTCGGCCCTTCGAGCCTGCACCGCCATTCAATGTGATCATGGCTGATCATCCAACTCAGTATCCCGTACCTGCCTTCTCTCCATACCCCCTGATCCCTTTAGCCACAAGTGCCACATCTAACGCCCTCTTAAATATAGCCAATGAACTGGCCTCAACTACCTTCTGTGGCAGAGAATTCCAGAGACTCACCACTCTCTGTGTAAAGAATGTTTTCCTCATTTCGGTCCTAAAGGAATTCCCCCTTATCCTTAGACTGTGACCCCTTGTTCTGGACTCCCCCAACATCGGGAACAATCTTCCAGCATCTAGCTTGTCCAACCCCTTAAGAATTTTGTAGGTTTCTATAAGATCCCCCCTCAATCTTCTAAATTCCATCGAGTACAAACCGAGTCTATCCAATCTTTCCTCATATGAAAGTCCTGACATCCCAGGAATCAGTCTGGTGAATCTTCTCTGTACCCCCTCTATGGCAAGGATGTCTTTCCTCAGATTTGGAGACCAAAACTGTACGCAGTACTCCAGGTGTGGCCTCACCAAAACCCTGTACAACTGCAGTAGAACCTCCCTGCTCCTATACTCAAATCCTTTCGCTATGAATGCTAACATACCATTTGCTTTCTTCACTGCCTGCTGCACCTGCATGCCTACTTTCAATGACTGGTGTACCATGACACCCAGGTCTCGTTGCATCTCCCCCTTACCTAATCTGCCACCATTCAGATAATAGTCTACCCTCATGTTTTTGCCACCAAAGTGGATAACCTCACATTTATCCACATTGTACTGCATCTGCCATGCATCTGCCCATTCACTCAGCCTATCCAAATCACCCTGCAGCCTCCAAGCATCCTCCTCACACCTAACTATACCCCCCAGCTTGGTATCATCTGCAAATTTGGAGATGTTGCATTGAATTCCCTCGTCCAAATCATTAATATATATTGTAAATAGCTGGGGTCCCAGCACTGAGCCTTGCGGCACCCCACTAGTCACTGCCTGCCATTCTGAAAAGGACCCGTTTACTCCTACCCTTTGCCTCCTGTCTGCTAGCCAGTTCTCTATCCACATCAATACTGAACCCCCAATACCGTGTGCTTTAAGTTTGTATGCTAATCTCTTATGCGGGACCTTGTCGAAAGCCTTCTGAAAGTCTAGATATAACACATCCACTGGTTCTCCCTTATCCACTCTACTAGTTACATCCTCGAAAAATTCTATCAGATTTGTCAGACATGATTTACCTTTCGTAAATCCATGCTGACTTTGTCCAATGATTTCACCACTTTCCAAATGCGCTGCTATCCCATCTTTAATAACTGACTCTAGCAGTTTCCCCACTACCGATGTTAGACTAACTGGTCTGTAATTCCCCGCTTTCTCTCTCCCTCCTTTTTTAAAAAGTGGGGTTACATTAGCTACCCTCCAATCCTCAGGAACTACTCCAGAATCTAAGGAATTTTGAAAAATTATCACTAATGCATCCACTATTTCTGTGGCTACCTCCTTGAGTACTCTGGGATGCAGACTATCTGGCCCTGGGGATTTATCGGCCTTCAATCCGTTCAATTTACCAGATTTACAATTCAGATTTACATTTTGACAGTCACATTAAATCAGTAACAAAATCGGCCTATTATCACCTCAAAAATGAAGCAAGACTAAGAGGACTCATGTCAGCTCAAGACTTAGAAAAACTTGTACATGACTTTATTACTAGTAGGCTAGATTATTGTAACGGTCGGTTACACAAAAAGCTGGAGAAACTCAGCGGGTGCACCAGCATCGAAGGAGCGAAGGAGATAGGCGACGTTTCGGATCGAGACCCTTCTTCAGACTGGTCAGATGCCAGCTGATCTACATCGGTGAGACCAAGCGGAGGTTGGGCGATCGTTTCGCTGAACACCTCCGCTCGGTCCGCAATAACCAACCCGACCTCCCGGTGGCTCAGCACTTCAACTCCCCCTCCCATTCCGTATCCGACCTCTCGGTCCTGGGCCTCCACCACGGCCAGAGTGAGCAACACTGCAAGTTGGAGGAACAGCACCTCATATTCCGCTTGGGGAGTCTGCATCCTCTGGGCTTAAACATTGAATTTTCTCAATTCTGTTAACCCAGACTGCCCCCTCCCCCTCCCCACCTCTCCCTCAGCCCTCGGGCCCTGACATTCCTTCTCCATCTCCCCCCCCCCCACCCCCCACCCCAGTCGCACTAGCTTCTCATTTTCACACCACAAACAGCTTACAATGGCCTGTTTCCATTATCATCAATACTTTTTTGCATATCTTTCATTCATTGTTCTTTATCTCTCCACATCACTGTCTATATCTCTCGTTTCCCTGATCCCTGACCAGTCTGAAGAAGGGTCTCGACCCGAAACGTCGCCTATCTCCTTCGCTCCTTAGATGCTGCTGCACCCGCTGAGTTTCTCCAGCTTTTTGTGTAACCCTTGATTCTCCAGCATCTGCAGTTCCTTCTTTAACACTTATTGTAACGGTCTCCTTGCAGGTCTTCCAAAAAAAAACTGTCAGGCAGCTACAGCTAGTTCAGAACGCTGTTGCTAGAGTTCTAACAAAGACCAAAAAATTTGAACACATTATACCAATTCTTAAATCCTTACATTGGCTCCCTGTATGTCAGAGAATTGATTTTAAAATCTTACTGCTCACCAAAAATCACTACACGGTTTAGGGCCAAAGTATATCACTGACATGCTTCCACTATATAAGTCTTCTAGACCGCTAAGATCTTTAGAGACCAATCTGTTAGTGATTCCCAGAGTAAATGCAAAACATGGGAAAGCAGGATTTAGTTACTATGCATCTAATAGCTGGAATAAACTTCCTGAAGATTTAAGACTTGCCCCAACTTTGACCACTTTTAAAGCAAGACTGAAAACTTTTATGTTTACTTTAGCTTTCAGCTAAATCCTAACTACATTGCACTTTTAACTTTTGCAATTTTTTATAACGCATTTTTAACTTTGCTTTTATTTTCTTTTAATTCTTCTATTTTATTTATTTTATTTCATTATTTCATTTTATTGTATGACATGTTTTTATGTGAGGCACTTTGAGTCTGCCTCGTGTATGAAATGTGCTATATAAATAAAGTTGCCTTGCCTTGTCTTGCCTTGCCTTGCCTAAGTGATGTATGTGCATGGAACACAAGTCTCCTTGAATCTTTGCTGTAGCTCGCTCATAATCCCCCAAACTTCCTTCAAGAATCGCCTTCTGTTTCCTACCATGAAGCTAACTCTGTATCGGATGGGTCTGAAGAAGGGTCCCAACCTGAAACGTCACCCATCCTTTTTTCCCCCAGAGATGCTGCCTGACCCGCTGAGTTTCTCCAGCAATTTGTGTCTATCTGTATCCGATTACTTAGCTCGCCCAGGATTTAACTTAGCATGTGGGGTCTTATCAAAGACCTTGCTGAAGTTCAAACAGACTATGTCTACTGCTCTGCCCGCATCTATCTTCTTGGTTACTTTCTCAAAGAACTCAATCAAATTCATGACTCAATCTCCCACACCTGAAGTCATTTCGATTATCCTTAATCAACCCTTTTCTTTCCAAGCGAACATATTTCTTATCCCTCAATATCCTCTCCAATAATTTCCTTATAAGTTCATAACTGCTAAGAGCATAATTAGGCCATTCACCCTATCAAGTCTACTCTGGTATTCAATCAGCTGATCTATCTTCCCCTTTCAATCCCATTCTCCTTCCTTCTCCCACCTTCTCCCTGTAATCCCTGACACCCTTTCTAATCAAGAATCTGTCAATCTCCACCTTAAAAATATCCATTGACTTGGCCTCCACAACCGCCTGTGGCAATGAATTCCACCAATTCACCACCCTCTGACTAAAGAAATTACTCCTCATCTCTTACCACAAATGTGAGGCTTGTGGACACAAGAGACTGCAGATATTGGAATTTTTATCAAAAAACAAAATGCTGAGGAGCTCAGTGGGTCAGGTAGCATCTGTGGATTACTGGTCTATAGTATCCAGGTTTTTCTTTGCAGCCCTTCTTAAACAAAGGCTCCACATTTGCTAACCTCCTGTGTTGCAGGAATTTACCTGTGGCTAGCGATGATGTATATATCTCAGCCATGGCTTGTGCATTTGGACAGGTACATGGATAGGAAATATTCAGAGGAATATGGGTCAGGTGCAGGAAATTGGGAGTAGCTCAGGTGGGCACTTTGGTCTGCATGGACAGGTTGGGCTGAACGACCTGTTTCTAAGCTATTACTCTCTACCTTCATGTATATCAAAAAACAGTTATTCATCATAAAGTTGCTCTCTATCCCTTAGCCAATTCTGTACTAATTCTGCTTCTTTCACTTTTATGCTTTGCAATTTTTCTGACAAGACTAATGTGACACTTTATCAAACATCCTTTGAAACTTCATACAAACACATCTACTGCACTGCTCTTGTCAATCCGTTCTATTACCTCATCAAAAAAGTCAATCCATTTAGTCAAACATGACTTGCCTTCAATAAACTAATGCTGTCAAGTGCTGTCATTCCTCAATTATTCATTACTTGCTCGTGAGTGTTATTTATTTCATGTCGATCACTTTACCAATTACTTTCCTAACGCCAGTACACGTTATGATTGCAGGACTTTCCTTCTCTCATTTTTAAGGATATTTTATATATCCTTAAAAATGATATATCGAGTCATAGCTGCACGAAACTGGCTCTTCTGCCCAGCTCATCCATGCTGACCATGATTTTCTTCCCCTCGCTTGTGTGTGTGTGTGTGTGTGTGTGTGTGTGTGTGTGTGTGTGTGTGTGTGTGTGTGTGTGTGTGTGTGTGTGTGTGTGTGTGTGTGTGTGTGTGTGTGTGTGTGTGTGTGTGTGTGTGTGTGTGTGTGTGTGTGTGTGTGATTTCTAATCCTCCAATTCTCCAGCATCACTCATGTACATAGAATGATGTGGCACAGGGTGCAGCTGGTAGACCCACTGCCTTACAGCGCCAAGGACCCCGGTTCGATCCTTACCTTAGGGGCTGTGTGTGTGAAGTTTGGCCATTCTCCCTGTGACTATATGGATTTCCTCGGGGTGCTCCAGCTTCCTCCTACATTCCTAAGGTGTGTGGGTTTGTAGGTTAAATGGCCGCTGTAAATTGCCCCTAGTGTGCAGGGAGTGAATGCGAAATGGGATAACAAAACTAGTGTGAACGGGTGATCGATGGTCGGTGTGGACTCAGTCAGCTGAAGGACCCATTTCCATGCTGTATCTCTAAACTAAACTACCTGAATGAATTCCAACCTACATTGGCAAAGCAGTTTATACCACTGTTCCACAGCCCCAGCAATTGTGTTCAATTCTGACACCGTGTGCTGTCCCTGTGGAGTTTGCATGTTCTCCTGTGATAGCAGGGGTTTCCTCTAGGCGCTGCAGCATCCTCCCACAACCCAAACACCGGCAGCTGATATAGCTACTATCAATTGCCCCTAGTGTGGTTGGGAGACAGAAGAATACAGGGAATTATTGGATTTACTTTAGACTTTACTTTGGCGACACACGGCAGTACCAGGCCCTTTGGCCCACTGGATGATTTTCTCGGCAGTGCGTTTCTTATTACAATGATGAGAAAACCAACATCTATCTATCTATATATCTATACATAACTAAAACTCTGATTTTGTTATCTTCCCGTTTGCGCGGTCTTTCTATTTTCGCAAAAACGGTACGCGATAGCACTACGATTTTGCCAGCTCACTTGCCGTTCTCCTGTGCTACGAGGGCACCAAGTTTCGTTCCGATCGGTTGAATGGTGTAAAAGTTAGAAAGGTTTAAAATACTTAAAAACCGCGCGTGCACAGATGGATCGCTTCTCCTGTCACTCCATGGGACGGTCCGCCCCTTCCTGTGCCATCGCGCCTTTATTACTGGAGCTGTGGATGGCCGGCGGATGTCTCCAACCGGACACAATTTTCGAAGGCACCCGAAGCAGCCCAGCCCGAAGCAGCCCAGTATTGGAGGCCCGACCCAGCCCAGCGTCGGAGACCCAGCCCAGCTCAGCCCAGCGTCGGAGACCCAGCCCAGCCTGGAGTCAGAGAAGTCGCCGATGTCTTCAAACAGAAAGCGGAGACTGATCCCGGCGGAGGAGAACGACTAGCGACCAGCACCCTCTGTGAGTCTCCATCGCACCGCCACCTCCAGCCCCTACCCCTCTGGTCCCCCTCCCCATGATAACCCCCTCTCCCCCATGGCTCATCCCCCGTCTTTTCTCCGAGCTCACTCCCCCCTCACCCCCCCGCCCACACACCACTCTCCCCACTTAACTCCCTCCCCAACCACAGACCCCCGCCCACACTACCACCTTCTTTAGGTGCACGAAAGATAGGATTGGTTAATAGTAAATATCAGTTGATGGTTTGTCTCCTGAGATGGAAACGGGGAAATCAATGAAAGGGCAAGAAGCGTCAGAAAAGGTTCAAATTAAATTTTGAGAACAGTGTGAAAGTTAGTGGCTAGGAGTAGAAATTGGGAAGGTAGTAGATAAAATTGACAAGTTTCACATGGGTGTAGGAAGCAGCTCCAATGCAGTTAATGTAACAGAGAAAGAGCTGGGACATTGTACCAGAGAATATTTGGAACAAAGTCTGATCCACATGGTCAACAAATAGATTGGTGTAGCTGGGACCCATGCAAGCACCCATGGCTACACCTTTGATTTGTGGGAGGTGAGAGGAGCCAAAAGACAAGTTGTTAAGAGTAAGAACAAATTCTGCCAGGTGGATGAGACTCTTGGTGGAGAAGAACTGGTTGGGTATTTATTGCAGTAAGAAGCAGAGGACAAAGAGACCTTCCAGATGGAGATGTATAAGAACCCGACATCCATAGAGGATTGGGAGGCAGGGAATTTGAAGTTGTTGAAATGATGGGAAGGGAGACAGGATGGAGTCAACATATGAGGTGAGAGATTCAGTGGGACAGCACCGTGGCACAGCAGGTAGAGCCGCTGCCTCACTGTGCCAGAGACCCAGGTTTGATTCTAACCTGGGGAGCTATCTGTGTGGAGTTTGCATGTTCTCCCTGCGACCACAGGGGCTTCCCGTGGGTGCTCAGGTTTCGTCCTACATAGCAAACGAGTGTGTTTATAGTTAATTGGCCTCTGTAAATTGTCCTGAGTGTTTAGAGAATAGATGAGAAAGTGGGATAAAATAGAATAGTGTGAACAGGTTACCATGGACTTGGTGGACTGAAGGAAAGGAGAAAATGCTGGAGTAACTCAGCAGGTCAGACAGGGAACTGAGACGTTATCTATCCATGTTCTCTGGAGATGCTGCCTGACCCACTGAGTTACTCCAGCAATTTGTGACTATTGTTGGTAAACCAGCATCTGCAGTTCTTTGTTTCTACTGGTGGAATAAGAGCCTCTTTCCATGTGGTACTTTTCGATCAATCTGAACAGGCAGAAACAATGGGTCTAGCATGCCAGTCCTGTCTGTGGACCTATCTTCCCTTGTCCAATCCCTTCCCACCTATATCCAAGGCACCTCACATGCCCTTCGATTCTTTAATAACTTTCAGTTTTTAGGCCCCTGCTCCCTCATTTTTACTCTAAACATTCAGTCACTCTATACCTCCATCCCCCACCAGGAAGGCCTCATCCTAGAAAATCCTACCAGTTCTACTGTTCGTAATCTTGTATCCCTGTCGTTAGCACAACATGGACCCCACACTTCTTGAGGTCACCTATTGCCAGCCCTGATTTGTTCTGGCCTTTTCATGCCTCCAGTTCTCACCCACACCCATCACTACCTTCAGTCAGAAGAAGAATTCCGACCCAAAACAACTTTTCTCCAGAGACGCTGCCTGACCCGCTGAGTTTCTCCAGCATTTTGTGTCTATCTTCGGTATAAACCAGCAGCTGCAGTTTCTTCTTACACAATGGATCTTGTGGAATATATAAAAGCCGGAAATGTGGGATTGAGGCATTATCAGCTTTATGACTGTAGAGGGAAAATCTCCTCATGTGATGAAATATGTGACAATGTGGGAAATAGTGACCCTGTGATCTCTTGGTCAAGGGGTTGGTAAGAAGAGGAGGTATCCAAAAACTATCAAGCCTCTGCAAAGTAGAGATCTGTCCATCAGTCTAATTGGCGGTGCTGTAGAGCCGCTGCCTCACACCATCAGAGACCGCGGTTAGATTCTGACCTCGGGCGCTGTCTGTAAGGAGTTTGTATGTTTTCCCTGTGACTGTGTAAGTTTTCTCCAGGTACTCCGGTTTCCCCCCAAAGACCTGGGTTTGTTGGCCTCTATAAAATTAGCCTACTATGTACGGAGTGGACGAGAAAATGGGATAACAGAACAAGTGCGTACGGTGTGGACTCTGGACTTTTTCAATGCGGTATCGTTAAACTAAACTGAACTACAATGCTGCCAAACCTGTCTGCGAGTTTGATGAACTAGGTTGGGATTTGCAAAGAGATGGAAGTTGTGTGCGTTTGAACAGGTTGAGGTTGAAATGGTGATGTTTTTCCCCACTAAACTGCTGCCTCACCCGGATCTCCGGATGTAATCTCAATGGCCCAACCTTTTATAAGTGATTTTGTGCTGACATTAATAAAGTTGAGGGCACAAGGAAATTACAGCACAGGAGAAAACACAGCGGTGCTGGCTCGAAGGGCTGAATGGCCTCCTGCACCTATTTTCTATGTTTCACACACACACCCTCGCCCCCGCCCACATGGTGGGGGTGGTGGGTGTGTGCGGGTGGGCGTGGTGGGTTTGTGTGGGGGTTGGGCATTTGTGGTTGGGGAGGGAGTTATGTGGGGAGAGTGGTGTCTGGGGGGGTGGGCATGTGGGTGTGTGGGGGAGAGGGTGCGGGGGGTTAGGGGGGTGTGGTGGCGGGGGTTGGGGACGGGGTGTTGGGGGTGGTGTGTCCACTGGAGCTGTATGTGTATGTGTGTGTGTGTGTGGACGGGGCATGTGTGGGAAGGGCAGCTTCTGGGGGAAAGGGGTGTGTGGGCATGGGGGGGGGAGATGGGTGTGCAGGCGGGGGGAGTGAGTTCAGAGAAAAGGCAGGGAAGAGCCATGGGGGAGTGGGGAGAATCACGGGGGAGGGGGGAGGAACCAGCGAGGGGGACCAGAGGGATCAAAGTCTCCGCCGGGATCAAAGTCTCCGCTTTCCGTTTGGCGACATCGACGACATCTCCGACTCCAGGCAATCCGCACACACACAAGAACTAGAGGACATAGTTTTAAGATGAGGGGCGAAAGATTTAATAGGAACCCAAAGGACATCTTTTGTTTTACACAAAGGGTGGTGGGTGCATGGAACTAGCTGACGGAGTAGGTTGGTGAGGCAGGTATTATCCCAATGTTTAACAGGCTTTTAGATAGGTCGATGGATAGGATAAATTTAGAAAGATATGAGATGGGATCTAGAGAATTATAAAGAGTTTTTGCACAGATTTGGCTTGTATATATTTTTTCTTCTGAATATAGTTTTTTGGAAATAAAAAATCATTAAGGAAAGTATCTTCTCTGCCCTCTTACCGTAACCTCTGGTTTCCTCCCACAACCCAAAGACGTGCGGGCATGTAGGTTAATTTGCGTTTGTAAATTGCCCCTACTATGTGAATAGTGGTTGAGAAACTGGGATAATAAAAACTACTATGAAAACGGAGTGTTCTGAAAGTTGGCACAGACTCAGTGGGCCGACGGGCCTGTTTCCATGCTGTCTCTCAAGTAAAATCTATTCCATCTCTTCATTCACCTCGATTGTCAAGCATTTGATCCCTCTAACCAATATCACCTGTTTGACTCATTATCCCTTCATGTTTCATGTGGAATGTATTTATGTACTAAACATTACGTGATTCATAAATCTTTGACCCTGTTTGTAAACAAGTGTAAACTTAATACTCCCATGATCTGATGGAATGAAAACTGATTTTGATGTATTCTGTCACCAGAATTTGGTGGTAATGCTTATAATTCAAATAGGTATATATATAATCCATTTTTTAAAATGTATTAGGAATGTAAAGGATCAACAGTTAAAAGGTTCCTGTCAGCAATTTTTATGTGCAGTTCTGAATTATATTTATGGGAGTGACAAAACAGGCTCAAGGTGCTCTTGTGTTAATCGAGGAAGAAATGTTGTTGCCCATCCTTACTGATTGCGGTCGGCCAATGAGGAAGTTGAGGATCCAGTTATATAGGGATGAGCTGAGACCTAGTTTACAGAGTTTGATGTTTAGGCAGGAACTGCAGATGCTGGTTTAAACTGAAGATGGACACAAAAACCTAGACTAACTAAGCGAGTCAGGGAGCATCTCTGATAATTGATGATTTAATGATACAGTGCCCTCCACCATGGACAAAGACCCATCATTTATTTATTTACCTCTGTACTCCACAATTGAGATGTGTAATAGACAAAAATCACATGTGGTTAAAGTTCACATTGTCAGATTTTATGAAAGGGTATTTTTATACATTTGGTTTCACCATGCAGAAATCACAGCTGTGTTTATACATAGTCCCCCCATTTCAGGGCACCATAATGTTTGGGACACAGGGCTTCACATGTGTTTGTAATTGCTCAGGTGTGTTTAAATGCCTCCTTAATGCAGGTATGAGAGCTCTCAGCATCTAGTCTTTCCTCCAGTCTTTCCATTGCCTTTGGGAGCTTTTATTGCTGTTTATTAACATGAGGACCAAAGTTGTGCCAATGAAAGTCAAAGAAGCCATTATGAGACTGAGAAACAAGAATAAAACTGTTGGAGACATCAGCCAAACCATAGGCTTACCAAACTCAACTGTTTGGAACATTATTAAGAAGAAAGAGGGCACTGGTGAGCTTACTAATCGCAAAGGGACTGGCAGGCCAAGGAAGAACTCCATAGGTGATGACAGAAGAATTCTCTCTATAATAAAGAAAAATGCCCAAATACCTGTCCGACAGATCAGAAACACTCCTCAGGAGTCAGGTGTGGATTTGTCAATGACCACTGTCTGCAGAAGACTTCATGAACAGAATACAGAGGCTGCACTGCAAGATGCAAACCACTGGTTATCCGCAAAAAAAGGATGTCCAGATTACAGTTTGCCAAGAAGTACTTAAAGGTGCAACCACAGTTCTGGAAAAAGGTCTTGTGGACAGATGAGATGAACATTAACTTATATCAGAGTGATGGCAAGAGCAAAGTATGGAGGAGAGAAGGAACTGCCCAAGGTCCAAAGTATACCACCTCATCTGTGAAACACAGCGGTGGGGGTGTTATGGCCTGGGCATGTATGGCTCCTGAAGGTGCTGGCTCACTTATCTTCGTTGATGATACAACTGCTGATGGTTGTAGCATGATGAATTCGTAAGTGTATAGACACATCCTATCTGCTTAAGTTCAAACAAATGCCTCAAAACTCATTGGCCGGAGGTTCATTCTACAGCAAGACAATGATCCCAAACATACTGCTAAAGCAACAAAGAAGTTTTTCAGCTAAAAAATGGTCAATTCTTGAGTGGCCAAGTCAATCACCTGATCTGAACCCAATTGAGCACGCCTTTTATATGCTGAAGAGAAAACTGAAGGGGACTGCCCACCCAAAAAAGCATAAGCTAAAGACGGCTGCAATACAGGTCTGGCAGGGCATCACCAGAGAAGACACCCAGCAACTGGTGATGTCCATGAATCGCAGACTTCAAGCAGTCATTGCATGCAAAGGATATGCAACAAAATACTAAACATGACTACTTTCATTTAGATGACATTGCTGTGTCCCAAACATTATGGTGCTCTGAAATGGGGGGGGGGCTATGTATATGTAACAAACACAACTGTAATTTCTACATGGTAAAACCAAAATGTATAAAAATGGCCTTAATTAAAATCTGACTGTGCACTTTAAACACATGTGATTTTTTTCTATTACAAATCTCAAATTTTGGAGCACAGAGGCAAATAAATAAATGATGGGTCTTTGTCCCAAACATTATGGATGGCACTGTAAGTGGGCCGAGGGGCTTATTTCCACGCTGCTTGGCTTTATGACACATCGTGAAGTGCAGCATCCTTCGCGCAAATATTGTATTCTCTTCAAACATTTAAAAGAAATGCTAATCAGCTTCATATCTAGCCAGTAACACTCTTAGAGTTCAGCATCTATTGTCCAGAGACCTAACGGGACTATAGCCACATGATTACTCCAATGCTCTAGATGCAGGAAGATTGTTCCCGATGTTGAGGAAGTCCAGAACAAGGCGTCACAGTTTAAGGATAAGGGGAAAATCTTTTATGACCGAGATGCGAAAAAAAATTTCACACCGAGAGTGGTGAGTCTCTGGAATTCTCTGCCACAGAAGATAGTTGAGACCAGTTCATTGGCTATATTTAAGAGGGAGTTAGATGTGGCCCTTGTGGCTAGAGGGATCAGGGGGTATGGAGAGAAGGCAGGTACGGGATACTGAGTTAGATGATCAGCCATGATCATGTTGAATGGCGGTGCAGGCTCGAAGGGCCGAATGGCCTTCTCCTGCACCTATTTTCTATATTTCTATTTTGGGTTGGGACCCTTCTTCAGACTGGTCTAATCCTGGTACACCTCTTCTAAAAACACTGTGGGAGTACTTTCACCAGAAAGACTGAAGCAGCTGAAGAAGGAAATGCAACACTGCCTGCTCAGTGGCAGTAAAGAAAGACAATAAATGCAAAACCATCATTCTGAGAAATTAATTTAACAACTCCACTTCTCAGCCCAAACATTACAGCTCCTACTGAGAAACACTGCATGACAAGTAAAAATGGGCAATTACCCTCCATGTGAAATTCCTCTGTTTCTAGTGGTATAGAAAGAGGTTCCTCACCAAGTTATATTGCATAATTTTAAAGTGCCTCTAATGATATCCAGCAAGATTTTAGTCCATCAACATATCCATCAAAAGAAACAATCCTAAACCTGCATAAAGATGATTTATTTTTTAAACTCATGTTGCAGGAATTTGGTTGGTTTGATAAAATAATAATACTATTATATTGATAATATAATGATAAAATAACAATAAATAAAGCCTCTGCTTTAAATGTACTTTTTTAGATCACTAATGGGAATGGGAAATAGATGGAGCAATGGGCAGCAGGCAACTGTTGTAATACCAGAAAAATATGGCCAATTACACCAAAGTCCTCATGTTTTTCTAATCCTGCTTTACTGATTTGTTGATGTGCAATCGATAAGGAAATCGTTATTTTTGAAGGACCTAGGAAACTTAATTCTAGTAAAAGCTTTACGAGTTAAAGATATGTTGGGAAATACTTCTTAACTGAGAAAATGTCAAGAAAATTATCAGCCAAGTCAAACGTATCCTTCATCTTGTTGTGCATGATGATGATTATTTATTATATTGTTGTATTATTATTTTGGTTGCACTTAAATACCTGATAATTGAATTTTTAGCCAGAATACAAATTCACTCAAAATATTAAAATTGAGCAACTTTGGTGTTCAAATTTTTATATCTTTGTTTGGAGTAAGAATAAGATGAAGAAACAATGGTCTAATGTTAGGGTCATTTTTCACTTTATGTTTATTTAAATAAAATTGCATAGGTAAATAGTTGCTTATACAAAACCTTAACAGATCTGTTTGTTATGGATTATAAAGGCATTATTTTAGCTGCGTTTCGCATATTAGTTTTTGACAAAATAGTGAAAAAAGTCTTCTTAACTTTTGACAGTAAGCAAACAGTCCAACAGCACCTTAGAAAAATCCACAAGCCTACTCAAATGATTTGGTGAGGAGTTGCTTCGGAACAGCAAACAGAACAACAGGTCAATGTTTAGCCTTTTGGCCTCAAGAGGATAGAACTTGTCATTTACCCACCAGTTGTCAACCCAGGTAAATGCCACAGGTAATAAAGCTCTGCAAGTTGATATTATTACATACAGTGGGATTAAAATACATGATTAATCTATTGTATCCCCCTATCGTAGTACTCAGATTCACAATATAATCATCATTATCATCATGCGAAACAAGATGGATTAAAGCACCATAATTAGGGATTCACTTAGACATTGAAGAATCAATGTCCTAGGGCAAAAAGACAAAATACAATTTATTTCACAGTATTGAGATAACTATCACATAATGACACTTTTAACAATAATTACTGCATTGTCAAAAATTATACTGTGATATTCCCGTTAGCCTTTGTCTTCATGGAAGGAACTACATCATTTAATGTTCTCCTTGGCAGAACCCTCCATAGCTGTAATTTCTCCCTTCAGAAAACTGATGTTGTAAGTGAATGTCACTGATAATAGCAGGTAATTCTAACACAGTCATCGGGAATTCCTTCTTTTTGTCACCTTAATGATGACATTCATTTCTACTGCTAATGCCACCAGCGGCATCACTCTCCTCTGCACACAAATACTTCATTAGAACTCACTCATTTTCATCATTAAGAATATGATGGATTACTATCAGTTTACTTTTATTCCAATATAAATTCATAAGTTTATCAGTCATAGGAACATAATTAGGTCATTCAGCCCATCGAGTCTACTCTGCCGTTCAATCATGGCGGATCTATCTTTCCCTTTCAACCCTTCCCTTCTCCTGCCTTCTCCCCATAATCTCTGACACCCATCCAATCAAGGACCTGCCAATCTCCATTAAAAATATCCAATCACATGGCCTCCATTGCCATCCATGGCAATCTGTGGCAATGGCCACAGATTCACTCCCCTTTGACTAAAGAAATTCCTCTCATCTCCTTTCTAATGGGACATCCTTTTAGTCTAAGGCTGTGCCCTCTGGTCTGGACTCTCCCACTAGTGGAAACATCCTCTCCATGTCCACTCTATCCAGGCCTTTCACTATTCAGTAGATTTTAATCATCCTTCTAAACTCTAGTGAGTACAGTCCCAGAGCCACCAAATGTTCTTCATACTTTACCCAATTAATTCCTGTGATCATTCTCGTAAATCTCCTCTGGACCCGATCCAACGCTAGCACATCCCTCCTCAGATATGGGGCCCAAAATTGCTCACAATACTCCAAATGGGGTCTGACCAGTGCCTTTTTTAGCCTCAGCAATATATCCGTCATTATATTCTAGCTCTCTCGAAATAAATATATTCATCCAATGACGATGGGAAACTAATTTATTTGATTACATATATAACTTTAAAATCTTACTTTTGCAAAGATTAAAGATTAAAAGATCTTACTTTTAAAAGATAATCAGGTGGCTTAAAGATCAATCTTGATAGAATGATAGAATGATGCTGCGCAGAAGGAGACTGTTTGGCCCATCGCATTCATACCAGCTCCCTTCTATAGCAACTCTCTAGTTCCATCTGCTGGCATTTTCTCTGTTGTGACAGTCGAAGCATTTGAGATTATTTAATTGATTGTTTTATTTATGCTATGAAAGTGTTGCCTTTTCGACTAAATATTAGGTATATGTGATAACTTTTGATAGGAGCAGAATTAGGCCATTCGGTCAATAGTGCTTTATTTGTCACATATGCAACTGCACAGTGAAATTCTTTTTGCATATATTCCACATGCAGGCATCACCTTTTTTGTTTCCATTATTGAAAGTCCAATGTCCAGTTGGCCCGCACGCTCAATGTACCGGAGCAATTCCAGTGAATCGAGATCCCTCTCCTTTCCGTGCCCAGCCATCTTTGTGGCCCGGGGTCATCTCCTGCATCCGGGTTTGAAGCCGCTGGAGGCATTATCCCGGTTCACCCTCCTACCAGTCCACTCATAGCACCCGAAGTCTCCAGCTCCCTCCCGGTCCCGCTGTCCGACGAGCCTTCAGGTTGGAAGAAGGGTTCCGACCCGAGACGTCACCTATTCCTTTTCTACAGAGATGCTGCCTGACCCGCTAATCCACCTACCAGGGCATCTTTGGAATGTGGAAGGAAAACGGAGCACCCAAGGAAACCCATAGGATCATAGGAACAATGTGCAAACACTACGTGGACAGCACAGGAGTTGTTAAGCAGCAACACCACCTGCCATGACTACTGTCCCTCTTTCCAGATGAGATGTTAAGTCATAATTCCATTTGACCACGAGTCTGCTGAATTATGACAGCATTTATTGCTGAATCAAAACGCAATGGGCTGGAGGCAGCAACCGGTGAGGGAATGGACAGGCAACTGAAAGTGGCAACGTTTTTATTGGGTGATTATCTGCAGGGAATCAGAAAAGGACACCTTCTCAACCAAAACCAGAGCATTTAAAAACACATTAAGCAAGGCTACTTCTGATTGCATATTCAATCCGTTCCTGGTAATAGTTTGAATGTACCCTGATTGAAAGAACACTTTCAGCAGCTGAAGCATCTTGCAATATTCTTTAGTGCTTGATTACAACCAGCCACAGTAAAGGTCAGGATTAAGGTGTCTGATTAGCTGTGAGCAAACGATTTTTGCAAAGAACCTAGCACTAAATCTGTCAAAGCAATTAAATGATCACGGGCATTTCTGGCATTTCCAATAATAATTTAATGTTAAAATGGAGTAAAAAATAACCAATGTTGGATGAGTGTGTAAGAAGGAACTGCAGTACTGGTTTACACCAAAGGCACACACAAAATGCTGGAGTAATTCAGCGGGACAGGTAGCATTTCTGGATAGAAGGAATGGGTGATGTTTCGGCTCGAGATCCTTCTTCAGACTGAGAGTCAGGGGAGGGGATATAGGTGGCACAACAAGGAAGTGTGAGGTGTGAAAATGAGACCTCAAAGGGGATGAAATAGATCATTGTTAGCTCGGAGAAGGTGACAACAGAGATAAAATGTAATCAGGTGGACAGTCAGACTGGTCAGAGAACTAAGAAAGGAGAGGGATGGAGAGAGAGGGAAAGCAAGAGTTACTTGAAATTAGAGAAGTCAATATTCATACTGCTGGAGTGCAAGCTACCCAAGTGTAATATGTGGTGTTGTTCCTCCAATATGCACTGGGCTCACTCTGACAGTGGAGGAGGCCCTGAACTGAAAAGTCAGAATAGGTGTGGGAGGGGGAGTTAAAGTGTTTAGCAACCAGGAGATCAGGTAGGTGTAGGTGTAGGCAGACTGAACGGATGTGTTCAGTGAAACAATCGCCGAGCCTGCGCTTGGTCTTGCCGATATATAGGATGGCGACACCCCGTCCTGGAACTATCACCACACTGATGGGCCGCGTCCGCTGTCCGATGAGAAGTACTTTCTTTAGTCAGAGGGTGATGAATCTGTGGAATTCATTGCCACAGATGGCTGTGGAGACCGTTATTGGATATTCTTAAGGAGGATATTGACAGATTCGCAATTAGTACTGCTGTCAGGGGTTTTGGGGATGAGAGGTATAGATCACCCATAATTGAATGGCGGAGTAGACTCAATGGGCCTAATTCTGCTCCTATAACTTTTGAACTTATGAACTTAAACCACTGCAGGGTGTAGATCTGCTGAAAAGTTGAGTGGAGCTCTGGCAGATGAAATGTAATCCCAATCAGTGTGTGGAAAAACATTGGAGCAATCAAATAAGAGTAAGACAGATGTAGTACATGTTAGGGTACTAACAAATGTTGATGAACAGAAGAGCCTTTGGGTTCAGGTCTATGGTTCTCACAGGTTTATGGGGTAGTGAAGAAGGGAAATTACATGCTTGCCTTCATAGGTTAAATAATAAAATATTAAATTTGGGACATCATGTTGCAACTTTACAAAACAATGGTTAGATCACACTTGGAATATCATGTGCATTTCAGTCCACAGTACCAGTTGTATTTAAGAGAGTGTAGAGCAGGTTCACAGGGATATTGCCTGGATTGGAAAACTTTAGTTATGGGGCGATATTGGATAGGTTTGGTTTGTTTACCCCAGAGTGAAGGAGGCTGAGGGTTGACCAGATGGAGTGAGGCACAGATAGGGCAGCACGCTGGTGGAGCGGTAGAGTTACTGCCTTACAGCGCCAGAGACCCTGGTTCAATCCTGACTACGGGTGTTGTCTGTATGGAGTTTGTATGTTCTCCCATGTGACCTGCGTGGTTTCTCTCTGGGATCTCCGGTTTCCTTCCACACTCCAAAAACATACTAGTTTGTAGGTTAATCAGCTTGGTACAATTGTAAATTGTCCTTAGTGTGTGTAGGATGCCATTAGATTTCTCAGCGATTTCAGGATTTCTTAGGGATCTCTGGTTTCCTCCCACACTCCAATGACCTACAGATTGGTGGGCTAATTGACTTGGTAAAATTGTAAATTGTCCCAAGTGGGTGTAGGATAGTGTTGATGTACGAATGGTCACTGGTCGGTTTCCACGCTGTCTTTCTAAACTAAATTAAACAAAACTAAACTGAAGTCAGTGAAACTGAATTTGCAAGCAACGATCCATGCACATGCACATGCACTATATTGAATGTTCAGTATTTGCAACGGAACACAAATGTTGCACTATTTATTTTTCCTTTAAACCCTCAGGACTATAATCTTTTGCAACTTTCTTAGTTTAATCAATGTTCTCATGGATAAAGCTTATCATGAATTCTTCTCAGCTCCAAATTTGCAAATTTTGCCTCCCTACCTCATCTTTATTGTTCTCTGACACAGAGAAGTGAGATCAAAGACTGCAAAGGCAACACAACTTACAAATTCAATGTTAGATTAGTTGCAGAAAGAAAGCAAAAGAGATGGAAAGATTTGAAAGAAAGGAATATGAAGATTGCAGAAAAGAATCCTAAAACACAAGGTGGCGCAGCGGTGGAGTTGTTACCTTGCAGCACTTGCAGCGCACAGAGACCCAAGTTCGATACAGACTATGAGTGCTGCCTGTACAGAGTTTGTACGTTCTCCCCGTGACCGCATGGGTTTTCTCAGAGATCTTCAGTTTCCTCCCACACTCCAAAGATGTACAGGTTTGTTGGTTAAGTGGCTTGGGTTTGTACACTTGGTATAAGTGTAAATTGTCCCTAGTGCGTGCAGGCTTGTGTTAATGTGTTGGGATCACTGGTCGGTGTGGACTCGGTGGGCAAAGGGCCTGTGTCCGCACTGTATCTATAAACTAAACTGAACTGAACTAAAAACATTTCATCTCTACAATACTAAAACTCTTCGTCTTGTTGTGTGTGTCAATATCTGGTTAATTCCTATTTTCTTCCAAACGCTAGGCCACAGCCTTCCCATTTTCACACAATCTACTCACATTGTTCCCGTTGAGGCGATAAACATCTTCCCGTCACATTCCCGCCTATATTTCTGAAGTTTTTTTTATCATTTAAAGTTTTAAAAACAGGCAGAAAACTCACAGTTTTGGTGGAAAAAAAATCCGCGTGACGTGACAATGCACTCGCAAGGCAGGACGGAACACTGGGCGAGAGGGGCACTCCAGCGCGCGAGTGGTGGCGGCTGCTGGCGCCCAATGTCCAGTGGCGAGGCTAGTGCCGCGGGCCCTGGCTGGAGCCAAGCCTGGTGCTTAAGCTGGAGTGAGGAGCGAGTGCGGGGCTTGGGATGGGGCCAAGAAAGAAGCCCCATGAAGAGGAGGAGGAGGAAGTGCTGGGGGAATGAGGAGAAATGAGCCGTGCCTGCGCAGTTGGAGCTATGCGTGAGTGGTGCAATATTGCGTTAGGGGAACGGGTGAGTGGTGGAATCTTGCGTTGGGGGATCAGACCCAACAGGTCTGCACTTGGTCTAGTAACAAATAAAATTCCACGGCTTAGTTAATTCCCATTACCAGAATAAATGGCACTTAGCACAACATGAAAAGGAGATTTTGTCTTGAAATAACTCAATTTCTGAGGCTATATTAATTTGTATCGCGCAATTAGAAAGTCTTCACGCCATTCAATGTCAGATTCCATTTCCATGAAGCAAACAGCAAGTGTCCGAGTTTGCGTTTAATTGCATCTCTGTCCTTGCATAAATTTGCTGTGGCATTTGCACATAAATAATGCAAGCACTATTAACTTCACTATTATTTTAGTTTAGTTTAGTTTAGAGATACAGCACGGAAACAGGTCCTTCGGCCCACCGAGTCCGCTCAGACCAGCGATCCCAGCACGTTAACACTATCCTACACGCACTAGGGACAATTTACACTTGTCATCATGCTATGCTTCTTAGTGCAGACATTAAGCTGGGAGTTTGCGGTCACTACACACCAGTCCAGCTGAGCTGCTTTCTCATTAATATATATTAAAAAAGTGCTTGTGCAAATAAATGTATTTTTATAACACACCAACTCTTATATATCATCAAACTGCACTTGATCAGTCACAAGTGCCATTTCTTGACATCAGAGTACATTATTCATGAATGAAGAGGTGCCTGCAACATGTTACAGCACCTCGTTTCGATGGCAACATTTCATCAATCAAAGCAATGTATTTTTTAAGCTTTTCCTAAAATAAATTTATTTTAGGAAAATTTGTGGATGAAACATAATAAAATCGTGCTCATGGATGGGGAAATGTTGCACAGATAAGCTGGAGCCCTGTAGAATTGAACTTTCCCACCCACTGTTGACAACATGTGCATGTGAGTAGGATTTATCACATGATGGTCAGTTAGTCTGGCTAACACACATGTATAGCTAAAATTGATGAGTTTGCTTCCATTATCAGACAATCTTTCAATTCCCCTGCCGAACAGTTCAGAAAATTGGACATAGAACATAAAATAGTACATCACAGGAACGGGCTCATCAGCCAACAATATCTTGCGCCGAACATAATGCTGAGTTAAACTGATCTCATCTGTTTGTACATTATCCATATCCCTCTATTCCCTGCATTTCCTTGTGCCTATCTAAAAGCCTCTTAAACACCACTATCTTATCTGCCTCCACCGCCATCCCTGCCAGTGCATTCCAGGCCCCCACCACTCTGGGACACATCTCCATTAAGCTTTACCCCTCTCACCTTATATCAATGCCCTCTAGAGTTGGGCATTTCCACCCTAGGGAAAAGGTTTGTGCAAAACCAGTTGACTGGAGTGGAGCAGCATTGCTCCTAATTTCAGATTGGAAATGAAGACTGTAGCCAATAAAGACTTTTACCTTTTATTAAAGTGAAAAGTATTTCAAAAGTTAGTTTACAGTAGTAGTTTCACAGTGCCTTAGTGGTTAAGTTACTAATGTCCAGTGCTCTACCCCACTGCTCTGGTTAAACTCCCACCATGGCAAATGAACAAATTCAATACATTTGGAAACAAAGAGACAGTGCCAGTAACTGTGACCAGGAAACTATTGGCTAGTTGTAGAAATACTTATTCATGTACTTCCTTCAGGAAGGAAGCCTACCCTTCCCAGCTTGCTCTATATATGACCCCAGAACCACAACAATGTGGCTTTTGATTGTGAGATGGTCCAGCATTCAACTAGGTTCAGGGGTAGGCAATAAATGCTGGTCTACATGCTGTGAACAAAAAAAAAGATGGAAATAACACACATCTTGTTGTTACTTTTACATTTTAAGTTCTTATTTTAGTCCTGTGAACTCGTGTTTCCAATAGTAAGGATCTCTTGCCAAGCACAATGCTGGAGGAACTCAGCAGGTCAGGCAACATTTGTGGAGGGAATGGATGGGCAACGTTTCGGGTCGGGACACATTTTCAGACATTGACACTAGGAATAGTGTTCTGCTCAAGATTCCAGGATCTGCAATCTCTTGTGACTCCAACAAAGATCTCTGTTGTGGAGTTTATTGCAGCAATGGCATGTGCATTAAATAGGTGGGGGAATGAATCCCTGGGGAGGTAACGGAGATGCCTGAATAAACATTCATTAATGACCAAAATACATCTTGAGGTGAGCTCAGTATCAGAAGTTATGTTTGATGCTTGCAATCGCTTCAACAGTAAATATGTAGAAATACGTTAAAAATCACTGAGGAGTTCCTCACATTCAAATATTAGTATTTAAGAACTGAATCTCCCACTGAGGATTTATTTTAAATAGGGAAGCCTACTTTGCCATGCAGCAGAAAATCGGGCTGATTGTAGAATCATGCCCGGTTGGGAATAGTGGATAAAGAAAGATTATTTTTAAGTCACTTAGTACCAAAGAAAGACTGATAAATCTTGCATTAGCTCATTCTCCAACCTCCATCAACATCGACTATGCTTCACATGGTCGGTGCTACAACATCTGTTCCATCAGTTCCTATCTCCATGACATCCACGGACCCTAGTGTTCCTTCCAGGTGAATAGACAATAGACAATAGGTGCAGGAGTCGGCCATTCAGCCCTTCGAGCCAGCACCACCATTCAATGTGATCATGTAGACAATGTAGACAGAAATGCTGGAGAAACTTGGCGGGTGAGGCAGCATTTATGGTGCGAAGGAAGTAGGTGACCTTTCGGGTCGAGACGCTTCTTCAGAGGAACAGGTTCTTCCCGGCAGTTATCAGGCTACTGAACCACCCTATTAACATCTAGAAAGCGGTCCTGACCTACCGTCTACCTTATTGGAGACACGCAGACAATCTTTAATCGGAGTTTACTGGAGTTTACCTTGCACTAAACATTATTCCCTTTATTTTATATCTGTGCTATAGCCAGCTCAATTATAATCATGTGTAGAGTTCCCACTGACTGGATAGCATGCAACAAAAAAAGTGTTTCACTGTACCTCGATACATGTGACACTAAAGTAAACTAAACTAAACAAATTAGGATTCCAAAAGTAGTAAATTACACTTTTGATTCCAGAACATTAAGAAAATAATAGACATGATCCTTGGCATGCGATTAGAACATCAAGTTCACATAGTGTTTTCATGTGTGCTTAAACCTGGTGGTGTTGGCAAAATGATAAGACAAAGGTGATTACAGTGAATGGTTTGTCTCTGGAATTCACTGCCTGGGATAGTTATGGCAGTGGTAGCTTTTAATAATAACTTTGATTCACTTGACCTTCATTCTATCTTTAATCGGACATAATTTCGCACTAAACGATATTCCCTCTATCCTGTATCTGTACATTGTGAATGGCTCGATTGTATAATCATGTATTGTCTTTCGCTGATTGGTTAGCATGCAACAATAGCTCTTCACTGTATCTCGATACATGTGACAATAAACTAAACTAAAAAAAGGAAAGAATGTGCAGGGTTATGGCAAGATGGATGGAACTAACTGGGTTGCTCTTACATAGAGCCAGCACAGACCTAATGGGCCAAATGTCCTCCTTCCATGTTGTAGCCACACTGTGATTCCACCATCTGTGCGTGTGTGGTCTTTTTATTGCTGCGTATGCATTATTTGACTGGAGGCTATATTAAAATGTAATGTAGCATGGCTAAAAATACTGGCCACAGCAATGTTATGCAGTGAGTGGAACGGACATAATGCTGACAAATATTGATGAAGTAAAGATAAATGTGAAGTATATTATACTCCATATTACAGACCATTTTCAACCAAATTCAGAATATGCTGCTAAGTCAGTGTCCCATAGGTCTGTCTGTGACTAATGGCCAAAACTGATTTAGAACAGAATACCGATCAGATCATACTTACATTTATGCTCCTACTTAAACAATTTAATCTTCAAAATCTGTATTACCATGTCCGCTGCACTAAGTTTCAGTTTTCTTTATTGGTCTACACATTAAAGACTTGGTTGAAGACTGTTATTTCTTGGGAGCGACCATCAGCTACAATAAACAGCTACAGTGCTGAAAATATATAAATAGTTATGAATTTTGATTTGGTGCAAGCGGCGTGCTAATTTGCTTACTTCAGTTCTAATTTCCAGTGAGAGCTGATGAAACTTTGATGTGTGAAAGGACTCAAAATGAGTTCGGCAGATGGTGCCTTATTCACAAAGGAAAGATTGGGGGAAAAGATTAAACAGTTACTGATTTTTGCACTCTTTGCGAGACTAATGGACACAGAAGCATGAGTAAGAGGTGGAAATGTTGCACATTTTACAAACTACCCACCCATCTGCACAATCAGGAACCTCCGGTTTCACTTGAGGAAGTGTCTATTTTGCTTGGGCAGCTCACAACCCAGCTGTATGAACGTTGATTTCTCTAATTTCAAATAACTCCTGCATTCCCTCCCCTCACATCTTCCCCCCCCTCCCTTCTCTCCACCCTCCCCCCCCTCCTCCCACCCCCTCCACCCACCCCCTCCTCCACCACCCTAGACGTGCTACCAGTTCCACTGGTCGCATCCTTGTATCCGTCTTGTCATCACTTCTTCCACAGCCAACAACTCTTCCTGAGGTCATCTGTTGTCAGCCCTGGTTCGTTCTGGCCTGTTCTCACCTCCAGGTTATTTTCCCCTCCGCCCCCCACCTCTACTTTCAGTCTGAGGAAGGATTCTGACCCAAAACGTCACGTACAGATATGCCTTTTCGCCAGGGATGCTGCCTGACCCGTTGAGTTACTCCAGCATTTTGTGTCTATCCTCACAAATTGCCCTAACTATCCATCTCACAACCTTAAATACCAGAAATTAAATAGGTTGTCCTTCATCCGAAGAAGAAGAAAATAAAAAATTGACAGATAGGTCTTGCATCGCCGGAGAAGAGGCCCCCTTGTGGTCAGTATGAGATGCGTCAAAATATAACAGCAAGACTTGGCGGCAAGTTCAGAATTCTACGTTGATAACAGGAGAACTGCCAAGAACTGATATGCACAAGCTGATGCTCTCCTCCTGCACTCTTGGAGGAGCAGGTTTGCAGTGCTGTTTATATGGGCAGGGAATCTAATATATATTTTCGCTTTGCACTACCTGTTGCACTTGTGTGTGGCTTGACTGTACTCAAGAGAGTGTATTGTCATGTGTCCCAGATAGGACAATGAAATTCAATAAACTCTCTTGAATCTTGAATATAATGAAAACATTTGTTTGCCTGATTTCCAGTCTAACCTTACAATATCTGAGTACAATACCGGAGTACAATCTCAGTAGACATGCCAATACCAATACTACTGAATGCAGAAATGATGGAATAGAAATTAATTTGGGAAAATCCTTGTAAACAGAGGTCAGCTTATACAACCAGCAATAACTTAAAATGCAAACATTATGTTAAAGCTACTTTATTTATTTACACTAATAAATTGCCAGCTCATAATTCAAGAAACAAACATATTCCACCCTTATTATTAATACATTCCTCTCTTTTAGCTGCTGCTCAAATAAGTCAATTTAAACCAATCTCAATTAACCACTCCCTGAATCATATCAATGCTGGCTTACAGGATCAATAACTTTGGGCACACAAGAATTACCATACATTGTGCAGGGTGTATCTAGACTGTATAATATAGGAATTAATGGTCAGATTTAACACATCACTTGACAAACTGAAAAAAAATTAGGTTTTAAGCAAGGGTGTGTAAGCATCCGGTATTAATTCAAATTTAGATGTTTTCATGGTTTCCAGAGATGCACTCTATCCTTGTTATTACGGACCTCTTTATAATGAGTTTTGGTTATTGCAGACGGAGCATCCCCACAGTAATCAGACACCACTGTCTCATTAAGAACACAGGCTGCTGATTACACTATGGGAGGCCATGAAAATTGACAAAAAATTGCTATGATCATCACGTGCAACAATACTTTATTAAACAATGCAACAAACAGCTTTCAGTATTTTCAGCTTGCAGTAACTAAAATGCATTTTCAGCTGTAAAAAAGATCGTTGTATTTGAAAACAACTCATTATTTCACGAAGTGACTGCTAGGTGATTGGAGCACATCCCTTGCTCGTTATAGCGGACAATCAACAGTAATGAACACCATTCCACACCATCCCGCCCTCTGGTTTGTTATAACAAGAGTTCTCTGTATTTCATTTTAACTCCAATTTAACAGGTTAGTATTGAACCAGTGCAGTATATATGTAAGATAATGGACAACACATCAGGGATCAAGACATGCCATTGACTGTGAAATTGGCTGCTAACTGTTCATTAGGATCACCCCAAGTCTTAGGTACGTTGGGGTACCTTCAAGGACGTGTAACTCTCAATGATATAAAGAAATTGGATGAATTTTCCCTCAAATATAATTTTGCATAATGACCAAATGGATGTGATCTTTGTTGAATATGATTTATTACTTTTGGAATCTGTCTCAATGCCAAAATATGAAATGCGGAAAAAAAAAAAAAAAAAGTGAAGAAATTATGGAAGGGAGTCAAGACCTTTATAAAAGCCAATCATTGTACTATTTTGGCCAGTATTGCAGCCGATTAATATGATAAATGAAAATTGTGTCCACTCATCCACTATAGGGATTAAACTATAAAAGGTGAAGCTATGTCTTCACAGGTGGTGACACAAATACAGGGTGGTTGGTGTAAAACTGAGAAGAGTCACAGGAGATGGCCACAACTTCCCGAGCCAGCAAGTGGCCTACCAGAGAACCACCTTGCCTGAGGTCATCTGTGGCTGGCCCTGATTTGTCCTGGTCTTTTCTTGCCTTCAATTGTATCCCTCACCCCAACTTACTTTCAGTCTGAAGAAGGGTCCTAACCCAAAACGTCATTGTTATTTTTAGTATGTGTTAAAAAGTATGTTTTAATGTTCCTTGGTTTATTTAATGTGGGGGTGGGCTGGGGTGGGGTGGGGTTGGGGGAAAACCTTTTTCGAGAGAGATACGATTTTTCACCCGTATCATATTTCAGACCGCACTGTGGCCTAACAACGCAGAGTTGACGGACTTTCCTGGAGACCAACCTGGTGTCTGCAGAACTTTAACATTGCAACCCCTGTGCCGGGGATCGAAGCTCCAACCATGGGGCCTGTGGACTCTAACATCGTGAAGCCCGCGGTCTCTGGTAAAAATAGGCTGACTCGGGAGCTCCATGCCGCGTAGTTTCAACCGCCCCGACGGTGGCTTCGATCGTTATCTGCGGGGGCTTAGATCGCCCCGACTGAGGATGGTTTGACTGCCCTGACTGCGGGAAAACAAGAGGAAGTAGATTGAGCTTTATTGCCTCCCATCACAGTGGGGAATGTGGAATCCACTGCGATGGACGTTTATGTTAACTTTTATGTGGTTATGTACCTTGTTGTTTTCCACTTAGTATGGCTGTATAGTAACTCAAATTTCACTGTACCTGATTTGGTACTTGTGACAATAAACTGACCTTGAAACCTATCCATGTTCTCCAGAGATGCTGCCTGACCCGTTGAGCTGCTCCAGCACTTTGTCTCTATCTTTGCGGATGACATATCTTGCCTCGTGCTCACAACCACAGTGTGAATCATGTCTGTGGCTGTTGAGTGACTCCTGTTGGTAGGCCCAACACAACTGTGCAAGAAAGTACAGCAGCCTCAGAACAATTACATCTAGGATCAAAAATAGCTTCTTCCAATCAACCATCAGGATCTTGAACCACCCAACTCAACCCTAACAAAAACCCTACCCACCAAAATACTACAGACTTTGTAGACTGTTTGCACTATTACGTTTACACTATTATGTTCTAGTTAGCTGTATAACTGATAATTTGCTGTAAGTAACTCAGCGGGTCAGGCTTCATCTCTGGAGAACATGCCTATCTTAGCTCTCCGAAGATGCTGCCTGACCCTCTGAGTTACTATAGCATGTTGTGTTTTTTTATTTGTAAACTGGCAACTGCAGGTCCTTGTATCAACTTAAGTGATCATTTACTGGATTACTGAAGATTTATTTGTAGATTTATTTATTGAGTTGTTGCATTTATGTGCCTGTAAAAGGTGCAGCAAGGAGAAATTTAATTGTTCTGTTCTTTGTGCATATGATAATTATTAATTAAACAGACATCATGAACAAAAATATTCACTGAGGAAGTCAAAATGAATCTTGAACTCCTCCTTCATATCTCCTCACCTCAGAACTGCTGAGGATATGTCAGTCTATGCAGAGGAGTTAATTTGTTGCTAGGGTTGGATCACTGTGGTTTTATATCAATCAATTTAATTTCCTTAGCATTTACACTACAAATCTCCCTAAAGGATCTACAAAAGCTACTGAGTGACTGGATTAACCTATCCTTGCAATTATCGAAGAATAAATCTGACAACTAAATTATGAGCTAAAAAGTCTTTATTTATCTTAGAATCATAGTTGTGAAGTCTTAACTATTGAATACGCAAGTAATTAATAGATGAGGTAAATTAGTGAAATTAGCACAATGCCACAATGACATTCTACTTACAATGTAGCAATTCAGGAGTACTTTGTTGCTGACTATAAATTTATAGCCAAGGTCAATGTCAGAGATGGATATAAAGTGGTCAGGTTAATTGACTTGGATAGCTACTCATTACAGAGCCTGAAATTCAAGCATATTGAACTATGCTCTGAAACTTATATGACCAGCGAGCTACAGGGGGAGTGTGACTGAGCTTTAGGGAGAGGTTGAGCAGGTTAGGACTCTATTCCTTGGAGCGCAGGAGGATGAGGAGTGATACATAGAGGGGTACAAAATAATGAGAGAAATAGACCGGGTAAATTCATAGATTCTTTTGCCCAGAGTTAGGGGAATCGAGAACCAGAAGACATAGGTTTAAGGTGATGGGGGAAAGATTTATTAGGTACCTGAGGGGTAATTTTTTCATACAAAGTGTGGTGGGTGAATGGAACGAGCTGCAGGAGGAAGTAGTTCTGGCAGGTACTATCGCAATGTTTCAGAAACATTTAGAAAGGTACATGGATATACAGGTTTAGAGGGATAAGGGCCAAATGCAGGCATGTAGGACTAGTGTAAATGGGACATGTTGGTTAAAGTGGGCAAGTTGGGACAAATGGCCTCTACCCATGCTTCTTTGACCATGCCCTTATTGTCTGCTGTGGATGTATACTTTACCATTCAGCTAAGCTTCACCAGATGGTGGAATAATCTTCCTGAGATGTTGCATAATCATCATGAGAAGTGCTCTGTTCACTTTGGATGAAATCACCCTCAGCGCCAGTAAGAGACACAAACAATCTCCCAGATGTACTGCAGGACACAGGATCCTAGGGGGTAGAGGAACTGAAAGAAATTTTCATTAGGCGAGAAATAGTATTCGGTAGGCTAATGGAACTGAAGGATGATAAATCCCCTGGGCCTGATGGTCTGCATCCCAGGGTCCTCAGGGAGGTGGCTCTAGAAATAGTGCACACATTGGGGATCATTTTCCAATGTTCAATAGATTCAGGATCAGTTCCAGGGGATTGGAGGATAGCTAATGTTATCCCACTTTTCAAGAAAGGAGCGAGAGAGAAAACGGGGAATTACAGACCAGTTAGCCTGACTTCGGAGGTGTGAAAGATGCTGGAGTCAATTATTAAAGAGGTAATAATGGGGCATTTGGATAGCAGTAAAAGGATTACTCCAAGTCAGCATGGATTTATGAAATGAAAATCATGCTTGAACTAATTTTCTGGAATTTGTTGGGATGTTACAAGTAAAATGGATGAAGGGGACCAGCGGATGTAGTGTATCTAGACTTTCAGAAAGCCTTTGATAAGGTCCCGCATGGGAGACTGGTGATTAAAAGTAGAGCACATGATATTGGGGGTAGGGTGTTGACGTGGATAGAAAATTGGTTGGCAGACAGGAAGCAAAGAGTAGGAGTAAACGGGTCCTTTTCAGAATGGCAGGCAGTGGCGAGTGGAATGACGCAAGGCTCAGTGTTGGGGCTGCAACTGTTTACCATATATATTAATGATTTGGAAGAGGGAATTAGGAGCAACACTAGCAAGATTGTGGATGACACAAAGCTGGGTGGCAGTGTGAACTGTGAAGAGGATGTTAGGAGGTTGCACGGTGACCTGGACAGATTGAATGAGTGGGCAGATGCGTGGCAGATGCAGTATAATATAGATAAATGTGAGGTTATCCACTTTAGCGGCAAAAACAAGGGGGCAGATTATTATCTCAATGGGGTTAGGTTAGGTAAGGGGGAGGTACAAATAGACCTGGGTATCCTTGTACACAAGTCACTGAAATTTGGCATGCATGTACAGTAGGCAGTGAAAAAAGCTAATGGAAGGGTTTCAGCCCGAAATGTTGCCTATCTCCTTCGCTCCATAGATGGTGCTGCACCCGCTGAGTTTCTCCAGCATTTTGTGTACCCCCAAAGCTAATGGAATGTTGGCCTTCATAACAAGAGGATTTCAGTATAGGAGTAAAGAGGTTCTTCTGAAGTTGTACAGGGCTCTGGTAAGACCGCATCTGGAGTATTGTGTACAGTTTTCGCCTCCTCATTTGAGGAAGGACATCCTTGTGATTGAGGCAGTGCAGCGTAGGTTCACGAGATTGAACCCCGGGGTGGCGGGACTCTCATATGGAAAGATTGAAAGGAATAGGCTTGTATTCACTGGAGTTTAGAAGGATGAGGAGGAATCTTATAGAAACATATACAATTATAAAAGGACTGTACAAGCTAGATGCAGGAAAAATGTTCCCAATGTTGGGCGAGTCCAGAACCAGGGGCCACAGTCTTAAAATAAAGGGGAGGCCATTTAAGACTGAGGTGAGCAAAAACTTTTTCACCCAGAGAGTTGTGAATTTGTGGAATTCCCTGCCACAGTGGAGGCAAAATCACCGGATGGATTTAAGAGAGAGTCAGATAGAGCTCTAGGGGCTAGTGGAATCAAGAAGGGAGATATGGGGAGAAGGCAAGCACGGGTTATTGATAGGGGACGATCAGCCATGAATGGCGGTGCTGGCTCGAAGGGCCGAATGGCCTCATCCTGCACCTATTTTCTATGTTTCTATGTCTTGAATGAGGTAGATAGTAGCTCAGGCCTGTTCTCTAGTTGTTGGTAAAATGGTTCAGTTGCCTGATAATTGCTGAGAAGAAACTGTCCCCAAATCTGAAGGTGTGTGTTTTTACACTTCTATACCTCTCGCCTGATGGGAGAGGGGAGAAGAGGGAGTGACCGGGGTGTGACTCATCTTTGAGTCCCAGAGCTAATGTCTGAATAGTAGTGCTTAAAACACTACCTTGTTTGTCTCTAACTTGCAAAGAAATCTATAACATTTTACTGGCCAATTTAAGTGAAATATACCCAGGCCTTTCTGTCACAGTTACATAAAACAGACTCCAAATGAATCATGCACAGATGCCCAATTTGAGCAAATTACCTGGTTACAGAATCCTTCTCAAGTCTTTTATAGCAAAGGGCTTGCACTGTAAACCACCTGGGAATGATCCTTGGGATTATTGGGTTAACATGTGATGAGCATTTGACAGCAGTTTCGCAGCAGTTTTGAAGGATGATGCGGGAACCCATTGAAACTTCCCGTATATTGACAGGCCTGGATAGAGTGGATGTGGAGAGGATGTTTCCACTAATGGGAGAGTCTAGGATCAAAGGTCATAGCCCCAGAATAAAAGGACGTAGCTTTGCAAAGGAGATGATGAGGAAATCTCTGGAATTCATTGCTACAAACGGCTGTGGAGGCCAAGTCGGTGCATATTTTTAAGGTGGAGTTTGATAGATTCTTGATCAGTACATGTGTCAGGGGTTATGGGGAGACAGCAGAATGGGGCTGAGGGAAAGATAGATCGGACATGATTGAACGGCGCAGTACACTTGATGGGCTGAATGGCCTAATTATGCTCCTATAACATGAATTTACGAACTTATCAACCCAAATTAAGACATTATGCTTCTATTAACATGACACTTTTGAACCTCTGGTCATAATTATTTATTTTTCATTACTGATAAGAAATATTTGTGAGCTCTATCTCTTTCTTCGCTTTACATTCGATTTGAACCCAAGTTGCTTGAGCACATAAGCCAAGACGATCCTCAAGGAATTTCTCACACAAATCTTTCATAGGAAGATGAACAGAAAATGAAAACAAAAGGGAAAAGGCAAAGAAAAAGAAGAACAGGATGAAGAAAAAGAAAAAGAAAAAAGAAACAAGGTAAAACAAAGCAAAAGGAAAATAAAAACATAAAGAAGAGGAATTACAAGAGCTGTCGTATTATTTCAGGACTAAAAGGCACGTATACCAAGGCTTTACACTTCTAACAATAAGGAAAATATTGTAACCATTTAAAATAATTGAAACTCTCCCTAACTTTCATAGTTTCTTTATATTCACATGTTTAATAACATATTTTAATGAAAAGTGTCAAATTGAATGTGAATTATTATTAAGTTTAAACATTGTACAGATTTAGAGGAAACCCATGACAATTTATCACTTTAAATTCCATTATACTGGTAACATCCTTCCTTACATTGCCTTGAATTGCGTGTACTTGGGATGTATTATAAATGCAATCTCATCGCCATCCCACCATCACGATTTGGAACGACCCTGGAACTGCATTCATTTGACAATAACATTGCCAGGATGCCATCTACTGGGACCCCAAGGACCCTGGCAATAAAGTGGGCCATGCACTTAAGCACAGCTGGATTAGCAAAAGGCAACGAATTAAGTATATTTTCAGTTGCTGCAGAAGTGTAAAGGCAGCATTACACTTGGTTTACATTTTGCTGCTTGTGGTATTAAGTTTCGAAAAATATCATGGACAAGAAATTTGCAAAATCACATCTATGTACTTGATAGTTATTAAATTCTACAATGGGAGGCACAGCTGGTAGGGCTGTTCAGCGTCAGAAGCCCGGCTTGAATCCAAACCTCGAGTTCTGTCTGTGTGGAGTTTGCACAATCTCCCTATTACTTCATGGGTTTCCTTCGGGTGCTTTGGTTTCATCCCACATCCCAAAGGTGTGTGGCCTTGTAGGTTAAATGGCCTCTGTAAAACTGCCCCACATGTGTAGAGAGTGGATGAGAAAGTGGGAAAACATAGAACTACTGTGAACAAATGATTAATGGTCGCCGTTGACTCGGTGGGCCGAAGGTTCTGTTTTCATGCTGTATCTCTAAACGAAAATAAGTCTTATCAAAAGAAGCAAATAATTATCTTATTCCTCTCAGTTATTTTCAACATTTCATTCACATCAATGACAGATGGGTAACATACCTATGAATGATCCACCTGGTATTCTGAGCAGCAATACTGGGCTTTATCATATCAATTACTGGCTGAAATATAGTTTTTGTACAGTGGAATGTCACTCTGCATTTTCCTTTGGTGAATTGTTGGCGCAAAGTGAAATATTAAGGCAGAAGCACTTCAAATGCAAATCACACTATGCAGCATTCTTGGTAGAATTCAGTATAATATAAACATTTAATGATTCCATTTCCGTCTTTACAATGAACACAGTGCCTGTAATAAAAAAAAAGAGAACTACAGGCTGAAAGGAACCAGATACACCAGGGATTATTGAGGCTGGTCTACAGAAAAATCAAGACGCAGAATTGAACAATATCTAATTCATTTAGAAAAGATAGTGAAGGGAAAGGAACAGATGGAGTAACTTTGCTCAAGATAGCATAAAGTCCAGCAGAAGAAAAAAAATAAAGAGGTGTCAATAAATCAGAAATACAATCCACATGGATCAATTTGAATGGTAATAAAATATTAATCGCACTAATGCGGATGACGTTTATCTTTGGATCACAAAACAGTGGATGGAAGGTGGAACATAGCTTAGTTATGATGCCTGCCTCAGTAATGGCCTGGACTCACGACAACGTACCCACCGCCACAACAGATTGACAGCACATGCACAACATTTAAAGTATTGTGTTCAGTTCTGGGCACCATGTTTTATAGGAAAGATGTTGCGAAGCTGAAAATAGTGCAGTGAAGATTTACGTTGATGTGAGATTAGTGTAGAAGGGGCACGTTGGTCAGCATAGGTAGGCTGGGCCAAAGGGCCTGTTTCTGAGCTGCCAGAGGAGGTAGTTGAGAATTTTGTGATGCTTAAGAAAAATTTTGAGAGGTAAGTGGATAGGACAGGTTAAGAGGGATATGGGCCAAACACAGGCAGGTGGGACTAGTGTAGATAGGACATGTTGGCTGGTGTGAGCAAGTTGGGCTGAAGGGCCTGTTTGCACACCATGAGGATTAAAACAAATTGAAAAAATGGCATAAATAAATAAATAGCACTACTGAGTGGTCACATAATCATATAAGGAACAGTAGCTGGAGTAGACATATACCATGTGGCATGAAGGGGATAGATAGGGTGAAAGCACAGAATCTTTTACCCAGGGTAGGGGAATTATGTCCGCGTTTGGTTCATATCCCTCTAAACATTTCCTATCCATGTACCTGTCCAGGGTAGGGGAATTAAAAACCAGAGGACATTCGTTTAAGCTGAGAGGGCCAAGATTTAATACGAAGCAGAAGGGCAACCCTTTCGCTCAGAAGGTGGTGTGTATATGGAAGAGCTGCCAGAGTAGGTCATTGAGTATATACTATAACAGTATCTGAAATAAACGTAGACAGAAGCAGGGAAAGAAAAGATTTAGAGGGATTTGGGCCAAATGGAACAAGATGACAACTGATCTTTCACATGCCTGCATTTGTCCATATTCCTTGATTCCCTTAATATCCAAGAGTCTACCAATCTTGGTTTTGAATGAGCACTACACTGTTCTCTGCATGAAGACATCTTTATTTATTTCTGTTGTCAAAGCCTGATCCTTGTTTTAAGACAACAACCCATTTCTTGAGACACAGCATCTGCCCTATGAGTATTAGGTAGGTTTCAATAAGATCACCTTTCATTCTTCTAAATTTTGGAGTATATGGATCCAATCAGATTACTCTTTACCCATCTTCCCAGTCCAGGAATCGTTCTGGTGAAGCTGCAATAGAGTCCAGCTATCACAAATATATTCTTAGATTGAGAAGCAACTACTACATATGCAATTCAATATGCACTTGAATTGAGGTGAGGAGGAATTTCTTTAGTCAGAGGATGGTGAATCTGTTGTATTCATTGCCAAAGATGGTTGTGGAGCCCAAGTCTTTGGGTATTTTTAAAGCGGAGATTGGCAGATTCTTAATTAGTAAGGGTGTCAAAGATTATGGGGAGAAGGCAGGAGAATGGGGTTGAGATGGATCAGGCTTGATTGAACTCGTTGGGTCAAATGGCCTAATTCTGCTCCTTTGACATGAATTTATGAACTCAATGAGCTCATTTTGAGCTCTCTATTATTTTGGTAAGGCTGAACCATTTGCATTCTTAAATCTTGCTGGATCTGCATGTACCTTATAGTGATTCTCATGAAATGTGCTCCACAGGTAATGTCAACTAATTTACCTCTGTCTGGAATTAGCTCATTCTTGAAGAATCGATGTAAGCAGGAAAAAAATCTTGCAACACCAAACATTCCACGCCTTATACCCGTTAGCAAACTCAAAGCTCAAAAAATTTGTGCAACACCCAGTGGAAATCAATAGCAAATGATCTGAAAATAGTTGATGACCTCTATAAACATCAGTGTCAACTGCAGATGGAACACATATTCAGCAGTGCAGGTAGGAAAGATTAGACTCGAAGGGCTGAATGCACCTATTTTTCTATGTTTCTATGTTTTTTTTTCTATTAACAACCTACACACTTGAGCTCCAAAATGGCTGTGCAGGCTTCAATTCAACAGACTTGTGCCACAAATGTCTCTGCATATACAATTTATGCCATTTTGAAACCAATTCAGTTTCTGCAGCAACGACAGTTATTGGTTACAAAAATGAAATCATAAAACCCGAGATTTTCAATGTTAGATTGGTACCAACAGGTCACATTGGGAGTGTGGAGAATGAGGAAGCTGCTGACAGAAGGAATGTATGAGACATACGGTGCTGATTGATTTGAAAGATGCTTGAATAATGAAGGGAATAGGGGATTTCGCTGATAGAGTTAGATGAGGAAAGGCAGGTGTAGGCTTGTGCAAATATTGTTTGGCTGAATATTTATTCTAAGTAATTTTACGCGTAGACCAATGCATAAACAAAAACATGGTTGAAAATCATTTTATATAGTATGCATAACTGCATTTTCCATAGCGGCAATGAGTTTTTTTCTATGATCTACTTGGGAATACACCAAGCATAATTCCTAATGAATCAAATTTTAATCATGGTGATAAAATCAAAAACTGGTGGAACTACTTAGAAGTTAAAACAGTAACTATGGAGAGCAAAACAAAGTTAATATTTCATGTTGATAAAACATACTTCTGAAAGGTCACAAACTGAAAACATTCATTCTATTTCTATCTCCACGTATGCTGCCTGACCTGCTGAGTTTTTCCAGCATTTACTATTTTATCTTAGATCCTCTGTAGTTATTTGCTATATCCTGTGAAGCACCATGAACATAGAAAGAACGATACACTTCCTGGACAGGTGATATTACTCGCAAATCTGAATGTATACAGCTTGTGCCGTACGTCAAACAGTGGCGTAGCTGGTAGAGCTGCTGCCTCACAGTGCCAGAAACCCAGGTTTGATCCTAACCTTGGGTGCTAATGTGTGGAGATTGCATGTTCTCACTGTAACCGTGCGGGTTTTCTCCCACATCCAAGAGATGTGCAGGTTTGTGGGTCAATTGGCCTTTGTAAATGGCTTCTTCTGTGTATTCTGTACTAACCAGGGGATTGTGTTTATGTATAGGGATAGTCTTGCTGAACGGTATGCAAATAAAGTATTTCACTGTACCTTGGTACAAGTAATAATTTAAAAAATCCATTGAACCATTGAGGTTTACCAATGACCTGTTGTGGACAAACCGCATTGATACGATAGCCAGGAAGGCACAACAACACCTTTACTTCCTGAGAAGGCCATAACTCCAATGATTCATACATACTTGCAAAGATGCACTATAAAAAGCATACTGTTGGGTTGCATCAATGCTTGGTTTGGGAACAGCTCTGCCTAAAACCGTTTAAAAAAAAATGCAGAGAGATGTAGATGTAGCCAAGTTCATCACACAGACCAGACTTCCCACCATTGACTTCATCTACACTTCATGCTGCCTCAGAAAATCTGCCATCATAATCAGACTTGTTCCATCCTGGTCATTCCTTCTTCTCCTTGCTCCCAACTGGCACATGGTACAGGAGCTTCTAAATGCGCACTACCAGACTTAGTAATAACTTCTTCCCCTCTGTTAGCAGGCTTCTTCTATAAGTTAGGGCATTCTCCAAATCACCACTACCCCATTAAGGACATTAGACTTTGTCTATGGAACTGGTGTACTACAATGTTGAGGACTATATTCTTCACTCTGTATCATGCACTTAACTCTATTTTGTGTACTTGAGTTTGACTTGATTGTAGTTATGTATAGTATTATCTGATCTTATTGGATAGCATTCAAAACAAAGCATTTCACTTTACCCCGGTACACGTGACAATCATAACCCTAAACCTAACTAATATGAACAGATGAACGATGGTCCACATGGACTTGGAGGGCCAAAGGGCCTACTTCCATTTTTAAAAAGGCATAGAGTGGTGGAGTAACTCAGTGGGAACACGCAGCATCTGTGGAGAACATGGATAGGTGGCGTTTCTGTTTGCATTCCGTCATTTTCAATCAATCAAAAATGAAGGATTAATGCAAGAAAGAGAAAATACTAGAAAATAGTGATTTTTCTAGTGTTGGGAAAATCTATGTTCTCTAGCCTGCAGCAGCTGATCCTTCAACCAATGCCAGAACCATCTCATGCTGCTACATGTCACTTGGATTTAAAAGTGGTTGAAAACTATGTCCTTTAATCTTTCCTTCTGACTGCTTTTGTTTCCTTGCACCTATCTACATCTCTGAAATATATATTTTTTCTATATAAAGCCTGCTAAGTAAATACATCTTATTAAAATTATAATTCAGGACATTTGCTTCATCTGAATGTTATGTCCCTCAAATAATGCTACAACTCAAAAAATATTTAAGTTAATCATTGAAAATGCAATCAGGTGTAAAAGACATTGGATGCCATTAAGTAACTGGGAAGAATGTTTTCCGCTCAGGACAATGATAAAGCCATGAAAGTGCTGGAGTAATTCAGCGGCTCCGGCAGCATCTGTGGAGAACATGGATAGGTGGCGTCTCCGGTCGAGACCCTTCTTCAAACTCAAGACGAAGAAGGGTCTGAAAGGTTTCGACCCGAAACGTCACCTATCCATGTAGTCCAGAGACGCTGCCTTGCCCGCTGACTAACTCCAGCACTTCGTGCCCTTTTGTGTATTAACCTGCATCTACAGTTCCATGCTTCGACATTGACAAGGCCATGTTTTATCTAGCCCCCACAGTAAGGCCAAGGGTGTGGGCAAAACCGGACTCTAAAAATCACACCAGGTTATGTAGTTCACGAAGCAAAAGTCTTCCATCATCACTGACACTTCATTTGCCATCGGCCCGCTGCCGTAACACTTGGACAAGCTCAGTCCTTGCACCTTCCAGTGACACACCTGCTGGATGCTGGGCATATGGCGAAATGGGAGTGCGGTGCCAGCTCTGACTCAGTGTGCCTCTGCAACTCGACCACCTATCAATCCAGAACAACGCCAGGGAAACTAGCCTCCAGTGGGACACAGCGCAGCGCACTCACAAATCGCTCCTCCCCCACCCAAAAAAAAATGCCTTTTCTGTTCTTCTTCAGACGGCGTGCAGATCAATCTGCTTGGGAACAGCGGGGTTGAACTGCCCTCGGCTCCAAAGCTGGGGCACTAACCAGCCACCCACACTGCCAGACAGAGCAGGCAAACAACTGCACAGAATCCAAACAATGCTTCTGCAAAGCGTTACACCCTCGGCCACAAGTATCTCTCTCTCACACACACGCTCACTTGCCTTACCTTTCTATACACCAGCATGTTGGGCGATTCATCCGCTGTCCCGTTGTTACTAGCGTTCTGCCCATAATTATTTCCTTGCGCCATAGCAAGATGTTCCCCGGGTTCCTGAAACAAAAAAAAATCTTATTTTTATATCACACTTTTTTACTATGATTAAAATGCTGGCAACCAGTACAGAGGAGTGCGGGCACCCTTGCAACAAATGAAATAGCAGCAGATATCAAATGCTGTCGCTGCAAAAGGGCATCACAATACAGGGGGAAGGGCGAGGGGAGGGGAGGGGAATGAGGCCACCTGAGGTAAACTTAGATCCTAAACCATTTATAATTTCACGACTGCCGCTTTAGAGGGTGACAGCGCGACCACTGCAAAGGCAATCCTCACCCCCGATTCCTTTCTGTGAAGGCAACGCTTGCTGAAAGAAATGGAAAGCGCGAAGGGACAAACCAAGCCAGTGCACTATAATGCAGCAGATTGCAAAACAAAATCATCAAAATAGCATTGCAAGTGTTCATTCGCTGCACGGTGCCTTGTGTTTCCTCGCCAAAAAAATATATATACTCCTGCCGTTTGCATTGCGAGTGCGTGCAGCAGGGTGTATCGTCAGTCCGGTGGGTTGTGTGGCGCTGGGGTGCTACATGCAGTCCATGCGGTACATTCAAGCTGTCACTCCCAGCACCTTACAGGCACTCGGCTTCTTTCGCACAGCGAGCAACGCGGTCAGCACCACGGACAGCGAGCTACAGACCCGGCCAGCGTGCACTCAGCGCTCACCCTAGTCAATGCAAACAACTCCAGCGCCCGGCGTCGCTGCCAAACGCTTTGATTCCGCCTTTTCCCAGAGAATTGGATAACGAGCCGCTTAGATTTACCTCAAGCACAGAGCACTGCACGATAACAGCCAAAAGTCCTGATCTCTGCAACGCTTCCACCCGATCCCGGCCTCAGACAATTCATTTGCGATTTGCAGCGCGGAGGGCAAGGCTTGATATTTATGTATCTTTTTTGCTTTGCTTTCTCTCCCACCCTGCGTCCCTCTAGTCAGCCTTGCTCCAGGAGATGTGTTGCAGCGCGCGCTCCCTGCTGGGGCTCGCGCTCCCCGCGCGCGTTCACGTGGCCGACAGCAAGCGCGCGCGCCCGCGCTCCAGGTCTCCGGGCTCGTCCGCGGCCGCGGATCGGGACAGATAAACAGCGCAGAGCGTATCCCCGCTCCTAGCACCGTTGCTTTCTTAAAGCTACAGCCCACTAACCACAGATTTCGTACGGAACGCAAGCATGGGTATATATTTAAAAAAACAAAGCTCCTCAACTGCCACCAGTTGTACAAAACTCCAATATATTTTTTTGCACATTCAATTCTTGATCGTCAAGAATTCAATCTTCATTACTATCACTTGTTGAAGGTCGAAGGTTCTGGATGATAGAAACATAGAAACATAGAAAATAGGTGCAGGAGTAGGCCATTCGGCCCTTCGAGCCTGCACCGCCATTCAATGTGATCATGGCTGATCATCCAACTCAGTATCCCGTACCTGCCTTCTCTCCATACCCCCTGATCCCTTTAGCCACAAGTGCCACATCTAACGCCCTCTTAAATATAGCCAATGAACTGGCCTCAACTACCTTCTGTGGCAGAGAATTCCAGAGACTCACCACTCTCTGTGTAAAGAATGTTTTCCTCATTTCGGTCCTAAAGGAATTCCCCCTTATCCTTAGACTGTGACCCCTTGTTCTGGACTCCCCCAACATCGGGAACAATCTTCCAGCATCTAGCTTGTCCAACCCCTTAAGAATTTTGTAGGTTTCTATAAGATCCCCCCTCAATCTTCTAAATTCCATCGAGTACAAACCGAGTCTATCCAATCTTTCCTCATATGAAAGTCCTGACATCCCAGGAATCAGTCTGGTGAATCTTCTCTGTACCCCCTCTATGGCAAGGATGTCTTTCCTCAGATTTGGAGACCAAAACTGTACGCAGTACTCCAGGTGTGGCCTCACCAAAACCCTGTACAACTGCAGTAGAACCTCCCTGCTCCTATACTCAAATCCTTTCGCTATGAATGCTAACATACCATTTGCTTTCTTCACTGCCTGCTGCACCTGCATGCCTACTTTCAATGACTGGTGTACCATGACACCTAGGTCTCGTTGCATCCCCCCTTACCTAATCTGCCACCATTCAGATAATAATAGATGATCTTGTCCCACGCTGTATGGCTCCATGGCTATGACTCTATGTGCCTTCTGGCGGCCTAAGCCGTGGAGTTCCTTTCCCACTCTTCTCAGTCATTACAGTTCCTTTCCCTCTCCTCTTAGTCCTCTTAGATTTTTGTGATCTCCTCCACCAGCTCCTAAATGAGTGAAGTTCGGAGAGACTAGGTGTCAAAGGATCCCCAAGCGTTAGTAGGCATGTCCAACAGTAGTTTAGAAGGCCAATGACATGTTGGCCTTTATTGTTAAGAGTTTGGAGTTTAAAAATATGGAGGCTGCCAACGTTGTGGTGAGTTGTGAGTGACAAATTGTGAGAGACCAAGCCCTGGGGAGCATAGCGACCGAGGTGGGGGGGGGTGTGGGGGTGTTGGTACAGAGCTTTTGCATTTTTCAGCTTGAAATTGAGCAATCTGGTGCATACTGTAGCGAGCCTTTTAACTTACACTTGAATGCAATATTTATGCTTTAAATTGGATTAGCTATGAATAAGGTTAGGCTAAATTACATTCATAATTACATTCCACAGTAGAGCCAGGCTCTGATCAACAGGTGCAGCACATGAATGATCTGAGTATATTAATGTATGGAAATTAAATTATAATCAAACACTTGGCCCATGTTGACCAACCTGGGTCTCACTGCACATCTGGTACTACTCCTGACCCTGACTCCAGTTGCATACCTTCTCCCATTCTTGACCCCGAGTCCAGCCTTATACATAACCCCCTATTGTACCCTGATCATAGCTGCTTACCTGCTTAGGTTCCCAGTGCTAAACACTCCCATTGTCCCAGCTTTGACTGCACAACTAATACTATTACAGACCTTGAGTCTGGATGCACACTTGGCCTTGCTCCTAGCCTCTCTGCACGGACAATATATCTGGCCCACACATAAAGCCCCATATCTGACCCCCTGGATCAACCTATTACTTTCAAGTCCACACGTGCTTATCTAATGCGGTAATCTTTTATGGGGCACTTCACGGACCAAATTTTGTATAACAAAATTTGCTACATCCATTGGCTTCCTTGTTATCTAACATGCTAGTTACTTTGTCAAAGAAGTCATCAATTGTTTGAACACAATTTCTCATCCATAAAATTATACTCACTCAGCTGTATAAGTATTCTGTTACAATTTCCTTCATTTTCCTACCAAACTGTCCTGAAGTCATTTTCATCCCCAATATTTTCAGTATTTTGCTGTCTTCCGAAATGCAAAGTCCAATAACTATTTAAGCATTTAAGCAATATTATTCTATTAAATGTGATCTTGAGAGTACATCATATTTTCTGTGGTATTCATAACACAACAATGATAAAAAAAAGATCTTTGTTTTGATTGCACTGACCAACATGCATAATAATAATAATAAACTTTATTTCTGACTCAAGGTGCAGACAAGGGACAACATTACATAAAAATGCATTGCATATTAAAAAATATCATAAAGTACATATAAAATCTTAGTATATCACTTATAAAAGCATCATAAATTATATATTAAAAAAAACCCCACAATACATGAATTAAAATCCAGAATAAAAGAATGATCAATGTCGTACAACGAGACAACGATACCAGTGTCTTCACAGCTGGCATTTGTAGCGTGTAGTGCTAAACCTTATGTTTGACAAGGCCACAATAATTACATTTTTAGAGTAATTTATCCTGCAAATGAATTTATACATATGATTTCTTAGGATACCTTCTTAAGTACTGACTCCTGCAGCCACAAACATGTTATTAGCACTACACCATCTAGGTTTCCTTAGCAGTGTTCTCATGTCATCATTATATGACACCTTTAGTCTCTGCAAACTTGTCTTTCCATAGTTCGACCACAGGTGTGCAGTATAGAGTGGTGTGCAATGTGCTCTAAATAGCGACATCTTCACCACATCGGCACACACACCAAACTTACGCAAGAGAATATTCGCCTGTACATACCGCATGCGTCGTTGTCTATAAATATCCTCATCATCTGTCATTTGTTCTGTAATAAAATGCCCTAGATATTTTACCTTATTACAGACACTAAGATTATTATCAGACAATTTTAAATCAGGAAATTTTAGACATTTATCCCCTTTGGTTCTACAGATCATAACATCACTCCTACAAGCATTATATTTAATATCATGTTCCACATCATACACAGAACATATAGTAAGGTGCTGCTGTAGACCAGCACTAGATGGACTAAAGACCACAACATAATATGGTTCACTAAAATATTACTAATCATGCAGCCAGTATTACATGCTTTCAATTGTTTGGACAGATCATCAATATAAAGATTAAAAAGGACTGGGGACAAAATTCCTCCTTGTCTAACACCATTGCTTACCCCAAATGGGGCTGTGACCTTATTGCCCCATTTTATTTGCATAGTCTGGTGGGCATACCAGTAGGCCAGAATTCTCACAATGTATTTAGGCACCCCTCTTTGTCTTATTTTAACAAACAGCTTTCTGGGATTAACAGGATCAAAGGCTTTGGAAGCATCAATAAAGCACAAGGATTGACGAGTTTACAATCTCCTGTAGGGCATATATGCATAAGTCAGTGCCATGTTTAGCTTTAAAACCAAACTGGTTATCTGTGGAGTTAACAAACTCATTTATTCTATCCAGCCGAACTCTTTCCATAACTTTTGACAATATGCTAGCTAAAGCTATGGGCCTGTAAATATTTAGGCTACCTACTTTACCAGCTTTGTCCTTAATGTATAATTATGTAATTATGTATAATTATTATATAATACATAACGTGTAATATAATAATATTATAATATATATAATAATGTGTAATATAATACATTATTATATTACAATTAATATGTACCGAGAGCAATTTTTTGTTCCAATGCTCCCCATTCCCAATTACTTTTACATTGAAGTGATTGAAATCCAACTGAAGTTTAAATGGCATCAGAAATATAAAACCTCCAGGATGGATGATATTCATTATGTGGTTGGTTGGGATCAGTATCAGCACAATTACTATATTAAACTTTGAATCTTCAGATTTCCTGGTTCAAGCTAAAACTAAAGACAAATAATAATCTCCTCACACATTCCCCTGTCGTGGCGGAGGTTGAGGGGAGACCTGATAGAAGTATATAAAATTATGAGAGGCATAGATAGGGTAGACATTAAAAACCTTTTTCCTAGGAGTGAATTGTCAAAGACTAAGAGTGCATAGTTTTATGATCAGAGGAGGAAAATTTAAAGAAGTGGCCAGATATTTTTACACAGAGAGTGATGGGTGCCTGGAACGGACTGCCAGAAGTGGTGGTGGAAGCAGATGTGATAATGACAATGAAGAGGCATTTAGCTAGGCATATAGATATGCAGGGAATGGAGGGATATGGATTACATGCAGGCAGAGGAGATTAACATGGCACAGACATTATGGGTCAAAGGTTGAGTTGAGTTTAGTTAATTGTCGCGTATACCAACATACAGTGAAAAGCTTTTGTTGCATGCTAACCAGTCAGCGGAAAGACAATACATGATCATATTTGAGCTATTCACAGTGTACAGATATGTGATCAAGTGAATAACTTGAATAACGTTTAGAGCAAGATAAAGCCAATAAAGTCCAATCAAAGATAGTCTAAGGGACTCCAATGAGGTAGATAGTAGTTCAGGACTGCTCTCCAGTTGTGTTTGGATGATACAGTTGCTTGATAACGGCAGGGGTTCCTCCTTTGCTGTACCTTATTCCATAGAGTCCAGAAGGATGAACGGTGACCTTATTCAAACATATAAAATCCCAAAGAGGTCTGGCAGTGTTGAGGACAACATGGATCATTCATGGTCATACAAATTCACGGCCTGCTCCTGCTCCTATTTCAATGGTGCTTTATTTGTCACATGTACACCTGCACAGTGCAATTCTGTTTGCACATTTACACATGCAGGCACCACCATATTTTGGCAATATTTCCAAAGTCCAGTCCGCCCACACGCCAGCCTTCTGGAGTAGTTCCCGATCCAGGTAAGCCCAGGCTCCTGCAGGGCCTATCTCCATTGTGTCCAACCTGATTGGCCCACGAACCGACATCCCTCTCCTCGCCTGGCCATCTTTGTGTCCCTGGAACATCTCCTGCAGCCAACCTTGAATGCGCTGGAGGCAATACCCTGGTTCATCCTCCTACCGGCCCTTGCTCCTCGCGTCCAACGTCTCAAGCCGCTCCCTCCCAGTAACAACATCCAACGAGCCTTCAGGTCTTCTGGGCGGGTTCCCGGTTATGTGATCCATCTGTCCGCCCTGTTTCCCGGGTGAAATCCCAGTTCCATGGCCGCGGCACCTCTGGAAGGCCATTTCTTGTGTTCTTGCATTGTAATCTACCATGCATCAGCTTTAGTTCAGCAATGCCATTGTGAAACATGGTGGGATGTTTCACTTTGCTTTATTGGTTGTTTTGTGGATCATTTTAAGTGGTGTTGAACAGTGTAGTTCAAGTGATATTCAATTCTATTAAAACAAAACATAAATACAGGAAATATTCAGCAGGTTAGGGGCCATCTGTGAAGAAAGAATGACACCTGATATTTCCTGAGAACTAGTAACTGTTACATGTGTAAAAAGCCTTTTTTAGCAAGTACAGTGGCAGAAAGGGGTAAGGAAAGATTAGAAGGATGATCTATAATAGAACAATGAGCAATTATAGTGAGATTAAATGAGAACTTACCAGTTTTAAGTTTTTTTTTGTTAATTTTTTTTATTAATTAGAAGCAATTACAGAATAAAAAAGGAGCTTGTTCATTGTTGACATAATAAAAATCATTTTGTTCTTTGTAGTTATACATAATCAGTATTATTTATATTAATGATTGCTTAATAATTGTGCTTCTATATTATTTTTTTCCATTTTTTATAAAGATAGAAAATAGTAGAGAAAGATTAAACAACAAAAAAATATATTAAAAGTTGGGAAAGAATGTAATGTTCTACAGATTTTGCATAGTTGGAGATATATCCCCGTTTTATGAAATGTACTACTTCATCTATTCTTTGATTCTGATTTCAGTCGGGTTCTCGTGCCGAACCCGTTCCAGAGCTTTAAAATCTTCACGTAGTCACTCACGTGACTCCAAAGTAACATAGTAAGATTAAACGAGAGCTTACCAGTTTGAAGTTTGATCTTTATTTTATGAGGAGTTACGTTGAGGGATTACGTGAAGACCCCGCCAGCACGCATGTGCGACATTCTTCAAAGCAGCGGTGTGAAATCACAGATAACAGAAGTTGACTAAATATAGTAAGATAGACCTTTATGATAGAGGGTTGGGTGCGGAGAGCACGTAATCCCACACGCTGCCATAATGACCAATGGAGAAAATATATTAACGTATTCAACCATGAATCGGTTACTGAAAAAACAATGATGCATTTATTAACAAATAATAATAACCCCTAATATTCAGGGTAAAATCATAATACAGAACTTAAAATCGTGTCTGCAAATGTCTCAGGTCTGGCAACGGGTTTATTATAAAATCGTTGAACAGTTATTTTGCGTGACCATCCTGCCGTTGCAAGGACGTGGTCCATGGGAACTTCCAACATTCTCGCTGCCCATGTAGCTGCAGCCCTGGTGGAATGAGATTTAAAAACATCAGTGTCCACTCCTGCTGCACCTAATAGCTGTCTAAGCCATCTCGAAATGTTCTGCATGGACACTTTTTTATGAGGACGTTTATGACTAATTAATAAAGCTATTTCCATGCCTCTTAGGCTTTTGGTGACCTCTAAATAATGTATAGACGGGTCACTATGCATAGACGGAGGTCTATGGGGTATGCTAGGAAATCCAATTTGAGGTCAGACAATCCAGGCCTGTTCTGTTTAAGTAACTCAAATATATAGAAAGTTATTTTATTCTTGGATGTTACCATAGCGTCCAGTCTTAATTTGTGCAGTGACTGGACCCTTTGTGCCGTTACTAGTGCCATCAGCATCACTATTTTGTATGTTAGTTTTGCTAGTGTCAGGGACGTTGCTGGTGCCCAACCCCTGAGCAGAGTTAAGACAATACCAATATCCCAGGTCTGGGAGTACCTAGGCCTGGGGGGATTAGAGTTGAAAACACCCTTCATTTGTTTTGATCCTTGAGGGTGAGATCCAACCCCGTGGTGTCCTAAACCCTGTCCCAGGTAAGATGATAGGGCACTCTTTGCCCAGTTGATGGCACTGTAGCTCAAGCCTTTGTCAAAGTGTAGGCTGGCCAGGAATTCCAGCACATTTGTTATAGTAGCTGTATGGTATGTGATGTTCGCCCTGGTACAGAATATCTCCCATTATCTGATATATGAGAGGTATTGTTTCCTGGTGGACTCTCTGCAAGCTGCCGTGATAATGTTCCTGGTTCGGTCCGACAGTCCAAATTCCAGGAGTGGTCTTTTTATATCCTGCAAATCAACAGATTTATTCTGTCATGGCATGGGTGACTTTCGCCTGTCACAGGATGAACCAATAAACTCGGGCGTTTGGAGATGGGCATACATCGTTCCGAGACCATGTCGAGAACCACAGGAAACCATAACTGAGTAGGCCAGTCGGGTACTACCAAGATACCCGACGCGGAGTCTTGTTGTATTTTCCTCAAGAACCGACTGATGAGGCAGCAGGGGGGAAATGCATAGAAAAACAATTCCCCCCAGTGTAGCGAGAATGCGTCCATCACCATTGCCCCTGGGTCTGGTTCCCATGCAACATATGTTGGTAACTGGTAATTAAGCCTGGATGTGAATAGATCGATATCAGGTGTTCCATACCGAGCTACAATGTCAGTAAATACTTGGTGGTCCAACATCCATTCGGTGTTGTCATTGAATTTGCGTGACCTGGTGTCCGCCACTGTATTGAGCTTACCTGGAAGGTAAGTAGCTGATATCCAGATATTTCTTTCGATGCACCAGTGCCAGATTGTATTGACCAATTCATCACAAGATATCGACTTAATTCCACCCATATGATTAATATATGCCACCATGGTGGTATTATCAATTTGTAGGCGAACATGCAGATGGTGCATGTCCAAACAGTAAGCCCGAAGTCCGTGGAACACTCCCAACATCTCTAGATGATTAATACCCAGTGCTTGAAGTAAAGTTAACTCATATGCATCCCATCCATCACCGCAACTAGAGATGGTATCTGTTGCTCCCCAGCCATGAGCGCTGGCATCAGTTTGTAACACAACTGAAGGTTTGCTGATTATAATGGGATTAGAGCAATGCAGAGTGTTCTTTATCCACCATTGCAACTCCAAAACTGCTTAGGCTCGTAACCGCATTGGCCTGTCAAAAAGGCCAGCATGATGTTTCAGCGCTTCAACCGTTGCCCTCTGTAAATTTTGGTAATGCAAAGGTCCAAATTGTGTGGCTGGGAATGCAGCCATGAGCTTTCCAATCACCCTGGCTGCTTGTCGAATAGATGGTTGACTGATGCAAACAAGGCTGTTGCATGCCTCTATTAAGTCTGTTGCTTTGTCCTTTGGCAAAGTCACTACTTGTGAACAGAGTCAATTGTGAACCTCAAGTAGTCCATTTTCATAGAAGGCGTTAACTTGGATTTATCTGGATGGATGATAAACCCCAGCATTTCAAATAAGAGCTTGGTGGCTGAAACAGCCAATTGGCCAACTCCAGAGTTTTTCCCACAATTGAGATGTCATCCAGATATGCCATGACAATATGTTTCTGTTTTCGGAGAAACGCCAGGGCTGGTTTTAATATTTTAGTAAATAGTCTGGGGGCTTATGTTAATCTATTAGGCAGCGCTTTGTATTGCCAGAGTTGCCCCATCCAGTTAAATTTCAGATATCTGCGGTGACCCTTCTCTATTGGAACTGAATAGTATGCATTTTTTAGGTCGATGCAAGCCATGAAGTATCTTTTGGAAACTAATTGTTTGGCAGTAACAAAAGTTTCCATTTTGAAGTGTGTATACTGCACAAAAGTATTCAGCTGTGTCAAATCAATGTTGATGCGACATTCACCATCTTTTTTGTTTTTTGTGAAAATATTTGACACAAACTTAATGACTCTTTTTTTATGTAACCTCAAAAGTTCTGCATGACCTTCCAATCTTCTTTTTGTGAAAGCACGAACGTTCGGTTAGGTGCATGCTGAACCGGAGGGAGGAGTTTGTGAATTAATTCAATTTTGTACCCCTGGATACTATGGAGTATAAAAGGATCAGAAGTTATTGAACTCCATGCACTCCAAAACAAGTGTAACCTTCCTCCAGCCTGTGAAGAACTTACACACACTAAGTTATGGAAGAAACCAGACCCACCTACCTCCATGGTTACCGGTGGTGCTGTGTTTTCTTCCGTCCTTGTCTCCTGGGGGGTAGAGAAGCTGGGGTGTGGGGTTGGCGCATCTTCCACGAAGGCCGTTCTGGGCCTTGGTCTAAAAAAGACCTTTGTCCTGAACGTACGGCCTTTGAGCTTTCACCAGCTGCTGTCCTTTCGTTGTAGTATCGCGGCTTGTCGGTGGATGCGTAGGGGTGCTGCCGCCGAAGATGCGAGGTCTTGGCAGTGGACGGCACTTTCATTAGCCCGACGGCTCTTGCCTCCTCGTTGAGGTCTTTGACCTGCTTCGGCAGGTTGTCCCCGAACAGTAAAGTAGGCGGCTGCGTGCTGCTGGTCTTGCACAACCCTGCAAATTTGGGGTTTAAGGCAGGTCAGATCACACTCTTACTGAAGCAATTTATTTCAAACTGTGCATTGCAGAAGAGTGCCAGAGCATCTTGTTGTTCTTCCGACATGTCCTTGCCATCAACTGATCTGGCAAATGCAGTTATACCGGAGGCCAGTAGTTTGAGGATCTTTTGTATCTTAATTTCCTGGGTTCTCATGCCAACACCGATGTTTCCCCAGATCGGGTTGTTCACCGCAGGAACATTGAGGGAAACATAGTTCTCTGGTGCTAAGTACTTAGCAGCTGTGTCACTCATGACCTGTTCCTGCAGCTGGTTGGTGGTGAGGTAGTTGATGCTAGCTGCCAGCTGCGGCTGTAACGGCTGTCCCTTTTGCGAAGGCATCGCAAATTTGGAGACCATGCCGAGCAGCTCATGTTGTTCCTGCACCACTAGCACACTGGAAGTGTCTTCAGCCAAACCTCCGTCTTCAGAGTCAGCCCAGTAGTGACTCATTATGCTCCCCTCCGAGGAGAGGGAGACATTTGGCAGCCCTGTAAAAGGTGCTGCCCTGGGTGTCCGAGGAGACCCACATTGACAAGACTCCGTTTGTTGGAGTATGTCACGTTGGAGCAGTTGCTCCATTAACCGCTCCATGCGAGATAAATGGACACTGTCGTTATCCGCAGGCGGGGAATCATCCAGCCCGGACCCGTCCGAGTCTACGGGCTTATCCGACTTTCGAGTGGCCTTACCGCCAGTCCGAGGTACACCTACGGGTTCTGCCGGTGTCAAGTCAGGGGCTGCTGACCGCACGGTTAGCGTCCCAGGTGAAGTCGGCCGCTGCTGACTGCCCGCATTCCCGCGGTAATCCGCAGTCAGTTACGCTGCGGTCCATTTGGACTTCGTCTTGGACTTGTCCATAGTTGTTTGCTCTGTAAAATAAATTATACAGAGCGGCCAAAAAACGACCTCAGAATAGTAAAAACCTACCTCCAGGTCCATTTTAAACCTACCGCTGGAGGAACGATGCTCCCCTCCCGCCTGTCGCTGCGCAATGCGTTAGATGATATGTCGCGCATGCATGCAGGCGGGGTCTTCACGTAGTCACTCACGTGACTCCGAAGGAAAATGGTACAATAGAGTGTGGGCCCACAGAAGCAAAATGCCATTGGATCAGTTACTCCACAATAAATAGGAGATAGACATAAAATGCTTGACTATAGGTGAGTCAAGCAGCATTTCTGGAGAAAAGGAATAGGTGACGTTTTGGGTCCATGGTGCCGTCCTATCAATCCAGTCAATCCCCAATTGTATAAATCAGAGTGATAGATCTTCCTGAATAAAATGTTTAATGGATGAAGATGACGATTAGGTTATGGGTCAGCCATAACCTGGTTGAGTAGGAGACCATACACAAGGGTCTAAATGTGTCCTCCTGTTTCTATGTTCATAAAGCTCCCAGAACTAGTCCACCAAGTTTCCTTTGAATAACTGAAAATCAGTACAGTACCAGTAGTTTGAAAAAGCATACCACCAGAATCAGCATCTTCCCAGCTGTAATCAGGTAATTGAGCAGTCTCTTCATCAGCTAGAAACATAGAAACATAGAAATTAGGTGCAGGAGTAGGCCATTCGGACCTTCGAGCCTGCACCGCCATTCAATATGATCATGGCTGATCATCCAACTCAGTATCCCGTACCTGCCTTCTCTCCATACCCTCTGATCCCCTTAGCCACAAGGGCCACATCTAACTCCCTCTTAAATATAGCCAATGAACTGGCCTCAACTACCCTCTGTGGCAGAGAGTTCCAGAGACCCACCACTCTCTGTGTGAAAAAATTCCTTCTCATCTCGGTCCTAAAGGATTTCCCCCTTATCCTTAAGCTGTGACCCCTTGTCCTGGACCTCCCCAACATCGGGAACAATCTTCCTGCATCTAGCCTGTCCAACCCCTTTAGAATTTTGTAAGCTAGAGTGAGGCCCTCCCATCTACCTCATTAGAGACCTTCGATCTCTCTTTAATTAGACTTGGTTGGACTTCAATGTTATATATTTACACTAGATATTATACCCTTTATCATTTATCTGTGCACTGTGGACGTCTTGATTCTATTCATGTATAGTCTTTACTTTGACTGGATAGTACACGAACAAAAGTTTTTTCCTGTGACAATAATAAACAAAACTAATTTTTTTAGCGATCAACTCCATTATTTCTGAATTCTAAATCTGCATATCAATGCAACCAGAATGCACTCCTTATTAATCACTTCCCTTTTTTATTCTTATTTTATACATTTTTAGGATATGGATGTCACCAGCTAATTCCCAATTGCCATTGAGAAGACAGTAGTGAGCAACCTTCTATTACCTCTCTGGTGAGGATATTCCCACTATGTTATTGGGCAGGGAGTTGCAGGATTTAGATCCAGCAACAATGAAGGAATGTTGAATGTTGTTGGATTAGAGGGTATTATCTATAAAGAAAAGTTAGACAAACTTGGATTGTTTTCTCTGGAGCATTGGAGGATGAGGGGAGACCTGATAGAAGCATGTAAAATTATGAGAGGTACAGATAAGGGGAACAATCCGAATATTTGACCCAGGGGGAAAAGGTTTATAGAAGATGCGCAGGGTAAGTTTTTCACATAGAAACTGGTGGGTGCCTACAACGCACTGGCAGGGGTGGTAGTGGGAGCATGTACAATAGTGATGTTTAAGAGGCTTTTAGATAGACACCCAGATTTGCAGGGAAAGTAGCGACATGGATCACGTGCAGGCAGAGTATGTGAGTTTAACTTGGCATCATGTATAGCACAGACATTGTGGGCTGAATAGCCTGATCTTATGCTGTACTGTTCTGTGGTCTACATTGATATATATGAAGTAGGAAGTCCAATAAGGCCTCTATCACAAAACTTGGCTGCCTTGGACACTGCCAACAGGCTGTGACAGACAAAGTGGCTAATTAGATTGTTGCAGGGCACACAGTGTCTGCGATCAAAGGCATTGATGATAAACCATCTGCGAGGCATTTGTCAGAAAAATAGGAAGGAGAGCAGCAGGTGGAAGGATATGAAAGAAAAGGATAGCTGTGCTGATTGAAGAAAGCTTGGAAGAGTAGCGGTCCAAGGATTAGTGCCCCGCGCTCATTTTGTATTTGGATAATTATTAGAATTCATATGTAGGAAACTCAGCATTGAAATTTGATGATAGCAAAAGAATAAGAGGGTTAACAATAACACAGAAGACTAAAATACTTCATAAAGTTATGTAGATCACAGAGTGCTGGAGTAACTCAGCTGGTCAGGCAGCATCTCAGAAAAATAGGAATAGACAATGTTTCGGGACAACGCCCTTTTCTTAATTTTATGAAGTATTTTTGTCTTCAGATTGAGTCCATAACATTATTTATGGACAGGTTCCTTGAAAGGGCAGATAGAGCTTTATGTTGATATCTCACGGTGGGCGGCATTGTGGCGCAGCCGTAGAACTACTGCCTTACAGCGCCAGAGACCTGGGTTTGATCCTGACTACCGGGTACTTGTCTGTACAGAGTTTGTACATTCTCCCCGTGGGATTTCTCTGAGATCTTCGGTTTCCTCCCACACTCCACAATACGTACAGATGTGTAGGTTAATTGGCTTGGTGTAAACGTAAAAATTGTCCCAAGTGTGTGTAGGATAGTGCTAGTGTGTGGGTATCGTTGGTCGGTGCGGATTCAGTGGGCCGAAGGGTCTGTTTCCGTGCTGCATCTCTAAAACTAAAACTGAAACTAAATCTTTGAGATATATTGAAAGTACTGGCAGGAAAGGTGACATACAGTTAATGGAAAGAGTAAGATATGGTTGAACAGTCGGACCAGACATGTAAAGATATAGGACGGGTTCTGTCTTTGGCAGTTTGGCAGAACAGAACATCCATTTTTTGTGGAAATAACACTTTATTGATTTCAGTGCAAATGCAGGTAAATAAAGCTGTGCAAAGGGCGACCATACTTTGATTACTAGAAACTGAAACATAGCTTCAAGAGTGAAGAAAATAAAGTTACATAACATTGAAAATTGCGAAACTACAATATATTTACTGAAGTCATAGAATTGGGAAGTAGTTCAAAAGATATTTAGAGGGATGCAGCCATACAGCATGGATACAGGTCCTTCAGCCCAACTTGCCCACACCGACCACATTGCCCCAGGTACACTAGTCCCATCTGCCTATCTTTGCTCCATATCCCTCCAAACCTATCATATCCATGTACCTGTCTAAATGTTTCTTAAACATTTTTGCTTATAGTTTAAACAAGATAGAGATGAACAGAGTTTCCTTCTACACTCAGACTCTGCTAACTCATTGCACTCAGGACTTGAGTGATACTGGACCAGTAGATAGAGTGATACAGCAGAGAAACAGGCCTATTGGACCAACTTGCCCACACGGCCAACATGTCCCATCCACACTTGTTCCACCTGCTGCGTTGGCCCATATCCCTCTAAACCTATCTTATCCATGTACGTCTAAATGCTTCTTAAAGGTTGGAACGGACTCTGCTTCAACTACCTCCTCCAGCTGCTCCTTCCATACACCCACCACCTTTTGTGTGAAAAAGTTACCTCTCAGGTTCCTATTAAATATTTCCCCCCTTACATTAAACATATGTCCTCTGGTTCTTGACTTTCCTACTCTGGACAAGAAACTGTGCATTTACCCGATCATTTCCTCTCATGATTATGTACTCCTCTATAAGATCACCCCTCACCCTCCTGAACTTCAAGGAATAGAGTTCAATCTTGTTCAACCTTTCCCTATAGCTCAGGCCCTCAAATACTGGCAAAATCATAAATCTTCTCTGCACCCTTTCCAGCTTGACAACATCTTTCCTATGACATGGGGCCCACAACACATTTTTAAACACATTTATGGGATTTGTTACTGTGATTAGGGAGAGACCAGCTGATTGGGGAAAAGAGTTAGAAGAAATGTTTGGACATAGAAAGTTAATGTGCCAATGGAGAACCCAGCATGTAATGTTTTGTCAATGGGAATAGTCTGCACCATACTTAATGATATCTCTTTAAAGTTATTGGACTGCAGTTTCCGGTTATAAAAAAATAAGACTAACTGGTTCATCCAGTTGATGCAGTCCACATCCACTCACATGATGTCTGTTCCATACATAATACTTACATATTACTTACTGTCCTGGACCAGCCACATCGAAGCAATGGCCAAGAAAGCGCACTACGCTTCTACTTTCCTTAGAAGGCTTAGGAAGTTTGGCATGTCCCCTTCACCTACTCTACAGATGTGCTGTAGAAAGCACCTTATCCCGATGCATCACAGCATGTTTCGGGAAAATTGCAGAGATTTGTAGACGTAGCCCAGATAATTACATAACCAGCCGCCCTTCCATTTATTCCATCTACACTTCATGCTGCCTAGGCAAGGCCACCAGCATAATCGAGGACCAGTCTCATCCCAGTCTCTCCCTCTTCTCCTTCTCCGATCAGGCAAGAAGTACAAAAGTTTCAAAATGCATACCTCCAGATTTAGGGACAGTTTCTTCCTAGCTGTTATCAGGCAACTGAACTATCCTCTCACGAGCAAGAGTACAGTCCTGACCTCCCATCTACCTCATTGGAGACCTTCAAATCTTTAATCGGACTTTATCATGCACAAAAAACCTTGTACCCTTTATCCTGTATCTGTATTTATCCTGGATCTTATAGAAACTTACAAAATTCTTAAGGGGTTGGACAGGCTGGATGCAGGAAGATTGTTCCAGACGTTGGGGAGGTCCAGGACAAGGGGTCACAGCTTAAGGATAAAGGGGAAATCCTTTAGGACCGAGATGAGAAGGACTTTTTTCACACAGAGAGTGGTGGGTCTCTGGAACTCTCTGCCACAGAGGGTAGTTGAGGCCAGTTCATTGGCTATATTTAAGAGGGAGTTAGATGTGGCCCTTGTGGCTAAGGGAATCAGAGGGTATGGAGAGAAGGCAGGTACGGGATACTGAGTTGGATGATCAGCCATGATCATATTAAATGGCGGTGCAGGCTCGAAGGGCCGAACGGCCTACTCCTGCACCTAATTTCTATGTTTCTATGTTTCTATGTACTTGATTGTAATCATGTACCTGTATAGTCTTTTTCGCTGGCTGGATATCATGCAACAAAAAAGCTTTTCACTGTACCTCAGTACACATGACACTAATAAACTAAACTAAACATTATGGAAGCATTGAATAGTAAGGTGCAGAAGACCATTCATTTTATGTTGAACTGTAATCTTGTTAATGACAGCTGTTTCTCGTGGAGCTAGACATTATTCAATGATTTATGCAATTCTCTTGATACTATTCAGATCCACTATCCTATCGGCTAGTCGTTACAAATTGTAATTATGTTATATCAGTTTTGTTTTTGTTTCCTTGGGATTCATTTTGTCCACCAACTTCAACCTGTGATTTCTGGCTAATGGCCAGCCATTGGAACTATTTCGGCTTGGAAACTCCCTCTTGTTTGCTTGCACTAAACACAGAGAATAGTGACTTTGTATTTTGCTTCCCAAGTTCACATTCGTTTACAAAACTTGGTATGGTGTTTAGTGTCAAAAAATGCACTTCTAACAGGAGATCTTGTAGGTTTCCCGTAAGCAGCAGATACCAGTGATTCTCGGGATGCATTGAGATTACTCGCTCTTCTCAACAAGGGCGGCACAGTGACAGAAACGTAGTTCGAACGTTGCCTCTGTGACCACGTGGGTTTTCTCCAGGTGCTCTGGTTCCTCCCACACAACAAAGACATGCAAGTTTGTTCCTAGTGTGTAGGATAGAACTAATGTACAGGTGATTGCTGGCTTGCATAGATTCGTTGAGCAGAAATGCCTGTTTCCACACTGTATCTCTAAACTAAACTAAGCTGTCAGTTCTCGAGTGATTTAGTACCGTTGGGATCCCTGCCCAGGAGGAATCTGAGTGTTGCTTTTGTGCTTGTCTTTTATCGATTATTTTAATGTCTTTTTTTAATCCCATTGTTTTCCAAGTTCATAGAACACACTGTGAAGTATGTAATTGAATGTCTGTTTTTATTGATTGGATATTTCTTCCCTAAGCCACCCGATTTATTGGATACACTGTACAGATGAGCAGGGCGTGGAGGATAGTATGAATTGTGTACGTTCCATTAGCTGTTTTCTATTTCATTCCTCTTTTTTTAATCAATTTTCTCCAAGCACAAAGGCAGGATAGAGCAATTTAAATTGACATGAAAATGGAGAATCAAAAAATTGACAAAATAAGTGCAAATCAGTGTCAGCTCAGAGCATTAGATATACTTTAGACGTCAATACTTCTTGTAATGAAAGGCTTCTCCCGCCATTCTTGTTGTTCATGCACCACTCTGACATTCACAGTGGAATTGAGGTCAACATATGTTGCAACAAATATGTGAACTTCTCATCATTCCAAGCAAAGCATCATAGATCTTTTTCTTCATCAGATGAGAAACAAGCGAGACAGTCTGTCATTCAGACCCACTTCATGAAAATCAACTCAGCACGGGAACACCTCAAGGCTGTGTGCTCAGCCCCCTGCTGTACTCTATACTCATGACTGCGTAGCTGGTCATAGTGCAAAGTCCATCATCACGTTCGCTGACGACACCACTGTTGTGGGACGTATCACTGATGGGGACGAATCAGAGATTAGAAGAGAGATCGACCGACTGACCGAATGGTGCCAACACAATAACCTGGCCCTCAACACCAGCAAAACCAAGGAACTGATTGTGGACTTTGGAAGTGGTAGGATGGGGACCCACAGTCCTGTTTATATCAATGGGTCGATGGTGGAAACGGTCAAGAGCTTCTAATTCCTGGGTGTGGACATCTCTGAAGATCTTTCCTGGACCGAGAACACAGATGCAATCATAAAGAGAGCACATCAGCGCCTCTACTTCCTGAGAAGATTATGGAGAGTCGGTATGTCAAGGAGGGCTCTCTCTAACTTCTACAGGTGCACAGTAGAGAGCTTGCTGACCGGTTGCATCATGGCTTGGTTCGACAACTTGAGCGCCCAGGAGCGGAAAACACTACAAAAAATTGTAAACACTGCCCAGTCCATCATCGGCTCTGACCTCCCTGCGATCGAGGGGATCTATCGCAGTCGCTGCCTCAAAAAGGCTGGCAGCATCATCAAGGACCCACACAATCCTGGCCACACACTCATCCCCCCACTACCTTCAAGTAGAAGGTACAGGAGCCTAAAGACTGCAACGTCCAGGTTCAGAAACAGCTTCTTCCCCACAGCCATCAGGCTATTGAACTCAACTCAAACAAAACTCTGAACATTAATAACCCATTATCTGTTTATTTGCAGTTTATCTATTTAATTTATTCATGTGTGTATATATTTATACAATGGTATATGGACACACTGATCTTTTCCGTATTCATGCCTTCTATAATTCTGTTGTGCTGAAGCAAAGCAAGAATTTCATTGTCCTATCTGGGACACATGACAATAAACTCTCTTGAATCTTGAACCCCTGCACTCCACATCACTGTATCTGACTGCATTGTGAATGATTCCAAACCATATGAGTGATTAAATGGTGCATCTTGGAAACAGGCCCTTCGGCCCAGTGTCCACGTCGACCATCAAGCACCCTTTCACACTAGTTCTACGTTAGCCCACTTTCATATCCACTCCCTACATGTGGGGGGTGAATTTACAGAGGCTAATTGACCTACAAACTGCACATCCTTGGTATGTGAGGGAAACTGGAGCTCCCAGAGGAAACCCATGCGGTCACAAGCAGATCTTCCAAACTCCACGCAGACAACACCGGAGGTTAAGATTGAACCCAAGCCTGTGGAGCTGTGAAGTAGTTGCTCTACCGGCAAAACCAAAAAAAGCATGGCCTGAAAAATGTATAAAACCATTTAATCCATAAAGGGTCTTGGTTGTTCATTTGTTTCTTGGTACAGTAAAAGTCTGATAATCTAGTTCCTTCAGGACGCTAGTGGTGCTGGACTGCTCGATGTTCTCGTGAGTTTTACTGCATTGTTACTTTTTCTGATCTCAATTTAAACTTGTCTTTTCATGTTGGTCGAACTTGAGCCAGTGCTCTGATTCATCTTTATTTTTAGCTAGCTTCTCATCTTATCTGCATACAGCCCCTTGTCATTCTCACAATTAAATTGTACAATCTTTTCTGAAAACTGTTTCCACCATCTGTTTCTCTGACACCAGAGATCAGTGCATGCTCCACTTTTCCAGTGCTTGGGTAGTTTCTTTAAGCCTCTGAAACCTGCGCATTATTCAGCCTTGCTGTTGCCGCAAGGCTTTACGAGAATGATCCAGGGGATGATTGGGTTAATGTGTGTGTGGAGCATACAGAGGCTCTGGGCCCGAACTCACTGGACTTTAGAAGGCTGAGGGGATCTCATTGAAACCTCACATATCTAAAGGCAGAGATAGTGGACGTGGAAAGGATGTTTTCAGTAATGGGAGAGTCTAGAACCAGAGGGGAAAGCCTCGTAATAAAATAATGTACCTACAAAATAGAGATTAGGAGGAATTTCTTTAGCCAGAGGCTGATAAATTTGTTGAATTCATTGCCACAGATGGCTGTGGAGGCCAATGTGTTGGGTATTTTACTTAGGAGTCACGTGAGTGACTACGTGAAGAACCCCGTCCAGCCGCACGTGAGTCATTACGTCAGACACATTGATGCAGGCGACCGGTTGGGGCAGCAGAGCTCCTCCAGCGGTAAGTTTAAATTTCAGGTAAGTTGTATTTCTTACCTGTTTTAGGTCTGCAGGAGCCTCGGTTTCAGAGGTTTTTGCCGGAGGCTTCGCGAGGGCCAACGAGGAAACCAGCTAACGGCTGTGGGGAAACCCTGGTCCGATCGTGTAAGCGGGGAGCTGGCGAATGTCGGGTTTCACGATCGGAGTCACTGATAAGACGGTCAGTGACTCTAGACGTTGGGTTCCCGGGGAGGGGAAATCCAATAATATACGGTTCCCAGACCGCAGTAGTCCCCAGGATATGGGGTTAAACTGACCTGAATGGTCAGCACAGGTGCCGGGAGGGTTACCAGGGGTATGTATATGGACGCTGGGGTTCCCGGGGAGGGGAAATCCAGCAGCAATGCGGTTCCCAAACTGCAGTGGTCCCCAGGATATTGGGACAGTTGACAAAAATGGTCAGCCCGGGTGCTGGGAGGGTTCCCCTCCGGGAATGTGAAACATTTTGGAGGTTGGCCAGGATGGAGCTCCTAATAAAGAGGAGGCTCCATCTAGATACACTCCTACAGCAGGAGTTGTCCCAGCGCGGGTCAATGTGAGAGCCTGCGCCAGCAGCACCTTTGCATAGGGCTGCTTCGCCAGCCTATGGGAGAGGCCGTGCCAGCAGCACCTTAGACAGGGCTGCTTAGTGGGGATGCTAAGTCTATGGGAGAGGCCGCGCCCACAGTGCCTTGTAACAGGGCTGGTTAAGGTTCGAGGTGTTGCAGAGCAGCATACGTCAAGGCATGTACGTCGCTGGGTCAGTATTAGTCTGACACCAAGTCCATGGCAAAGTTGGCGTAGGCGTATTGCTGAAGATACGCCAGCAGCGCCTGGTAGCAGGGCTGCTTAATGTCTCCCTCATGTAAGAGGAGAGCATGCGGGGTCAGTATAATCTAACGCCGAGTCTGAGGGTATAGCAATGCCCAAGGGATGAAGGGCACGTACCAGAGGTACCATGCCTGCAGCAAGGTCGCCATCCCAACACATATGCAGTGAACACCGCTATCAGGAAAAGAAATTAGAGCCGGCCGCCAAATCTTCTATTCAGGCAAGACCTATTTCATAGGCGAAACCTGGAGAACGAAGCACAAGCTATTGGACCAAGTAAGGCCAACAACGAGTAAGACTTCATAGTTTCGGCGACAACGCACCCCACGTCTTCATCGGCAGTAAGCAATTCACTGAAGCTGGTGGCAGCATGAAACCTGGCCAGAGGGTCCACGCACTCTGCCTGTGCTACTCTACAACTAAGGGACCACTTACAAATTGGTAAGATGTACACTTGGTTGTACAATACAAATGATGTGACATTATCATCTACTTCAAGGAGTCTAACCATGTAAAACTGGACAATACTAGCATTCCAAGCAGGTTAGAATTGGGCAGGCTCAGTATAATGGCCAGGATTGTCTTGCAAGACTGGCTCGGAAATTGGGCCAGAGTTGCCGTTCACGGCAGACATGAAATGATGGCAGGCATGACCTGTTCATTATGAAAGATGGCTGATTAACAACTGATTTTATAGTGTATCCCATTTACAGTGATCATGGGGGATATTTGGAGGAGGCATTGCTATGATAATGCAATATAACAGAATTATGACAAGAAAGCATTCAAAGAGGACTACTCAGAGTTCAAAAACACTGGTTATGTATTGTCTCGATGATATTTTAATGCTATATTTTGCTAAAATCCACTGTTTAAATCTCAAACTATATTTGAGAAATTGGGCTCCTTTATCCAGTTAAGATTAAGTTGTTATAATATAGACTTGTAGGACATTGGGATTTACCTTTAGCTATTCAATTGGCCGTTGCCGCTGACCTGGGCAACAGATTGCAGTCAATAGACTCCTGTAACAGCCGTGTTGTTATAAAGCAGCTTTCTATTCATTTAGACTAATTGGCAATATTATAGATGGGATTCAGCTGTGCAAGTAGGAGAAATGTCGTCCTGTTAAATGGTAAACTGTAAAGTGCCATGTAGGTCATTGTTAACACAACTTTGGTATTACCAGCTGAAGCTACTGAAGTCACAATGATGGACAAACAGTATTCATTCCTGCTCCAGTAGTTGTTAGGTAAATATTTCATTATATTGCAAAATTATGCTCACGGCCCTAAAATGGGAAATTGCGCCAGCAGCACCTTGTAACAGGCCTGCTTAATGTCTCCCTCATGTAAGAGGAGAGCATGCCGCGTCAGTATTAGTCTGACGCCGGGTCCATGGCAAAGTCGGCGTATATTGCTGAAGCCGCGCCAGCAGTGCCTTGTAACAAGGCTGCTTAATGTCTCCCTCATGTAAGAGGGGAGCATGTCGGGTCAGTGTAATCTAACACTGAGTCTGCGGGTATAGCCGTGGAGCATGCCCTAGGGATGAAGGGCACATGCCAGATGTACCATGCCTGGCAGCAAGGTTGCCATCCAAACACATATGCAGTGAACACCGCTATCAGGGGGACAATAGAGCCGGCCACCAAATCTTCTATTCAGGTAAGACCTGTTTCATAGGCGATACCTGGAGGACAAAGCACAAGCTATTGAACGAGTAAAGCTTCATAGTTTCGGCGACAACGCACCCCACGTCTTCATCAGCAGTAAGCGGTCCACTGAAGCTGGTGGCAGCATGAAAGCTGGTCAGAGGTTCCACGCATCTTACCTGTGCTACTCTACAACTAAGCGACCACTTACAAATTGGTAAGATGTACACTTGGTTGTACAATACAAATGATGAGACATTATCATCCACTTCAAGGGGTCTAACCATGTAAACCTGGACAATATTAGCATTCCAAGCAGGTTGGAATTGGGCAGGCTCAGTATAATGGCCAGGATTGTCTTGCAAGACTGGCTCGGAAATCGGGCCAGAGTTGCCGTTCACGGCAGACACGAAATTGCAAATATCATCTCTAGTTTGGAGGTGGAGCAGATTTGCATGACTTACCAAGTCTTCACTTATTGGTATCAACTATCAATAGACCCTACGGGTATTGTGTAGGTTAAAGAGTGATTGAGCGAATATGCATATCTGCAAGCTCAACTTCATGTTGATACATTATGATGGTGGCATAAGTTAATTACGTGGTTGCAATCAATTAAAGACTCCTGTAATGGTTACATAATCTCATTTGCCACAGGAGAATCCTCAAGTAAAGGTCAATGGGAACTCAGAATTGGTGTTGAATCATACCGTATTTATGAAACTCTGGTTCAATGGAACACCAAATATAGATATGTTTGTTTTCATGCTTATTCACAGGTTGCAAAATATGTGGCATAACAGTGGTGAAAGTTACATTCTCGCTACAAGGAGAAAGAAGGTCTTTTATGTCTTCCTCCATTTTGCTTCATCAATCGGGGCTTCAAATAAAGTCATTAAGAGCCCGCTTTAGGTTCCTATTGCGTGATTGGCTTATGCAACTTTGATTCCCAATTTGTCGGGAATAATAATACAACCTTATATGTTTATTTTAAACGTAACTTTGTTGGTTCAGCCTGAGGCTTGGGAAATCAGCCGTTGCATGATAAAATCAAATTATGTTCTGTAGATTCAATAGACTGCCCTACGGCTTGGGTTGTTACATCTATTCTTCTATGTGCTCAGAGTGCTTGGATAGCACCAAAAAGCAGGACTTTTCTTTTCCAGGAGATGAAAAAAGTTTGTTTAATGCTGATGTTACATTGAAAATGGTATAGATTACTGATGTTTGGAGTTGATGTTAAATGATCTTTTGTCAATAATTGAGTTGTATGGCCATTAACTGTGCCAACATGCCTTCTCATTGAATTGGCTGCAGCAAACGAGACCTGCTCTGGCGGGTTCACCCCGGATATCAAGTTTGTAAGGATATCTTTAGCACAAGGTCTTCCAGGACCAGTACAATGCCGTATGGGATGTTGACATTTTGTGAACACTATTTCACCAGGAGGCTCCAGCTACATCCTTAACTTTGGCCGGAGCTCATAAGGTAGTTATCCTTCTGGCGCTAGTTTAGCGCAGCAGGTTCAGTCGCTACATAATTGCGATGGTAAAGGATGATTCCATCTGTAAATAATAATATATAATATTTTATGTTTATAATTACTTAAGCAGAGCAGAAGGGGTGTCAGGTCTCAAAATAGTTACAGGCTTGCCAGGGGACCTTTGGTAATGTGAGCACACACATATACAACAATACGTCAAGGTCACCAAGAGCCTTCGAGGCTCAGAACTAGCAATGTTTGTTAGTCATAAAAACTTAGAAGAATCTGTTCAGGCCACTCCAGATGATAAAACGGAGTTGGTCTATGCAGGAGTAGATACTGATTCCAGATCTCATTCCACCAGGGCTGCTACAACATCAGCAGCAAGGGTATTTACGTCCCGCTGGTCCAGACCCTTATGGCTGCAGCATGGGCCAACGAACAAATCTCCAAACATTTTATAATAACCCATTGCTAGACCAGGGGTATTTGTCAACTCTATTTTACGTTCTAGTTATAGTTTCCATCCGGGTGAGAGATGTGAATATTATTATTACTTCATTTAAACAGCATCAGCATGTTTTAAATCTATGTCATGACTTTATGCATTATGAATGTTTTTCCCTCATTTGTCAATGAAGCAGTTGTGGTTGTGTAGACTCGGTTCTCACGGCATGAACTCACAGAGCTTTGAAATCTTCACATAGTCACTCATGTGACTCCAAAGTAAAATAGCAAGATTAAACGAGAACTTACTAGTTTAAAGTTTGATCGTTATTTTATGAGGAGTTACGATGAGGGACTACGTGCCCTCCGCTCCCAACCCTCATAAATGTAATCTGGTAATTCTAGTCTTCTGTTATCTTACTATTATACTTCAGTCACAATTACCTGTGATTTCACACCGCTGCTTAGAAGATTGGCGCACATGCGGCTGGACGGGTTCATCGTAACTCCTCATAAAATAAAGATGAAACTTCAAACTGGTAAGTTCTCATTTAAACTTACTATTTTTAAGGCAGAGATTGATAGATTCATGATTAGTAAGGGTGTCTTAGTTTATGGGGAGAAGGTAGGAGAATGGTGCTGAGCGGGAAAACAAGGGTCGGTGCAGGGGCCGCTATTCTTCACGTTGTATATTAATGATTTGGACGAGGAGATTGATGGCTTTGTGGCAAAGTTTGCGGATTATATGAAAATAGGTGGAGGGGCATGTAGTTTAGAGAAAGCAGGGACTCTGTAGAAGGACTTGGACAGGTTGGGAGATTGGGCAGAGAAGTGGCAGATGGAATATAGTGTAGCAAATTGTGGAATCATGCAATTTGGTAGTAGGAATAAGGTAGACTCTTTTCTAAATGGGGTGAGAATCCATAAATCGGAGGTGCAAAGGGACTTTGGAGTGCTGGTGCAGGATTCCCAAAAAGTTAATCTGTAATTGTTTCATACAGAGTTGTGAGTCTGTGGAATTCTCTGCCTCAGAGGGCGGTGGAAGCCGGTTCTCTGGATAGTTTCAAGAGAGAGCTGGATTGTCTCTTAAAGGTAGCGGAGTCAGGGGATATGGGGAGAAGGCAGGAACGGGGTACTGATTGGGGATGATCAGCCATGATCGCATTGATTAGTACAGGTATCAGAGGTTATGGGGAGAAGGTGGGAGAATGGGGTTAGGAGGGAGAGATAGATCAGCCATAATTGAGTGGGAGAGTAGACTTGATGGGCCAAATGGCCTTATTGTACTCCTATCCCTTGTGAACCTATGACCTATTCGGACTGTTTAAATACGAAAAATAATAATTCCTTGATAACATTTTTAATTCACTGAAAATTGGAGCACACAACTGAAACAATTGGAAGGATGCAAATGTTTAAGGAGGGAGACGGCTACTGGTATTAAAGTGCAATTGTAAGTTTAAAAAAAATCAAGATAACCTTGCCAAGAATATATTTTATTTGTTTGAAATAGTTACTACTAAAACAATTTAATAATGCTGGTAAGACTCTTTATCCTTATTTATTCATGAAGCATATTCTCCTTAACTGTGCATGTAAGATGCATGAAAGTGCAAAATTGTGTTTGTACATGAGGCTGTTGACAGATGGAATAAATTACATTCATTCCACCTAATGAAATATGGGTGCATCTTGGAATTAGGATTTATAATTTGATTTTAAGAAGGATGGATGACTGATAAATTGAAAAACGTTTGGCAGTGTATCCCAACATGCACGGAAAGCCAGAGAGCTGGGAAATAAACTGAAATATCTGTCCCAGAAAATCTAATTGGTCCAGAATAGCATAGGTTTGATTTCTTGACCTCTTATTAGATTTTCGTCTTTAGACTTTAGAGATACAGTGTGGAATCAGGCCCTTCAGTCCACCAAGTCCGTGCGGACCAGTGATCCTTCCGTACACTAACACTATCCTACACACCAGGGACAATTTACAATTTTTAACAAAGCTAATTATCCTACAATAAGATAGACACAAAAAGCTGGAGTAACTCAGCAGGACAGGCAGCATCTCTGGAGAGTAGGAATGGGTGACATTTTAGGTCGAGCCCCTTCTTCCGACTGGTTTGGGATGAGTGAAACGAAATATATAGATGTTGATGTGGAGAGATAAAGAACAATGAATGAATGATATGCAAAAAAGTTGCGATGCTAAAGGAAATGGGCTATTGTTAGCTGTTTGTAGGGTGAAAATGAGAAGCTAGTGCGACTTGGGGTTGGGGAGGGATAGAGAGAGAGGGAATGCCGGGGCTACTTGAAGTGAGAGAAATCAACATTCATACCATTGGGCTGTAAGCTGCCCAAGCGAAATATGAGATGCTGTTCCTCCAATTTGCCTTTAGCCTCACTCTGACAATGGAGGAGACCTGGGACAGAAATGTCTGTGTAGGAATGAGAAGGAGAATTAAAGTGTCCAGCAACCAGGAGATCAGGTAGGTTCAGGCGAGCTGAGCGAAGGTGTTCCGCAACACGATCGCAAACCTACAAACCTATCTTTGAAGTGTGAGAGGTAACCGGAACACCCAGAGTAAACCACACGGTCATGGGGAGAATGTACAAAGGCCATACAGACAGCACCCACAGTTAAGATCAAACCCGGGCTCTGGCGCTGTAAGGCAGCAATTCTACCACTGCAGCACGCTGCCACCATGGGAAATAAACTGGAATATCTGCCCCAGAAAATCAATTTCATCCAGAATGGAATGGGTTTGATTTCTTGGCCTCTTCTTATTAAAGTATAACATCATAGGAAGTGAAAAGGACTTACTTCCCTTTTGTAGAGAAATCAGTGAATAAAGTGCAAAGTGTTAACTTACTTGATGGAAAGATTATAGGGAGAATGAGGAAAAAATGATTTCCCACACAACAGTTGTTGGGAATCAGAAACTCACTGCCTTGCTATAAAAAGAACTTTGATAGTAACTTTAAAAGCTGTAACCTTCAAGGAAATCAACCAAGTGCTGGTGAATGGTCCATCAATGATCAATGTTCAACATTGATACAGTGAGCCAAATGATCTCCTTCTACACTACAACTTTCTATGATTTTGCCTAATCTCTTCTGATTGTTGCATCTGGATAGCATACGACAACTCATTTGGTGCTTCATAAGTTCATAGGTTGTACGAGCAGAATACTCTGCCGTTCAATCATGGCTGATCTATCTTTCCCTCTTAACTCCATTCTCCTGCCTTCTCTCCATATCCACTGATACCCATACTAATCAAGAATCTATCAATCTCCACATTAAAACTATCCATTGATTTGGCCTCCAAAGCTATCTGTGGCAATAAATTCCACTGATTCACCACCCTCTGCATAAAGAAATTCCTCCACATCTCCTTTCTAAAGAAGCGTCCTTTTATTCTGAGTCGATGACTCGGGTCCTGGACTCTCTCAAGATTGGAAACATCTTCTCTGCATCCTCTCAATCCAGGCTTCTAATCAGTGTTGGAAAAAAAAACCCATAGGTTAAGCTTTACTGATTCCAAATGCAATGAGTTATAACAGTAAGGATGTTTGGATTGTGGTTGCCTCTAGTTACCAGTCAGACCTACTTTCATCTGCAAAGGAGTTTTATCTACTTTTAACTGTAAATTGAGCCAATAAATCAGAACTAATTTAAAATGAATTAATTTGTTCATGTTGGTAACTTAAGTGAATCCCTTTGGCTAACTTATTAAGAAATGGAAAGCAATAACCTGGATGATAGAAATTCAATGAGGGCAAATACTAAATTATGTTTTAATTCATCTTAAACAACACCAACAACAAAGGACTGTCAGAAGATAGTGTTAAAAGATAATAAAGGATAAGCTCATATGTTCATGTCATAGGAGTAGAATTAGGCCATTTGGCCCATCAAGTCTATTCCTCCATTCAATTATGGCAGATCTATCTTTCCCTCTCAATCCCATTCTCCATCCTTCTCCCCATAATCCTTGACACCCTTATTAATCAAGAATCTGTCAGCCAGATGTTGCCAAAGTGCAACTAACATTGGAGACAAAGCTAGGGAATAATCTCTTACAGCTGAGGAAAAAGTAAAACAGACTTAGGATAATAATATCACAATCTTAATATTGTAGCGGTGCCTGCTAGCGCACGCATATATCGAACCCGGCGTTCGGAAGCCGCGGTCACGTGACTCGGGAGGGGCTGCTTGTTTTGCGCGGTTTTTCACTTGCGCACATTAGTTCTGTTCTGACCACCATTGTGGGCAGACGTGTCTGGAGAACCTGTAAACTGGATATCGAACTTTTGAATAAAGATCTGTTTAAAACTCCAGTAGTCATTTCTCAGACCACAAAAATATCACAATTCACTGCTAAAGAATGTCAGAGGGCAATGTTATCCTCTAATGAGATGAATACATCATCTTTTTTATGGTCTGTGAGCTGCTGGAAAGACCCGCATTTACGCTTTAGAAAAAAGCACAAAGTGCAGGAGGAACTCAATGAAAAGATGGGTTATTTACAACTTTAAAGAGTGCAACTTCAACTGGGTTGCGAGTTGAAGTTGCAAATATGCATTAGTCTCCCCTATATCGAATGGTAGCAATATTTAATGTCATCTTGCAAATGCATGAGTATAACACCTTGTATCCTGAAGTACTATTATTGTAAAGTAATACATGACATTGCCTTCTACTGTGCAAAAGTCATAGTTCATATTGTTGTGGGACAGCTAAAGAACCATACATATCTATAAAATCGCATAACATTTTACTTGTCATGAGGTATTTGCCGACTTTATAATTTTCTGTGCAATGTGATTATAAATTATCTGCCTGCCATGGTTTATAAATTTCAATGGGGACTTTTATTCTTTGGTGGTGCTGTGGTTAAATGGCAGGATTTAACCACAGAGGCCCGGGACCGTTGGAGCGAGTGGAGGAGGGTCAGGGGCGGTGAGTACATAAATCCAGCGCGGGGCTTGTTCATACAGAGGCCCGGGACCGTTGGAGCGAGTGGAGGAGGGTCAGGGGCGGTGAGTACATAAATCCAGCGCGGGGCTTGTTTTTACCTAAATCCGGAACATTCCATACTGAATAGGGAGGTTTCTGGTGGAAGCCGCTGATTGGTGGAAGCAGACTAGAGGAAGCAGCTGATTGGGTGGAGCCTCTGGTTAGTATTTCTGCTTTCTGGTTAAAAGGTACAGTGGGTGAGTAAAGGTACAGTGTTTTAGTAAAGGTACAGTGCTTTTGGTTTGTATAATAAAGGTGTAGGTTAAAGGTCAAGAGGGAGCAGCTGTTTGAGTCAGCTACCTGCTGATTTCTCACAGCAGTTTCCATTATATTATACTGGTATCGGATCCAGGGTAAGGCGAGAGAATGTCAGCCAGAGCAGTGTACTGTACTCCATGTCAGATGTGGGAGGTCATGGTGTCGGATGGCCCTCTTGACGTCCACATCTGCATCTGGTGCAGAGAGATGGGGCTCCTAAGGGACCATATTAGGATACTGGAGCAGCAGCTCGATGACCTCTGCCTGGTCAGGGAGAGTGAAAAGGTGATAGAGGAGAGTTATAGGGAGGTGGTCACTCCAAACCCACAGGAGAGAGACATGTGGGTCACGCTAAGGAAGGGCAAGGGGCAGAGGCATGAACGAGTGAGTACTCCAATGTCAGTACACCTGGCAAATAAGTACTCCTGTTTGAGTACGGATGGGGGTGACAGCCTACCCGGGGGTAGCGACAGCGGACGGGCCTTCAGCACAGAGACCGGCCCTGTTGCTCCGAAAGGTAGGGAAAAAAAGAGGAGGGCAATAGTAATTGGGGACTCTATTGTTAGGGGGTCGGATAGGCGATTCTGTGGACGCAGTCGCGAGACCAGGATGGTGGTCTGCCTCCCTGGTGCCAAGTGTCTAAACGTGTCCAAGATATCCTCAAATCAGAGGGAGAGGAGCCTGAGGTCATGGTACATATAGGTACCAATGACATAGGTTAAAAAAAGGGAAGAGGTCCTGAAGGGAGGATTTAAGGATTTAAGGAGGAGAGTTGAGGAAAAGGACCAAAAAGGTAACAATCTCAGGATTACTGCCTGTGCCACGTGACAGTGAGAGTAGAAATGGAGCAAGGTGGAGGATAAATGCTTGGCTGAAAGACTGGTGCAGAGGGCAGGGATTCAAGTTTCTGGATCATTGGGACTTCTTTTGGGGTAGGTGGGACCTGTACAGAAAGGATGGGTTGCACTTGAACCCGAGGGGGACCAATATCCTGGCGGGGAAATTTGCAAAGGCCACTGGGGAGACTTTAAACTAGAATGGGCGAGGGATGCAAATAGCAAAAGCTAGTAGACAGAATGGGAGGCAGGAAGCAGAAAAGGGAAGCACTCGGACACAAGAGGAGAAAGAAAAAAAGGAAATAAACAGAGAATAACAGATGGGGGGTTTCTTAAATGTGCATATTTTAATGCTAGGAGCATAGTAAGAAAGGTGGATGAGCTTAGAGTCTGGATAGACACCTGGAAGTATGATGTTGTGGCGATCAGTGAAACATGGTTGCAGGAGGGCTGTGATTGGAAACTAAATATTCCAGGATTTCATTGCTTCAGGTGTGATTGAATTGGAGGGGAAAGAGGTGGAGGTGTTGCATTGCTAGTCAGGGAAGATATTACAGCAGTGCTTTGGCAGGATATATTGGAGGGCTCATCTAGGGAGGCTATTTGGATGGAACTGAGAAGTGGGAAAGGTGTAGCAACACTTATAGGGGTATATTATAGACCGCCAAATGGGGAACGAGAATTGGAAGAGCAAATATGTAAAGAGATAGCAGATATTAGTGGTAAGCACAAGGTAGTGATTGTGGGAGATTTCAACTTTCCACACATAGACTGGGAAACACATTTGGTAAATGGGCTGGATGGTTTGGAGTTGTAAAATGTGTGCAGGATAGTTTTTTGCAGCAATACATAGAGGTGCCTACTAGAGGAGGGGCAGTGCTGGACCTCCTGTTAGGAAATGAGACGGGACAGGTGGCGGAGGTATGCGTTGGGGAGCACTTGGGGTCCAGTGATCACAATACCATTAGTTTCAATATAATTATGGAGAAGGACAGAACTGGGCCTAGGGTTGAGATTTTTGATTGGAGAAAGGCTAACTTTAACGAGATGTGAGATGATTTAAAAGGAGTGAATTGGGACATTTTGTTTTATGGGAAAGATGTAGAAGAGAAATGGAGGACATTTAAAGGGGAAATTTTAAGAGTACAGAATATTTATGTTCCTGTTCGGTTGAAAGGAACCAGTAAAAATTGGAAAGAGCCCTGGTTTTCAAGGGAAATTGGACATCTTGTTCGGAAAAAGAGGGAGATTTACAATAATTATAGGCAGCATGAAGTAAATGAGGTGCTTGAGGAGTATAAGGAATGTAAAAAGAATCTTAAGAAAGAAATTAGAAAAGCTAAAAGAAGATATGAGGTTGCTTTGGCAAGTAAGGTGAAAGTAAATCCAAAGGGTTTCTACAGCTATATTAATAGCACAAGGATAACAAGGGATAAAATTGGTCCATTGGAGAGACCGAGTGGACAACTATCTGCAGAGCCAAAAGAGATGGGGGAGATATTGAACAATTTCTTTTCTTCAGTATTCACCAAGGAGAAGGATATTGAATTATGTGAGGTAAGGGAAACTAGTAGAGTAGCTATGGATACTATGAGTTTCAAAGTAAAAGAAGTACTGACACTTTTGAAAAATATAAAAGTGGATAAGTCTCCAGGTCCTGACAGGATATTCCCTAGGACATTGAGGGAAGTTAGTGTAGAAATAGCCGGGGCTATGACAGAAATATTTCAAATGTCATTAGAAACGGGAATAGTCCCCAAGGATTGGCGTACTGCGCATGTTGTTCCATTGTTTAAAAAGGGTTCTAAAAGTAAACCTAGCAATTATAGACCGGTTAGTTTGACTTCAGTGGTGGGCAAATTAATGGAAAAGATACTTAGAGATAATATATATAAGTATCTGGATAAAGAGGGTCTAATTAGGAACAGTCAACATGGATTTATGCCTGGAAGGTCATGTTTGACTAATCTTCTTGAATTTTTTGAAGAGGTTACTAGGGAAATTGACGAGGGTAAAGCAGTGGATGTTGTCTATATGGACTTCAGTAAGGCCTTTGACAAGGTTCCTCATGGAAGGTTGGTTAAGAAGGTTCAACTGTTGGGTATAAATGCAGGAATAGCAAGATGGATTCAACAGTGGCTGAATGGGAGAAGCCAGAGGGTAATGGTGGATGGCTGTTTGTCGGGTTGGTGGCAGGTGACTAGTGGGGTGCCTCAGGGATCTGTGTTGGGTCCTTTGTTGTTTGTCATGTACATCAATGATCTGGATGATGGAGTGGTAAATTGGATTAGTAAGTATGCAGATGATACCAAGATAGGGGGTGTTGTGGATAATGAAGAGGATTTCCAAAGTCTACAGAGTGATTTAGGCCAGTTGGAAAAATGGGCTGAAAGATGGCAGATGGAGTTTAATGCTGATAAATGTGAGGTGCTACACGTTGGCAGGACAAATCAAAATGGGACGTACATTGTAAACGGTAGGGAATTGAAGAATACAGTTGAACAGAGGGATCTGGGAATAACCGTGCATAGTTCCTTGAAGGTGGAATCTCATATAGATAGGGTGGTAAAGAAAGCTTTTGGTATGCTAGCCTTTATAAATCAGAGCATTGAGTATAGAAGCTGGGATGTAATGTTAAAATTGTACAAGGCATTGGTGAGACCAAATCTGGAGTATGGTGTACAATTTTGGTCGCCCAATTATAGGAAGGATGTCAACAAAATAGAGAGGGTACAGAGGAGATTTACTAGAATGTTGCCGGGGTTTCAACAGCTAAGTTACAGAGATAGGTTGAATAAGTTAGGTCTTTATTCTCTGGAGCGCAGAAGGTTAAGGGGGGACTTGATAGAGGTCTTTAAAATGATGAGAGGGATAGACAGAGTTGATGTGGACAAGCTTTTCCCTTTGAGAATAGGGAAGATTCAAACAAGAGGACATGACTTTAGAATTAAGGGACAGAGGTTTAGGGGTAACATGAGGGGGAACTTCTTTACTCAGAGAGTGGTAGCGGTGTGGAATGAGCTTCCAGTGGAAGTGGTGGCGGCAGGTTCGTTGGTGTCATTTAAAAATAAATTGGATAGACATATGAATGAGAAGGGTATGGAGGGTTATGGTATGAGTGCAGGCAGGTGGGACTAAGGGAAAAAAGTTGTTCGGCACGGACTTGAAGGGCCAAGATGGCCTGTTATATGGTTATAATCCAGAGAATTGGATTTAAATCTCAGCATAATACCCGTGGAATTTAAATACAGTTAATAGTTTGGAAGAATGAACTAATAAATAATTGTGAGTAATGATTGTCACTTAACAACTAGATCGGTGCAAAATCTATTTTGGTTCATTAATGTTCTTCGGGGGAGGACATTAATATTTTTGTTCCTACTCTGGTCTGGATTCCAGATTCATTATGGCACCCATTTAAAGATGGCCTTTAAATGTTCATCTTGCCAGCAACTCCCAGACTATTAAATAAGTGAATTTTTGATCACGTCATTTGATACCCATGATCTTAACCTGAGAAAACAAGGTGGTTGACAAAAGGCTACAGAAAAGATGACATGAATTATTTAGTAATTCAGTGTCAACAAACTCTGATCGTAAGTGCCTGACAATTATGGGATTAAGACAAGGGGAGGCGATAAGGAATTCAGCTCTATGTTCTCAGTATATTTTAAAGAAGGATTGATATGAGGAGTTTCAGTAAAAACAGGAAAAGTGAAAGCAGAGAGACAGTGATTGCTGGCTAAATCTGTATCTTGTGGAAAAAAATATGAAATCAAAAATGTCTTCCGATAAACGTGAATAATTTTTAACAGACTAAGTAACACCCAGAAATGTTATTCTTAAAAAATCTCCAGCCCTCTGAATACAACAGCACAGTAGAACTAGAAATGCCTTTAATAATTTGTTTTCATAAATTTTATCAATTTTATCATAACAGAGAGATACTCTACTAAGATATGATTAGTTCATATACTGTTCTCACAATAATCAATAATTAATGGATTGAACAATTTTATTGTACTGAGCAAATGAGTGTCATTAAGCTTTTCATATACAAGTATGTCCGATTATTAACTATGAAATGACAGACATTATGTCTTAATAGTTTGATGTTGATGTGAAGGCTTTATCTAATTACTTCCCTTAAGCTATCACACAGTAGATCCATGATTTTATTGAAATCTTTATTTTCAGACATTTTCAAAATAGATTGGATACCTCATCAATAAACAGATTTAATCGCTGTTCTGTTGTTGGTAACAGATGTCCATAGAGGATATTCCTGCTGATTCTTTCTCAACTTAATTAAAATCAGTGCCGAGGGACAAAGCTGAAATGTTGTTTGCTGTGGGAGGAAGAAGGTGATTCTCACACACAGACTGAAAATTGACAACCTCTTGGTAGAGGAAATGATCCGTCTTCTCTGATATAGCTCATGAGGCGTTGGAGATTGTAGTTCATTCGTTCATAAATTATAGAGGCAGAATTGGCCCATTCAGCCCTTCAAGTCTACTCTGCCATTCAATCATGGCTCATCTATCTTTCCCTCTCAACCCCATTCTCCTGCCTTCTCCCCATAACCCCTTACCAATCAAGAACCTTAAAAATATCCACTGACTTGGCCTCCACAGTGGCAATGAATTCCACAGTGGCAATGAATTCACCACCCTCTGACTAAATGAATTACTCCTCATCTCCTTTCTAAAGTAACGTCCTTTTTTTCTGAGGCTATGACCTCCGGTCCTAGGCTCTTCCACTAGTGGAAACATCCTCTCCACATCCACTCTATCCAGACCTTCCACTATTTGGTCAGTTTCAATGAGGTCCCCTCATCTTTCTAACCTCCTGCGTATAAGGATGGTGGAACAGAGTTAACAATAGGTAACCCTTCGCAAGAACTTTGACCTGTTCTGTTACTTCTATTTCTCTTTCCACAAATGCTGCCTCAACTGCTGAATGGTTTCAGATTTCCTGCATCTATTCCAGATTTCTAGCATTTGCGGAATTTTTTTCCATTTATAAGACTAATGTTTTTAGGTATGACTGTGAATTATTTACTGTGCTAAATATTACTTCCATGTACATGTAGGCTCTTCTAACCAGACTATCCTGCACAAGCTGCTGTTCAAAATTTGCTGATGTATATTTGCTTTGTTGATGTGTCCCGGGGGGGTTTAAAGTGCTACAGTACATTCCATCAGTATGAGACATCTTACTCACCCGCAAAAACGCACAGGACAAGAAACTACTAACAGACTTTCATTTGGGAATCTTGTTCAGTGATTTACTGTATTGTTCACACTTTGGTGATAAAACCTTTGACAGATTGTTGATTAGTACGGGCGTCAATGGTTATGGGGAGAAGGCAGGAGAATGGGGTTGAGAGGGAAAGATAGATCAGCCATAATTGAATTGCGGAAACATGACACACATCCAGAGCCAATACTATCTACTCAGACTGATACTGTAGGTAAGTGGAAAACTTGCTATCAAGTTAAAACCAAAACCAAGCTTAAAACCCACCTCCATTCCATTACCATAAGATCATAAGACACAGGAACAGAATTAAGCCCATTCAGTCTGCCCCACCGTTCGATCACAGATGATCTATTTCTCTCTCAACCCCATTCCCCTGCCTTCTCCCCATAACCTTTGCCCTTACTAATCAATAATGTATCAATCCCCACTTCACAAATTCTCATTGACTTGGCCACCACAGCCTTCTGTGGCAATCAATTACACAGATTCAACATCTTCTGGCTAAAGAAATCCCTACTCATCTCCATTCCAAATAAGTCTTTTTATTCTGAGGCCGTGCCTCTTGGTCCTAGACTCTCCAGCAATACTTGTATTCAACTTGTATTCCTACTTGTATTCAACTGCTAGGCATATCATACATTGGATTTGAACTCATTAATGGCGAAAACTCGTATCTAATTTTAGCGTTGCAGTACTTAAAAATGAGTTGAACTCTGATAGGAGCCCTCTACAAATTATGACTGCTTTGTAGTGTGATTTCCAAATCCATTCTTCTATGAGGATCTCAGAAAATCCAGTTTTATTAATTATACACTGCATTTGTACAGTAGTCTATGAATGATCATATATTTTATTGCTTCCCATCCACTAGCAGTCATTCCCTGGTGGGTTTTGTATGGTAAATTGAGGGTAATATACACCGGCAATGGATTCAAATATACTCTGAATTGGTTGTATTTTGAAAGTTCATTTGCAAAGATAAAGGGTTCGTGTTCACTGAGAATATCCAGTTAACGTGGAATGGTTATCAAGGGCATTTCATGGTGAATTGGGAGATTATTTTAATCGCATACAATTGATTGCAAATGCCATATCTGGAGTTGTATCTGCCACATTGGTTTCAAGGATGTATTGAATGTTCAGAAAAGGATAAGGATGATCCTTGGACTTAAAGGTGTATATTGTAGCGAGGGAATATAATTAAATTTATGGTGTGAGAAATATGAATAATATAAATCTAAATAATTTTGAGTGCCAATTGAGAACTTGAAGAGCAAATTAAATAACAGTGGAGATTTTCAGATACATTACAATGCCTTAAATAACATAAGAGATTTATACAACTGAAGAAAAAGATTTTTAGCAGAATCAGCCAGTTGGCATATATCTTACGCACAAATAACTGTCCTCATCCCGGCTCTGATTTGACTCAAATTAAGTGCACAGATTCATGCTCTCCCAGTTTACCAAAATATTTATGTTTATGGATGGTTGTGTGGAGAATTAACATTATGATAGTTTAGTTTTAGTTTAGTTTAGTGACAATGTGGAACCAGGCCCTTCGGCCCACCGAGTCCGGGCTGACCAGCAATCCCCACACACTAACACTATCCTACACCCGCTAGGGACATTTAAAAAAAAAAATTCTAAGTAGCCTACAAACCTGTACGTCTTTGGAGTGTAGGAGGAAACTGGAGGTCCCGGAGATAACCCACGCAGGTCACAGGGAGAATGCAGAAACTCTGCACAGACAGCACCCGTAGTAAGGGTCAAAACCGTGTCTCGGGCGCTGTAAGGCAGCAACTCTACCGCTGCACCATCATGCCACCCTTTTGCTGTGCCATTGAGCCCAAAGATAATGGGAATAAAGGTAACTGTTAAAATAATCTCCGTGGATCCATTTTTTAATCAAAAAGAATATCGAAACGTACAGCAAAGAAATAGGGCATTCAGCCCATAGAACGTCGAAATGTACATCACAGAAGCAGGGCCTTTGGCCTGCAATGCCTGTGTCTACATAATGGGCTACATAATGCCAAGATAAACTAATCTCATCTGCCTACCCACTCAGATGGGCCTGTCAGTTCAAAACCTGTTATCAAGTCAAAACCTAAACCAAGCTTAAAATCCACCTCCATACCATTACCAGTCACACTCATATTTAACTGCTGTGCATGTCATACATTCCCCAGTATATCCTTTCCCCAACTAAAAGCCTGTTAAGCACCACTATCGTATCAGCCTCCTCCACCGTCTCTGGCAATGTGTTTCCAGGCACCCACCACTCTCTGTGTAAAAAGCTTATCCAGCACATCTCCTTTGAATGTTACACCACTCACTTTAAAGCTATGCCCTCTAGTTTTTGACACTCCTTCTCTGTGACTCTGCTCCAGATATTAATTGGTGAAGCCAAACCACATTAAACCATCCCATTAAATATGGCTACAAACTCCACCGATTCACCACCCTGTTTTCTAAAGGTACGTCTTTTGATTATGAGGCTATGGCCTCTAGTCCTGGACTCTCCAACTAGTGGAAACATCCTCACCACATCCACTCTATCCAGGCCTTTCACTATTCGACTTCAATGAGGCCCCGCTCATCCTTCAATAATCAAGTCATCCACAGTGCGCAGATGAAGGATAAAGGGTACAACATTTGTGCAAGATAAAATACGATTAAAGATTGTCCAAAGGTATCCAATGAGATAAATGAGAGGTCAGGTCCGCACTCTAACTCATTATTGAATCATCTTATCATAACAGAACACTCCTGTGTAAAATGTGAGAGAATCAGACTTTATATTACATTAAATGTATCCTTTATCTCCACACTATGGACAACTTGATTGCATTCATGTATAGTATTTTCTATGACTGGATAGCACGCAAAATAAAGTTTCTCACTGTACCTCGGTACACATGGCAACAATAAACTAAACTCGTCAGAAAGAGCCATATTCTCAAATCATGATTACCACACATCACACTGTCATTATTGTACATCAATTTATCTTCATGTAAATCAAGCAGAAATATGCCTGTAGGTACAGGTATGTCTGTGAAAACACCTGTGCGTATGGTGACACTACAATGAAGTCCTTCATTCCTCTGATTCACAAGGTTGTAAGAAGGAACCTTAATTAGGTCACCAATCCAGATGAAGGGTCTTGACCTCGAATGTTGACTTAATTTCCTTCCGCAGATGCTGCCTGACCCACTGAGTTCTTCCAGCACCTCTCCTTTCTTTGGCTCCAGAATCCAGAATCTGCAGTCTCGTGTGCTGCTAATCTTAGTATTTTTCAACTCCTTTGGTTCTCTAAATTCATTGTGATGTTACATGGAAAATTATCTATTTTAACACCAAGGGCAACTCTATTTTTAATATGTATCACAGAAAACAGGCATCCAGTTTGTCCAATAGGTTTGCTTCTATCTAAATGTGTCATACATGTGCAAGCACTAAACAGCGAGTAACAAGGTAGGAATAATTGCAGGTGATCAACACAAATCAAATGAATGTGCATTAGAAATAATATCTGGTCTCATGGGCTGTCAGTAGAGGTGCTATTAGATCTAACCCCGGGCAACCTCATGGGACCAACTTCCATTGCAATGGAATCAATGCCTGCAGTTACTTTACAGTGAAAAATCTGAACAATAGCTGGTCCCAAGTAATGCATTTAACTGCTTGTTTCATATTAGAATTATAATGTAAGGAGTAAGGATTAAAATATTTAGATATTTTAATTATAGATTAAAACTTTCTATGCCAAAACTCAAGTCTAACATCTAAATTATCTATCTATCTATCTATCTATCTATCTATCTATCTATCTATCTATCTATCTATCTATCTATCTATCTCTCTCTCTCTCTCTCTCTCTCTCTCTCTCTCTCTCTCTCTCTCTCTCTCTCTAAAACTCTGATCTTGTTATGTTCCGGTTTGGCGGTCATTCTATTTGCGCAAACGGTACGCGATAGCGATACGATTTTTCCAGCCTGCTCACCGTTCTCCTGTGCTGCGATTGCACCATTTCATTCCGATCCGTGGAATCTGACAAGAGTTATCGAGGTTAAAAACCGCGCGTGCGCAGATCGATTGCCTATCCTGCCATTCAGCGACGTGTGGATTGGTCCCTTCTACTGTCACTCTGCGGGACGGTCCGCCCCCTCCTGCGCCATCGCGTCTTTACTGCAACGACGGGAGGCTCTGGATGGCCGGTGGAGGTCTCCAACTGGACACAATTTTCAGAGGGAGGGACCGGAAACGGCACCACCCGACCCGACCCAGCTCCGTCAGTGCGTAGTCGGAGATGACGCCGATGTCACCAAACGGAAAGCGGAGACTTGATCCTGGCGGAGAACAACCAGCGAAGCAATCAGCGACCCGCTCCTGCTGGGAGTCTCCATCGCACCCTCAAACCCTTCCCCTCTGGTCCCCCTCACTGGCTCCTGCCCCCCTCCCCCGTGACACTGCACTCTCCCCCATGGCACTTTCTCCGTCTTTGAGCCCTACCCCCCCTGCCCCCACACCCCTACACTCCCCCCCCCCCACACACACAACCCTTCCCCTGCCCACAACCCCACTCCCTGGGGAAGCCACACGTCCCCCCCGTGCTTTGAGAGGTGGGGGACAATCCCCCCCATGTTTTGTAATCTGGACTTTATCAGACGCTTTCTAAGGGATGAATCGGCCTGTAGCGGGGCCTTTCAGCACCCGGTGCGGCTTAAAATCAAACTGCTGCATCGAGGCGATCAAGGTGATCGAGGCTCCCGATGTTGAAGCCCCCTCCAGCCGATGAAAGGCTCCGCGACCGGGCCGATTCAAGCCCCACGATTCGGGCGGATGAAGCTGCTGTTGCTTGAGTTTGGAGTCGATCACCAAGCTGGTCAGCGCGCCACCAAGAAATTGTGTACCCCACATGTTTTGATAGCGAGTTCCGTGCCTTCACATACCCCCCCACCCACACACACACAACTCCCCCAAACCATCCCCTCCCCCTCCCTCCCCGCACACGCCGCCCACACACATCCTCCCCCCCCCCACCCCATATACCTCATCCTCCCTCCCTCACAAACCCCCCCCGTCCACTAACACTTCCCCCCCCCTCCCCCTCCCCCACCACACCCCCCATGTGGTGACTGGGACCCAATGGGTCTCACTTAGTCTAGTGTCTTTTTAAATTCTGATGGACAGCTGTGGATTCTAAATCAAACAGGCATCTTCAATGCATTGTGTAGAAAGGAACTGTAGATGTTGGTTAGAGGCATTTCCCCACCCTTCCCTCTTCTTTCAGTCTGATGAAGGGTTCTGACATGAAACGTCACCCTTTAGCGGAGTTTGTACCACAGCAAAATAACGAAGTTGCATCCACAAGTGTGGAGCTCGAATTAATGAAATCGACAGAAAGCGTGCAAAAGGCGAGGCGGGCATAACAATTGGGACAGGCCGAACAGAGCTAGGAGACCACAAGGGGGCGGGTGTGAAAAGGGGGACTGGTCGAACAGGACCAGGACACTGCAATGGGGCGGAAAGAACGGGGATGACTGGGTTGGGGGGAAGAGGCATAACCGGTTTCCGGGTGAAGGTGGCGACACCGGACCTCAGCACCCGGAACGGCCCTTGTAGACCTGCTGCAAGGGGCATCGGTGGGCGCCCCTGCGAACAAAAACTGCGAGCATAATTCCTCAGAACTGACGGCACATGCACCACCGGCAAACCATGCCGCGAAGTAGGAATGGGAGCTAACCTGCTCACCCGCTCCCAGAGGCTCGCCAGCAACGCCGGGGCAGCGTCCACCCGCCCGCGGACGGCAGGGAGAAAATCCCCAGGCACCCGCAGGGCCGAGCCGTACACCAGCTTGGCGGAGGAAGCGGCCAACTCTACTTTGGGGGCAGTGCGAATACCGAGGGGCACCCATGGTAACTGGTCCACCCAGTCCGTGAGCCGAGCCTTCAACGCCGACTTAAGGTGGCAGTGAAAATGTTCAACGAGCCCGTTGGCCTGCGGGTGGTAGGTGGTGGAAACAGAGGTAGTCCGCCATCTCTTCATCCGCACACTGAGCCACAGCCAGCTCGTCATAGTCCACGCCATGGTCTACGGCCGAAATGGAGGGGAGGGCAGGGCGGGACAAGGCATCAGCAATGGTGTTTAGCTTGCCCGCGACGTGCTGTATGTCCGTGGTGAACTCCGATATGTAAACGAGGTGCTGCTGCTGGTGGGCGGACCATGGGTCGGAGACCTTACCCAAGGCAAAGGTAAGGTGTTTGTGGTCCGTAAAGGCAGTGAATACAGGACCCTCGAGGAAATATCAAGAGTGCCTGATGGCCAGGTACAACGTCAGGAGCTCTTGGTCGAAGGCACTGTAGTTGCGCTCGGGGGTGCACAGTTGATGGCTAAAAAGGTCAGTGGCCATCGGCGAGCTGCTCCAGGACGCTGCCCACAGCCGCATCCGAAGCGTCCATGGTGAGAACCGTTGAGGCTGAGGCCCATGGGTGGACCAACATGGTTGCGTTGGCCAGGGCCGCCTTAGCACCCTCGAATGCCGCGTCTGCCTCTGAGGACCATTCGAGCTCCCGCGGCATTGTAACAGGGGGCGCATGATGGAAGGCGGTGTGCCCGGGCATGTATCGGAGGGCCCACGGTGGGGATGTGATGTACGACCCCGTGTTTAGGTGCTGCTGCATTGAAACGGGGAGTGTGGAGCAGGGAAATCGGTGAGGAGGGAGGCATAGGGGCCGTCGACTTCGGTGGAGGCGCTGAGCTGCGCTCTGGGTGGGGGCGGGGGCTGCGGGGCCGAGGACCGATTACGGAATCACGCGCCCATCCTGCACATTGACTAGGAGGGAGGACGCCCGCAGGAAGTCAGCACCCAGGAGCGGCTGTGCGGCATCGGCCACGATGAACATCTGCTCGTACGCGTAGGAGTCAAAAGTGAGCGAGAGGGTCCGCGTTCGGTAAGTCCGGATGGTGCTCCTATTGACGGCCGTGAGCACTGGGCCCCGCTTACCAGCATAGGTGTCGCATCTGTACGGCGGGCAGAAAAGTCGATGACGAAGTGTCTGCCGGAGACATGCTCGCGGAGGTGGATGTTTGCACTGATTGTGATCGCCTCTACAGACGATTGGCCGAGGCATCTCCCTGAAACGAGCAGGGTTGACGGCAGCGTCGAGCCCCAGCGCCAGTGATAGAAGCACCATTTGTGCTTACCCCGGTCCCCGGCTGTACCTTTGCTGTACCTCTGCAGTGGAAGCCGTGGGCGGGCGTCACCACGGTCTCGCCAAGGCGAATGGCACGCTGCCGCGGAAATCTGGTTGATGTCCTTGTTGTTTCGCCAGCCTGAGTTCGTCAGCCTTTTCGGCGAGCTGTATGGGGTCAGCAAAATTGGCGCTGGCGAGCATGAGCGGCATCTGCTCCAAGGAGGCCTGTTCAAAGAGCAGACACGGACAGTGGCCATCCATCACGGCAAGCATTTCTGCCATCAGCACGGACTGCTTGCGATCGCCCAACCCGTCCACGTGTAGGAGGCGGGCAGCGTGGTCTCGGCGGCTGAGCCCGAAAGTGCGAATGAGGGCTTTGAGGCCTTCGTATTTAGCGAGTATCGGCGGGTCATGCAGGAAAGGCGATGATCGTGAAGCCGTCTCCTGCGTGAGTGCTCCGACGACATGGAAGTACTTCGTGTCGTCCACCACTATGTTATGGAGGTGGAATTGTGCCTCCATGAGGGCGAACCAAACCTGTGGGTGTTCGGCCCAGAACACCGGCAGTTTGAGGCCGAAGGCATTCTGTTGAGCGTCGGGAACGGCAGCGGCTTGCATTGGCTGCGTCCAATAATGATTAGGCGCGTCGGGGTCACCAGTTTAGCGGAGTTGAGACCGTGAGTTAATTCAATGATCTTTATTACGAATGGTAAAACAATCAATAACGCGAGTCTGTAAGACAGTTTAAGAAACGATGTTGCATCCACAAGTGTGGAGCTCGAATTAATGAAATCGACAGAATGCGCGCGAAACCCACTCCCCGCACCCACGTGACTGCAGTAGCCAATCCAAGGGTTTGACTACCCCAAGGCACCAGCAGGTGCCACTACAACCCATCCTTTTTCTCAAGAGATGCTGCCTGACCTGCTGAGTTATTCCAGCACTTCAATGTGTTTATCTTCAATGGAGAACCATCCTTATTTTGAACAGAGGCACATAGCAACTTTTAGGACAGAGTTTCTTCAGCACATTGTGTCCTTTTTCCTTGTGTAGGAAACAAAGATCCTCTAGGATCTTTGGTAGGAAAGAACTGCAGATGCTGGTTTATACCGGATAGACACAAAGTACTGGAGTAACTCAGCGGGTCGGGCAGCATCTCTGGAGAAAAGGAATAGGGCATTGTGCATGCAAATTCTCTTTTACAATAAAAAAAAATCAATAATAATATAATGGGAATTAATTAGAATTACACAAATCCATGAGTTCATTTCTGCTCCACCAATACATAGACAATAATTTCCTGAATACTTCTGCATTATTTAGAGCACTTAAGTTTCCGTGAGCCAAATCAGAAATAGACCACATGATGCATCAGATTTCTGGGGCATGGCTCAATAAAATGCAAAGGAAAGTAAAAAATAAATGATGTGCATGCTTTCTGATTCTTCATTTGCAGATCCAAAGTGAGTTTGCACTAAGGTAGATCACAAAATGCTGGAGTAATCCAGCGGGACAGGCAGCATCTCTGGAGAAGAAATGGATGACGTTTCAGGTCGAGACCCTTCCTCAGCTCCTGACCCCTCCTCCATTTTCTGATGCCTCAATCATCGTCCACACACACCCCCCCCCACCCCCGTCCCTGTCGACCCCTCCTCCATCCCCCCGACCCCTCCTGCCAGCCACAGCCCCTCCCTGGCCCACAGTCTGGACTCAAGTTCCACCTTCACTCCACATCACTGGCTACAGCTACACACCCTGCTCACACTGGCCCTCAGCTCACTATTGAGCAATGGAAGGGGGGGGGGGGTGTCGAGGGGTCAGGGGAAAGGATGGATGAGGGGTCAGGGGTTGGAGGTGGGGTCCGGGGATCATGCAGGAGAGGGTTGGGGGAGGATGGAGAGAGAGGTCAGGGGAGGATGGAGAGAGGGATCAGGGGAGGAAGAGAGAGGGGTCAGGGGAAGGATGGAGTCAGGTAGAGGGTGGAGGATGGGTCAGGTGGAGGGGTCAGGGAGAGGGTGTAGAATGGGTTTGGAGGAGGGTGGGGAAATTGTCAAAGAGAGGGAGGAGGAGGGGTCAAGAACGTGAATCTGGGGAAGATGGTGAGCGAGAGGGAGAAAAGTTCAGAAGGTGGGTCGGGCGGACAGAGGGTCAGGGACAAGGAGGAGGCCAGTCGGGATGAAGATGGAAGAGGGGCAAATGGAGGTGGTGATGAGGATAAAGGAAGCGGTAGGGGGCTGGGAATCAAGTGAGGACAGAAGGAACTGGGGGGTGGAGGGGGAAGGTGGTGTCCAAGGGAGTGGAATTAGGTGCTGGAGTCAGGAAGTCAGAAGTGGGGGGGTGGGGGGGTTACAACAAGGAGGTGAAAAGGATGAATGCCTTTTGACAACTGTACTCTGCACTGCCTTTTTGAAATGCAATCATGGAAAGTTATTCAACACTTGAGAACTGAAATTAATAGTGTCATAATTGCATAGCACTAATTTAACACAGAAGCAGCTCAAAATTACATTAAATATTTTGAATTATTTATTCACTATAATGCAGAAAATTACAGTATAGTACCATTGCTGGATCATTTTAGATATATCATGCAGTTTCCAGGTTTAATTCTGTGATTAATAGCACCTTTGCAGATCAAGTTAATGCAAAGCTGAATAATTCAAAAATATTAACGATGCAGCCTTCAACAGCCCTGAAACCTGTGCTAAATGGAGCCACTTCTAAGTGAATTAATGGCGTAATCATGGCAAATCAATTTAAGTTAATTTATTCTCTCTTTCTTTCCTCTGCAAGACTAAAGGCAGACTTGCTGTGGTATCTAATCTAGTAAAAGGATAAGAGCAGCACTAGATTCAGGGATGTGTCACCATTTGCAAGGCCACCAGGCTCCACTCGTCTTTGGAAAGTGGGGGAGGGGATCCTCATATTTATCGTTCAATCAATAACTCCAAAAGTGCATTGAAATTCAGCAATTGCAGGTACTATCGCAACATTTAAGAAACAATCAGGCATGTAAATTGATAGGTCAGGTTTAGAGGGACTTGGGTCAAACGCATGAAGGTGGGACTAATGTAGATGGGCCATATTGGTCGGCGTGGGTAATTTGGGACAAAGGGCCTGTTTCCACACTGTATGAATCCATGACTCCAAGTAAATATTGAGGAGTATTAATTCAGTTTTAGTTTAGTTCAGAGAAATAATATGGAAACACCCTTTGGCTCACCGAGTCCACACCGACCATCGATCATCTCATACACTAGTTCTATCCTACACACTAGGGAACATTTACAGAAGCCAATTAACCTACAAACCTGCACGCCTTTGGAATGTGGGAGGAAACTGGGGCACCTGGAGAAAACGTATAAACACCGTACACACAGTACCAGTAGTCAGGATCTGGCTCTATAAGGCAGCAACTTTACCACTGCGCCATTGTGCCACCCTTTCGTATGAATGAAACTTAAAGTAGATAGTAAATTTCACAATGTTTTACCTACACAGATATTCAATCTCCCAATAAAACCGACTTCTCTACTACATGAATGATACCAAAATGATCAATTGGTAATCTTGGGAATCATCAGCTAGTACTAAATGGCGCATATGTACAATGGCTTTGATATGTACCGTGCATCTAACACTCGTGGAGTGTGACATTGGCTTCAACCATAAAGATAAAAGCCTGATGGATATCCCCAAGTAGAAAGTAGACATGAATGATCTTGTGCAAGTTGAGTGATTGATTTGCACTTGCATAACACTGCACCACTTAGTTATCTTAGGACCTGCTACAACTGCACACTCTAAATGAATATCAATTAAGAGTTACATCCTGCAAGAAAAAGTTTGCCGTGATACTTGCAAGACCAAAGGCAGTTGAGACAGTTTACAATCACAATGTTTAAAATACTTTTTATCTGTTATCAGGCAACTGGAGGGTGGTCCTCACCTCCCATCTACCTCATTGGAGGCCCTCAGTCTATCTTTAATTGGACTTCACTGGACTCTATCTTTCACTAAACGTTATCCCCTTTATCCTGTGTCTGTATACTGTGCACAGCTTGATTATAATCATGTATAGTCTTTTCACTGATTGGATAGCACGCAACAAAAAGCTGTTCACTGTACCTTGGTACGCGTGACAATAAACTGTGAACAACTTGAGTGTAATCACATATAGTCTTTTCACTGACTGGATAGCATGCAACAAAAAGCTGTTCATTCTACCTCGCTTCACGTGACAATAATAAACAAAACATTTGGACTGGTATGTGGATAGAGAAGATTTAGTGGGATGGGGGCCAACTGCATGCAACTAGGATTAGTTTGCAGATATCTTTATTGGCATGGCCTCTTTCCATGCTGTATAACCCCAGGATTCCTGATACCATTATATTGGAGTGGTGCAAGGTTGCAAGACAGAGAGCTCGAGCAGAGGATGCCAGTGTGGTAGGATCACACCAGTTTTTTTTGTACCTTGAATTCTGTTTCGCAAGCTCTACATTTGAAAGTGAGAAATTACACTGTTAAGTTCCAAGTTGTTCTTCTGCTTCTTGCTAATAGCTGGAACGGCATTCTGTGTTAGAAAAGCAAATGTCTCACTCATTTACTGGAAGATGAACAGCGATAAGAGGGGGTTATGGGGGAAGTATAATCAACAACACTCAAACTGCTTCATTTATTAAACTTTACTTCTCAAGATATAACAGTTCAAGTTCCATATCACACTGATTCCAAATGTCGAGTACAATACATTGTTCAAATGCTCAAAATCTCTCACCTTCGATATATTTCCACAAGATATATGTTCACGTCAATTAAAATTTTACTTTTAAAGAATGCACCTAGGCTTCATTAGCAAGTTATATCATTTGTTATATGTCCCCCTCAGCTTAGATCTTTAACATTAAACTTAGTTCAGTGACATTCTATCATGGAGAATGCATAACCCAGATGTGTGTTTGGAGCACCAAAGCCAAGGAATATGGTATTTATGACAATTGCTGGTTTGTAATATTCAATCTGGTCAAACCTGGCACTGAAATATTATACTGCATTCTGAACTGGTTTTTGTTCCTTATTTCTAAAATGCAAGAGCTAATTCAAAAAGGGCGGCACAGTGGTACAATAGCTGCCATGCACCATCAGAGACCAGGGTTCGATCTTGCCTATGGGTGCTGTCTGTACGGAGTTTGTACGTTCTCCCTGTGACTGTGTGGGTTTTATAAGTGGAAGGACCAGAATTAGACCATTTGGCCCATCAAGTCTACTCTGCCATTCAATCATGGCTGATCTATCTTTCCTTCTCAACCCCATTCTCCTGCCTTCTCCCCATAGCACCTGCCACCCATACTAATCTCTGGAGGCTCCGTTTTCCTCCCACACTCCAAAGACGTACAGCTTTGTAGGTTAATTGGCTTTTGTAAATTGTGCTGTGTCTGTAAACTCTAATTTCCACGATTGTGACGACTGCTAACAAAAACCCTGGTAATCCAGCCGCCATATAAAAGTTACATTGTGCAGTTGCTGTGACATTGAAGATGCAAATATGGCAGTAAGCTTAGATAGGGAAAAAGAGAGCAGAGAAGAGTAGCAACCATCAGCAATTAGTACAGATTGAAAGGGATTAGACAAAAATAGATGTAACGATAAGTAATACATCAATAATCAATTGAGATTTGGTGATATGACAGCAAGATTAACATGTTTTAGTCCCTTAATAATTTGTCTGATGGATTTCCCGAATGCAGCAGAAGAGCAGGGAATGGAACTAATTGGACAAGGTTGAGAGACATATTTTAGACACACTGGGTCCAAGTATCTTGTTCCACTGAATATGATTTCATGATGGTGTTTATTTTATAAGCATTGTGTCTGTTACAGCCTCTTCATATTTTCTCCAGAGGAGGAGAAAAAAATAGAAATGTGTTTGTGTACATTTTAAACATTAGTATTATTTGTTGTCATGTCTACTGCATTCCAGTGAGAAACATTGGGTAATACAATGCACACTGGAACAACAGAGAATGAGGCCAGGTGCAAAATGGAGAAACAGCACCTTATATCCCGCTTGGGTAGCTTACAACCCAACAGTATGAACATTCAATTCTCCAATTTTAGGTCACCTCTAACAAACATCTCCCCCCACCCCCCCTTTCTTCTCCCCCCTTCACTCCTCTGGACCTCACTTGGACTCGACCTATTTCTCCCCTCCATGCCTTCATCTGGCTTCACAATTCACAACACTCAAATCCTTCCGCCTCGCACCTCCTGCTTTTTAAAAAAAAATCTCTAGCCTTTACCCACCATCTGCTTATCAGATACTCTCCCCCACACCTATGTTGAACTATTACCTGCCAGACTTTGGCTTGCCCCTCCTCTCTTCCACCTTTCTTGCCCTCGCCTACAATCAGGTTGAAAGATCCCGACCTGCGTTCTCCAGTGATGCTGCCTGACCCGTTGAGTTACTCCAGCACTTTGTGTCTTTTGTTTTAGCAAACCAACATCAGCAAACCAGTTCCTTGTTTCTACACACTGAAACAATTATAGGAATTTAAAAGGAATTGTAAGACCTCCACTAGATGATATTCAATGCTGTCTGTATTTTCCTCGTATTGCCAAGTTTAATGGAAGCATGTATATGAAAGCTTCATCTCTAGCACACTGCATCTAGCACACTTTGAGGCATTTCATAATGCAAAAGAAACCCAAAATTATTTTAATTTGCTACATTAGATCATTTAAAAACAAAATCACAAGTGCGGATAGTTCGAACAGTCAGGTGACGTGATGTATCCTTTGTTATTAGAGAATTGGGTCGCTTCTTGTTATCATGTCAGGAGCATGTTTTAAGCATGTGTGGTATGGTAACACAAGGGTTAAAATCTGCTGCCTTGAACGTTCTCTTGAAGTCAACAGAAGTGATTTCAGAAGTGGAGTTTATCACATTTATTGCAGACAACACACATCAGGTTCTGTCTCCGTGGGCCGTCATGAAAAGCCGTGCACAAGGCAAAAGACACGGCTCCAGATGGGCTCTTCAATTAGCAGCAGCGACTGCAGCAGTCAAAATATTCCACATTATCTCAAGTTATGTGTTTCTCCTCTTTACCCTAGCCCCGTCATTCAGTCCCAAAATAGTACACTCACCATAACATTCTCCATGCTAAATAACAAAGATTGCACAGAAGAACAGTAATTAAGGAGTTTTGCAAAACATTTATTTCCCAGTGCTATGAAACAATTGGAGCTAAACTACCGGCAGAAAATTACTTGGGGCCAAGCATTTCGTGCGGTTTGACCCACTGATCGAACTCCTCTGCTGTAAGGAATCCTAACTTGACGGCCATTTCTTTTAATGTCGTGCCTTCCTTGTGGGCTGTTTTGGCAATCTTTGCAGCTTTATCATAACCTGTACACGACAAGAAATTAAAACCATTATTCCTCGATGAACAGTCCAGACTTCTTACCACAATATTCTGGCAAGCAGGGTATTAAACCTCTCCCACAAAAAAATCCGCATAAATAGGCTACATTCCCATCTTTCCAAACATGAAACTTGTTAAAACAGTAATAGAAAACTTATTATTCAAAGATGTGCACTAGTTGCTGTGGAAGGAATCTAATTTACTGCCATACTGCTCAGGAAACCCACAGAGCAAGACCAGTGAATCAAAATGTGTAAAAAAATAAAAGAAAATTCTGTCAAACTCACAAGCAGACCCGTGTCAAAGTTGAGAGAGAAAAAAGGCAGCCCAGGTATCGTCACATTCAATTTGGTGATGATCAGTGTCCTTCAACACTATCCCTGTCCAAATCCAGACCCATCACAGAACAAAGAACTATATACACGATGTACACAAAATGCTGTAGTAACTCAGCGGGCCAGGCAACATCTCTGGAGAAAATGGACAGGTGATGTTGCGGGTCAGGACCCTTCTTCAGACTGGTATATCTTCAATCTTTGGTATAAAACAGTATCTGCCGTTCCTTTTTATCGCTTTATAGAATAGTACTGCACAGGATCACTGTGCTGAACGTGATGCCAAGACCAACTCTCATCTGCCTGCCCATAATCTGTCCCTTCATTCCCTGAATCTATCAGATGTAAAGGATGGGAGGGAAATACAGTGGCATGCAAAGGTATTCATACACCTCGAACTTTTCCACATTTTGTCACGTTACGACCACAAACGTAAATGTATCTTATTGGGATTTTATGCGATAGACCAACACAAAGTGGTGCATAATTGTGAAGTGGAAGGAAAATGATACATGGTTTTCAAATTTTTTTACAAATAAAACTGAAAAGTGTGGCGTGCAAAAGTATTCAGCCCCCTTTACTCTGATGCCCCTAAATAAAATCCAGTGCAACCAATTGCTTTCAGAAGTCACCTAATTAGTAAATAGAGTCAACTCGTGTGTAAGCTAATCTCAGTATAAATACAGCTGTTCTGTGAAGGCCTCAGAGGTTTGTTAGAGAACATTAGTGAACAAACAGCATCATGAAGCCCAAGGAACACACCAGACAGGTCTGGGATAAAGTTGTGGAGAAGTTTAAAGCAGGGTTAGGTTATAAAAAAATATCCAAAACTTTGAACATCTCACGGAGCACTGTTCAATCCATCATCCAAAAATGGAAAGAGTATGGCACAACTGCAAACCTACCAAGACATGGCCATCCACCTAAACTGACAGGCCGGGCAAGGAGAGCATTGATCAGAGAAGCAGCCAAGAGGCCCATGGTAACTCTGGAGGAGCTGCATAGATCCACAGCTCAGGTGGGAGAATCTGTCCACAAGTCAACTATTAGTCGTGCATTCCACAAATCGGGCCTTTATGGAAGAGTGGCAAGAAGAAAGCCATTGTTGAAACAAAGCCATAAGAAGTCCCGTTTGCAGTTTGCCACAAGCCATGTGGGGGACACAGCAAACATGTGGAGGAAGGTACTCTGGTCTGATGAGACCAAAATTGAAGTTTTTGACCTAAATGCAAAATGCTATGTGTGGCGGAAAACTAACACTGCACATCACCCTGAACACACCATCCCCACTGTGAAACATGGTGGTGGCAGCATCATGCTGTGGGGATGCTTTTCTTCAGCAGGGACAGGGAAGCTGGTCATAGTTGATGGGAAGATGGATGGAGCCAAATACAGGGCAATCTTGGAAGAAAACCTGCAAAAGACTTGAGACTGGGATGGAGGTTCACCTTCCAGCAGGACAACGACCCTAAACATACAGCCAGAGCTACAATGGAATGGTTTAGATCATGGCCCAGTCAAAGTCCAGACCTAAATCCAATTGAGAATCTCTGGCAAGACTTGAAAATTGCTGTTCACAGACACTCTCCATCCAATCTGACTGAGCTTGAGCTATTTTGCAAAGAAGAATGGGCAAAAATTTCAGTCTCTAGATGTGCAAAGCTGGTAGAGACATGCCCCAAAAGACTTGCAGCTGTAATTGCAGTGATAGGTGGTTCTACAAAGTATTGACTCAGGGGGGCTGAATACTTTTGCATGCCACACTTTTCAGTTTTTTATTTATAATAACATTTGGAAACCATATATCATTTTCCTTCCACTTCACAGGTAGCAGAGCTGAGTGTTGTTTATTGGGTTGTGGGTGCAAAGCTGAGGCTCAGTTCTTCATAATAGCAATGGCACACTCGCTTTACAGTGCTGATGTGGGGAACACAAATACGATATATCAATTGGTGATGAAGAGATTCATTTGTTAATTTTTTGCGTTGGTTAGAACATAGAACAGTCAGCAGAATAGCACAGTAATTGTCCCTTCGGCCCACAATGTTTGCGCCGAACATGATGCCCATAATTCTCCATTAAACATTCCCTCTCACCTTATAGTTATTCCCTCTATTGTTGGACATTTCCAGACTGAGGAAAAAGGTTCAGACTGTCTACCCTCTCGGAATTTGTCTCTCAGAATTTTATGTACTTCTATTTAGTCTCCCTTCGACCATTCCAGAGAAAAGAATCCAAGTCCATGCAACCTCTCCCTGTAGCCAAAACCCTTTAAGTTCATGTATTCATAGGTCACAGGAGCATAATTAGGCCATTTGTCCCACCATTGTCCCACCAACATCTGCCATTCAATCGTGGCTGATCTATCTTTCCCTCTCAACCCCATTCTCCTGCCTTCTCCCCATAACCCCTGATACCCGTACTGATCAAGAATCTGTCAATCTCCACCTTAAAAATATCCATGACTTGGCCTCCTCTGCAGTCTGCGGCAATGAATTCCACAGATTCACCACCCTCTGACTAAATGAATTACTTCTCATCTCCTTTCTGATGGTACCTTCCATTATTCTGAGGCTATGCCCTCTGGTCCTAGACTCTCCCACAAGTGGAAACATCCACTCTACCCGCGCCTTTCATTATTCTGTACGTTCCAATGAGGTTCCATCTTATCCTTCCAAACACCAGCGGGTGCATTAACCCAATCATTCCTGAGATCATTCTCATAAACCTCCTCTGGACCCTCTCCAATGCCAGCACATCCTTCCTCTGATATGGGGCCCAAATCTGCTCACAATACTCCAAACATGGCCTGACCAGTGCCTTATAAATCCCTGTTTCTAGGCAACATTCTGGTTAACCATTTTTCCCATAATGAGGCAAAATTACTGCATGCAATACTCCAAATGTGTCCTAGCTAAAAACCCATAGAGATGCATCATGACTCACTGACTATTATATTCAATGCTCTATCAATAAAGGCAAAAATACCAGCCTTCAACCAGCCCTATAAACCCAGTCAGGTTAGTATGTCCTTAGCATAGATAGTAAAATAAGTAATTTTGTGATATATGTTGAAGTACTCCCTCTTTGAGGGTTTATTCTATGCCTTTCATACTCTGTGTGGCACTACCAAATAAGTACACAATCTGCGACTCTAAATGGATTCCACGAGATACTGTTTCATATAAGGAACTGAATGGTACTGGTCCATACTCCATAATCTATTACCCAGTACTGCCTCACTCCTCCAGCTGTGTAAAATCAGATGAGCAATGAGGACACAGTCAAGCCAATATGAAGCCAAACCAAATATGGCAAGAGTGAGATGCCAAGCTACTGAAACCACAACAGAAGATTAAATGCACGATGGACAAAGGCGGGACAACCAACAGATAGGATTATTCCTCAGCATGCCCGAACAATTGGAATCTTGAATAGTGGACAATTAAGAGATTAAGGGTTTCTTAGCTAAATTAGTCGAGAGCGAGATGCCAAAGTGGTGAAATCGCTGCACAAGATTAAATGCACGATAGATAAGAGTCCATACAACCAACATATATGATTAATGTTCTACAACCCGTACAATTTCAATCCTGTATTGTGCAGACAATTAAGAAATTACAAGTTTCACAAAAATTCTTAATTACAGCAAATGAATGCAAGGGAGGTCTTAAACTTCTGTAACTATCTTCATCCCGAAGCATCTCATGGCTGGGTTCATACAAATTAGGCCATTTGGCCCATCAAGTCTATTCCACCATTCAATCATGGCTGATCTACCTTTCCCTCTCAACCCCATTCTCCCCATAACCCCTGACTCCTGTACCAATCATGATTTCTCAATCATATGCCTGGAATCAAGGGCTGGTTTCCTGGGATCCAACATCACCAAAAACAGTCAGCCTACTCAATTAATTCTGCACAACATTGATAAAGAGTTAAATTCACAGAACCCAGCATAAGTTAGAGACCCCAACATCTCATTTGTGATACACGTGGCAGTGTAACTGAACTAGACACACTGTTCCAAAGGAGATCAGTGGTGCTGTGGTTCAACTACTTGGTTGTGTAATGTTCAGTGCTACTTTATTAACTCCTGTACAAGGCTGAGATTGAAGAAACCACAGGAAGATAAAGAACTGTTGTTTGGGTAAAAACTCTTGTTTTACGAGAATGACCCTGAGGATTGTTGGGTTAACGCATGAGGAACATTTGAGGTTTCTGGGCTTGTACTCTTTAGACTTTAGAGATGCAGCAGGGAAACAGGCCCTTCAGTCCACCGTTCGCACCAACCAGCATCACTGAGTATACTAGCACTGGACAATTTACAATTTTTATGCAAAAACCAATTAACGTACAAACTTGATGGAGGAAACCCGGAGCACCCGAAGAAAACCCATGTGGTCACAGGGAGAACGTACAAACTCAGTACAGACAACACCCATAGTCAGGATCAAACCCGTGTCTCAAGAAAGGCAGCACCTCTACCGCCACCCCACTGTACACACTGGAGTTTAGAAGAATGATGAGCAATCTCATTCAAACCTACTGGATAATGAAAGGTTCAGATAGAATGGATATGGAGAGGTTATTTCCAGTGGTGGGAGAGTCCAGAACCAGAGGGGTGGCAGTAGAGGTGCTGCCTTTCTGTAGCTAAAATGTCTTTAGCCAGAGGGTGTTCAATCCGTGGAATTCGTTGCCTCAGACAGTGGTGAAGGCCAAGGCATTGGGCATTTTTAAGGCAGAGATTGATAGATTCTTGATTAGTAAGGTGTCAAAGGCTATGGGGAGAAGGCAGGAGAATGGGATTGAGAGGAAAAAATAAATCAGCCATAATTGAATGGCAGAGTAGACCCAGTGGGCTGAATGGCCCATTAATGCTCCTATGTCTTATAGTTATGGTCTTATGGGATGCTGGCATTAAGGCAAGGCAAGCATTTGCTGCACTTGGGAATACATGATGAGCAAGAAATACTGGCCCTGTCAACACTGTCTATGTCCCAACAGATGAATAGGAAATCATTGTGTGTTCTTTGATTTTACACTGAACAGGAGCAGTGACTAAAGTACTGATGGCATTGGAATTAATAAACAATCACAATACAGACAATTACACCCAATTCACACTTCTTCCTATTGATAATAGAGCAGTAGCTTCTGAGACTCGATGTTCCATTGACAAAGTGTTAACTGAAAAAGTCTGGATCACCTAGACTATTATCTTAGGTCCTCTTTCGAAGCAAGAGCCTGGTGTTTAAAAATGCTGGGCACAACAACAGACCCAAAACACTTAGTCCTCACACCTTGAAAGTGTTGAATCCATGTTGTCCAGAGACGCTGCCTAACCCACTGAGTTACTCCAGCACCTTGTCTCTTTTTTTGTTTGTAACCCTGAAAGTGGTGTTTATTTTTAGGTCTACGGCACAGCTCACAAACTGCTGGAAACGTTTCATTTGATCTCCCGATTCAAGTCAAAAGGGATTCTTTCGACTCAAGGTCAGGGCCTTCTTTCAAAGATGAGAGATGATTTTGTTTTGCCTTTTATTTGTACCCAGCATTACATGGCGACATGCTAGGTTTTTGGTACGCAGTGCAAGCCAAGTGACATTAGGAAATCAGTCCTGGAGTCATGTACCATACAGGGACTGTCAACCGCAGCAGGAATATTGATCCAAGTACTTCGCTCTGGCTCCAGCTCACAGTCAGCAGTTTCGCAAATCGAAGACAAAAAGACATAACAACAATTTACAATCTGTTCTCTTACCGATATGCGGGTTAAGTGCTGTAACCAGCATTAGTGATTCGTTCATCAACTTGTTAATCCGTTCAGTGTTAGCTTGAATTCCCACCACACAGTTGTCTGTGAAGGAGATGCAGGAATCTCCAATCAACTGGGCTGAATTCAGCACATTTTTAATCTGGAAGAGAACAACAAAATATATCAAATTATCTAAAAACTTAGAGCATACAGTTTAGTTTACTTTAGAGCCTGCACTTGCTGGAGTTTCGAAGGATGAGGGGGAGCTTCAGCTATGTAGGCCAAGTCAATTAATATTTTTAAAGACGGAGATTGATAGATTCTTCATTAGCGCGGGTGTCAGGGGTTATGGGGAGAAGGCAGGATAATGGGGTTAATAGATCAGCCATGATTGAATGACAGAGTAGACTTGATGGGCTGAATTACCTAATTCTGTGCTTATAATTTGAGATACAGCAAGGAAACGGGCCCTTAGGCCCACCGGGTCCGCTCCAGCCAATCACGTGTATGTTAGTTCTATGCTACACGCAAGGGACAATTTACAGAAGATAAATACCCTACAAATCTGTATGTCTTTGGTGTGTGTGAGGAAACCGGTGCACCCGGAGAAAACCCACATGGTCACAGGAAGAACGTACAGACTCCATAAAGATGTAGTCAGGATCGAACCCTCTGGAATTGTAAGGCAGCAACTCAACCACTGTGCCACCCCAGTTCATATGAAAAGGTGAAAATTAGCAGGGCTTTATGTCCATAACAAGAAATAATAATCTTCCTTATTTTTTCCCCCAACCCAATTATCATACCGACATGCAGGTGCCTTTAGTTCAACCTGTCCGGAAAATGGCTGAAAGGACATGGCAGAAGTAGTAGTTATTTGGCAATGTTTACAAAAGTCCTTATGCCAGCAGCCATTTGAACTTTCTGCTTGGGTATATGGCCTCCTCCTTGGTCAGCAGGGATGAGTTGGGCAAAGGGCCAGTTTCCGTGCTGTATGACTCTTCACAAAGACATTGGCACCCATACAACCACAGTTCAAAGACAATCAACCAACACATGGTGCATGCCTTCACTGCCCATATCATTGCAAACCACTCATGAACTGACCAGCAATTAATTTCTTCAAAGAATAAAAATCAGCTTTCTTTTTACTTACCATCATGGGCTTGAAAACATTCAGCTCAAAATGGCCATTACTTCCTCCGACAGTAACGGCCACATGATTTCCCATGACCTGCGCAGCTACCATGGTGACAGCCTCACATTGGGTAGGATTCACCTTTCCTTTCAAAACACAGAAAATACTTTGTGAAAAGTAAAGGCAGGTGTCAACAGATATTGAGATTGTATTTGAATCATTGAGTTTACTTTAGAGTTACGCAAGAGATACAGGTCCTTCCGCCCATCGAGTCCTCCCCGACCAGCGATCACAGCATACACCAGCATTATCCTACACACTAGGGACAATTTACAATTTTTTTGTTAACCAAAGCCAATTTACCGACAAACCTTTGAAATATGGGAGGAGACCAGAGCATCCGGTGAAAACCCTCACGGTCACATGGAGAACGTACAAACTCCATACAGACTGCACACTTAGTCAAGATCAAACCTGGGTCTTTGGCAATTTAAGGCAGCCACTCCACCACTGTGCCACCTTGCAGACCCAAATTTAAACCGCAAAAACACAGCAGCTAAAAAAAATTCCATTGACCACGAGGTGGAGTACCTCCTAATGAGCGTGTCCATTATCCCAATTCATCAGAGTTTGCTGTAGTTCTCTCACTTTCTGCATACAATCAAAACATTCATCTTTCACTAAACTGCAGATGACCTCTGAACTCAAGTCCGAGTCCTTCCTGACCAGAAGAAAGGGAACTATAACCAGCATCTGCAGTTCCTCGTTTCTAAAAATGATTGCATATTTGTCACTAGTCCCAGTCAATGATTGGGCAATTCCAGTCAAGCAATTCCGTAAAGAACAAGGGCTGATTTTACACAGATCAACGTGGATTTATTGACTTTGTTCTGTTGAAGATTTCCTAAGTCCATGAACCAACTGAGATCTTTTGCAGATGTAAGCTCGGTCCCAAAGGCACTTTTTTGCATCATGTATTTAGTATAGTTTAGAAATACAGTGTGAAAACAGGCCGTTTGGCCCATTAAGTCCATGCTGACCAGCAATCACCCACCCTAGTTCTATGTTATCCCACTTCCTCATCCACTCCCTACACTTTAGACTTCAGAGATACAGAGTGGAAACAGCCCCTTCGGCCCACCAAGCAATCACCCCGAAAACTAGCACTATCCTACACACTGGGGATAACTTACAGAGGCCAAATAACCCGCAAACATGCACGGCTTTGGAATGTGGCAGGTAACCAGAGCACCCGAAGAAAACCAACATGGTCACAGGGAGAACCTACAAACCAGGATCAAACAAATATCTCTGGCGCTGTAAGGCAGCAACTCTACCACAGTGCCATCACGCCGCTCACTTTAGTTTAGAGATACAGTGTAAAAACAAGGCCCTTGGCCCACAAAGTCCATGCCGACCATCGATCACCCGTTCACACTAGTTCTATGTTATCCCACTTCCTCATACACTCCATATGCACTAGGGGAAATTTGACAGAAGCCAATTAACCTACATACCTGCACAAGTTTGGGATGTGGGAGGACAACGAAGCACCCAGAGGAAAGCGCGTTGGTCATAGGGAGAAGATGCAAATTCCCCACGGACAGCACCCAAGGTCAGGATCAAATCCGGGTCCCTGACGCAGCTCTACCAACCTTAAAAATGCTGCTGCAATCAAGCCCAGGCTTGATGTTATCCTCTGCATTAATGCCTCAAAAAGGCATTCCAGCCACACATAGAAGTCTGTAAAGCATCTATATCTATCTACCTGGCACACTTCTCCAGGGTGTAGACTGTAGAATTACCTGGCATGATGCTGCTCCCTGGCTCATTCTCAGGCAAGATGAGTTCCCCCAGTCCAGAGCGAGGTCCGGAGCCCAGAAAACGAATATCATTGGCCACCTTCATCAAACTGCAGGCAACAACGTTCATGGCACCACTAAGTTCAACCAAGGCGTCATGTGCGGCAAGGGCCTCAAACTTATTGGGTGCAGTCACGAATGGTAAACCTGAAAACAAAAGCAACATTATTTTCAGTGGTCATTTGCTGCAGTTTGGCGCTTATTGATTGGGGAACAAACACTCGATCTAGCATGCACTGAGTGATAGCTGTTGCCAATGTAACTGCAGCATAGCACAAACATTAGTAGAAGTAAATAACTATATCAACTGGTTAATACACAAAAGGTCACAAACTACTGGAGTAACTCAGCAGGTCAGGCAGCATCTCTGGAGAATCTGAGGGCTAATTTTTTTTAACACAAAAGGGTAGTGGGTGTATGGAATGAGCTGCCAGAGGAGTTGAGGCAGGTACTTTGACAACATTTAAGAAATATTTGAACAGGTGCATGGATACAATAGGTTTAGAGGGATATGGACCAATACAGGCAGGTGGAACTAGTGTAAATGGGTTATGTTGGCCGGTGTGGGCAAGTTAGGCCGAAGGGCATGTTTCTGTGCCGTATGGCTCAATAACTATAAAATGGATGGGTGATGTTTCAGGTCGAGACCCTTCTTCAGACTCTGAGAATGAAGAAGAACCTGGACCCGAAACGTCACCTATCCAAATCCTCCAGAAATGCTGCCTGACTCGCTGAGTAACTCCAGCACTGTGTCCGAAAGCACATCCATTGCTCGCTACAAAAGGTCTTTGCCAGCATTTGTCAGCTTCATCCCACCACAAAGTAGTAACTGTAATTAAATTTATCCAATTTTTGGTGACGTCTAACAACTTCCCCACCCCTTTCCTCCGCACGTCCCCCTCCACTGTGGCCCGCCTGTCGAACCTATTTCTCCCCTCCCCCTACATTCTTTCGTCTGGCTTCACAATTCATAACTCGTCAAACGTTTACTCTCACACCGTGTTCTTTTCATCTCTGGCTTCTGTCCATCCATTTGCCCATCAGAAATCCTCTTGCCTGTGTTCACACATCACCTGCCATGCTCTGTCCTGCCCCCCCTCTTGCAGATCCCCCCTCCCCACAATCAGTCTGAAGAAGGGTCCCTATCGGACCACTACCTATCCATGTCCTGCAGAGATGCTGCCTGACCCACTGACTTACTCCAGTACTTTGTGTCCTTTTTCTACAGGAGAAACACTTAAATGCACAAAAAAAAAATACCTGCTAGCATCTAGTGCAGGGCTCAAAATTAACGGTTGCCCGGGTGCCAATGACGATCTAAAGTCCTGCCGGGCAACCTAAAAGCCTGCCATTTTGAGCAGGCCCCCCTCTCAATCTCTCTCTCTGTCACTCTCCGTCTCCGCCCGCCATCCGTATCCGTGTCCGGGCAGCCAGGTCTCCGCTCTCCGCCCATTCCTCATCCGCCTGCACGGCCAGTCGCCTTACACAAGCGCACTGCCACGGCTTGCACATCCTCCCTCTGCACATGCACACAACCACGGCCAGCACAACATCGGCTGCCCTGCACATGCGCACTGCCACAGCAACTGGCCGGCGCCGGGCACTTTCTCCCTCCCTTTGCAATATGGGAGATCTGGCCGCCATTGCTATCCGGTCGTCGCCTCGCTGCGACCGCTGAAAACCAACGCAGAATCACTCCCTGGAGCTGGAGTAACTCCCTGGAGTAACTGTTGCTTCTTGGTTTCCTGGTCCACGAAAAATATTCCAAATGGAATTTAAACTGGAAAGGACCTTCCACCACCAAACTCCAAACTGTGAAAAATAACAGCCTATGGCACATTAACTGTTTATTTATTGTGATTATGGTCTATGGTATATAGACACACTGAGCTGTTATCTTCTGTTCTGTATTATGTTTACATATTCTGTTGTGCTGCGGCAAGCAAGAATGTCATTGTCCTATCTGGGACACAACACAATAAAACTCTCTTGACTCTTGACTTGGACTTAAACAAAAAAGAATTCTTGGGGAAAAAAGAGCTACCTTAAGTTTAGTTGCATCTGGTTGGGTAACTATGGTAGGGTGAAGACTATTCCATGCTTTAATTGTGCGGGGGAACTCCATGGAGCTGCAAGCATCTCTGGATAGAGGAAATTGGCTGACATTTTGGGTAGAGACCCTTCTTTAGATTTCCACTGGTTTTAGTGTTTTTAGTTATGGTTAGGGTTAGGGCCAGAACAAGGGGTCACAGTCTAAGGATAAGGGGGAATTCCTTTAGGACCGAGATGAGGAAAACATTCTTTACACAGAGAGTGGTAAGTCTCTGGAATTCTCTGCCACAGAAGGTAGTTGAGGCCAGTTCATTGGCTATATTTAAGAGGGCGTTAGATGTGGCACTTGTGGTTAAAGGGATCATGGGGTATGTAGAGAAGGCAGGTACGGGATACTGAGTTGGATGAACAGCCATGATCACATTGAATGGCGGTGCAGGCTCGAAGGGCCGAATGGCCTCCGCCTGCACCTATTTTTCTATGTTTCTAGTTTAATTTATAGAAACGGCGTGAAAACAGGCCCTTCGGCCCACCGTGTCCACGGCGTCCACCGATCACCCGAACATTAGTTCCATCCCACACATTAGCGACGCAAGTCAAGAGTCAATAGCGTTTTATTCTCTCTCGTCCCAGTTAGAACAATTAAATCCTTACTTGCAGCAGCACAACAGAATATGTAAACATAGTACTCTGTAAACAATGTTATAAATGAGAAAACAACAGTGTATATTTCTATATGAATATATAACTATATAAATATATTATATATATATCTGAAAAAGGTTCCTCCACACTTTTGAAATGTGGAAGGAAACAGGAGCACCCGGAGAAAACCTAAGTGATCAAAGGGAAAAGGAGGAAACTCCATGCTGACAGCATCCATATTCAGGATCAATTCCGGGTCTCTGGCACATTTAGGCAGCAACTTTATGGCCAATGTACTGCCCCATAGTCTTGAACTGAATTAAAACATACAGTAGCTGTAAAGGGGAACATAGTGTCACTTAGAGATTTAAGACTGAAATTGGATAGTTTCTTTTTTTTTAGTAACCAAATTTATCAACGTAAAATTTTTTTGTGTGTTGGAAAATTAAATATAAAGGCACAGCTGGTGGACTTGCTGCCTCATATGCCAGAGATCTGTGTTCAATCCTGTCCTCGGGCATTTCTGTTGAATTTGCACATTTTCCCTGCAAGCGTGTGGGTTTCCTCCCACATCCCAAAGACGCATTGGCTTTGTAGCTTAACTTGTCTCTATAAAATTGCCCCTGATGTGTAGGGACTGGGTGAGGAAAGTGGGATAACAGAACTTGTGTGAATGGGTAGACAAAAATACTGGAGAAACTCAGCGGGTGAGGTAGCATCTGTGGTGCGAAGGAAATAGTCGACGTTTGGGGTCGACACCCTTCTTCAGACTGATGTGAGGGTGGGGGGGGGGGGGAGAAGGGGCGGGAAGAAGAAAGGAAGAGATGGAGACAGTGGGCTGAGGGAGAGCTGGGAAGTGGAGGAGAAAGCAGGGACCACTTGAAATTGGAGGTAAACTGCCCAGGCGAAATATGAGGTGCTGCTTCTCCAATTTACTGTGGGCCTCACTCTGGCCATGGAGGAGGCCCAGGACAGAAAGGTCGGATTCGGAATGGGAGGAGGAGTTGAAGTGCTGAGCCACCGGGAGATCAGGTTGGTTATTGCGAACCGAGCGGGGGTGTTGGGCGAAGCCATCGCCAAGCCTACGCTTGGTCTCACCGATGTAGAGCAGTGGATGCAATAGATGAGGTTGGAGGAGGTGCAGGTGAACCTCTGCTGCACCTGGAAAGACTGCTTGGGTCCTTGAATGAAGTCAAGGGGGAAGGTAAAACGACAAGAGTAGCATTTCCTGCAGTTGCAAGGGAAAGTGCCAGGAGAGGGGGTGGTTTGGGTGGGAAGGGACGAATTGACCAGGGAGTTACGGAGGGAGTAGTTTCTGCGGAAAGCCGACATGGGAGGAGATGGGAAGATGTGGCCAGTGGTGGGATCCCATTGGTAGACAAAGCTGGTGAAGCAGCGTCTAGAAGTCCAGGACAAGGGGTCACAGTTTAAGGATAAGGGGGAAATCTTTTAGGACCGAGGTGAGAAAAACATTTTTCACACAGAGAGTGGTGAATCTCTGGAATTTCATTTCGGAGTCACGTGAGTGACTTCGTGAAGAGCCCGCCGGCACGCATGCGCGACATATCGTCGCATCGCATTGCTGCCGACGGCTGGTCGGGAGCGCGGCTCCTGACCAGCCCTTCAGAGGGCCGACTCAGGTAAGGCTAAGCCCCCTAGAGTTGGTGTTTCCTGTTGGGGGGGGGGGAGCAGTGTGTTCTCTCCCTACAGGAACGTGGATTTGGAGTCGCCGGCCACTTATCCCGGAGCCTTTCTCAGCGGCTCACCTGCGAGTCGGGCCGGGAAACAGGCGTGGTAGTCGGGGAGCCCTGTTGGTACAGGGCCCGACCCGCCGATACACCGGAGCTCCAGTGTGAGTTGGTGTCTTGTTGTGGCGGGTGTATGTTATGTTCTCTCCCTGCAGGTACGTGGGGAAATAGGCGTGGATGTCGGGGAGCCCTGTTGTTACCGGGCCCGACCCGCCGCTATGCAGGAGCTCCAGTGCCGATTCAAGGAGCAGGTGCTCCAGTGTTGATTTGAGGAGCAGGAGCTCCAGTGCAGGTTCAAGGAGCAGGAGCTCCAGTGCTGGATTAAGGAGCAGGAGCTCCAGTGCTGATTCGAGGAGCAGGAGCTCCAGTGCTGATTCAAGGAGCAGGAGCTCCAGTGCTGATTTAAGGAGCAGGAGCTCCAGTGCTGATTCGAGGAGCAGGAGCTCCAGTGCTGATTCAAGGAGCAGGAGCTCCAGTGCTGGTTCCAGGAGCAGGAGCTCCAGTGCTGATTCAAGGAGCAGGAGCTCCTGTGCTGATTCGAGGAGCAGCAGCTCCAATGCTGATTCCAGGAGCCGAGAACGGGGTGCCTCTCGAAAGGGGGGACCCTGCCACAAGTTCGCCATTGGCGACCACGGGGAAGGGGTCATGCTGCGGCCCGACCCCCCTCCGCTAGCCCTTCGTTGAAGGGCAGGGGAGGAGCCCGTAAGCCTAAACCCGGTTCGGGCCAAGGCTCCACCAGCCGCCATGGTGCGGTCTGGTGCAACGGCGGGACCTGGGTCTGTGAGATCTGCTATCCAACTCCCAAACCCCGCCGCTGGGACGGGAGGCTTGGGTACGGTCCCGCCTCGGTCGCCGAGTCCCCTGTCGATGGGGGGGACGAGACCGTGCGTCGGCAAGGTCAACGATGTGGACAGCCGGCAAGCCCGCGCGGGCGTCGCTCCATGCTTCTGCTGGAGTCGACCCCAAGCCGTCAGGGCCCTTTGTGGCAACGGCTTCCGCTCCCGTTAAACGGAGACGGTTGAACACCTTTCCCGCGCGGGAATCGCGCGGTTCGCTGCGGCGGCCGATAGCGACAACTTCCGGCACCGAGATCACTTCTCAGAGGTGCGGGCCGATGACAGGAGCCCCGGCAATCTTTCTGAGCCGGAGGTCTCCGACCACCCCAGTGTTCAGGGTGAAGGGCGTATGGCCGCATGACGCGGCTACTGGAGAGGAGCCATCCAGCTCCAGTAGGCACAGGGAGGTTAACCGCCGTCAGCAGAAGCTGAGAACCGTCAGCAGACACTGAGCCCAGCGAACTGCTCCTCCCTTCAACGAGCCCATACGCCACGGTCGCCGAGTCCCCCATGGATGGGAGGACGAGACTATGCGTCGGCTAGGTCCATGATATGGGCAGCCGGCAAGCCCGCGCGGGCGTCGGATCTCCATGCTAAGTCAGGTGCCGACTTCCCATCGCATTTTCCCTCCGAGGCAGCGAGACCAAGCTCCGCCGAGGAGGCGTTTGAGAGTACCTCCCGCGCGGGAATCGCTCAGCTTCGCTGCAGCGGCTACCGGCGACAACTTTCCGGCACCAGGTTCACCTCGATGAGGTGTGGGCCGATGGACGAAGCCCCAGCAGTTCAGCAGAACATGAGGACTTCGGCCGCCCGAGTTTTAGCTCAAGGGGCGTATTGGCCAGGATGGAACGGATATTGGAGCCCCTCCTGCAGCAGAATCAAAAAATTTCGGGGAAGACTTCTCCAAGAGGGAAGGATATTCGGGGTCCTCCATCCCAGCATATGCCTCAACGGAAGTTTACGCTGTCTGCCGTTGAGCAGGCAGCAGGCACGGCTGAAAATTTTCGTCGGAACAAAAGGCGTGATAGAGAAAACTATTCACGAGCCCATTGAATTCGTCTCCCATATTTTTACTAGGCCAAAAAAGGATGGAGGTTGTCGGGTGATTATTGACTTGACCAGTTGAATACCTTTGTAACATATACACATTTCAAAATGGACACCTTTTGAGACAGCCAAATCACTGCTTTCGCATGGTTGCTTTATGGCATGTATTGATTTGAAAGATGCATGCTATTCAGTGTCCATCCGGAAACATCACCGGAAATTTTTGAAATTTGTCTGGATGGATCAGCTCTGGCAATATCGGGCCTTACCAAATGGGCTTACTACTGCCCTAGGCTCTTTACTAAATTACTCAAACCTATTATGGTCAAATTACGTATATAACATCATATTGTAATGGCTTATTTAGATGATATTCTGATTATTGGCAACACTCTGGAAGCAGCTGAAAGCGCTGTTTCAGCAACTGTTACTATATTTCAGCAGCTGGGGTTTATAGTCCATCCAGAAAAATCGAAGTTTCACCCATCCCAGGTTATGGATTATTTGGGTTTCACGGTGGACTCTATTCAAATGAGGGCCACCATTCCATTTCACACGGTGGAGGATGTCTCCCTTGCATGTCAGGATCTCGCATCCGCCAGTATACCATCTATTCGGCATACAGCTAAGATGATTGGGAAAATCGTAGCTTTATTTCCGGCAGCCCGGTTTGGACCTTTGCATTATCAAAATCTGCAAAGGGCCAAGATTGCTGCGTTAAAAAAGAACGCTGGTCATTTTGACAGACCTATGGGGCTGCCTTCCGATGCTAAGGTTGAGCTACAATGGTGGGTGTCCAATATTGGCAAGGCATTCAAACCCATTGTTGTGCCCAATCCGGTGGTATATTTGCAAACTGACGCAAGCTCTCTAGGCTGGGGAGCTGCGGACAGCTCTTCTAGTTGTGGAGGCAGGTGGGATCCCCTTGAAGCTAGCATGTTGCCAATACAAGGGATTAACTATTTGGAGCTGCTTGCAGCATTTCACGGACTGCGGGCATATTGTGCTAATCTTAGTGGTACTCATGTCCGTCTCCAAATAGACAACACCACAGCGGTGGCATATTTTAACCATATGGGCGGTACCAGGTCAGTCTCTTGTGACAAATTGGCTAATCCTATTTGGTGCTGGTGTATTGATCGAGATATTTGGATTTCAGCCACCTATTTGCCAGGTAGGCTTAAAACTGTGGCAGACACCAGGTCACGCAAATTCAATGATAGTTTTGAGTGGATGCTGCATCCTCAAATATTTGCCCAAATTACAGCCAAATTTGGCCAACCGGATATCGACTTTTTTGCGTCCCGGTTGAACCATCAGGTACCGACATATGTTTCATGGGAACCAGACCCTGGGGCATTAGCGATTGATGCATTCTCGCTAGACTGGGGGAAGTGGTTTTTCTATGCATTCCCCCCGTTTTGACTCATCAGTCGGGTATTACAAAAAATCAGGATGGATTCTGCCAGAGGCATTCTTGTCATACCCGACTGGCCTACACAGCCTTGGTATCCGGTGGTCTCTGACATGATTAGTCAACCTTGGGTCCCTCTAGAGGGTTGCCCACATTTGGTTTCTCACCCTGTCTCAGGGGAGTTACACCACTGCCATGCCTATCTAAAATTACTGGCTTGCAGGTTCTGACCAGGCCATGGATGCAGTATGGCCTTACCACCCGGACCATGAACACCATTGGAGCATCATGTCGAGAGTCAACCAGGCGGAGATATCTCCCCCACATCACCAAGTGGGAAGCCTACTGCAGTCGCTCTCACATCACCTATGATGATGTCTCCATAGCCGACGTCCTGGAATTCCTCGCGGGGTTGCACCATGATGAGCACTTGAGTTATAGTGCCATCAACAGCGCCAGGAGTGCGCTATCATTCTACCTCAACATCGAGGTAGGATCGAACAGGCTAGTGTCCAGGCTTATGCGGGGAATATTCAATCTGAATCCGCCTACACCACGCTACAACATCACCTGGGATGTCAGGGATGTACTTACCCTGCTCAGGTCGTGGTCACCCATGGAAGGGTTACAGCTGGACCAACTCACTATGAAATTGGTGATGTTACTAGCGCTGACTTCAGCACAGCGGGTTCAGACGCTCCACAAACTACGTATTGACAGGATGACGTCGACCCCTGGAGAAGTAGTCTTTTTCATCGATGAGCTACTTAAGCAGCATAGACCTGGGTGCACAGGGCTGCAGCTGAAGTTCCCGGCATACCCTGCAGATGCTCGGCTATGTTAAGCCACTCACATCCGTTACTACATCAAGGTGACGAGGAGCATCAGAGGAATGGAGTTGTACCTGCTTGTCACTCACAAAAGACCTCACCATCGAGTGACAGTCCAGACGATATCCAGGTGGCTCCGGATCGTCCTGAATAAGGCAGGTATTGACACTAATGTGTTTACATCCCACTCCACCAGGGCTGCATCTACGTCGGCGGTGAGAGTCATGGAGGTACCCATGGACCATATCCTCGCTACAGCAGGATGGGCGAATGAAGCTGTGTTCCAGCGATTCTATAATAAGCCTGTTGCTGCTCCCCTTCAGTTCGCAGAGGCCGTGCTGAACGCCGGGTGTGAACGTGGGGATGTCCCTGATTAAAAGGGTGTTATTTGTTGTGTTATTAACAAATTTTCTTTTTGTTTCAGTATAACCTCGTTTCATCAACTTGTTTACTCCAATCCATCCTTGCTAGTGGTGTGTCCGCATGGACGTTGTCCAGGGCGTGTAATCACAGAAGCTTTGAAGTCTTCACGAAGTCACTCACGTGACTCCGAAATGAAATAGTAAGATTGAACGAGAACTTACCAAGTTTGAAGGTTGATCTTTATTTCATGAGGAGTTGCGGTGAGGGATTTCGTGCCCTCCGCTCCCAACCCTCGATCATCTTCAGCTGGTAATCAGAGTCTCTTTAAATCTTACTATGCCAAGTCATTTCTGTTGTTGTTTCTGTGATTCCACACCGCTGCTTTGAAGAATGTCGCGCATGCGTGCCGGCGGGCTCTTCACGAAATCCCTCACCGCAACTCCTCATGAAATAAAGATCAACCTTCAAACTTGGTAAGTTCTCGTTCAATCTTACTATTCTCTGCCACAGAAGGTAGATAAGGCCAGTTTGTTGGCTATATTTAAGAGGGAGTTAGATGTGGTCCTTGTGGCTAAAGGGATCAGGAGGTATGGAGAGAGGGCAGGTAAGGGATACTGAGTTGGATGATCAGCCATGATCATATTGAATGGCGATGCAGGCTCGAAGGGCCGAATGGCCTACTCCTGCACCTATTTTCTATGGAGCGAAGGAACATGCGACGTTTCGGGTCGAGACCCTTCTTCAGACCGATGTCGGGAGGGGGGGCGGGAAAAAGAAAGGAAGAGGCGGAGACAGCTGTGGGAGAGCTGGGAATGGGAGGGGAAGGAGAGAGAAAGCAAGGACTACCTGAAATTGGAGAAGCCAATGTTCATACCGGGGTGTAACTACCCAAGCGCAATATGAGGTGCTCTTCCTCCAATTTGAGGTGGGCCTCACTCTGGCCATGGAGGCGGCCCAGGACAGAAAGGTCGGATTCGGAATGGGGGGGGGGGGGAAGTTGAAATGCTGAGCCACCGGGAGATCAGGTTGGTTATTGCAAACTGAGTGTAGGTATTTTGCGAAGCGATCACCAAGTCTGCGCTTGGTCTCACCGAGGTTGATCATACGCTGAATAATCCAACCAGATTTTTGTTTGGAAGAGGAAAGAAATAATAGAAATTGCATTCATTGCAACATGTAAAAAGAGATGAGACACTGTATTGTAATTTTGCTGCATGTCATTGTGGTATATATCATGTCTTGATTGGTGAATATGTTTAGTTTGTGACTTTATTTGAAGCAGAAATAATATGTGAATGCTTCATTGAGCATAATTGCGACTGGTAACTACGCACTTCGTCCAAGCACATTATCGCACGCGTCATGCAAGCCGTCTTAATTGACCACCTAAACTGTCATTTTGCAACCTGAAAAGCTGCCTAGGTTGCCAGGCTGGCAACAGAGAAAAAAAGTTAATCTAGTGCATATTTAAAAGAGGTGTACTTTCCTAATCTTGTTAAATTCCATTATATCAAATTGCATCCAGTGAACTGGCATAACAGGGTGTGTCTCATGATTAATTACATTGGTATGAATTTCTGCCCCAATATGCACTGTATAAGGAAGAAGCCTCCTCACAAAAGATTGTTTACAAATGATTAACCTTTCAAAAACAGCAATTAATGCTTTGGAGACCTCTGCATCCATTTTCAAGGTTTTACTTTGGGTCACCAGTATTTGTGGTTTCCCTTTCTAGCACGATGCAATGTCCAGCATTAGATCTGTCCCTTTCACATTGGCTTTAGGTTTATTATTGTCATATGTACCGAGTTTCAGTGCAAAGCGTTGTTTTGCATGCTCTACAAACAGAACAGAGTGGCAACAGTGGAGCAGCGGTAGAGCTGCTGCCTTATAGCACCAGCCCTGGTTCGATCCTGACTACGGACGTTGCTCTTACAGAGTTTGTACATTCTCCATGACCACGTGGGTTTTCTCCAGGCGCTCCGATTTCCTCCTACACTCCAAAGATGTGCAGGTTTGAGGGTTAATTAGCTTTGGTAAAAAATTGTAAATTGTCCCTAGTGTTAGCGTACAAGGTGATCGCTGGTTGGCGTGGATTCGGTGGGCCGAAGGGTCTGCTTCCACACTGTATCTCCAAAGTCTTAAGTCTAAAGAACAAATGAAGTTCTGTCTAGTCAATAAAGTCAAACTAAAGTACAGTAGATAGAGCACAGGAGAAGATACTGTGCGCAGAATATAGTTGTCAGCATTGTAGCGCACCAGTTCCAGACAAAATCCAATGTCCTCAATGGGGTAGAGGTGAATTGGACAGTACCCTAGCTGATGGAAAGACCGTTCAGAACTCAGTGATAACTGAGGCGAAGGAACTGTTCCTGAGTTTGGCAGGGTGGGCTTTCAAGCTTTTGTACTTTCTGCCACATGGGAGCAGGTGGAAGTAGGAATGAACCTGGTGGGACAAGTCTTTGATTATGTTGGCTGCTTTTCTGAGGTAGCACGAGTGTAGATGGAGTCAATGGTGGGACGTCTGGTCTGTGTGATGGACAATTGCATGCAAACGATAGTAACATTTGAACATTTTAAATGAGAACTGCATTAATAGTTTAAGCAGTTAGTATTTAAAGCACAATCTACCTGTGAACTCTGAAACTTTGGCAGCCACCTTCTCTGCGAACCCGATCCGTGTGTTCAACCCAGTTCCCACTGCAGTCCCACCAGCCGCTAGTTGATATATCCTTGGCAATCCAGCCTTAATCCGTTCCATGCTATATTTCATCTGCTGTACATAGCCACTAAATTCCTAAATTTAATGAAAACCAAATCCAATCAATGCCTTAAAGGTAACTGAGAGAGCTTGAAAGAATATGTTGCAGCAGAGTGCAAATTCTCACAGTAATCTGAAAAGAACTGTTTTATGAAGACTATATTAGAAAGTTAACCTTTTACTTTGGAGACACAGGTTCTAAATCAAGTCAGATTTATGGCATCAAGGCCTCCTTGCACTTGGCCAATCTCAATTCATTTCCTGACACAACAGATAATCAGCAACAATTTTCCACAAATAAACAATTTCACTCAAAGAAGCTGCAAAACCACTGGTGCACGTAACTTCAATAACCCCATGACTGAACTGAAGAGTGTTTGGTTCTCCAGGGATGCTCTACCGTGGCAAATGAACACACATTTCAAGGCGTGTAGGAAGGAACTGCAGATGCTGGCTTGCACTGAAGACAGACACAAAATGCTGGAGTAACCACGGCCAACAATAGACCATTGTGGGCTCCTTCGCCATCATGCCGGCTCTGATTTGTTCTGTACCTTTTCATACATCCAGTTTCCCTCTCCCCCGACTCTCAGTCTGAAGAAGGGTTGTGACCCAAAAAGTCACCTACATATTTTAAGGCACATTGATGAGGCTATATTTGGAGCGTTTATTGTATTCTACTTTGGTCACCCTGCTATGGGAAGGATGCTGTGAAGCTGTAGTGTGCAGAGAAGATTTACCAGAATATTGCCATGACTTGAGGGCCTGAGCTACAGGGAGTGGTTGGGAAGGCTCGGTCTTTATTCCTTAGAGTGCAGGAGGCTGAGTCCAGTCGTGGCCCTTCTTCAGACTTACGTGTCTGACATCTGCAGTTCTTTGTTTATACATTACACACAAACTCCTTTTCTCAACTATTCACTCCATTTCTTTTCTGAGAGATAAATCCTTTTCGGATTTCTCTAGGGTTATTGTTTTCTTAATAACTGTGAGATTTCACAGAACAGAGTATTGTATTCAGTTTTGGGCTGCATGTTACAGGAAAGACGTTGTCAAGCTGGAAAGGGGACAGAGAAGATATACGAGAATGCTGGCAGAACTTGACGACCTGAGGTATATTTCTCCGGTTGGGTTTTCTCCGGGTGCTCATGTTTTCTTCTACACTCCAAAGACATACAGGTTTGTAGGTTAATTAGCTTCTGTAAATTGTCCCTAGTGTGTAGGATAGTGCTAGTGTATGGGGTGATCACTGGTCAGCATGGACTCAGTGGGCTGAAAGGCCTGTTTCCACGCTGTATCTCTAAAGTCTATAAAAAGCTAGGTAGGCTAAGACTCTATTCCTTGGAGCACAAGAGGATGAGAGGTGATCTCTTAGAGGTGTACAAAAACATGAGAGGAATAGATCGGGTAAATGCAGAGAGACTCTTGCCCAGAGTAGGGGAATCGAGAACCAGAAAACATAGGTTTATGGTGAGGGGAGAAAGATTCAATAGAAACCTGAGAAGGTAGTTGAGGCAGGGACTGCTGCAACGTTTAAGAAGCATTTAGACAGGTACATGGAAAGGACAGGTTTAGAGGGATATCGATCAAATGCAGGCAGGTGGGTCTGGTGTAGATGGGGCATGTTGGTCGGTGTGGGAAGATGGGCCGAAGGGCCCGTTTCCACGCCTGTGTTACTCTATAACAATACTCACCTGCCCGAGGGTCAGAGGCACCGCGTCTTGTGTATGTGTACGGCCAATCTTGATGATGTCAGTAAATTCCTTGGCTTTGGCATCAAGAGCATCATGGAGCTTCTGTAGACCAGGCAGAAGCACCTCGTGGACCTCTTTGGCAGCAGCAATGTGCATGGCTGTTGGAAATGTATCATTGGAACTCTGGCAACAAAGGGGAGATCAAAACCAACTCAGTACTTGGAATAATTAAAACATGACCATTTTATATGCGGCATTTTAAGGTAACTTACAACTATGCAGAATTCCTTAGTTATTTTTAATTAGATGCAATCATATTAAACTGGCGGGGTTTGAAAAAAAAAAATCATAAGATACTAAAATTATTGCCTGCCGATAATTCATTTTTTTAAAACTGCATACGTTGGAAATCTAAAATTTTAAAAAAATTCAGCGTGTCAGGCAGCATCTGTGGACATAGAACAGCACCGAGGCGCAGCGGTAGAGTTGCTGCCTTACAGCAACAGAGACCCGGGTTCGATCCAGACCATGGGTGCTGTCTGTACGGAGTTTGTACATTCTCCTGGTGACCATGTGGGTTTTCTCCGGGTGCTCCTGTTTCCTCCCACACTCCAAAGATGTACAGGTTTGTAGGTTAATTGGCTTTGGGAAAATCTGTAAATTGTCCCTAGTGTGTAGGACAGTGCTAGTGTTTGGGGATCGATGGCCGGCACGGACTTGGTGGGCCGTGCTGTATCTCTAAACTGAAGTAACATTTCAGTCTGAGACACAAACATCAACCTTACTCCTTTTCCACGGATAATGCCTGACCTGCTATTTCCAGTTATAATTTTTGTCGTAAAAATTATATCCAATTATATACAAGATAACAAATGCTATTCAGATAAAATAGTGGCAACATTATTGATCCCGTTTGCTCATTTTTATGGATCATGAAAATAAAAAGTCTAAGTTTCAATAGGGACGGGATTGTGTCCTGGACCAGTACCTGGCTCTTGTTTACATGGTCATTGGGGTGGACTGGATCCTTGCTGCCCAGTTTACCTCCAAGAATCTGAATTGCTCTGTTGCTGATCACTTCATTCACGTTCATGTTGGTTTGTGTTCCTGACCCAGTCTGCCATACAACCAGAGGGAAGTGATCGTCCAATTTTCCAGCAATCACCTGCATGATAACATAATACTTCAATTGAAGGTTCTTTCGACATGACAGTGTTAACTTTTATTTAGTGTTGGCAACAATGAATATCATAAATAAGTTGCTCTCCCCTTTACGATACAAACCACTCTCATCGGGCAGAAGATGCAGAACAATCAAAGCACGTACCACCAGACTCAGGTGTCTATCTTTGGTTTAAACCAGCATCTGCAGTTCCTTCTTACACAGCCTCTTCCCCTCTGTTTCTGAATCGTCCTTCCACAAGCTAGGGTACTGTCCAATTCATCCCTTCCCCATTGTGGACATTGGATATTGTCTCTGGAATTGTTGCGCTACAATGCTATGAGTGGCACAACGGCAGTTACTGCCACATGTGCCACAGACACGGGTTCAATCCTGACTACAGGTGCTTGTCTGTACAATGGTTATACATTCTCTCTGTGACCTGCATGGGTTTTCCCCGGGAGCTCTGGTATCCACACTCTAAAGTTGTACAGGTTTGTAGGTTAATTGGCTTGGTAAAATTGCCCCTAGTGTGTGTAGGATAGTGTTAATGTGCCGGGATCGCTTGTCGGCGCAGACTCGGTGGACAAAGGGCCTGTTTTACACACTATCTCTGAACTAAACGAAAATACCGAGAACCATATTCTGAACTCTGTATCTTCCCCTTTGCTCTACCTACTGCACTTGAATTGCTTGATTATATTTTACATCGTATTATCTGATCTGATTGGATAGCATGCAAAATAAAGCTTTTCACTGTACCTCAGTACACAGGACAATATAAGAAACCTAAACTTTTGACTTTGGAACTGATACGCTACAACTGGTAACTATATTCTGCACTCTGTAATTTCCCCTTTGTTCTATCTATTGTACTTGAGTTTGACTTGTTTACATTTATTCATTATATTATCTGAGATGTTTGAATAACAAGAATGTACCTCGATACATAACCGTAATAAACTTAAGCTAATCACACTTCAATGTTAAACTGAACCATGCATTTGAACTTAATGCCACCACTGCATAGTCCTGCAGTGTGACTAGAAAATGCCACCCACTGGCCAAACCTTAGTATGGCAACAATAGTGGTTCGAGAAGTGGCAGTAACAGTGAAATAAAAATTGTGTGTAAATCGCTTTATTTTTTATACCCCCCCCCCCAGTATTACATATTCTGTAATTCATTTATTCCATGGGATTTTTTTTGAGTGCAGATAAACCTTGAGGTGCAACAAATCAACAAAGGGTCCTTGAAATGGACATATCAAGAGACAAGACTGTTTTATTGTCATATGTCCCAGAGACCCGGGTTGATTCCTGACTATGGATACTGTCTGTGTGGAGTTTGTACGTTCTCCCTGTGATCGCGTGGGTTTTCTTTGGGTGTCCGGTTTCCTTCCACACTCTAAAGACATACAGGTTTGTAGGTTAATTGGCTTCAGTAAAAATTGCAAGTTGGCTCTAGTGTGTAGGATAGGGCTAATTTATGTACAGGGATCGCCGGTCGGCATGGTCCCGAATATGGGCCGAAGGACCTGATTCCGTGCTGTATCTCTAAACTAAATTATTTAATATATACACACATGCATCCATACACATCAAAACATACAAATAATAGTAGTGCAAAAAGACACAACCAAATCTCTGTAGTTAAGAACTTATGTGGAGATTATAGTGTTTAATAGCCTGATGGTTGTAAGGAAGAAACTGTTCCTGAACCTGGACGTTAAGAGTCTTCAGGCTCCTATACCTTCTTCCCGATGGCAGGAGGGAAATGAGAGCGTGGCAAGGGTGGTGTGGGTCTCTGATGATGCTGGCTCCCTTTTTGAGGCAGCAACTCCGCCTGTACAACCATTCCATGGTGGAGAGGTCAGAACCCATCATGGACTGCGTTCTTATGAATAGCCCTTTGAGACTAAAATGTTCTGGACTGGCGATTTGGAGTCATTACCAATAGCATCAGTATTTGCTACATGCTTACTGTCTAAACATAGAACACTTCAGCACAAGATAAGGCCATTCGGCCCACAATGTCTGTGCTGAACATGATGTCAAGATAAATTAATTTATGTCAAGATAAATTTATTTCATCTGCCGGCACATGATTTATATCCCTCATTCTCTGCATATCCATAAGCCTGCCTAAATGCCAATAGCTGCCACTATTGTACCTCCCTTTACCACAATCCTGGCAATGCATTCCAGGCACCCACTATTCTTTGTGTAAAAAACTTGCCCCGCACATCTCCTTTAAACTTCATCCATCTCACATTAAAGCTCTGCCCTCTAGCTTTGACATTTCCATCCTGGGAATATGATTCTGACTGTCTACCCTATCCATGCCCCCAAATTTTATATACTTCAATTAAATACATTCCAAAATCTCACACGCTTGTTATACAAATTAATCATTGTTAAATTTGTTTAATGTAGTAATGAGAAATTATTGATCTGTTCCTCAAAACCCAAATACAAATTACAAAGTATCCGACCCCATTTGGACTGTTCAATAAAAGCAGAACTGACAACTAGAGAAGACCAGTAATACAGGGTCCATTCAATCCAAGGAATACACAATATCAACATGGGCTTAAATCTGTTTCTTTTTGTTTTTTGTTTAATTTCTTTTATTAGAAGTAATCGATTTACAATATTGTAAACAGTTTTGCAAACATCAACTTAATTCCAAAATTTGTTTTAAATAACCCATTGAAAGATATTATCTTCTATTTTTTAGGAAAAAAAGATAGAGATAGAGTAGTTTTAAATCAATAAGAGAGTGATTAAATAATAATTTGATTATATAAAAGAGAAAAAGAAAATAGAAAAAGAAAATAAAGTTACCAAAAAAATATATATATATTATATATATATATAAATGAAAAACAACCAGATATGTTTTATCTAAAACTATTACAAATAATAGTATCAATGAAGACATGCTTATTTATCCTAGTATAAGAATATGTTAATCTCATCAAGTCCCACAGGGTACCCGTCAAGCTGTGTTGTCAAGAGCAGCTACTTCTCTAGGTACTGTATATATGGAGACCATATTTGTTCGAAATAATTATATTTGTCCAGTAGGACAAATCTGATTCTTTCCAATTGTAACGTCTCCAACATTTCTGCCGCCCACATTTTAATTGTGGGGGTTAAAGTTCCCTTCCAAAATTTCAATATTAATTTGTTCCCTATTATCAAACAGTAATCAAAGAAATTTCTTTGATTTACTGTAAGGACCGAGTTTGAATCCAAAATTCCAAGTATTATTATCTTTGGGTCTGGATCCAATCTAATTTTAAAAACCTCAGAGATAACCTTAAAAATTTCTGTCCAGTAATGATTCAATTTGGAACATGTAGCAAAACTGTGTGTTAAATTTGCTTCTAAATTCTTACATTTATCACAAATTGCAGAGAGATTGGGAAAGATACTATTTAATTTAGTTTTTGAGTAATGTAATCTATATAATACTTTAAATTGTATCAGTGTATGTCTGGCATTTAACGAACACCGATGTATTTGCTGTAAACTTTCTTCCCAGATTTCTTTTGATATAGATAACCCAATTTATTTTTCCCATACTTGCCGATATGTTTCAGTTGTTGGTTTCTCCTTATCCAAAATTATGTTATATATATATGCTATTAATTTTTCTGTATTTGGATGTAAATTAAACACATCATCTAATAATCCTGGTACTTTATTTTTGTAATCTTGTGTGTTGGATTTTATATAATCTCTAATTTGTAAGTACCTAAACAAATGTTGCGGAGACAGTCCGTAAATCTCTTGTAACTCTTGAAATAAAAGAAATTTTCCTTTACTATAAAGGTGTTCTATCCTTTTAATTCCTAAATCATCCCAATGTCTAAACCCTCCATCCAATATAGAGGGTCTAAATAATGGGTTTTTCATTATTGGTAGTCTGAGTGAAAGATCATCTAATTGTAAAGTCTTAACTATTTGTTTCACAATACGTCTATTATTATAAATTATAGGGTTGTCCCTATACATTTTTTTTGTACATCCTTTGGAGCAAAGAGAATCGAGCCTACCTTATAAGGTAAACAATCTTCCTTTTCCATCTTTAACCACATTGGTTCCTGATCCACATTTACCCACCAAAAATTCATATTCTTAATCTGAACTGCCCAAAAGTAATATAAAAAATTTGGAAGCGCTAATCCTCCATTTATCTTAGATTTACATAAATGTTTTTTACTTATTCTATGATTTTTATAATCCCAAATAAAACTACAAATAATATTATCTATTTTTAAAAAAAAAGTCTTTGGGAGAAAAAAAGGAATAGCCTGAAACAAATATAATAATTGTGGTAAAAACACCATCTTTATAGCATTTATTCTACCAATCATGGATATAGGAAGTGTTTTCCAATACAGAATATTTTTTTTAAGTTTATCTAATAGTAGAGGGTAATTAGATTTAATTAGCGAATTATAAGATTTAGTTACATTAATTCCTAAATATTTAAATTTGTCTTTAACTAATTTTAATGGATATTGTTGTAATATGTTTAAATTAATTCCTGTTATAGGCATAATATCACTTTTGTTCCAATTAATCCTAAATCCTGAAAATGTACCAAATTTAGTTATAACATTAAACAGCTTTGGTATACTAATTTCCGGTTTTGTAATATAAATCAACACGTCATCTGCATATAAAGATATTTTGTTGGTTGTAGTGTCGGTATTATAGCCATAGATTTCAGGTTCAGATCTGATTCTTTCCGCCAAAGGCTCTATCATCAAAGCGAATAATAAAGGCGATAATGGACATCCCTGTCTACAACCCCTAAAGAGTTTAAATTTAGCTGATAACATTTGATTAGTTAAGATTCTTGCCGTTGGATTCGAATATAGAATTCTTATCCATTTACAGAATCTATCCCCCAATTGATACTTTTCCATTATATTAAATAAATATAACCATTCCACCTGATCGAATGCTTTTTCCGCATCTAGCGATATAACGGCTAGTTCCCCATCCCGTACTTTTTTTGAATATATAATATTAAACAGGCATCTAAGATTATGGGATGAATAGCGTTTTGGAATAAAACCTGTTTGATCATGATGTATTAATTTAGAAATCACTAAACTTAATCTCTGAGTTAAAACTTTAGTTAATATTTTTTGATCTGTATTCAGAAGTGCGATCGCTCTATATGATCCTGGATCTTCCAAATCCTTATCTACCTTAGGTATGAGTGTAATTGTGGATTCGTTTAAAGAGTCTGGTAATTTGCCTTGTTCATATGCGTATCTATATACTGTATGTAGTCTTGGGGAAATCAAGTCTTGAAATTTTTTATAAAATTCAGCACTCAGGCCATCAGGGCCCGCTGCTTTTCCATTCTTTAACAAACTAATTGCTTCTTCAATATCTTTTACTGTTATTTCAGCGTTTAACAAATGTCTACCTTCCTGATCTAGATTATTAATTTGACACTCTTGCAGAAATGTATCCATACCAACTGTTTGGCCTGTTACCTTAGATGAATAAAGATTTTGATAGTATTGTAAAAATCTGTCATTAATATCTTTTGGTATCGTCAATATATTTCCATCCGTAGATCTAATTCTATGTATCAATTTTTCATCTTCTGATTTTCTAAGCTGTCGTGCTAACAGTTTTTGTGGTTTGTCTCCAAACTCAAAGTACACTTGCTTGGTTTGTTGAAATAGTTTAATGACTTGATTAGAATATATTTTATTAAGTCTATATTTAGCTATTGCAATTTTATTACTTAGCTCTTTAGAAGGGTGTTTTATGTTTTCACTGTCTAGTTGTTTTATCTCATTTTCTAACTTTTGTTCCAGCTTTCTATTTTCTTTATTAAAATGAGCCTGTGCTGATATTATTGCACCACGCATATACGCTTTAAATGTGTCCCAAAGTAATGCTGATGAAACCTCAGGTTTGTCATTAGTTTCAAAAAATAATTTAATCTGTTCCATTACGTATTTACAACAGTCTTTATCCTTTAATATCTGGGGATTAAATCTCCAAGTAGTCATTTTATTAAGTATATCTTTTAGTTTTATCTTGAATGTTAGTGGAGCATGATCTGAAATAATAATATTATGATATTTTGCATCATATGTAAAAGGTAGTAATTTTGAATCTACTAAAAAATAATCTATCCTGGAGTAGGTTCCATATACAGGCGAAAAAAACGAGTATTCTCGTCCGGATGGATTATCTAGCCTCCAAATATCTTTAACATTCGATGTACTTATAAAAGAATTTATAAGTTTACTTGAATTAGAGGTAGCTTTCCTTTTTGTAGAAGACCTGTCTAGGTAGCTATCTAAGGTGCAGTTAAAATCATCCCCAATAATTAAATTATATTGAGTGGAAATAGGAATATTATTAAATATTTTCTTAAAAAATAATGGATTATCAAAATTAGGGGCGTATATATTCACCAAAATTACTTTCTGTGAATATAATTCCCCTGTAATTATTACATATCTACCCTCTTTATCCTCTATTATGGAAGTTTGTTTAAAGGGTATACCTTTCCGAATAATTATTGCGACTCCTCGAGATTTGTGTATAAATGAAGAGTGATATACCTTAGAAATCCATTTTGCTGTTAATCTATATTGGGCATCTCTTTTAAGGTGCGTCTCTTGGAGGAAGATCACGTCTGATTTCAATCTGTTCAACAATGCTAGCACCTTTCCCCTTTTAATTGGCTTAAATCTGTTTCATGAGACCCACGGCACAAATGTGTTCTGTATAATTTCTCTTTTATTTTAATTTTCTGAAAAATCTATATAGTTCAGTAATATTCAAACGTGTGATTAAATTTGATTTTACAGGGCCATAAATCAAGGTACTAAGTGAAGGTGACATCAAATAAGAATGTCTTCAAGAGGTGGCAAAATTGTTGTCGCTATAGTTGGATTGTCACCCACTTACAATTTCAGTGTGAACATCTAAGGCCAAGTAGGCATTGATATAATTTTCTCTCACGATACTTGGTACATAACACTTAGTCTTAAAGGAGGCACAGTGGCACAGCTGTAGAGTTGCTGCCTGACATTGCCGGAGACCCTGGTTCGATCCTGACTTCGGATTCTGTAGTGTCAGTACGGTGCTCTGGTTTCTCCAAAACTCCAAAGACGTACAAGTTTGTAGGTTAATTGCTTTGGTAAAATTGCAAATTGTCCCTGGTGTGGAGGATAGTGCTAGTGTACGGGGTGATCGCTGGTCCGCACGGACTTGGTGGGCCGAAAGGTCTGTTGCCGCCCAGTATGTCTAAAATAAACTCTTGCGTAAGTTCTCAGACTCCTTTGGCAGTTTGTGGTTGAAATGAACTAGACTGAGTTAACATGCAGTTATGCAATTTGGTGTAGGAATGTCAGAGTGCAGTAGCTTTTTGAGTACCTCTCCACAAACAGCTAGCCATCGTGGTAAAGATAGAAAGATATTGTTTCCTTTCACTACATTCCCTAAATATAGATCCACCAACTGCTGCTCCGGCACCTCCTTTAATCCGGACAAAATTACGAGAGTGCAATTGAAGCTCCCCACAAAAACATTGCTCCTATGCCAAGTGAGGTGACCGATCTCCACCTCATCAGGACTTCCGCGGCCGATCGACAGGTCAAATTTGCTCCCTGCGGCTGGGGCTCTGGAACTCCATCCCAGCCGGAGCCGGCACATCCAGTCCCATAGCTGACCTCCGAGGCCGACTTTGAGGGCCGTTACCTCGATTCCCCAGCTGCCTAGGTGGACCGTTCCCGTACCGTTGGGACTACTCTCCAAGGCCCTTACCTCTGTTGGAATGGCAAAATGGATAATCCAGAACGTCTCTGGAACCAAGAGGTGGACCTGGATTTACCAGTTGCTTTGGAGCACCTACAATAACTACTGCAGGTCTTATCTTGCCACTGACCATGGTCTGTGCCAGCTAAAATGCTTGCTTCCCTTCAACCCCATCAGTTCTCAAGTCCACCAACTGAGCCAGGATTGCTTTCTTCCAGCCATTATTGGTGGAGGAAGATTTCACATGCGATCATGGTTTTGACAAGAATGATCCCAGGAAAGATTGGGTTAACAGCTGGTGAGTGCTTATCAGCACTGGTCCTGTACTCGCTAGAGTTTAGTAGGATGAAGGGGAGACCATATTGAAACTTACCGAATAGTGAGAGGCCTGGATAGAGTGGACGCAGAGAGGATGTTTCCACTGGTGGGAGAGTCTAGGACCAGAGAGTATAGCCTCAGAATAAAAGGACATACCGTTAAAAAGGAGATGGGGAAAAACTTACTTTAGCTAGAGGGTGGTGAATCTGTGGAATTAATTGCATCAGAAGGCCAAGTCAATGGATATTTTTAACTCGGAGATTGACAGATTCTTGATTTGTATGGGTATCAAGGGGTTATGGAAAAAGGACATGAGAATGGGATTGAGAGGGAAAAATTGATCGGCCATGATTGAAGGGCAGAGTAGACTTGAAGAGCTGAATGGCCTAATTCTGTTCCTGGAACTAATGGGTCAGTGCAGACACAGTGGGCTGAAGGGCCTGTTTCCACACTGTATCTTTAAAGTCTAAAGATCACGCTACCTCATCTGCTGCCTTCATAATACCATTCGCAACCTTTGGATCCAAGCCATAGTCCACATTCACTTCTGCAGCAGCTCTTTTCAAAATGCCAAAAGCTTTTATAACTTGGATCTGTGAACAGAAACAGTGGAAACAACATCAGTTTAGTTTAGTTTCGAGATAACTCACGGAAACAGACACTTCGGCTCACTGAGTCTGCATCGCCAAGCAACCCCTGCACACTAGCACAATCCTACACACTGGGGACAATTTACAATCTTTACCAAAGCTAATTAACCGACAAACCTGTATGTGTTTGGTAGTTGGAGAAAACCGGAGCACCCGGGGAAAACCCACATGGTCACAGGTAGAACATACAAACTCTGTACAGACAGCACCTGTAGTCAGGATCGAACCTGTGTCCCGGAGGCCGTAAGGCAGCAACTCTACCGCTGAGCCACCATACCGCCCAAATATAATTCTTTTACTTTCTCTCTCCACTCCCCTACAGAAAGGGTGGCACAGTGGTGCAGTGGGAGAGTTGATGCCTTACAGAGCCAGGGTTCAATCCTGACTACTCCGTATGGAGTTTGCCCACTCTCACTGTGACCACGTGGGTTTTATCCGGGTGCTCCGGTTTCATCACACATTCCAAAGACATGCAGGTTAATTGGCTTCCATAAATTATCCTTAGTGTGTTGGATAGAACATGTTTTTTTTCCATTCACTTTCATTTCATTTCTATTCAGATTGGAGTGACTGTGTACTGGAGTCCGGCAAACAATGTAAGGGTGATCGTTGGATAGCAAGGCCTCTGTGGGCCAAAGGGCCTGTTTCCATGCTGTATCTCTAAACTAAACTAGAAACGTTTTGTTAAAATATTGTATTTGGAAAATGCATATTGATTAAATCAATAAAGAAGGCAATTTCCTTATGGTTTAGGTAAACATTTCTGACAGATTACGTTATCTATTTCACAGTAGCAGACATCGCAAACAGGATCTGTTGATATTGTGCTGGACAAAACTGTGATTACACTGCTCAGTGCGTCACTGTGCAGTGGGGAAGGACAGCTCCAAATGAGCTTGCTGAATTATACACAAACCCCCCGCTTGCTGGGCGCCAGCAGTTCACAAACACTCAGTAGTTCAGTCACGACAACCAGAATAGCATTTAAATGAAAACAAATAGGTCGGCATAGACTCGATGGGCTGAAGGGCCCGTTTTTCTGCTGTATCTTTCAAATAATCAGAGGAATAGATTGGGTAGATGCATAGAGTCTCTTGCTCAAGAGTAGGGGAATCAAGAACCAGAGGACATAGGTTTAAGGTCAGGGGGAAAGATTTAACAAGAACCCGAGGAGTAACTTTTTCACATAAAGGGTGGTGGGTTTATGGAACAAGCTGCCAAAGGTGGTAGTTGGGGCCAGTCCTATTGCAACATTTAGGAAACATTTAGACAGTACATCGATAAGACAGGTTTAGAGGGATATGGGCCAAATGCAGGTAGGTGGGACTAGTGTAGATGGAACATGTTGGTCGGTGTGGGCAAGTTGGGCTAAAAGACCTGTTTCCACTTCGTATAATTCTATGAAATGAAAAAAGGTATATGGTTTTCTAGTAGGTATTAATATTGATTTTATTATTATCATGTGTCGTGTGATACAGTAGAAAAACATGGTTTTGTGTGCGACATAGGGAAGGCAGACAGAACTTTATTTCCCAGGATAGACATATCAAATATTAAAGGGCATAGCTTTAAGGCGAGTGGAGCAAAGCTTAAAGAGATATGCGGGACAATTTTTTGGGGGTGGCGAGTTCCTGGAACGAGTGCTGGAAATGGTAGTTGTGGCAGATACGATAGGGACATATACAGGAATTTCAGATAGGCATCTAGATTATCCAGGGCTTTGAGGGATATGGATTATGTGCAGGCAGATAAGTGCTGCTCTTGGCATCATGTTCCACAGATATTTTGGGCCGAAGGGCCCGATCCCTTGCTGTAATGATCTGTGTTATCCAGGCAAAATCATACCATGCACGAGTACATCAGGCAGTACAAAGGAGAAAATCGACAGTGTGTCATGGACTCAAGCAGTGCGGAAACAGGCCCTTCAGCTCAACTTGCCCACGCTGACCAACATGCCCCATCTCCCGGCATTTGGCCCATATCCCTCTAAACCTGCCCTCCCTTGTATCTGTCCACATGTCTCTTAAACGTTACAATAGTATCTGCCTCAACTACCTCCTCTGGCATCTCCTTCGATATACCCTCCACCCTTTGTGTAAAAAAAGATACTCCTCACGTTCTTATTAAATCTTTCCCCCCCTCACCTTAAAACAATGTAATCTGGGTCCTGATTCCCCAGCTCTGAATAATCTATTCCTCTCATGATATTGTAGTGATATAGTACCATTTATAGTATTAAAAGTGCATAATATAGGATTAAAAATAGAGAAAATGCAAATAAAAGAAATGCAAGGAATGCAACAAGGTATGCAATTCAGCGTTAGCGGGAGAATACAAATTAGTTCTCCTCACCTAAGAAAAGATAAACTTATCATAGAGAGAGCTAAACTCTATGGACATTTTACTTACTGGCATCCTCTCAGACATCCCACCGATTTTAAAGTTCATCATTGATCTCACTGTCTGGGCTCCATAATATCTGTCATTTGGCACCTTCAACTCACCAAAGGTATCATACTCAATTCTGTACCCTTCAGAACTTTCCTGCAAAAAAAAATCAAAAAGCCAATTGTGTCCATTTCTCAAATAAGTGCATAAAAAGAGATTGTGTCATTATCAAATTAAATCGTAAATTTCATTAGACATATAACGTAGTCTTTAGTCATAGGGTGGTGAATCTACGAAATTCATTGCCACAGACAGCTGTGGAGGCCAAGTCAATGGATTTTTTTTAAGGCAGATTCACAAATTCTTGATTGGGGTGTCAGGGATTATGGGGAGCAGGCAGGAGAATGGGGTTGAGAGGGCAAGGTAGATCAGCCATGATTAAATGGCAGATTAAACTTAATGGGCCAAATGGCCTAATTCTGTTCCTAGTATCTATGAACTTTACAGACCATGGACAAAATGGCAGTATTGACATAAAAGGTTACAGGAGGACATTCAGCCTATCATGCCTACACTGGCTCTATATGAGAGCATTGCGGTACACTTGCCCAGGTGTAGAGTTACTGCCCTACAGCGCCAGAGACCCGGGTTCGATCCTGACCACGCGTGCTGTCTGTGCAGAGTTAGTACCTTCTCCCTGTGACCGTGTGGGTTTCCCCCGGGTGCTCTGGTTTCCTCCCACATCCCAAAGATATGCAGGTTTGGTGTAATTGGCTTCTGTAAATTTCTTTCAGTGTGTAGGATTGAACTAGTGTATGGATGATCAATGGCCGGTGTGGACTCAATGGGCCGAAGGGCCTGTTTCCATGATGTAATTCTAAACTAAACACTCGACCAACCCCATTCTCTTTGTGGTCACCAAATGCGTTTCCTTCAAAGTATTTGCAGTTTCCTTTTGAACAGGAGAATCTAAATTATCTTTTTGGATTAATTGCAAACAAGTTAGAAACATAGAAACATAGAAAATAGGTGCAGGAGTAGGCCATTCGGCCCTTCGAGCCTGCACCGCCATTCAATGTGATCATGGCTGATCATCCAACTCAGTATCCCGTACCTGCCTTCTCTCCATACCCCCTGATCCCTTTAGCCACAAGTGCCACATCTAACGCCCTCTTAAATATAGCCAATGAACTGGCCTCAACTACCTTCTGTGGCAGAGAATTCCAGAGACTCACCACTCTCTGTGTAAAGAATGTTTTCCTCATTTCGGTCCTAAAGGAATTCCCCCTTATCCTTAGACTGTGACCCCTTGTTCTGGACTCCCCCAACATCGGGAACAATCTTCCAGCATCTAGCTTGTCCAACCCCTTAAGAATTTTGTAAGTTTCTATAAGATCCCCCCTCAATCTTCTAAATTCCAGCGAGTACAAGCCGAGTCTATCCAATCTTTCCTCATATGAAAGTCCTGACATCCCAGGAATCAGTCTGGTGAATCTTCTCTGTACCCCCTCTATGGCAAGGATGTCTTTCCTCAGATTTGGAGACCAAAACTGTACGCAATACTCCAGGTGTGGCCTCACCAAAACCCTGTACAACTGCAGTAGAACCTCCCTGCTCCTATACTCAAATCCCTTCGCTATGAATGCTAACATACCATTTGCTTTCTTCACTGCAATCAGTTGACTGATTGTGGCCTCTATTAACTCAAACAACTTGCAATTAAACAACTAGGTTTATAATATATCCTCAAGTGCTTTTTGAAGCATCGCTTAGTTTAGTTTAGAGATTATAGCAATGGAAACAGGCCCTTGGGCCCACCGAGTCCACACTGACCAGTGATCACCAGTTCTATCCGACACACTAGAGACAATTTACAGAGGACAATTAAGGTCATAAGGAATAATTCAGCCCATCGTCAACTCTGCCTTTGACAAGGTCCTACACAAGAGATTAGTGTGTAAAATTAGAGCACATGGTATTGGGGGTAGGGTATTGACATGGATAGAGAACTGGTTGGCAGACAGGAACCAAAGAGTGGGAATTAACGGGTCCTTTTCAGAATGGCAGGCAGTGACTAGTAGGGGTGCTGCAAGGCTCGGTAACATGACCCGTTATTTACACATTTAACGATTTATGCGAAGGAATTAAATGTGACATCTCCAAGTTTGCGGAATGCACAAAGCTGGGTGGCAGTTTGAGCTGCGATGAGGATGCTATGAGGCTGCAGGGTGACTTGGATAGGTTGGGTGAGTGGGCAGATGCAGTATAATGTGGATAAATGTTAGGTTATCCACTTCGGTAGCAAGAACAGAAAGGCAGATTACTATCCGAATGGTGTCAGATTAGGAAAAGGGGACCTGGGTGTGCTTGTATATCAGTCACTGAAAGTAAACATGCAGGTACAGCAGGAAGTGAAGAAAGCTAATGGCATGTTGGCCTTCATTGCGAGAGGATTTGAGTTTAGGAGCAAGGAGGTCCTACTGCAGTTGTACAGGGCCCTGCTGAGACCGCATCTGTAGTATTGTGTGCAATTGTGGTCTCCTAATTTGAGGAAGGACATTATTGCTATTGGGGGAGTACAATGAGTGTAGGTTCACCATGTTAATTCCCAGGATGGCGGGACTAACATATGATGAAAGAATGGGTTGACTGGGCTTGTATTCACTGGAATTTAGAAGGATGAGAGGGGATCTTATAGAAACATACAATTCTTAATGGATTGGACAGGCTAGATGCAGGAAAAATGTTCCCGATGTTGGGGGAGTCCAGAACTAGGGGTCACAGTTTAAATATAAGGGGTAGGCCATTTAGGACTGAGATGAGGAACAATCTCTTCACACAGACAGTTGTGAATCTGTGGACTTCTCCGCCACAGAAAGCAGTGGAGGCCAATTCAGTGGATGGTTTCAAGAGAGTTAGATTTAGTTCTTGCGGCTAAAGGAATCAAGGGATATGGGGAAAAAGCAGGAACGGGGTACTGATTTTAAGATTATCAGCCATGATCATATTGAATGGCTGTGCTAGCTCGAAGGGCCGAATGGCCTATTCCTGCACCTATTTTTCTAATCATGGCTGATCAACCTCTGCCTCCTAACCCCATTCTCCTGCCTTCTCCCCATAACCTCGGACACCTGTACTAATCAAGAATCTACCAATCTCTGCTTTAAAATTATCCACTGACTTAGCCTCTACAACCTCCTGCGGCAAAGAATTCCACAGATTCACCACCCTCTGACTGAAGAAGTTTCTCCTCATCTCCTTTCAAAAAGAATGTCCTGTAATTCTGAGGCTACGACCTCTGGTCCCAGAGACTCTTCCACTAGTGGTAACATCCTCTCCACATCCACTCGGTCCAAGCCTTTCACTATTCTGCATTTAACTAATCTGTATCTTCACTATTCTAATCAGCCTACAAACCTGCACTTCTTTGGAATAGTGGGTGGAAACTGGAGCACCGGGAGAAAATGCACGCAGTAGCAGGGAGAATGTACAAACTCCGTATAGTCAGCACCTGAACCCGGCCTTTGTTCGTGCTCTAAGGTGGCAACTCTACTGCTGCACCACTGTGCTGCCCCTTGACATGCGCCACGGGATCAAGAATGAGTTTAGGTGATCAACAACCTGGTCACAAGCTCTGGAGTCATGTTACATTTCAGACACGGTATCAGCGAGAGGAAACCAAGTCATCTAAAAATGGTGACCCGAAGTGTCACCTATCCACGTTCGACAGAGGTGTAGCCGGATCTGCCGAGTAACTCCAGCACTTTGTGTCCTTCTATGTAAACCAGCATTCCTCGTTTCCACATCCCTGAGTGGGTTTACCAAGTCAGAAGGGTAAATGTACAACTACCATCTCCCCAGATGGATTTTGAAAGGCATCATAGAAGAGTCAATAGAGGCATGAAGCAGAAAGATTAGGCAAGGGAGAGGTTTCCATTACAGACGCGTCAATTAATTATTAATTAATTCGTTGTGAACAATGTGCAGTGACAGAATGATTTGCAATAATATTAAATAAATATTTGCAGTCAATGTACAAAACTAATTTACTCATAAGAACAGGGCCCATTTAAAAAGCCGATTAAACATGAATTCACAACAGAAATCGCTGCCAAAAAATATATAATTTCTCCTGAAAAAAAGTGTGATTGGAAATAACATAAACCTATCTCAGGCATCTAGTTCAGTTAGGAGATGCAGCATGGAAACAAGCCCTTCAGCCCACCTAATCCACAGCCCACTGATTCCGCACCAATCATCGATCACCCAGTCACACTAGTTCTATCTTATCCCACTTTCTCATTCACTCTCTACACACTAGGGGGGCAATTTATAGAGGGCCAATTAACCTACAAACCTGCACGTCTTTGGGGCTTAGAAGGAAACCAGAACACCTGGAGGAAACCCCCGCGATCACAGGGAGAACTTGCAAACACCACAGACAGCAGATGTATTCAGGATCTGTGGCGCTGAGACAGCAGCTCTACCAACTGAATTAACCAATCACCTTCACTCTTGCAAGGAATGGCGGTGGTCTATTTTAAAATAATCTTAAAGGATCATTCTTCCCCATAGAAATATTCAACTAACTGTACCCTCTGCTAATGTCTGGAGTGAGTTTAGTTTAGCTTACAGAGACAGCACGAAAAAGGGCCCAACGGCCCACCAAGTCCGTGCCGACCATCGATTCCCATACACTAGCACCATCCTACACACTAGGGCCAACTTACAATTTTTACCAAGCCAATTGGCCTGCAATCCTGTATGCCTTTGGAGTATGGGAAGAAACCAGAGATCCAAAGTCAGGATCTAACCCAGGTCTCTGGCACTGTAAAGCAGCAACTCAACCGCTGCGCCACCATGCCACTCTCGAGGTGTGACCAATATTTATTTTGTTAATGCCTTTAAATTAATTTCCTTCAATATTGAAACTGGATAGGTTGGGCTTGCTTTACTGAGAGCGTATGAAGCTCGGGGCTGTATGGAATTATGAAGGGCGTAGATGGGGTGGAAAATTAGAAATGTCTAAAACTAGAGAGCATAGTTTTAAAATGAAGAATACAAGGTGTAAACAGGATCTGGGGAAGAAGCTACGCACCCTGTCAGTGGAACATCTGAGAAAGAGTGGGATGCAAGTAACCGCACAACCTCAAAAATTATCCAGTTGAGCAACTAAATCTCCAAGGCTTAGAAAGCTTAAGATCTTGGACCAAAGATTAAGATAGATGGATACTTGGTGATTGCCATGGTTATGGTACACTGAAGAGCCTGTCTTCAAGGTCATGGACTCCATAACTCTCAAGATTGGATGGAAAAAGGAGTTGTAGAGTAACTCAGCGGATCAGAAAACATCTCTGGAAAACGTGGATGGGTGACATTTTAGGTTGGGACCATTCATCAGACAAAACTTCTCCCATCCATGTCCTACAGAGATGCTGCCAGACCCACTGAGTTACTCCAACACTTTGTCTTTTCATGCAAATTAGCATCTTCAGTTCCACGTTTCTAGGGAACTTCAGTCGGAACTTGATCACAGTACTTAAAAATTCCATCATTAATAGGAACATGTACTGTTCCTAAAATATATATTTTTAAAAACATACTGCATTAACTTAAACAAGTGTTTCAGTTTGAGATTCGAAGGGCAGGATAGAACACCGAGTAACCTTTATCAAAACTGCTCTTTAATAGTATGACCTTGGGAAATTATTGAAGGTTGTGTAACAGTTAAGCTGTTAACACTGGAGCAGAGCTGATATATGAGCAATACCACAATTACAATAAGTCAAGTCAATTTTATTTCGATAGCACATTTAAAAACAACTCTTGTTGACCAAAGTGCTTTACATCAGTGCAGGTACTAACTTGCTACATACAGTGGTACATAGATCTAACAATACATACATAAATACAGCGCTCCCTCAAAGGACCTCAAGAAACGCGTGAGTAGAAATAAGTTTTAAGTCTAGACTTAAAGGAGTCGATGGAGGTGGCAGTTCTGATAAGAAGAGGGATGCTGTTCCACAGTCTCAGTGCTGCAACCGCAAAAGCGCGGTCGCCCCTGAGCTTATACCTGGACCGCGGGATAGTCAGTAGCCCCAAGTCGGCCACAATAAACAAGTAAAACCCCAAACAGGGGTCTTGAAATCACAAATGAATTGAACTCCTGCAGAAGTAATAGAGTGTGGAAACAACTTTCCCACTCTACCCACCATGTCCCATCTGCACTAGTCCCACCTGCCTGCGTTTGGCCCATATCCTTCCAAACCTGTCCCATCTATGTACCTGTCCAATTGTTTCTTAATGGCCCGATTCTTGATTCCCCTACTCTGGGCAAGAGACACTGTGCGCCTCCCCGATCTACTCCGCTCATTAATTGAAAGACACAGGATGAAAAACAGACCTTCCAGCTCATCGAGTCTGCACCTATCATCAATCACCTGCTCACATTAGTTCTGTTATCTTGCGTACTGATGCACTCTCTTCACCCTATTGGCAATTTAGAAAAGACAATTAACCTAAAAACATGCATATCTTCGTGATGTGGGAGGAAAACGAAACACCCGGAGGAAATCCACGTGGTCACAGGGAAAACGTGCCAGCTCCACACATAGACAGCACCCGAGCTCGGGGTCAAACCTGGGTCTCTGACGCAGTGAGGAAATGGCCCTACCAACTGCACCACTGTGACCATAATCAAAATTATTCCTACAACTGGATGTCTATCGCTATTTTGACAATAACTTGCCAACATGACACAAAAAGATTACTGCTTCCAGTTTGATGCAAATTGTAGTCCTAATCTGATTGGAAAGATGTTAAAGCAGCATTGAGTCCACGAGACACAACAAAGGTTAAGAAGTCCAAGAATAGGTTGACAGGAGGGCCAATAATTGCTGCCAGAGCCAACTGCTCTACTTGCAGAGCTATTTTAGTCTGCTCTGATACTGGATACCAGTGATCCAGCAGAAGCTATTGATTTATTTTCCTGCCTTCAGAACCAAGCAGTAAAGTCAGAAATCGTCCACAACAATGTCTTTTTCAGTTTCCTGAAGAGAAATAACTTTATTAGTCCCATACTCCACAATACTCTTCAGAAAATATAACATTTTACGTTAGACTTTTATGTAAGACAACGTCAGCATCGTGGCGCAGCCTTACAGCACCAGTGACCCATGTTCGATACTGACAATGGATGCTGTCTGTACGGAGTTCATACATTTTGTACACTAGGTTTTCTTCGGGTGCTCTGGTTTCCTCCCACACTCCAAAGACGTGCAGATTTGTCGGGTAATTGCATTGCGTAAAATTCTCCCTAGCATGTAGAATGGAACCAGTTTACAGGTGATCACTGATAAGCGCAGACTCAGTGGGCCAAAGAGACTGTTTCCATGCTGTATCTTCAAACTAAACTTGCTTGGATTAATTTCATACTATTCAACATAGGTTGTACTTGGGGTGGGAGATTGCAACCTTCACGTGGTTCGCCCTGTTTCGACGAATGCAATCCTGGTGTGCACAATCAAATAAGATCAAATAGACCAAGTTGTCCTACAACTTTAGGCTGTGCACGCCATAAGCAAGAAGAAGGAGAAGGTTGAACTTGCAGTTTCTCTGAAAGATTAAGAACTGACATCTTTATAAAATGGCACAGTTATCAAGAGAAAACTTGAGAAATAAAACTAAAACTATCTGAACTTTAGAAAACTGAAAACATAAAGTTCTGCATTTCGAGACTGCCAAGCAATATGGTTTTATTTTAGTGATTTGATTAGAACATTGCTGGCAGTTTTTAAAAACACATCCTATTTCTCAGTTTCTCTAGTTGCAAAAGAGGCACTTCTCTGCATTTCACTAATTTAACAACTGAATTTAATTGTTCACAACCAAAAGTTACTTCTTAAAGTGGACTTATGCTAGCAACCATGAGGAGAACAAAGAAGTCTGTTAAGAACTGAAATAAGACACTACCAGTTGATTGGATTATATAAAGGCAGAATTGTTGATTATACTATATAAAGATGCGAAAGCAAATGTAATTTTAAAAAAAACACAGGTTGTCCCTTGTGGTTAAATACAATAAATGATTTAGTCAGCCCAATAACTTGATTTTTTAATTTGTAAACAGCCATCAGCACATTTCTGATAAAACCATTCACTAGAGGCAACATACATGCTGGTTCCATACAAGATGCCGGTCTTGAGCTTACATATATGCAACTGGATGAATCTCTTAATTTACCAGCTTTTATTCCCGTCATCTCTTTCTGACTTTCTTTCATGCACCACAATTCCATACAACAATTTGGATGCTTCAGGAAATCTTGAAAGGAATGTGATAATTCAATTTTTTTGCTAATATTATCTAGCCTTTCAAGTTTCACGTGATCAAGTTCTAAAGTATTTTGGGGGAAAAATACACTGAATATTTTGGAAAAAACACTGGATTTACTCTTTTCAGTTACTGAATCTGTTAGCAATAAGGAACTGCAGATGCTAGTTTATGATGCTAGTCTGAAGAAACGTTCCAACCTGAAGCATTACCTATCCACCACATTCTCCAGAGATGCTGTCTGACCCGCACTGTTACTCCAGCACTGTGTCCATTTTTTACTGAATACATTAGTTTTCAGAGAAAATACTTGGGGTTCAAAGTAATTATCCAAAAAGCCTCATAAGATACCTCGATTTCCGAAACATCGATAAAGGACTTACCGGAACCTCTTAACCTGCAGGCTCCCTTTCTGAATTAGAAGAGTGTAGTTGCTGATACAAAAGCATAAGAGTAACCTCCAAAGGTCTCAGTCTGAAGAAGGGTGTCAAAGTCAAGTCAAACAAACTTTATTGTCATTTAGAAATACATTGATATATGCAGTTCCAAACGAAATTACGTTGCATTTACGTCGACCTGAAACATCACCCATTCCTTCTCTCCAGAGATGCTGCCTGTCCCGCTGAGTTACTCCAGCATTTTGTGTCTACCTTTGATTTAAACCAGCATTTGCAGTTCTTTCCTACACAACCTCCAATGGAAGTTCTGTTGTTCAAGGCGGTGGCTAACCCAAGACAAATTAGCATAGGTATTAAATGCCGTAATTGTCAGTGACACTTTATAAATAAAACACCCACACATTGTCACAGAGTGTCATAGAAACAGTAAAGTATCCTTTATTGTCATTCAGACCTTTTGGTCTGAACGAAATTTCTTTGCCTTGCAGTCATACATTTAATAAAATAACAAAACACACCATAAACACAAATTAACATCCACCACAGTGAGTTCACCAGGCACCTCCTCACTGTGATGGAAGAGACAAAAGTGTTAAGTCTTTGTCTCTTCCCTCCTTGCTCTCCCTCTGCGCTGAGGCGATCCAGGCTTCTGATGTTGTGACCCCGCCGGGTGATGGTAAGTAACTCCCACGGCTCAACCGTGCTCTGCGAACGGACCGGTTCAAACTCAGCGGCCCGGGGTGGTCGAAGCTGCCGCCCACCAGTCCAGCGGATGAAGCTGTTGCTGCAGGAGCTCCGGAAAAACAGGTCACCAACCTGTGGCCTGCGAGCTCCCGACGATGTAGTCTACTGGGCCCGCGGACGAACCTGCGAGGTCGGGCCGCCGTACCACCAGGACACCACCTCAGCCCCGAGTCGGGCTGTTGCCGCCGCCAGAACACCTCCTCAGCCCCGAGTCGGGACACCACCGCCGCCGGGACACCTCCTCAGCCCCGAGTCGGGCCGTCGCCACCACCGGGACACAGCCTCAGCCCCGAGTCGGGCCGTCGCCACCACCGGGACACAGCCTCAGCCCCGAGTCGGGCTGTTGCCGCCGGGACACCTCCTCAGCCCCGAGTCGGGCCGTCACCGGGACACCTCCCCAGCCCCGAGTCGGGCCGTCGCCACCGCCGGGACACAGCCTGAGCCCCAAGTTGGGCCAGCCTCGCACTGGTAAGTCCTGGCTGGCTCTGCCTCCGGAGCCTCTAGGTCGGAGGCAGTTGGAGGCTGCCAGCTCCGCCATTAGGCCTCAGTGCAGACGGAGACGAGGGACACGACAAGAAAAGTCGCATCCCCCCCAAAAGAAAAGACTAAAACAAGTTTCTCCAAACCCCCCCCCCCCCCCCCCCAATACACACCCTAATAACTCAAATTAACAAGCTAAAACAGGACAAGGACAACAAAAAAGAAAAGAAAAAACAGACGGACTGCAGGTGAGCCGCAGCTGCTAAGGCAGCGCCGCCACTTCCAGGCCCATCAACTCAACTTGTCCATGCCAACCAAGATACCATCTTAGTTGGGTTGTCTAAAGAAGGGTCCTGATCCTAGCCTGCATCTGTCCATCCGCTCCACAGATTCTTCCTTCCCCGCTGAGTTACTCCAGCACTTTGTGTTTCGTTCAAGATGCCCTATTTAATCTAGTCCCATTTGCCCACGTTTGATCCACATCCCTCGAAACCGTATCTACCAAAACACTCCAGTCATGAAAACCCCATAGAATAACCTGCCACGAGCCGGAGTCAAAACACAATCCTGAATAAATTCAAAAAGGAAGTGGGGTCAAAACACAATCATAAATACATTTTAAAAGGAAGTTGATCAATATTTTGCAGTGGGAAAAATATTTACTTAAAAAAAAATAATGTAAATGATTAGGTCGATGGTTGCCCTCTTTCAAAGAGCAGTTACAGGTAAACTTCACATAAATTGGCATGTCCGATTTTAAACTATTTAAACGTGACAAACTATAACAACCGACCGTGGTAGTGTCGAGATAGAACATAGATTGCAAAGATAGATTGCAACCTACTCGCAAAGAAAGATGTCTGCCTCTTGCACTCTCTACATGTTCTCCGCTGCTTTCGAACAATGATTTTGGGTCGATAGAAGCAATATTGTTATCCATCTGCTTAACAAGCGGATTGGCAACCGCACGCAAACTACGGGTCACTGTTCTTAATTAAAATATGTGGTGGTTAAGAGTTAGGAGCAGCGTAGGCCTGCTGTGTTTCCTGACTTGCGTGCACGGTCCGCTTTAACAGCAAAGCAAATTAAACTGCAAAATAAAAAGCGAATTGGTGTTTTTTTTAAGGAAACGTTCTTTAAAATGAACCCAAAGCCCGAGAAGTTGCAGAGTGCTGCTGCTCTGTCTTGAGTGCGACCCTGGCGAGCGGCGCTGCAGCCGAGGTCCCGTGACCTTGTCCGGTTGGAACGTTGTCCGGAGAAACCCGGGCAACCCCGGGCTGCACGCGCCTGATTGACAGGAGGACCCCGGCACCGCAACACCGGGGGGGATGCATGCAAGCAAAATGCAACGTTTGAAAACAGCAAAGCCCCTTCGGCCTGATTGCAAACCGAGTTGCTGTTTCCTAATCCGGTGTAGTGCAGGAAAGGCCGCACAGCGTGTGCGTCCTTGTCTGCTTTTGGTTAGGGGGAGGGTTATTTGGCTTAATTGCACTCACCATCCTTTTACTGATTGCAACAACAGTGGCCGGGAGCGAGTTTTGGGGAAATAGCTGACAGCCCTGTGTTACTCGGAGTTTGCTGTGGACGCACCGGAGGTTTCGGACAAAGCGGAACATGGTGCAACGGAGGACGGGGGAGGAGAAACTCGGGGCATAGTTGGAAAGGCCGCCAGGGGGAGTTGTGGTGGAACGAGACCAAATTCTTTGCAACCAGACTTTCGCTTTACCATTGAGTTTCGTGCTACTAAATAGCTGTAAAAAAAGCCTTAAGATTTCACATGTTTGACTTAACCGTTTTTTTTGCATCGGAATTTTGAATATGTTGTTAAGATGATGAAACCTGAACTTTGATGCATTGGTCAACTTTACCATTGACAAAGTTCCAAAACAAAGTTTACAGATTCATTTGCGTTGACATCCAGAAATCGAGTTATTTTGATACGTGCAGAAGGAGTTTTGACCCCTCCGCAATGAAAGTCACATACACAACATTTACACAAAAAAAAACATGCGTAGCCCAAAACCGGTAATCATAAAGTTAAAAAAAAAACGTGCAGATACTGCAACCCTGACATAAAAAAACAGAAATTTTGGAAATGCTTGGTAGGTTATGCAACACTTCACAGATTTATATCAAAGATAGACGCATCGTGCTGGAGTAACTCAGCGGTTCAGGGAGCATCTCTGGAGAACTGTTTTCCACCGGAGATGCTGCCTGAACCGCTGAGTAGACTCCAGCACTTTGTGTTTTGGCGAGTAGAAACGTTAGGGTGACAAAATTATTTATTTTAAAACTAAAATAAAGTCACCCGAGTTGAGAAAGACAGCCAAATTTTAACGATGCTTATTCTATTCGCGTGGTGCTAGAAAGAACGGTTACAGAAAAAACCTGCGAAAAAGCTCCCACGCTCATGTGACCGCGCCAGCCAATCGCTAGGGTTCGATATTAACAAGGCCCCCACTAGGTGCCGCTGCAGAACCTCCCCAGAACCCGAGGTACGGAACCGAGCGGCGAATGGAACGCGTGGTAACAACAAACGGGGCGGGCGATACAGGTTGGGCTGGCAGAACAGAGCCAGGGGACAGTAACGGTGTGGGAGGAACAGAAAAAACGGTGCGGGGAGAAGAAGCACAACAGGTGCCGCAGGATCGGCCAGCGGACGGCCCCTACGCCGACGCTGCGCCACCACCACCGGGCTGTTCACATCCAGGTGAGCCGGTTTAAGCTGAGCGACGGAGACGATTTCCACCCGGCCCCCAACGTCCAACAGGAAAGTCGCGACGCCAGGCGCAACACCCGGAACGGACCTTCGTAGACACGCTGCAGTGGGGACCGATGCGAATCCCGGCGGACAAAAACAAATAAGCCAGTTCTGAAGGACCGGCGGCATGTGGACCGGGGCTGTCTCATGCCCTGAAGTCGGCACAGGAGCCAGGCCGCCCACTCACTGCCGGAGACTCGCCAACTCCGCCGGGGTAGCTTCCAGCTGCCCTCGAACCGCAGGGTGGAAATTCCCGGGCACCTGCAAAACCGAGTCGTACACCAACTCGGCGGACGATGCATTCAAGTCCGCTTTGGGGGCCGTGCGGATGCCTAACAGCACCCAAGGCAACTGGTTGACCCAGTCTGGACCCTTGAGCCGTGCCTTCAGTGCTGCTTTGAGGTGGCGTTGGAACCGCTCCATGAGCCCGTTTGCCTGGGAGTGATAGGCAGTGGTGTGGTGCAACTGTGCCCCGTACAACTTCGCCAGCAAAACCCACAACGAAGACGTGAACTGAGCTCCCAGTCGGTGGAAATGTCTGCTGGAACCCCAAACATAGCAATCCAATTGGCCGCAAGGGCCCGGGAACAAGACGCGGCGGAGGTGTCCGACAGCGGAATAGCCTCAGGCCACCCCGTGAACCGATCCACAACCGTGAGGAGATGCGTGGCATTGCAGGAAGGAGGTAACGGACCCACTAAATCAACATGGATGTGTCGGAAGCGGCCCGAGGGGACCACAAAGTCTTGCACTGGGGCCCGTACATGACGATGAACCTTGGATGTCTGGCAGGAGATGCAGGCTCTAGCCCAAGCCGTGACCTGGTTGCGGAGGCCCTGCCGGACAAATTTGCACGGAAGTCGCCCGGATTGAAGGTTGGGCCAGGCCATGGATGGTGTCGAAAATCCGGCGGTGCCAACCCATGGGAACAATGGGACAAGGTTGCTCGGTGGAAACATCACACAGCACCAACGCTCCCGAGGGCCCAAACGGAACATCGGCCAACCGCAACGCAGAAGCAGCTGTCCTGTAGTCCGCCATCCCATCAGCAAACTCCATGTAATCCACACCATGGTCCACGGACGCCACAGCCGGGAGATCTGGGCGGGACAGGGCATCGGTGACCATGTTGCACTTCCCGGCCACGTGCTGTACGTCTGTCATAAACTCTGAGACGAACGCCAGGTGTCGTTCCTCCCAAGCGGACCATGGGTCAGACACTTTGGCCAAGGTGAACGTCAAGGGTTTGTGGTTGGGAAAGGCCGTGAATTATTATCTCAAGTGCCGGATGGCCAGTTAGAGGGTGAGGAGCTCTTGGTTAAATGCACTATAGTTGCGCTCAGGGGGCCTCAGCTGATGGCTGAAAAAAGCTAGCGGCTACCAGCGGCCGTCAATGAGCTGTTCCAACACCCCACCCATGGCCGTATCGGAGGCATCCACCATGAGAGGCCGTGGCCCGTGGGTGTACCAGCATGGTGACTCCAGCTAGCACCACTTTCGCGCCCTCGAACGTGGCCTCTGCCTCGGTGGACCATACGAGTTCCCGTGGCTTACCATAACGGCGGACGAGGTCCACCTTCGAAAAAAAGGTAGCGCCCTCCAGATGGGCCGAAAAGTCTTGTATATGTGGGACCGGGTAGCGGTTGTAACGGCGTTCAGGCACCTGTAATCCCCTCATGGTCTCCACCCCCCAGATGTTTTAGCGACCATGTGTAATGGGGAAGCCCACGGGCTGTCTGAGCGCCGCACAATCCCATGTCCTCCATCAGCTTGAACACTTCCTTGGCGATGCGCAGCTTGTTGGGTGGGAGCCGGCGTGTCCAAGCATGTAATGACGGCCCCATGGTGGGTATATGGTACACCACCCCGTGCTTGGGGACCACTGTGCGGAAATGGGGGGTGAGGTGCTCCCGGAACTCCGCGAGCATGGAGGCATATGGGTCCTCGACCTCAGCCACCGCGTTCAGCTGCGGGCTGGGGGTTGCCGTGGGTCGAGGGCCCGCGGGTCCGTGGCCTGCCGGTGGAATGAGGCGCCCGCCCCATACATCCACCATAAGGGAAAAGGCCCCAAAAATTCGGCGCCCAGGAGCGGCTGTGCCACGTCCGCAACGGTTAATGGTCCATATGAACGGGCGGGAGTCGAAGGTGAAGGATAGGGTCCGTGTGCGGTAGGTGCGGATAGAACTGCGGTTGACAGCAGTCAGATAGGGCACGCTTACTAGCACGGGTGTCCAGCCCAGTCGGGAGGAGGATGCTAACGATGACCCCAGAGTCGACCAGGAAACGCAGTCCAGAGTGGTGTTCGTGCACATAGAGGCGGTTGTTTTGGCCGATCGCGATAGCCCCTACTGACGATTGCCCGAGGTGTGTCCCAAAAACGTGCAGGGGGTGGTGGCATCAACGGGCCTCAGCGCCCCAGCGGAGGTGATAAAAGCACCACTGGCTCTTACCCCGGTCTCCAGTGTGCGGCTGTGGCTCGGCAATGGCCGCGGAGGGCTGGGCATCTCTGTTGGGCGGCTGGCGTGCGGGCATGGATACCTGGTTTATGGACCCGCTGTCCTGTTGCTTTGCGAGCCACTATTCGTCGGCCAGCTCAGCGAGCTGCATAGGGTCAGTGAAGTCAGACCCGGTGAGCAGCAAGCAGATGTCGTCCGGCATTTGCTCAAGAAATGCCTGCTGGAAAAGCAGGCATGGTCGATGGCCGTCCATCAACGCGAGCATCTCGCTCATGAAGGCGGATGCTTTGCGGTCGCCGATGCCGTCCATGTGGAGCAGGTGGGCGGTGTGATCTCGGCGGCTGAGCCTGAAGGTACGGAGCAGTAGGGCCTTGAGGCCGTCGGATTTGCCGATCGCTGGTGGGTCTTGTAAGTATGGCAGCAACCGCGAGGCCCCAACCAATTGGAAATATTGGGTGTCGTCGATGACAATATTCCTAAGGTGGAACTGGGCCTCTATGTGGGCAAGCCCTGGGCAGCTTCAGGCCCACAGCATTTTGCTGGGCATCGGGGATGGTGGCAGCTTGCATGTTGAATGTCCGGATTCGGGTTGGACTAGCGGGGTCACCAGTTTGGCAAGTTGAGACGTTAGTAGTCACCCGAGTTGAGATAGACAGCCAATTGTTAACGATGCTCATTCTATTCACGTGGCACTAGAATGAACGGTTACAGAAAAAACCCACGAAAAAGTTCCCGTGCTCATGTGACCACGCCAGCCAATTGCAAGGGTTCGATATTAACAAGGCCACCACTAGGTGCTGCTACAGTGTCCACATTTGTTATAAACCAGCAACAACAGTTCTTTGTTTCTATCTCACAGGTTTAACTTTATTTACTTTCGCCAAATCAAAGGGAGAGCGAGAGTTAACTGGATGTCATTTTGTCTTGGTTTCATTCCAATTCAAGCCCCTTTTCTAATTTATTTTTCTAATATCTAATTGTATTAATGCAGTTTCCTTTTCAAATGGTTCATCACCTTTGCTATCAATTTCACCGGCTCTTATATCGACCACATCTTCTAACACCCTTCTAACATCAAGTCGGAAACCGGAGCACCCAGAGAAAACCCATGCGGTCACATGGAGAACGTACATACTCTGCACAGACAGCACCTGTAGTCAGGATCTCTGGCGATGTTAGGCAGCAACTCAACTACGACGCCACCTTATACAGGTGGTTAAAATTTTTCCTCCATGGCAAAGGTGTACAAGACCAGATAGCATACGTTTTAAGTTGAGGGGTAAGATATTTAATGGGGGTCTGAGGAAGAATATTTTCACCTAGAGAATGGGTGCAATCTGGAATGCACTGCGTGTAAAAGGGGTGGAGTTAGTTGTCTTGCAACATTTAAGAACCACGTGGGCGGCCACTAAAAAGCACCAAGGTATTGTAGGCTTGAACCAAGGCTGGTAATTGGGATTGGCATGGATGGAACTTCATGGGTTTCATATACACACAGTGAGTGAAGGAGCCTGTTTCTGTGACTCCACATCCGCAGAGAACAATTTATCAACATCCAAAAGTATTTATTTTTGTAGGAAGGAATTGCAGATGCTGGTTTATACTGAAGATAGTCACAAAATGCTGGAGTAACTCAACGGGTCAGGCAGCATCTCCAGAAAAAAGGAACAGGTGATGTTGCTGGTCTGGACCCTTCCTCAGACTGAGAGGTAGAGAAGGCCAGACATATCATTACTTTGTTGTTCAGTTTATTTTCTAGAGTTCAAAACTCTTTGAACGTTTATTTTCCACTCTCAGTTATCTAGTTCTTGGTCATTCCTGTTTTGAATCAAATGTCTGCTCATTTGTCCATTTCCACAGATATCAAGAGACCTGAACGCAAACAGGGGTTTAGTTTCGTGCAGAGATACAAAGCGGAACCAGGCTCACCGAGTCCACAACGACCCCGCACACCAACATTATCCTACACACACACTATGGACAATTTACAATTTTTATCAAAGCCAATTAGCCAACAAACCTATAAGAATTTGGAGTGTGGGAGTAAACCCGAGCAAACCCACGAGGAGAACGTGCAAGATCCGTACAGGATAGAACAGGGGTCTCTAGTTGTGTGTGTAGGCTGCAACTCTACTGCTGCGCCACCGCGCAAGGCAGTTTTGGCTGATTTCCAAAGTTCACGTTTAGTTTGCTACGGTGGAAGGGGTGAGGTAAGCCAAGCACAAGACCTGACGCTAGGAACTGAGAGAGAGAGAGAAGCAGATGGTGTTTCATACCACGCTGCATTTCTTGTCTATGACCGCCAGCTGGTGCCCTCCAAGCCAAAGTTGGGGAAGTTAACTTTTAGCTTGGAGTTTGAGATCACACCCTCCCTTCGACATGCAGTGAAAGCCGACTGGTTGTCAATGGTTCAGAGAGTTCTCCGTAATTTATATGAAGCCAGTGGGTACGTTGTGCTTCCTGGAAGATGTCATCTGGACCCAGTCTCCAACACTACGAAAATGAAAAGGCAAAAAAAGTCGCGATTGTTGGAGCTGGCTTGGTAAGGTTCGGATACTTAAAAACAAATCCAGTTGGTCACAACCATATAACAAAATTCGAGGCACGGACCTCGGGCTCGAATTGAGCTGTATTGAAAGTAATGCAGCGGTGTTTGCAGAGGAGAGTGAAATTTACAATTCAAGTACTATTACTATGAGAAAAGTAAACGTAAAAAAAGCTCCTCGTTTAAGATATAAGAGGCACAAGAAACTGCAAATGCTGGAATCTTGACAATAAACACAAAGTGCCGGAGTAACTCAGCGGGTCAGGCAGCATCGCTGCAGAACATGGACAGATAACATTTCGGGTTGGAACTGTTTGGACTCCGGTCAGTCTGAAGAAGCGTTCCGACGCGAAATGTCGTTTGTTCATTCGCTCCACAGACACTGCCTAACCTACTGGAGTTCTTCCAGTATCTTGTGTTAAGAGATTAGAGTTTTGTTAAATTGTAAACTAGTACCCTGAATCGCTTATCCTTTGAGATTGTTTTTGAAAGAACTAGTAACTTAAAAAAAAGTTAATCTAGTAATCATTACTCAACAAGCACTGATATCAATCAAACGGTGACAATTTCATCAGGAATAAAATTTGAACCTACTTTTGAAATAATCTCGTCAATGTCAGTGATTTTCACATAATCATTGGAACTTGATTTAATTTATCATCACTTAACTGAAGTGATGTTCCTGATTTATTGGAGTCATAAAACTGCAAATACTGGAGATCTGAAATAAAATAACAGGAAATCCTGGAAAGATTCAGCAGATCAGACAGCATCTGCAGAGAGAAAGAGGGTTAATGTTTCGTTTCAAAGACCCTTCCTAAGAAATCGGAAAGATGGGAGAGCAACCAAACAAAAGAAAATGTGAAACTCTGCTCCTTTCCCCACTTTCGTGCACTCATCACCCATCCTTGAGTTTCACTCAATCCCTTCCCTTTTATTCCCCTCTTTCCCCACCCTGTCCACTTCCACACATATCCCTCCCTCTGGCTTTACATTTCACTCTACCTCGCCTCCTCTGACACACTTTTGTCTCCTTTTCACATCTAGCCTTTGTCATTTACTTCACCCATCCACTAATCAAACACCCCTCACCAGTATCCACCACTCACTTGCCAGGCTTTGTCCTGTCCTCATCTCACTTTTCTAGCTCTCTCCCTGTTCCGTCATAATTAGTCTGAAGAAAGGTCGCGGCCTGAAACATTGTCTGTCATTACCTCCACATTTGCTACCTGACCCACTGAGCTCCTCCAGCACTTTGTTTTGCTTACAGAAGAGAGGAAGCAAGTTAGTTTTAGGGGGCAGAGAGGGTGAGGATGGAATGAATAGGACTAAGGGTATATCTCTGATATGTGAGGGAGGTAGGCATGCCAGGCATTCTGCATTTCACAACTTTTACTTTGTTTTGCTTATGTTCCCTCTCTCAAATTGCCCTAATGTCATTGCCTTTCGTAAGTTCATAAATCAGAGGCGTAGAATGAGGCCATTCAGCCCATCAAGTCTACTCCACCATTCATTCATATTTGATTTATTTTTTCCTCTCAACCCCATTCTTCTGCCTTCTCCCCACAACCCTTGACACGCTTACTGTCAAGAATCTGTCAAACTCCATCTTAAAAATACCCAATGCCTTGGCCTCCACAGCCATCTGTGGCAAATGAATTCCATAGATTCACCACCCTCTGACTAAAGAAATTCCTCCTCATCTCCTTTCTAAAGGTATGTCCTTTTATTCTGAGGCTGTGCCCTCTGGTCCTAGACTCTCTTACTAGTGGAAACATCCTCTCCACATCAAATCTATCCAGGCCTTTCACCATATGGTAAGTTTCAATGAGGTCTCCTCCCATCCTTCTAAACTCCAGTGAGTAGAGGTGCGGTGCAACCTGGTGGGATGGAGTCACTGGTGGGAAGTTTGGTTTGCTTGGTGGACTGGGCTACATCCACAACTCACTGATTTTTTTTTTTGTGGGCTAGGGCTGAATGTTCTCAAACCAAGCTGTGATGCAATCCAACCACATGCATTGTATGCTGCATCCCTAGAGGTTTGTAAGAGTCACTGGGGACATGCCAGATTATCTCAGTTCCCTCAGGAAGTAGAGGTGATGGTGAGCCTTCTTGGCTGTTGTATCAATGTGGTTGGTTAATGACAGATCATTGGTAATATTAACGCAAAGGATAATTATCTGCATTTTGCATCCAATGACAACCTGAGCTAGTAAGATCCATTTTTTAATCTCTTAAAAACAGCAATGTGCGTCCAATAAAATGGGCTCAAACTATAAGCATTTTCTTAAATGAACAACATTTTTAAGGATCTCAGCACTATAGTCAAAACAATAAATGGTGAAATGGTGAGGGAGGGTGTTGCAACCATCTCTTAGATATTAATGCACTAATGTTCAATAGAAATAATAATACAATGAAATGACCACAAACTGCACGATTAACAACTAACATACTCAAGTTGGGAAAAGGGGAGGTACAAGGGGATCTGGGGGTTGTTGTACATCAGTTTATTAAAGTAAGAATGCAGTGAAGAAAGCAAATGGCATGTTGGCCTTTATAACAAGAGGAATCGAATATAGGAGCAAAGAGGTCCTTCTGCAGTTGTACAGAGCCCTAGTGAGACCACACCTGGAGTATTGTGTGCAGTTTTGGTCCCCTAATTTGAGGAAGGACATTCTTGCTCTTGAGGAAGGACATTCTTGCTCTTGAGGGAGTGCAGCATAGGTTTACAAGGGTAGACAAAATAGAGAGAGTACAGAGGAGATTTACTAGAATGTTGCCATTCAGAGGAGATTTACTAGAAGGTTCCAGCAACTAAGTTACAGAGAAAGGTTGAACAAGTTAGGTCTTTATTCTTTGAAGCGCAGAAGGTTAAGGGGGGACTTGATTGAGGTCTTTAAAATGATGAAAGGGATAGACAGAGTTGACGTGGATAAGCTTTTCCCATTGAGGGTAGGGAAGATTCAAACAAGAGGGCATGACATGAGAATTAAGGGACAGACGTTTAGGGGTAACATGAGGGGGAACTTCTTTACTCAGAGAGTGGTGGCTGTGTGGAATGAGCTTCCAGCAGAAGTGGGGGAGGCAGGATCGATTTTAACATTTAAAAGTAAAGTGGATAGATATATGGACCGGAAGGGAATGGAGGGGTATGGTCTGAGTGCAGGTAGATGGGACTAGGGGAAAATAAATGTTCGGCACGGACTGGAAGGGCCGAGAGGGCCTGTTTCTGTGCTGTAATTGTTATATGGTTATATGGTAATTCCCAGGGATGGCAGGACTGTCATATGCTGAGAGAATGGAGCAGCTGGGCTTGTACACTCGAGAGTTTAGAAGGAGGACAGGGGATCTCATTGAAACATATAAGATTGTTAAGGGCTTGGACACACTTGAGGCAGGAAACATGTTCTTGATGTTGGGGGAGTCCAGAACCAGGGGCCACAGTTTAAGCGTAAGGACTAAGCCATTTAGAACGGAGACGAGGAAACACTTTTTCTCACAGAGAATGATGAGTCTGTGGAATTCTCTGCCTCAGAGGGCGGTGGAGTCAGGTTCTCTGGATGCTTTCAAGAGAGAGCTAGATAGGGCTCTTAAAAATAGCAGAGTCCGGGGATATGGGGAGAAGGCAGGAATGGGGTACTGATTGGGGATGATCAGCCATGATCACATTGAATGGCGGTGCTGGCTCGAAGGGCGAAATGGCCTACTTCTGCACCTATTGTCTATTTAATTGTAGATTAGATGGGTTAAGTTTGCTTTGGAACATGAGAGGTGTGGGAGGAACTGCAGATGCTGGTTTGTACTGAAGATAAACACAAGGAGTCAGACAGCATCTCTGGAGAAAGGAATAGGTGACTGACAGAACCCTTTTTCAGTCTGAAAGATAGAGGTGGGGGTGGGACTGGAGGTGAGAAATGGCCAGAGTCCATAATAGCCCATTATGCCTGGGGAAGATGTGCTAATGGCAGGGATACAAGGATGTGAACAGTGGATCTAGTACGATGACTAGGGCAGGGGAGGGAGGAAGTGATTGAGGGGGAAAGGAATGCAGGAGTCACTTGCAATTAGAGAAATCAACGTTCATACCACTGGGTTGTAAGCTGCCCAGGTGAAATATGAGGTGCTGTTCCTCCTTTTATCCAGAGATACTGCCTGACCTGCTGAGTTACTCCAGCATTTTGTGTCTATCTGTACTGTTCTATGTTCTATGTGTGTTTCCAATCATGGTTTTCTATTCTTTGCTTTTGCTCTCTCGCATTCTCGCTCAAAGATCCTATAGCGGAGCCCAATCTTTGCTCTCGCGCGCTCTCTCTTTCCACAGCCACGTGCCCAGCAGTATTTCAGTGTAGTAGCCAGATAGCTTTTATTCCAAAGATAGATACAAAATGCTGGAGTAACTCAGCGGAACAGGCAGCATCTCTGGAGAGGAGGAGTGGCTGTCTTTTCAGGTCGAGAATGATCTTGATCATTCCCATTCCTTCTCTCCAGAGATGCTGCCTGTTCCGATGAATTATTCCATCTTTTGGGTCTATCTTCGGTGTAAACCAGTATCTGCAATTCCTTCCTACACTAGCTCTTATTCCAGTTATGATTCAAACATATAATTTTTGTCACATGTGCGAAGGCTTCTGTATCAAAACAACCAGGTCTGAGTGTGCTCAGGAGCATGAAGAGCAGGCAAATTTAAGTTTTGCTGTCATCCATTCGTGACATTAATTGATGTTGTCATTTCTCTCCCATACACTCTTATTAGAAATGAATGCTGCTGAAAACCACTGCATTTCCTGCATAGAAAGATAACTTTTGCAATGAAAAGCAGTGATGGGGAACGTGTGTTAATATGTTCTGTATTTGGAGAGAAACAACCTAATATATATTGTTCCCCAGGTCGGTGCTTTAAATGCATGTTTCTTTGCAAAGCGAGGCTTCCAGGTGGAGGTTTACGAGGCACGGAAAGGTAGGGTTCACTTATTCATATTTTGTTCTCATACATTGAGATCAACACATTTCAAATTTGCTGTTTTGTCTTACTTACGGTTGTCATCAGAGGCATTCACCTATTATTCAGTTGTTAAATAAACTAAGTAGTCACATTAAAGGTAGACACAAAATGCTGGAGTAACTCAGCGGGACAGGCTGCATCTCTGGAGAGAAGGAATGGGTGATGTTTCATGTCGAGATCCTTCTTCAGACCAGCATCTGCAGTTCTTTCCCACACAAGTAGTCACATTACCACAGAGCTGATCAGATGTGATAGGCTGAATGGCCTCATTTTGCTCCTATCAAGTCTACTCTGCCATTCAATCATGGCTGATCTATCTCTCCCTCCTAACAATATTCTTCTGCCTTCTTCCCATAACCTCTGACACAGTTTCTTCCCATAACCTCTGAAGCCCATCGGGTTTAGGTTTATTCATGTCAGGTGTACCGAAATACAGTGAAAAGCTTTTGTATGCTATACAATCAGATGAGATAACACTACATGGATACAATCATCTCAAACTCCAGTACAGATGGCAGAGCAAAGGGGAAAATACAGAACATCTCTCAGCATTGTAGTGCACCAGTTCCACAGACAAAGTCCAATGTACAAAATGGGGTGGAGATGAATTGAACAGTGACTGAGTTCAATGATGAAGATTGCCCAAGTAAAATAAAAGAAGGCTACTTGGTCTGAAGCGACGAAAGGCCAACTTTAAACAACTGCTACTGGAATACTGCTGCATTCAAACTTACTGCCGTTCATAGAATTTTGTGGGGTGGGAGATTGCAAGCTTCACGTGATCCGCCCTGTTTCCACGAATGCAGCCCACGTGTCGTCAGCACTGCTTCAAGCCGTCAATTTCAAGGGGAGCTGAAGGCAGCTGAAATTCTGCCTTTGCAGTACTGCGCATGAGCAGCAGCCTACTGTGCATGCGCAGCGCAAGTTTCTTGGCGGGTCTTTCAAATATGGATTATCATTATTTTAAGAGTATCTTGGGAAACAACAAGAGAAGAATGGAGTTCATGTACCGATAATGGGGTACGCACATTTCTTCATGTTTTATGTTTTTAAATACCATATTTCCCGGGGTGGGGGGGGGGGGGAAGAGCTCCTTTCACAGTAATTGGGGAGTCTGGCCCGGGGTAAAGCTGCGGGGAGGGCAGGAGTCTTGTGAAGGAAGGAATCGGGGCCTGTAACCCACTTGCGTTGCTCCGGGCACGGAGCCACCGCATTGTGGCCGGGGAGTGGCCGCCGGGACCGGACAGCCCCTTCTGCCAGTCCCCGCACACCTCAGGCAGTGCTCTCTGTCTGAAACCCCCTCTCCTGCCGCTCGCCGGCCTCACTCGTGTCAGCCGCTTCCCGCAAATTCTTAAATTCCGCGATCAAGGGACCAATTGAGGTTACTCGGCTGTGGGAATTTAAGGATTTGCGGGAAGCAGCTTAAGTGAGCAAAGCCGGCGAGCGGCAGGTGAGAGATGTTCAGACGGAGAGCACTGTCAGATGAGCGGGCCGGCAGCAGGCTCTGAAGTGGCAGCCGGTTCTGCTGTCGGGTCCTGGTGTCCGCTTGCATGTCACCCGAGCTGCTTCCTTCCCTGAAAGTGGCGGCAAGTTTTGCTGTCCGTGCCCGGAGCTCTGCGGCAGCGGTGAGTGAGTCGGACATGATCTCTGGCCCCCTCCTTCTCAACACTCCTGCCCTCCCCACATCTTTAACAGACACATCCCTGGCACATCCCTCTCCACACGCTGTGAAAGGAACTCTCCCTCCAATTGGTCCCTTGAATTAGTATTGTTATTCATAAGATGACAACTGACTCAACGTGCTCCTGTTTTTCCCACCATCTCTCCACCTGCCTTCCTTCTCCGTCCCCCACCCATTCAGTAATTAAAAAATGAAGGAGATTTAGAAGCCTTGGGCAAATTGAATTGTTACTTATTTTTATTTTTTACTAGACCAAGTGCAGACCCGTTGGGTCTGTTACCCCAAGGCGTGGTTGTGAGGGGAGGGGGCGGCCTGAGGCATCACACACACACTAATCAACCTCTCTCTCAACACCCACACACACACCACCCCCATTGATATTATATTAATATTATTAATTCACTCCTTTTACCCCAGGCCCTGCCCTATCCACCCACACATAGCCCCCAATTCGCAGGAACGGAGGGGGAGACAGAGGCACAGAGAGGGAGACATGGAGAGGGTGGAGTGGGCAGGCGTGATCACGGGTGAGCCTGCGGGCTGCCAGCGAGTACGGTGAAAAGCAACGGGGGGATAAGCCGATCTGTGGCTTCCGCCAGCGTGACAGGGCCGGGCCCGGGGGGGGGGGGGGGGGGGGGGGGGATGGGAATGGAGGAAAGCCAGGCGGCAGCAGCCATTATCGTCTCGCGGGGCACACTATGAGAAGGTGGCCAGCGGGAGGCGAAAAAATGACTGAGTGGGAGGGGGGGGATTGAAGGTGCGATGACAGCATCTGCTTGAATGGAGAATGGAGGTGGCGGTGCAGCAAGCGCAAGGGCATTGTGACGTCCGCAGCTACTGATTTAAAGAAAAGAGTAAGTTTTGTGATGGATTTTATTATAAATGTGTACAGAAAAATGGCTAAATTTAATGAGGAGTGGATTTGCGAATGTAAAAGTAAAATCGCTAGCGAAATGATAAAAATCTCGGCGTTTTTGCGTCTGGTTTTCGCGAAGTGACGAATCAAAGGCAATCTCACACCGCACACACCACACACACCACACACACCACACACACCACAAACACACACTTTTAAAAGTATATAGATTTTTACGGAGAGTGCAATCTGCGCATGCGCGGTTTAAGATTTTTTTTTAAAGCCGACTGACTGCCTACCTTGAGTAATTAATAATAATAATATCTTTAATTGTCATTATACATAAGTGCAACGAGATTTGGTTTGCAACTCCATCCAATGTCATAACTTAAACGATTAATAAAATTTAGGTTTAGACGCCCGGAGAACAAGTTTTGTGAAAAGAACATTAGAACAGTAAAACAGTCAAAACCAGAACAGATTATTCAATGCACATGCCTGCTTTAGGCTAAACACGCCATACACATGAAGAAGATAGATTTTTGCAATGCAAAATATGGTTGTTCAGTTCAAGATACATGTTCCATCTCCTTGGAAAAGGTGCATAATTAGTTTAACTCTTCTGCTCTTTTTTGTTGGTTTTGCTAAATTTCCCATTTCAATTGTATACTAAATTCCTGAAAGTTGTTCTTGATTCATACAACATCCTTTCAGACAGTGATTTTCAGAGTATTTCTTGAGGATCCTGCAAATTACTAATGTAACTAATCAATAGCGAAATATTTACGAGATAATTATTTCCAAACATCTCCTATTCCCTTTCTGACAGATATTCGAACTGCTAAAGATGTACGAGGAAGAAGTATCAACCTTGCCTTGTCGTACAGAGGTCGGCAAGCTCTCAAAGCCGTTGGAATGGAAGACCAGGTACGGTGAAGCTATCTATTTTTCCATTAATTTATTGGAATTCAATGATACTTTAATGTCACATTTACATAGGTGCAGTGAAATGTGTTTTGTATACAGTACACAAAGTATGCAAAGAGTCGTTACATATAGGGATCTGACAAAGTTACAAAAGTATTCGTTATGGTCGCTCTTTGTTCTCAGCGGCCCCCCACGTCCAGTCCCTCTTTGTTCTTGGCGGGACTCGCGCGGCCTGTCTTCGGCCAATCTCCGGCACAATGAATTACATCTGAGCACATTTTATTCTTGATATCAAGTGGAGGATTAATTGCCTGTAGGTATACAGTCTGTTGAACCAAAATTAATTTCATGGATTCTCATAGTGTTAGAGTGCAGTTTCAAGCTGATGAATTCCATGTTAGGAATTAAAACTAAACGAGCTCCGAGTTCAGGGGGTTTGAGCACAGTTCTTCTAAACCAGGGGTTGTGAGTTCAAATCTCGCTGGAGCCTACTTTAATTTTGCCTTCAGGATGGCAGAGTGGTGCACAGATGGGTAGAGCTGCTGCCTTGCAGCGCCAGAGCTCTGAGTTCGATCCTGACCTCGGGTGCTGTCTGTGCAGAGGTTGGCTGGTCTCCCTGTGACCGTGTGGGTTTCCTCTGGGTACTCTGGTTTCCTCCCACATCCCAAAGGTTTGCCGGTTAATTGGCCTCTGTAAGTTGTCCCCAAGTGTACAGGGAAAGGATGCGAAAGTGGTATAGCATAGAACTGGTGAATGGGTGATCAATGGTCAGCATGGACTCGCTGGGTCGAAGGGCCTGTTTCCACGCTGTATCTCTCTAAACACTAACTTCTACATTTGTACGCATCCGGCAGCTGTTTCCTGAGCATTGCAGGAACGAGCTGACCTTCGTACAGCAGTTAGCTGGGTGAACAGTAGCAGGATCCAGGCTCGACAAAACCATTCTTGATGCAAATATCAGTTAGATGCAAATATTGGTTCAATACAAATATCCAGTAATTAAATGCGGATTTTCGGCTGTCATGGATCTTAATTGTAATATTTAATGTGACCACAATCTAGGTTGATGTGTTCAACATAAATATTACTGGTGAAAAACATAAGGCCACAAGTGATAGGAACAGAATTAGGCCGTTTGGCCCACCTAGTCTGCCATTCAATCATGGCTGATCTATCTCTCCCTCCTAACCATGTTCTCCTGCCTTTTCCCCATAACCCCTGATACCCGTACTAATCAAGAATCTATCTCTTTTCACAGTGTTGGAAAAAATTCCAATTAGGAGAAAACTTCATTTCATGGGTGAAGCTGTTGTACACTAATCCGACAGCCAGAATACTGACAAATCAAGTGCTTTCACCTAAATTTCACTCGTTGGGGTAACAAACAATGATGCACCCTTTCACCAATGTTATTTGCTTTGGCCATAGAACCTCTTGCTGAGAGTATTAGGTCACATTCGGGCATTCACGGATATAATATTAAATATACCACCAATAAGATTTCGCTATATGCAGATGATGTACTTTTATACATAACTAATTCCCAAGTTAGTATCCCAAATGTACTAAACATTATGGAACAATTTGGTGCTTTTTCAGGTTATAGAATAAATTGGAATGAAAATGAAATTATGCCAATAAAAGCTCAAGACCCTTCCCAACTCCAAAAATGTCCTTTCAGAATTGTTACCGAAAAGTTTAGATATCTCGGAATCTACGTGACTAGAAAACACTCCTCTCTATTTAAAGCAAACTTTCCACCATTAATTACTAAACTATATGCCTACATTCAATTTTGGAAAACACCCTATCTCTATCTCCCTTATAGGTAGAGTAAATGCCATAAAGATGATCGTCCTTCTGCAACTCCTATTTTTATTCCAATCAATATTGATATGTCTCTCTAACAGTTTAAAAAAAAAAATTGATTCTACTATCACTAATTTTATTTGGGACTACAAAACCCATAGAATACACAAAAGACACTTGTGCAAATCCAAAGAAAATGGAGGATTAGCTCTTCCTAACTTTCTTTTTTACTATTGGGCAAATAACATTAAAAACATAATCTTCTGGTTGGACGATACATGTCAACCGGTAAATTGGTTAAAAATGGAGAGGGAAGACTGTTTGCCTTTTAATATAGGCTCGATTTTCCTATCTCCAATACATTTGAATAAGTCAACGTTTGAGCAAAATCCGATAATACACAGTACTCTACATATCTGGAAACAGTTGAAATTAAGTCTTAAACTGAGAAACTTGTCTCTCCTTCTGCCTATTGCAAACAATCCTTGTTTTAACCATCTACTTTAGATAGGGTGTTTGCTGAATGAAAAAACCTGGGCATTAATACTGTGGGAGACCTCTATAAGAAGGAGACTCTCACTTCTTTTCAAGAACTACAGGAGAAATACCACTTGAACACAAACAATCTTTTTAGATACTTTCAAATCCGAGATTATGTGAAGACATACACACAAGATTGTCCTTTTATGGGTCCAGATATATTAGACGATTATTTGAATAGACATGCCAATACAAGTAAATTGATATCTTACATTTATAATACTCTCATAAATATTGATACCCCACCTTCTGAGATTTATAGGCGAGCATGGGAAGGCGAGTTGGGTTTACCTATTTCAAAAGATATATGGGAGGAAAGCCTATTATACATACATTACTGTTCTTTAAATGTCAGGCATTGTCTGATACAATTCAAAATATTGCATAGGTTATACTATTCAAAGACCAAATTGAATAAGATTTTTCCAACTGTCTCCCCTATCTGTGATAAATGTCACCTCCAAGAAGCTACCTTAACCCATTCCTTTGCATCCTGCATAAAAATAGAAAACTTCTGGATGGGGATATTCAATATCATCTCTAAAACACTTAAAATTCAATTGGAGTCAGATGCAAAATAAATAATTTTAGGAATGTCAGAGGGCTGCTCTAAATTAATGACATTCCAAAGACTTTTCCTTGACTACAGCTTAATAACCGCAAAAAAACTTATAGTCAAATTCTGGAAAAAGATAACAGTTCCCACGATGAAGATGTGGATCACAGAAATGACCGGATCACAGAAATGACCGGGGGGGAAGGGAAGGATAGTGGAGCACATCTCCATCTTTTTTTTTGTCTCTCACTTCTTCGGCAGTTCAGGGGTCTTTTCTTCTCTCTTTTTTGTATTTTTCTTCTTTCTCTTCATTCTTTCCTTTTTACTGTGTTTTTTTCCCCCGATTCACTTATCAGTTTATAAAATGTTAAAAATGAAGCTGTACAAAAATTGTATAATTGTCATGCCGATTGCTTTATTCTTGTACAATTGCTTCTAATAAAATAAACATATTAAAAAAAAAAATCTATCTACCTCTGTCTTAAAGATATCAATTGGCCTGGCCTCCACAGCCTTCTGAAATTCCTCCTCATCTCCTTTCCTACAGGAACATCATTTAATTCTGAGACTATGCCCCCTAGCCCTAGACCCTCCCACTAGTGGAAAAATCCTCGCCACATCCACTCTATCCAAGCTTTTCACTATTTGGTAAGTCTAAATGAAGTCACTCCTCATCCTTCACACTCCAGCAAGTACAGGCCCCATGCCATCAAACATCAAAATGGATTATTGGTTTCCACAACAACAGACCCCAACATTCTACGGCAGATCCACACATTCAATAAATGGTTCCTCGTCTACCTGGACTCTATTATTCCTTTCCTACACATTCTGAATTATTGTCTCTCTTTTTCTCCTCCATAGACGCTGCTGAGTATTTCTGGCTTTCCTTGTTTCATCGGGTGTTTTTTTTTTCAGTTTTATTTTATATCTAATACACAAAAGTGTGTGGTATTGTAGATTGCGAAGATGGTTATCAAACATTGCAGCAGGATCTTGATTGGTTGGGTAGGAGGGCTGAAGAATGGTTGATGGAGTTGAATACAGAGAAGTGTGAAGTGTTGCAGTTTTGGGAAGTCAAACCAGGGTGGGATCCTACACAGTGAATGGCAGGATTCTGGAACTGTTTTAGAGAAGAGGGATCTAGCAGTGCAGGTACATTGTTCCTTTCAAATGGCGTCATTGATAGATAGGGTGGTCAAGAAGTGTTTCGGCACTTTGGCCATCATCAGTCAGAGTAGCTAGTATAGAAGTTAGAAGGTCATGTTACAGTTATAAAAGGCTTTGGTGAGGCCACATTTGGGGTATTTTGTTCAGTAATGGTCATTGTGACAGCCTCCTCTCTCTCAGATGTCGCTCTGATTCCTATCACTAGAAACAGGCCAGGAGAGACCAATCCCCAGCATCATTGCTAACATCTGGGTCCAGGTAGCTGATATTGATTGGCCACTTGAACCTTGTCAGCCTACTCTCTATAAAACCCAGGCATTCTAGACTGAAAGAAGGGAGAAGATGAGAGAAAAATCAGGAGAGAAAGACGAAAGAGTGAGGGAGTAAGGGAGTGCCTCCATGCTAGTTGTGTCCCTCTGTCGAAGGTTCAAGGAAGACTTCATGAACCTTCTTAACCAATCTCTCTCTCTCTCTCTCTCTCTCTCACTCACACTCACACTCACACTCACACTCACACTCACACTCACACTCACACTCACACTCACACTCACACTCACACTCACACTCACACTCACACTCACACTCAAAAAAAAAATGTTGTTAAGCCGGAAAGGGTGCAGAAAACATTTACGTGGATGTTCCCAGAACCCGTGGGCCTGAGTCATAGGGGCTACTTGCTTTTCACAAATGGTGGTGGGTGTATGGAATGAGCTGCACGAGGTGGTGGTTGATGAAGGTACCATCACAATGTTTAAGAAACATTTAGATAGGTACATGGATAGGATAGGGTTAGAGGGATATGGACCAAACAATGGCAGGTGGGATAGGGTAGATGGGGCATGTTGGTTGCCGTGGGCAAGTTGGGCCACGGGGCCAGTTTTCACACTGTATGACTCTGACACTGTTGATGTTTTAATTCTCTGTTCAAGGTGGTTTTCAAGGGCATTCCCATGAATGCAAGGATGATCCATTCTCTGTCCGGCAGGAAGTCCTCGCTTCCTTATGGAAAAAAGGGCCAGGTAAATTTTGTGTTTGAAAAGGTGTCCAATGTTACATAAATTGTGTTTTATGTTTATGTACACCTACGAAAATAAAATTTACCAACTGAGATGACCCACATGAGTAAGTATAAATACTTCCCTTGTAGCAAATGTGACGGAAAGTCATACAGCAGGTAAACAAACCCTTAGGCCAACTTGTCCGAACCAACCAACATGTACTTATGTAATTATGTATTGTCTTTCCGCTGATTGGAAAGCTCGCAACAAGAACCTTTCACTGTACCTTGCTACACGTGATAATAAACTAAACTAGCTGACTGTCATGGTGCAATCGGCTGAATTAAATTCTTCTTGCAGCAATTTGAGCCTTGGCGTTAAAATGCAAAAGCAACTTTTTTATTATGCGTGCAAACATATCAAAAAGGACTAGGCAGTTGCTTTCAATAGAAACACCTCCAAACACACACATGTGATGTTGTACTGTGACAGTGCTTGTATTGTCACTGTGTAAGTATATTATATTTGAATTTCTCTTGTTTCTTTCCAGTACATCCTGTCGGTGGACAGAGCAAACTTAAACCGAGAACTGTTAAATGGTAAGTTAATGCTTCGAAACTTCTATCAAAATGGTTTTGATCCACTTTGAACTATCCTGCTGAAGTGTGTTTGACATGTTTGATTTTCAGCGGCTAGCGAATATCCAAACGTTAAGTTAAACTTTGAAGAGAAATTGCAACACTACAGTTTGGAGAAGGGGTCACTGACTTTTATCAGGTAACTTTTATTGCCAGTTCATCTGCATTTTGAAAGAAGAAAAAAATTAGTGTGTTTACTCCGCAGTGAGAGATAAGACGGGCGTGTGGATTAACGCAAAACACTGGGGACAGAACTGCATGAAGTGTTTTCAAGGGAAGTGAGGAATTAACAAGGCATGGACAGTGAAAGCTGCACCAACTTGCATGCTTCAGTTTGGTTCAGTCTGACCAATTGCTTTACCCAGAGAACATAGAACTGTGCAGCACAGGAACAGGCCCTTCGGCCCACAATGTGCCGAACATGATGCCAAGATAAACTAATCTGCCAACACATTATCCATATCCCTCCATGTATGGACCCTGTTAGGACAAGCCCCTGGAACAGCTGGAATCTGTAGAAGAGACCCGAGCCGAAACGTAATCTATCCATGTTCTCCAGAGATACTGCCTGACCCGCTGTCACTCTAGCACTTTGTCATATAGTCATACAGCACAGAAATATGCTCTTCGGCCCAACTTGCCCACACCGACCAAAATGCTCCATTTTCACTAGTCCCATATGCCCGCATATGGCTAATATCCCTCCAAACCATTCCTATCCATGTACCTGTCCAAATGGTTTTGATTTATTTGAAAAGTGAGGTTTTCAAGTTTCTTTCCCAGCCTGCCTGTTTTTATTTGTTGGTATCTTTGTTAAATGTCATAGAGTCATGTAGCGTGAAACCAGGCCGTACGGCCCAAATTGCCCACACCGACCAACATGTTACGTCTACACAAGTCCAATCTGCCTCTGTTTGGCACATATCCCTCTAAACCTTTCCTATCCATGTACCTGTCTAAATGGTTCTTAATTGCGGGTTAGTACCTGTCTCAACTACCTCCTACGGCAGCTAGTTCCATAAACCCACCAGCTTCGCGTAAACAGATGTCACCCCTCTGGTCCCTATTAAATCTTTCCCTCCTCAGCTTAAACCTATGTCCTCTGGTTCTTGATTCCCGTACTCTCGGCAAGGGACTTGTGCATTTACCCAATCTTTTCCTCTCATGATTTTGTGCACCTAGCCTACAACCTCTGCTGTAGCTCAGTCCCTCAAGTCCTGGCCTGCTTCTCTGCACCCTTTCCAGCATGCCAACATCTTTCCTATAACACACTACCTAAAACTAAACACAGTACTCTAAACGTGGCCTCACTGATGTCTTGTATAACTGCAACATGACCTTTGAGTCTTTGTCTTTTTTATTTGTATTTAACCAGCATCTGCAGTTCCTTGTATCTCCTGTTCTCTTTAAATTGGTACTTTATCTTCACATCCTTTTAACACTGACAGCTGGGACATATCCTTGCTTTAGAACATTTTCCCATTGCAAGTTACGAAACATTTAGTGTTGAAATCTCCCATACTTAATGTAATCTTCAGTAAAAATGATTGTTTTGTGTTCATGCCAGACCTGAAGGCTCCTTTGAAGTTTCACATGATCTTGTTGTTGGATGTGACGGAGCTTTTTCTACTGTAAGGAGACAGTTCATGCGACAGCCCAGGTTTGATTACAGCCACGTATATATCCCGCATGGTTATAAAGAGCTTACCATGCCTCCTAGAAATGGTGATGTAAGGACTAGTTTCAATAAACCCAATTTTTTCCTACCCATTTTTATTTCTGTCTGAAAAGGTCAACATTAGATTGATCAGAATGTTTCCTTCCAGTTTGCAATGGAACCCAATTTTCTTCACATTTGGCCTAGAAACACCTTTATGATGATTGCTTTGCCGAACCTGGTGAGTATTATCCTATGTTGGAGGGAACTGCAAATGCTGGTTTACACCGAAGATAGACCCAAACTCCCAAAGACTGGAGGAACTCAGTGGGACAGGCAGCATCTCTGGGGAGAAGCAATGGGTGACGTTTCATGTTGCGACCATTCTTCAGACTGAGAGTCACAGAAGAGGGCAACTAGGGATATGGAAGGGTAAGGTGTGAAAACAACGAATCAAAGCAGATGATAAGGAAATGTAGAATGGTTCATTGTTGGCTGAGGGGATAGTGACACCGAGACATACAAACAGTAAAATTAATCAGGCGGACAGTGAAACTAGTCAGCCAACTAGGGTGAGGGAGGGAAAGGGAAAGAAAGGGTTACTTGGATAAATCAATATTCATACTCCTGGGTAGTAAGCAAAATATGAAGTGCTGTTCCACCAATTTGCATTTGGCCTCAATCTGACAATGGAAGAGGCCCAGGGCACAAAGGTGAGTATGGGAATGGAAGGGGAAGTTAAAGTGTTTGGCAATCAGGCGATTTTAGGATTGAGCGAAGGTGTTCAGCAAAACGTATGGCGAGACCAAGCACAGACTTGTAAGAGACTTCTGTAGGAATACAATGCCAAGTTGAGTATAGAAGTTGGGAGGAGTATAGAGAGTTGGAATGTTGGGAGAAGTTAGCAGTTATATAAGATGTTGGTGGGGCCGTTCAATTCTGGGCACCATGTCATAGGAAAGATGTTGTCAAGTTGGAAAAGGTGCAGAGAAGATTTACAAGGATGTTGCTAGGACTCGAGGGTCTGAGCTATAGGGAGAGATTGTGCAGGCTTGGACTATTCCCTGGAGAGCAGGAGGATGAGGGGTGATCTTATAGAGGTGTATAAAATGATGAGAGGACTAGATCGGATAGACACACAAAGTCTCTTGCCCTTAGTAGGAGATTTGAGAATCACCGGGCATAGGTTTAAGGTGAAGAGGGAAATTATTTTGGAATCTAAGGGTTAACTTTTTTACACAAAGGGTGGTGGGTGTGTGGAATTAGCTGCCAGAGGAGGCAGTTGTGGTAGGGACTCTCACAAGTAATTAAGAAGCGATTAGACAGGTACATCAGGACGGGTGTAGAGGGACATGGGCCAAACACAGGGAAGTGGGACTAGTGTAGGTGGGACATGTTGGTTGGTGTGGGCAGGCTGGGCTGAAGGGCCTGTTTCCACACTCAATTACTCTGACTTAAGTTATGTTCCAAGACTTGGAGTTCCGATTACATTAATTCTAGTACTGGTTTTCTTGACAGTCCATTAGTACTGAATTTATGAGTAACAACTTAAGTGCCACCTTTGGAAATTTAAAAAAGGTAAATTAATAATAGTAAAATAGTTACTTTAAATCATTGGGGTTTATTAGAAGTGGTGATTACATACAACTGGATCTTATGGAATAGGTACAATCAAAAAAATATCTTGTTGGATCCATCTGAATGGTGATATTTTAAACATGGTAGAGGGTCAAATTGAGAGGTCAAAAAGAGATCTTGAGGGTGAGGACAAGTTCTGCTAGGCCGAGGAGAGTGTTGGTACAGGAAGAAGGAAACTGATTGGGACTCTGTTTCAAGGATGGATCGGAGGGCCTTGAGACCTTTCCGGTTTGGAATTAAGGTATGAAGGTACTGAATGTCCATGGTAAAGATGGACAATCGTGGCCGAGGAACTGAAAGTTGTTGAAGGGCGTGTGAGGTGCGGAAAAGACTGGACGGGGGGGATAAGATGGAGTAAAGGTATTGGAGATGAGTTTAGTTTAGAGATACAGTGCACAAACAGGCCCTTCGGCCTACCAACTCCCCACTCTACCCTACACGCACTAGAGACAATTTTACACATATACCAAACCAATTTGTCTACAAACCTGTAGGTCCTCGGGAGTGTGGGAGGAAACCGAAGATCTTGGAGAAAACGCACGCAGGTCACGGGGAGAACGTACAAACTCTGTACAGGCAGGGTCGAACCCTGGTCTCTGGTGCTGTAATGCCATTGCCCCACTTAGGCGATTTTTTTAGGCAACTACAGGCGACTAGGCTGTCGCCACACGGTCGCCGGGGTGTCGCCTGTATAGTTTCATCAGTCGCTCAAAATGTTGTACCTTTTTTCTGGTTGCCGACGGGTTTTGAAATGTTCAAAACTTTTCGGCGAGAGTCGGCACCCGTGGGTTTGATGCCAACGATTGTAGCCTGACGTAGTGTTGTCGCCAGGATGAAGTAGGTTGTCACCGGTGCGGACTTCGGTGAATTCCATTGGTAACTACCTACGTCAACCGGTGCCAGGTACCGTGACTGAATTGCCTTACCTTGTCGTCGCTTGTCGCGGGTGGACATACGTTGATTTAGGTGTGGTCGTAGGTGGTCGTCCTATGGCTTGCCGTTGACTAGGTGGTAGGTTGTTGTAGACATTGTCATAGCGGGGTCCAGTCACCGGTTTTTCGGTGACCTGCTGCGCCCATGACAGTCGCTGGCAGTCGACAAAAAAATTTGTCTAAGTGGGACAGGTCCATTCGGCAGCTACTCTGCCACTTCACCACCGTGCCCCTGTGTTGGGCAGGAACAGGCAGAAACAATGGGTCTGTCAGGACAGTCTTGTTTGTGCATTTTGGGAAGGAGATAGAAACAGGCTGTGCAGTGGAGTGCTGAGGAACTACAAGTTGGAGACTGTGGAGGGGAGATTGCCAGAAGTCGGCTGTGTTGCCAAACCTGCTGAGTTACTCCAGCACGTTGTGTCTTGCTTTGGTGGTATTTTGAGTTGGATAGAGGTCAGGCACTTCACCATCAAAGAGTAAGGAACTGGGTGGAAAAAGAGATGGGTCTACACACCCTTGCAACGAGCTTGAGAGATCTGGAAATGTGCACTAATTTTGGAACAACCTTTTTATTCTCTCTAAAGTGCAGCGAGTTTTAAACTGCCATAACATTTTCTCGAACGATAGACCCAAAATGCTGGTGTAACTAAGCAGGCCAGGCAGCATCTCTGGAGAGCGTGGATTGGTGACGTTTCGGGTCGCGACCCTGTTTCAGACTGATTGCAGTGGGGGGAACTGGAAGTGAGGGGGGGGAAAAAATAGGACCAATCGGGGCCGACAACTGATGACCTCAGGCAAGGAGGTTCCCTGATGGGCAGATTGTTGGCTTGAGAAGGGGTGAACTTGAGAGGGATATACGTCGTTGTGAACTGTGGAGCTGGTTTTAGAGGAGGAAGGGTGGGAGGGAGGGAGGGAGGGAGGGGAGCAAGGGGCTGGTGGATGATAACTAACATTTTCTTTGTTGCCTTAACAGGACAAGTCATTTACGTGCACTTTGTTCATGCCTTTTGAAGACTTTGAGAAACTCACGACAGGAGATGAGGTGCTTCAGTTCTTCAAGAAATACTTTCCAGATTCCATACCTCTGATAGGAATGTAAGACTTCCTTGTAAATCAAGATGATTGCTCAGCAGTTTTCTCTTCAAATAAGTTATCATTGAATCTCAAAATAGTTATAATACAGAAGAAAAATATTAGGCCTGATAAGATTCAGCCATCAATTTGTATGAGCAAACAAGTTTGTCCACTCCTTGGCCTCTCCCCTGCAAATTCTTTCATTTTTCAATACACTTCCAGCTTTCTTTTCAAAGCCACAATTGAATCGGCTTCCACCATGGCTTCTTGCAACATGTTAAATTCTAACTATTTACTCCATTTTAAAAACTCTCTTCCTCCAGTCACTGTTGGTTCATTTGCCTATCACCATCACTATGTCCCTTAGTTCTTGGCCCATCAATTGGAACAGTTTCTCTAAATCCTCGTTAGTTTAGAGATACAGTGTGGAAACAGGCCTTTTGGCCCACTGAGTCTGCACCGACCAACAATCACCGTACACAAGCTGTATTAGTTCTATATTCAAATTTTTCCTGCCCTTATATCTGTCCAAATGTCTTTTAAAAGTCACAATATTATCCACTTCTGTAGCTTTTTCTGGTAGCTCATACCAGATGTGAACTACGCTCTGAGGGAAAAGGTTGCCCCTGAGAATAGAATAAACGCCATGCTTTTGTTTTTACCAAAATGTCACTGATCCTACCATGATGTTAAAATGCAGTCTATTTTGAATGAATCCCAAATCACTGATGTAGAGAGAATACATGGATTCATAATCTAATCCAATTCCTTTCTGGAGAGGGAACAGGCTAAGGGATGAGTGGACTGGGTGGGAGGGTGGATTTAAACAAAGGAAAGCTGGAGAAAGTAAGATTCTCCGAGCCCTTGTTTGAGCTTTTGTGCACTATTGTAAAGGGTTGTGGATGACTGCAATGTGCCTTTGTTTTCTAGTGAGTCGCTGAAGCAGGATTATTTTCGTTTGCCAGCCCAGGCCATGATCTCGGTGAAGTGTTCCACCTATCACATTGGGGCCAAGTGTGTACTAATGGGAGATGCAGCTCACGCTGTCGTTCCTTTTTATGGGCAAGGCATGAATGCCGTAAGTGTTGAATATCACGCCTGCACTCCAATGTCTCCTGATCTTTAGACTTTATAGATACAGCGTGGAAACAGGTCCTTCTGCCCGCTGAGTCTTTGATCACACTAGCACTATGCTACACACTAGGGACAATTTTTACTGATGCCAATTGACCTACAAACCTGTACGTCTTTGGAGTGTGGGAGGAAACTGACCTTGCAACCTTGAACCTTGAAACCAGAGCACCCGGACAAAACCCAAGCCATCACAGTGAGAACGTACAAACTCCATGCAGCCAGCACTCGTAGGCAGGGTTGAACATGGATCGCTGGCACTGCAAGGCAGTAAGTCTACCACTGTACCGCCCCTAAATCTTGGGTTCTACCTACTGTAACAGGTTTATAAAACCTAATTTCGTCTGCACTTGAAATTCATTTAGTTACTTCTGTCTGAGATTTAACAATTTGAAAAGTTGTGAACTTAAGTACCTTATCAAACTTTGCGACTGGTGTGACCAATTAAATTATAGGAAGGTTCCGACCCCAAAGGTCACCTATCCATGTTCTCCAGAGAACCTGCCTAATGCGCTGAGTTAATCCAGCAATTTGTGACTATTTGGGTATTCACCATCATATACAAAGAAAATACTGGTTAGGATGTAGATGGAGTTTTACACCTAATTATGATTGTCATTTTTTATGAAGAGTGTGGAGGTTCTAGAGAAAACACTGAAAAGATTTACTGTCCTTGAATAGTCCTGCTTAATTTATGGCTGTCGCTGTGAAAATCAAATGATCTTCATTATTTTGTACCATCCACCAACTAACTAAACATAGTTTATTTCAGTCACAATAATTCAATCCCAAGGTCATTGTGAAATTTTATTCTAGTTACAGCAGTGAGATCGATGCCATTCAATATGCCTTTGGTTCTCATAATTAGTTCAACGTTCTTTTTTACAATTAGTTTGGTTTGGAGATACAGTGAAGAAACAAGCCCTTTGGCCCGCCGAGTCTGTGCCAACCAGTGATCCACGTATATTAATACTATCCTCCAATAGGGACAATTTTCAATTACGCCACGCCAATTAACCTTCAAGCCTGTACATCTTTGGAGTGTGGGAGGAAATTGGAGCACCCGGAGAAAACGTATGCAGATCACGGGGAGAACATACAAACTCCGTACAACCAAGCACGCTTCAGGATCAAACCCGGGTCTCTGGTGCTGTTGGGCAGCAACTCGACCGCTATGCCACCATGCTGTCCTGATGAATATTTAAATTTTGGCTTTAGTGCTTTTATTTCCTCAAGAAGTTAATAATTGTTTGTAATGCAAAACCTTATTTGCAACTACACTCACATTAATCAGTTTTACAAAGTCATCAGCAATCCTGATGTATAAATGCACCCTGGATGGGATTTATTGTAACTGACCAGATTCTTAGCTAAGGGTTTAGAAAAGGCAAGGAGAAGATTTGAGTGATGTTGAAATGACTTTGACAAATGCTTTGCATTTTTTATGTCATTTTTTTAGAATAATTCATAGCTGTCATTTCTGAGACTATTGCAAATAAATCCCCATATCATTGGATTATTATATCAATTCCATTTTTGTGTCTCTGGCTGGCACCCTGTGAAGTGTAGCGCAGCATGGCAGTTTAAGTTATGACTCATTGTTCCCTGCAAGGAAGAAGTTTTGGCTTCCATGGAAAGCCACGGAAATAAATAATCACAAGAGCAATTCCAAGGTAAAGATAACGCTTGAAAAATCAGTTTGATTTTGATCACTTTTTATCAGAAAAGTCCAGTTGAATAATTTACTAAATTTAGCAGTTGTGACCTACCTTCTACCTCATTGTATACTCAGACTATCTTTAATCGAAGGGAACTGAATCATCCTATTACCAACTAGAGAGCGGTCCTGGGCTATTATCTACCTCATTGGAGATCCTCAGACTCTTTAATCGGACTTTTCCGAATTTTTACCATTAAATGTTATTCCCTTGATCCTGCATCTGTACATTGTCGACAACTTGATTGTAACCATGTATTTCCGCTGACTGGATGCAACAAAAAAAGCTTTTCACTTTACCTCGGTACAGGTGACAATAAACTAAACAAAAGGGTTATACCCTTTATCCTGTATCTGTAAAATGTAGAGTAACTGATTGTAATCATGTATAGTCTTCCTACTAACTGTTTTTTCATTGTACACATGACAATAAACTAGACTAAACTAAAAAAAAACTTTGTTTAGAGAATAGGTAAATCGATCGATATATTTAATGAGGACATACATCTTTTCACCTTCCATTTGGTGGAGGATGTCACCTAAAGTGGTGTATTGCAGAGCATGAGGAGGTTCTGGCCTGCATATGAGCCTGAATTGTTTTTGTGTGGTTTTGGCTTCTCTTGACAAGCATATAAAGAGGGAAGATAGACACAGAAAGCTAGAGTAACTCAGTGGGACAGGCAGGCATCTTTGGAGAGGAATAGGTAAGTAAGTAAGTTTATTGGCCAAGTATTCACATACAAGGAATTTGCCCTCCCCCTCTGTGATTCCTCCTGTTCCCCGACTCTATCTCTCCATATCACCGTCTATATCTCTCTTTTCTCTTATCCCTAACCAGTCTGAAGAAGGGTCTCGACCCAAAACGACCCATTCCTTCTCTCCAGAGATGCTGCCTGTCCCGCTGAGTTACTCCAGCTTTTTGTGTCTATCTTCGGTTGAAACCAGCATCTGCAGTTCCTTCCTACATACAAAGAGGGAAATCTGCTTCTGTAATTCCTTTTGAGTTGTGATGGAAGTATCAATTATTTCTGACTTTTTCTTCCTCTTTTTCCTCAAGGGTTTTGAAGATTGCATCGTCTTCGATGAATTAATGGACCAGCTTCACAATGACCTTTGTGAGTCGATTGATCTTGTGCAGATTGCAATGCTGCAACATGATATTTCTACAGTGCCATTAACATCATTGTAAAAATTACTAGCTCATCATCTGAGTGGTAGGTATATGAAGTGAGATGCCAGAGGAGGTAGTTGAGGCAAGTACAATATCATCATTTAAAAGAAATTTGGATAGGTACATGAATAAGAAAAGTTCAGAGGGATATGGACCAAATGCAGATAGGTGGGGTTAGTGTAGATGGGGCATCTTGGACAGCATGGACAGGTTGGGCCAAAGAGCCTATTTCCCTGCTGTATGACTCTATGATGAACTAGCATCAGTTTTACATGATGTAAGCTGGAATTTCACATAGCAATTGTGCACTTTAGATTGGGGGTACTGCAGAAAATACAGTCTCCTTCCTCCATTCTAACCTCCCTTCTATTGACTCAATTTATACCTCCTGCTGCCTCAACAAGGCCACCAGCATAATCAAGAATGAGACTTACCCCGATCACTTCCTCTTCTCCCCTCTCCCAACAGGCAAGACGTGCAGAAGTGTGAAAATGCACACCTCCAGATTCAGGGACAGTATCTTCCCAGCTGATAATCAGGCCACAGAACCATCCTACCAACAGTTAAGGGCCTGTCCCACCAGCATGCGATTGCATGCGTCTAGCGTGACCAAACATGGTCGCTTGAGGCGCAGGGCCGGTCCCAATTCGAACCGCGTATGGAGTTGTGCAGGGCTGGTCCCGACATCATACTCACCAATCAGCTGGGCAGGAGGCTGGCCGACTGAATTTGTATGTTGCACGGCATCGGGCGGTGACGTCATCATGCAACAGCACGCCGGGCGGTGACATCATCGCGCAATGCCACGAGCTAGGCGTATGCCGTCAAGACGCTGCGTACGATGTCGAGATGCTGCGTACGACGTTGAGACACTGCGTATGCCCTCAATGTGCCTGCAGGCCGACAGGCCCTTGGCACACGGGATTTTCGGACAGTGCAAGATATTTGGAGCCCCGCGTGATGTCGGGACCAGCCCCGCACAACTCCATATGTCTCCGCCGATCGAAGTGGGACTGGCCCCGCGAGGCTGTACGCCTCAAGCGACCATGCAATCACATGCTGGTGAGACAGGCCCTTTAGAGAGTGGCCCTGAGCTACTACACACCTCATTGGAGACCCTCAGACTATCTTCAATCGGACCTTACAGGACTTTAACTTGCACTAAAAGTTATTCCCTTTATCATGTTTTTGTAAACTGTGGGTGGCTCGATTGTAATCATGTATAGCCTTTCCGCAATAAAATATTTTCAGTGTACCTTGGTACACGTGACAATAAACTAAACTAAGCTAAGCCTGTTAAAATTGGAATTTGAGAATAAGCATACATTATCAAAATGAAAATGTTTTTTCAAAGAGACATTCAATTTTTCTACGAAAAAAGAACTGTTGGAGGAACTCAGTGGACCAGGCAGCGTCTATGGAGGGAAATAGACAGTTGATGTTTTGAGCTGAGTTTCAGTCCAGGTATAGGGTCCTGACACGAAATGTGAACTGTCTATTTCTTCCACAATTGTGGCCTATCCTGCTGAGTTCCTCCAGCAACTTTCCTTTTCTTTGCATTGGATTCCACTGTTTGCAGCCTCTTGTGCTTTCATCCCAAGCGAGTCAAGAATGATTTATTGTCATGTTATCCAAATGCGCCGTTATTGCTTCTTTAATAATTGACTCCAGCATCTTCCCCGCCACCGATGTCAGGCTAACTAATCTATAATTCCTTGTTTCTCTCTCGCTCCTTTCTTGAAAAGTAGGATAACATTAGCTACCCTCCAATCCACAGGAACCGATCCTGAATCTATAGAACATTGGAAAAAGATCACCAATACGTCCACGATTTCTAGAGCCACCTACTTGAGTACCCTGGGATGCAGACCATCAGGCCCTGGGGATTTATCAGCCTTCAGTCCCATCAATCTACCAATACTATTTCTCGCCTAATGCAAATTTCTTTCAGTTCCTCTGTCTCCCTGGATCCTCTGGCCTCTAGTATATCTGGAAAATTGTTTGGGTCTTCCTTAGTGAAGACAGAACCAAAGTACCTGTTCACCACCTGCCATTTCCTTGTTCCCCATAATAATTTCACCTGTTTCTGCCTTCAAGGGAGCCATATTTGTCTTTACTAATCTTTTTCTCTTAAGAGAAAGAGCTTTTACTATTATGTTCTTGGCCAGTTTACCCTCGTACTTCATCTTTTCACCCCATATTGCCCTTTTTGTTACCTTCTGTTGTCCTTTGAAAGTTTCCCAATCCTCTGGTTTCCTGTTACTCTTTGCTATATTATGCACCTTTGCTGTTAGTTTTATTCCATCCCTAACTTCCCTTGTCAGCCAGGGTTGCCTCTTACTTGCTTTAGAATCTTTGTTCCTCTGGAATGAAATGATCATGTAACGTCTGGATTATGCCCAGAAATTCCTGCCATTGCTGTTCCACCATCATTGCTGCAAGGATTATTTTCCAGTCAACCTTGGCCAGCTCCTCTCTCATGCCTTCATAATCCCCTTTGTTCATCTACAACACTGACACACCTGACTTAACCTTCTCCCTCTCAAATTATAGATTAAAACATCATATTATGGTCACTACCACCTAGTGGTTCTTTTACCTTGAGGTTGCTTATTAAATCTGGTACTAAATAGATAATATAATAAACTAACAAAACAAAAATAAATTCAATACCATTTCTATAAAACAAGAAAACAAACTCCCCAATGCTACCTGAGCAGTTTGGAGTTTAGTCTCATTTTGTTAACTGAGTATTTCATTAATTTATACAGAAAATGGGTCAGTAATAAACTAAGATCCAAAGTGCTGGAGTAATTCAGCGGATCAGGCAGCATCTCTGGACAAGGTGGATAGGCAATGTTTTGGTCGGGGCCCTTTTTCCAGAGACTCATGAAGCTGTATACTCAGGAGGTGAAGGGTCTCAAGAGATGCTGCCTGACCCACTGAGTTACTCCAATGCTTTGAGTCTTCGGTGTAAACCAGCGTCTGCAATTGCTTGTGTATCAATAATAAACAGATATTATATGTGTAGAGAGGATCTGCAGATGCTGGTTTACACCGAAGATGGACACACAATGCTTGAGTAACTCAACGGGCCAGGCAGTCGTCATACGGGTTTCACAATTGTCCTGCTTAGTTCACCGTCATCCCCTCATTTATCACCTTTTTCACAGCCAACAATGGACCATTGTGGGCTCCACCTTTCCTTGATCATCAGTGCTGGCTTTAATTTGTTGATTTCATACCTTTCATTCACTTGTTCTTTATACCTTTTCATACCTCTGGTAACCCCCCCCCCCCCCCCCCGACTCAGTCTGAAGAAGGGTCTCGACCCAAAACTGCACCGATTCCTTTTCTTCAGAGATGCTGCCCAACCCGCTGAGTTACTGCAACAGATCTTCTATATCGTATTCAAGTAACAAACTGATGTTTTGAGAAGCCTTTTAAAATAGGCTCACTTCTACATTGCAGCTAAATGCCTTCCTGAGTTTACAAGGCTGCGTGTTCCTGATGATCATGCTATTGGAGATTTGGCCATGTACAACTATGTGGAGGTAGGTGGCAAATTGTTTCACGGATTTTATCCACAATAAGTACCTTTTGATTTGATGTCATGTTCCACGGTGGGAGTTGGGATTGTTTTGATTTCTGAACTTACTCTTTCTAAAGGTTGTCATTGGATTACAGGGATAAATCAACAACTACACTTCATTGTGCAATGATCTCCTGATTTTACTCGTGTAGCAAAGGGCAGATTAGTTGATTGAAAGAGACAGCATGGAAACGGGTCCTCCGGCCCACCAAGTCCATGCCGACCTTCGATGACACATTCACATTATTTTCTATGTTATTCTACATTCTTATCGACTTCCTACACACTAGGGGCAATTTACAGAAGACGGATATCATGACTTTGGGATGGGTGGGGGGAACTAGAGCTCCCAGAGGAAACCCACACAGTCACAAGGAGAACATGCAAACTCCGCACGGACAGCACCCAACATCAGGATCGAACCTGGATTTCTGGTGCTATGCGACAATAGCTCGACCAGCCGTGTAATTGCCACATGGGATAGTTAGTAGATTGACGCAAAGTTTGCCAACTTAATTCAAGTTTAAGCATAAGAGGATTTATTTAGCTTCTCTGAGGTTGGGATAATGTACCTTCTGAATATTACTGACCATATCTGTCAAAGAATGTAAAGATGAACGAATTTTATTCAGTCTTAGTTTTGTCACTGGCTGTCAGCTACTAATTCTATGAATCACGGCATGGAAACACAGGCAGAAAGAGAGCATGAGCCACTCCGTGGAATGGGGCTGAGTATTTCTGAAAATTAGTGCCAAAATTGTGGGTGGCAGCGTGACGCAGCTGGTAGAGCTGCTGCCTTAAAGTGTCAATGACTAGGATTCAATACTGACCTCTGGTGCTTTAGAGATACCATGTGGAGACAGGCCCTTCAGCCCACGGTGCCAACGCTGACCAGCAATCACCCGTTCACACTAGTTCTATCCTGTGCACCAGGGGCCAACTAACCCACTAATCTGCATGTCGTTCGGAATGTGGGAAGAAACCGGAGCACCCAGAGAAAGCCTACATGGTCACAGGGAGGAGGTACAAACTCTATACTGACAGCACCCGTAGTCAGGATCAAACTCAGGTCTCTGTCGCAGCTACTCTACTGCGCCGCGCCCTAGAGCTACTGCTGAAAAAGCCTCAGCTCGCGCTCAGCATGGACTGGTTGGGCCAAAGGGCCTGTTTCTGTGCTGTATGACTGACACCCAACTCACAAAAGTGGACTCTGACAATGGAGGAGGCCGAGAACAGAAAGTCAGAAGAAGGGTCTCGACCTGAAATGTCACCCATTCCTTCATTCCAGAAATGCCGCCTGGCCCACTGAGTTATTCCACCATTTTGTGTCTATCTTCTCACAGGTGGAAGATGTTCTTTGTCTGCCTTGCCCATTCGCTCTTTGGTTTTTGGGTCTGATCGCAAAATGATTCAGTGTGTTTTCTGTATACTTATTTTCAGATGCGCGAGCGTGTGAACTCAAAATGGTTTATTTTCCGTAAATATGTGGATACTTTCCTTCATTTCTGTATGCCGAAGACCATTGTGCCACTGTACACCATGGTGAGATAAGTGTCACTTCTTAAGCCTTATATATTTTATAAGATGAATGGTACCATCTCAGTTTAAATTCTTTCCATTGGTGCTTTTATTTTAGGTGACTTTCAGCAGAATACGTTATCATGAGGTGATAAAACAGCATAAATGGCAGTGCAAGGTATTGGACTTCAATTTTGTTTTCGAATGGACTTACTCTGAAAAATAAGGGATAGATAATACAATCATTCATTGTAATAATTGATAGATAATTACAATAATTAACAAGATGTTGCTGGCAGTGTGATTCCTGCCAATGTTATCTTATTGCAGAAAAAAAGAACTGTAGATGCTTGTTTACAAAAAAAAAGGCAGAAGGTGCCTGAGTAACTCGATGGGTCAGGCAGCATCTCTGGAGAACATTGATAGATTACTTTTCAGGTCAGGACCCTTCTTCAGACTGTTCCACCCTGCTCCTTCTTTAGTAATCTATCCACATTCTCCAGAGATGCTATTTACAAGTGCAAGGGATTATTGCAACGTTTAAGAAGCCATCCGACAGGTACATGGATAAGACAGGTATAGAAGGTTATGGGCCAAACACAGGTAGGTGGGACTAGTGTTGATGGGACATGTTGGTCAGTGTGGTCAAGTTGGGCTGGAGGACCTGTTTCCACACTGTACCACTCTATCACTCCAAGGTTGAACTTGTTGTAAAGCCCGTTCTTTTCCTTGCAGGTCATCAATTCCATTCTATTTGTCATGGGAGTATCGGCAACAATAACAGGAGCAGTACTACTTTTCCACTACTTGCCCAAGTCGCCACACCTCCTGGTGCTGCAGAACTGGAATTATAGCTTCAAATAATCAAACGATAAACCAAATCTTTGTAGTTTTAAAACAAAAGACAAATGAGCTCACAGTGTGGAATTTACAAATAATGATCATAATATTGATTTACGGGTACACCAAAAGTTTGGAGCTGATGAAAAATGCTTGTTGCCCACTGACATTTAGCACTGCCTATAATAAGTATAATTTATTAATGATTTATTTATTAATTATTACACCAGTCTTGTTCTGTCTTTCTCACTGGCATCGCTGGGCAGCACAGTTGCACAGCTTGTAGAGTTGCTGCCTTAGAGGCCTGTCCCACTGTACAAGGTAATTCGAGAGTTCTCCCGAGTTTCCCCTGATTTGAACGCGGAGGATTACGGTAATAGCCGTTCATAGGTACTCGGGGACTCTCGTGGACACCCTCCGCATTGTTGAAAAAACTTCTCGAGCTTACCGCGTTTCCCGAGTACCTGCCGTTAGCGTTACGAGCCGCTAAGAGACGTCCCGAGCACCGACGTACCCGTTACGTACGTTCTACGCACTTACCATGAGTTTGATTTTTTTTTAAACTCGGGAGAGCTCCTGGGTAAACTCGTATAGTGGGACAGGCCCTTTACAGCGCCAGAGACCCTGGTTCAATTCTGACTATGGGTGCTGTCTGTGCGGAGTTTGTACGTTCTCCCTGTGTCCATATGGGTTTCTCTGGGTGCTTCAGTTTCCTCCCGCATTCCAAAGACGTGCAGGTTTATAGGCTAAATGGCATCTGTAAATTGTGCCTAGTGTGTTAGATGCATAAGTGGGATATCATAGAACTAATGTACGGGGTGATCTTGGTGGGTCGAAGAGCTTGTTTCCACACTTTATCTCTAAACTAACCTAAATCAAATTTGGTGTTGGCCAGAAAAATGGAGGTTTGTATTATTGTGCCACTGTACCCCAATATTAACAGTGCAGCCTGCTTCCTATGCTCTCCCACCATAATGCAAGAAATCAGCTTCCTTTGCAAACTGGAAGGAATTCTTGAAGTTTGAAAGGCAAGGCTGCCTGTGATGGGTGGGATGACACTGATCATATTCAAGAAGCTGGCAGCAGCCAAAATAAGAGTGTTACAAATTGGCTTATCTTTATCCTGTACAAACTGTTTAATAACTACGGCCATAATTAGCAGTAAAACAAAAAGAAATGTCAATTAAGATTTTGGTTAAAGAAAACTTGACTCATCAAAGCAAAAAAAGGATTAAAAACAATAAATACCTCTGTTTAATCCTTGAAACATGTATGGACATTTTTACTTGATGTAATGCTACCACAAGTTGAAATACTGAACAACGAGAGATTAGTTGCAACAAACTGCCTCAGACACGCACCATTAAATTCCCACAAACAAAACCCAATGAGTAACAACAGTGTTGAATATCAGTAGAGTAGATTGCTTGTCTTCAAAGCGGACAGATTTTCATTCTGTTGATTTAGCAGTCGCGATTATATAGGAAAGTGGTGGCACTTGCAATAACACTGGAGACTGCAGATGCTGTAATCTTGAGCAAATAAAACAAAGCATGGGAAGAAACTCAGCAGGTCAGGCAGCAGCGTCTAGTTTTAGAGATACAGCATGGAAACCAGGCCTTTGGCCCACCGAGTTTGCGCCGACCAGTAATCCCCACACACTAATACTATCCAACACACACTCGGGACAATTTACAGTTTTATCAAGCCAATTAACCAACAAACCTGTATATCTGGGGAGTATGGGAGGAAACGGGAGTGCCCGTGGGAAAAACTATGCAATGAACATACAAACTCTGTACAGACAGCACCCATAGTCAGGATTGAACCCTTGTTACTGGTGCTGTTAGGCAGCAACTCTACCACTGTGCCACTGAGGTGGAGATACAGCATGGAAACGGGCCTTTTGGCCCACTAAGTCTGCACCAGCCAGCCATCACACTGCACACTGAAACCAATTAACCCACAAACTTGTTCTTGCGTCATTAGAGTATGGGAGGAAACTGGAGCTCCCTGAGAAAACCCACGCAGTCACAAGGAGAACATGCAAACTCCATCCAGACAGCACTCATAGTCATGAGGAAACCTGGGTCTCTGGCGCTGTAAGGTAGTAATTCTACCGTTGCGCCACTGTACTGCCATCAAAATTCCTAATGCAAAATTTGCACATCTGCTTTCATCAAAATAAGCCAATAAAAGTCCACATTCTTGATCTTCTGGGAATGGTTCCTGTCTGTTTTCCATTTTATCTTGGATCAGATCATTTAGACAGGCACTTGAAAGCAGGAAATGTAGATTCAGTGATGAAGATGGACTATAATAAGCACATAATCTGAGAGAACTGTAAACATTTGCTGTCATTTGCTATTTTTATTTGAGCTGAGTAAAAACTTTTCTACTGGTCCAAAGTGCACCAAGTTTAGTTTACAGTGAATATAAGTATTAACGGTCAAAACAAAAAAATACAGCACTGCTCATTGTGTCTGATAAAAGTATATGCTCTCAGAGATTGTTGAAATCTTCACGTGGCAAAGTTGATTTGTTTTGGTCCATGCCTGCAGGTACCTCTGCCTGTTCGTTTAGTGATAAGGCTATGCTGGAATGATAAAAGCTGATGCATTTGTCAGTACTACTAATCCTGCGTAGGTTTAGTTGAGATTAGAGATACAGCGCAGAACCAGGCCCTTCAGCCCACCAAGTCCGCGCCGACCAGCGATCCCCATGCACTAATACCATCCTGTTCCGGACATTTTACAATTCTACCAAGCCACTTTACCTACAAAGGTGTACATCTTTCGAGTGTGGGAAGAAACCAGAGCACCCAGAGGAAATGTATGCAGTCATGGGGAGAACGTACAAACTCTGTACAGACAGCACCCGTGCTCAGGATCAACCCTAGGTCTCTGACGCTCTCAGGTATTGTTTTTTTTTTCACGTCTTGATGTTATGAGTCCATAGCTGAATGTTTTTAGACTTTGACGAGCAACTTGCAATTAATCTGTAACAAAAAGTCAATAAACCCACAACAAGACCTTTGATCGAAACGCGCAACCTCGGTAAGGGCAATCACCCTCTCTCTCCTTTCACAAATTCTCCATTTTTAATTTCTGGGACTGAGCTATTGTCAAACATTTAAAATCCCTGCCCTTCCTGAACCGTAGTGACTACACTTCTTCCCACCCCCTCTTCTACAGCGTTTTGGTTGCAAACTACACAAAACATATAATATTTTAATGAAACATGTATTGATGTACAATGAAATTCATTTTTGTATACACTGCTGTACAAGTATTACAAGCACATCTCAGATACAGGACCGATGTATAGGAATCATACACTGAGACAGTATGTAGAGTTGCCAGGTTCAGCGCCATTTTTGAGTCCCAGTTGTTACATGGTCTTAACTTGACCATGAAGGCCCGTTGTCCTAGCTGCGATTGCAGGGTCGGTGTGGCCAAGTGTAGCCGATGGTGTCCTCCAGCATTTCTCCACCACTCTGTGCCATTGCAGGCTGTTTCAGATCCACAAGCTGAGCACTGCTCCACCACTCTGTGCCGTTGCAGGCTGTTTCAGATCCACAAGCTTGGCCTCTTGGAGCTGAGCCCGATCCAGCTGAGCCCCAGGCTGCTGTCGGGCTTCCAGCGGCCCACTACACCATCGCGGTGCACTCCACTGCACTGCACTGCCTCCTGTAGCCAGTCTACTTACTGGCCCTCTGCTCCAAACTCTCCTCTCTGATCCTCGGGGCGAGCAGGGGCCGGTCTGGGTGGCTTTCCTCTCCGGGTAGGTTCCTCGTTCCATGGCAGATGAGCTAGGCCTGCTGTCGGGAACAGCCAAGGCTCACTGAGAGACCTTCTGCTGCACGGCTCACAGGGAGATCTTGTGAGTCAATGCATGGGCGACAGTCCAAAGGAGATGTAGGAGGATGTCACCAGATCAGGAGAGATTTAATAACATAGGGAAAACATAAGTTCTGGAGTAACTCAGCAGGTCAACATCTCTGGAGAACATGGATAGGTGATGTTTTGGGTCAGAATGCTTCTTACAGACTGTGGTGGTGGAGGGTGCGGGTGAGAGAGAGAAAGTTGGAAGAGTAAAGCTGCTGGAATAACTCAACAAGTCAGGCAGCATCTCTGCGAAAGGGAATAGGTGGCATCTCAGGTTGAGACTCTTCCTCATCCTGATGATGATCATCCCTCATCCTCCAGTGCTCCAAGGAATAAATGCATAGCCTGCAAAACGCTCCCAATGGCTCAGGCCCTCAAGTCCTGGCAACATCCTTGTAATTCTTTGCACCCTTTCCTGCTTCACAGCTTCTTTCCTATAACATGATGACCAACGCTGAACACAATACTCTAAATGTGGCTTCATCAATGTCTAATACAAATGTAACATGACCTCTCTACTCAATATTCTGACTGATAATAGCACTGTCACTGAACACTAGTGCATATATTTGCATGTTACATACCTCCCTTAATGATGAAAAACAAAATGGAAGAAATAAAATGCAGTCCACCTGCAGTTGTCCAATGATGTCCAATGGGCCATCTGGTCCTAACAAGTTATATTTCCTCAGAGCCTACTGTTGATCCTGAGCTTTCTTGGCCTGTCCTTCAGGGAAAAGAAAATCCATGACCAAGGGAACCAAAACATATCAGAGAAATTTACGGAAGCGTTACTTGATAGCGAAGTTAGGTGAAATTTATTGCTGAAATGCAACTTGTTTTGTTCAACAAGTTGGCGGGCCAAATATTTGCAATATTGCATAGAACTAGGGAGGTCATGTTACAGTTATGTAAGACATTGGCGAGAGGCCGCATTTAGAGTATTGTGTTCAGATCTCGGCACCATATTATAGGAAAGATGCTGTCAAGATGCTGTCTGATGCTGTCAAATCAGAGAAGATTTATGAGGATGCTGCCAGGATTCGAGGACCCGAGCTATAGGGAGAGGTTAAGCAGGCTAGTACTTTATTCATTGTAGAGCAGAAGGATGAGGGGTGATCTTATGGAGATGTACAAAATCATGAGAGGAATAGGTCGGGTAGAGAGCTCTTCTCCAGAGTAAAGGAAATAAGAAATAGAGGACATAGGTTTAAAGTGAGTGGGCAAAGATTTGAAAGAAACCTGAGGGGTAACTGTTTCCACACAGACGGTGGTGGGTGTATGGAACGAGCTGCTGGAAGAGGTAGTTAAGGCAGGTTGTATTGAAGCATTTAAGAAACACTTGGACAGGTTTAGTAGAATAGGGGTCAAACGCAGGCAGGTGGGACTAGCGTAGTTGAGACATGTTGGGCCAAAGGGACTATGACTATTCCCTTACATCCTTCTTCGACGTGTTCTAATTGGAGAGCTTATTTAAATATCATTTAATATTTAAAGTTTGATAGTGTATATAACGGATGAATAGACCTAATCAGATCAAGGTTAGTGATAATGTGTTGTTCCACATACGTCTCACACAGGCACGTGCCGTGAGTAATTACTCAGGGTAGGCAGTCAGCCGGCTTTCCAAAAAAAATCTTAAAACCGCGCATGCGCAGATTGTTCTCTTCGTAAAAAAAAAGTAACAATTCAATTTTCCCAAGGGTTCTAAATCTCCTTCATTTTTTAATTACTGAATGGGTGGGGGACGGAGGATGAAGGCAGGTGGAGAGATGGTGGGAAAAACGGGAGCACATCGGGACGTTGAATCAGTTGTCATCTTATTGAATGACAATACTAATTCAAGGGTCCAATTGGAGGGGGAGTTCCTTTCACAGCGTGTGGGGCCTGCGGCAGGGGATAAATATGCGAGAAGGCAGAAGTTTTGAGAAGGAGGGGGTCAGAGATCATATCAAACTCACTCACCGCTGCCGCAGCGCTCCGGGCACGGACAGCAGAACTGGCCGCCACTTCCGGGGATAGAAGCAGCTCGGGTGCGAACGGCCGCCGGGACCCGACACCAGAACCGGCTGCTCTTCAGCGCCTTCTGATCACCTCTGGCAGTGCTCTTCGTCTGAACATCTCTCACCTGCTGTTCGCCGGCTTCGCTCATGTCAACCGCGCCCCGCAAATCCTTAAATTCCCACAGCCAAGTAACCTCAACTGGACCCGTGAACACGCTGTCGGAATTTAAAGATTTGCGGGAAGCCGGCCGGCGAGCGGCAGGTGAAAGATATTCAGACGGAGAGCACTGCCAGAGGTGAGTGGGGACCAGCAGAAGGGGCTGAAGTGGCTGAAGTGGCAGGGTCCCGGCGGTCACTCGCAGTCACCCGAGCTGCTTCCTTCCTCGGAAGTGGCGGCCAGTTCTGCTGGTCGTGCCCGGAGTGCTGCGGCAGCCACCCGAGCTAATCCGCTCCCCGTCCACAATAAAACCATATGGCAATATAGCACGGGAACAGGTCATCTCGGCCCTTTTAGTCCGTGCCGAACACTTACTCTCACCTAGTCCCATCTCACCTGCACTCAGACCGGAGAGTGGCAAGTGGGTTACTGACCCCAATCCCCTCCTTCACAACGCCAGACTGCCCAAACACTTTGAACGGAGCTCTCCCCCCACCCCGGGAACTACAGTATTTAAAAACATAAAGCACAAAGAAATGCACTTACCACATTATTGGTACATTAAGTCCATTATTCACTCTTTGTTTGCTAAGATACTATTAAAATAATGGCAATCCATATTTGAAAATGCCGCCAAGAAACTCGCGCTGCGTAGGCGCAGAAGGATGATGCGCATGCGCAGTGCTGCAAAGGCAGAATTTCTGCTGCCTTCAGCCCCGCTTGAAACTGACGGTTTCAGGCAGCGCTGACGGCACGTGGGCTGCACAGAGCTTCCCGTGTTACAAGGGCTGCGGATGAAAGGCACGGAGAATTATGCCTACCTCAGAGATCGATCTCTTAGACAGGCATAATTCTCCCATGCCTTTACTATTTATATTTAATAATTGCCATTTCATAATTTTAGTCAGGGTAGGCAGTGCCTACCTTGCCTACCCTGACGGCACGTGCCTGGTCTCACATTACACAGAGGATCCAATGGCTCGGCGGACGGTGGTACCGGGAGAACGTGAGGAGGGTGAACCGGGATAATGTCTCCAGTGCCTTCAAGATCATCTGCAGGTGGCATCCCCGGGACACAAGGATGGCCGGGCGAGAAGAGGGATGATGGTTCGCGGGCCAAGCTGGTTGAGGGCAACAGAAGGCCCTGCAGGAGCCTGGGGCTCACTTGGATCGGGAACTGCTCCAGTAGACCGAGCGCATAGGCACCTTTGGACTTGTGGAAGAGGGGCCAAAATGTGGGGGCCCTTGCATGTGCAAATGTATAAGAAGAATTTCACTCTGCAGTAGCACCTGTGACAAATAAAGCACCATTGAACCATTAAAAATAAAACACGGACTGCGAAAATATAAATAACACAATTTAATATTGCTTTTCCTCAGGACTTAACAGTACAAACCATCGCGATGCAGTGTCTGAGTCTAAAAGGGACCATGGCACACGTCAACATTCAATGTTTCCTCTTGATGCTCTTTCCGGTCTCAAAGGTCTCACCTGAACAGCATTGGGGTTGGTGGCATTGAGTTCAGCAGTGCTACCAATATCCTGAGTTTCGTCATTTGTTATGATGAAGATTATCGAAGACGAACTGAAAGTCACTCTCTTTTTTGGCCTGTCAGCAACTTTTTCAGAAGTGACAATGGGCTTGACTGGCTTGTCACTTCGGACTCTAACAGTGCGATCTTTAATTGCCCACTTGATGCGCATAAGACGAGAGCAAAGGAGTTGCATTAGGCACCATCGATACTGTTGAGAGGATCACAGAAATGTCAGTTTTACTTTAATTACTGTTCATGAGTCAGAGAGATATACGGCGTGGAAACAGGTCCATTGGCCCAATTTGCCCAAACCAACCAACATGCCCCACCTGCCTGCATTTGGCCCAAATTGCTCTAAACCTATCCTATCCATTTACCTGTCTAAATATTTCTCAAATGTTGTGATTGTACCTGCCTCAACTACCCCCTCCAGCAGCTTGTTCCATACACTTACGATCTTTTGTGTAACAAAAAAGTAAAAGCCCCCCAGGTTCCTATTAAATCGTTCCCCACTCAACTTAAACCTTTGTCCTCAGGTTCTCGATTTCCAAACTCTGGGTAAAAGACTCTGTGCTTCTATCCTGTCCATTCCCCTCATGGTTTTGTATATAGAGGCAGAACTACATGTGATGAGGTGGCTGTGAATAAGAGACTGATCAGCCTGAAGAAGGGTCTCAACCCAAAACTTCACTCATCCCTTCCATCTGGGGATGCTGCCTCACCCGCTGAGTTACTCCAGCATTTTGTGTCTACCTTTGATTTAAACCAGCATCTGCAGTTCTTTCCTACACAAGACCTGAATTAACATATCTATCAAATCGACAGGAAAATTACACTCAGTTGATTAGATAAATATGGATTGAAGCCACTGGATTATCGCAAAACCCAACTGATTTATGTTTCTGATTTGGCCTATGCATGATGTAAGAGCAGTAAGGGTGGCACTGAAGTTAGTGCTATGTCCCCATAGTCCCAGATATCCACGTTTGACTAAGGCTTTGGGTCCCCGTGATGGAGATAGAGAGAGAACAAGAAAGGAGAGAGAAGTGTCAGAAATAGTCCGTGTACTTGCAGCAGGGTGGAAGTTAAGAGTAAAGTTAATGAAATCAATGTGTTCTGCATGGGTGCAGGAGGCAACCCCAATGCAATTGATGTAGTGAGAAAGAGTTGGGAAATGGGCCGGGGTATATTTGCAGCAAGGCGTGTTCTTTGCAACGAAGAAGAAGACAGGCATGTCTGGAGCCCATGCAAGTGTCCATGGCTACATCTTTGACTTAAAATGAGAGGAGTAAAAAAAAATTGTTAAGGGGGAGGGCAAGTTCTGCCAAGCAGAGGAGTGATAGTTGAGGAGAACTTCAACTAGGGCAGCACAACGGCACAATGAGAGAGTTGCTGTCATACAGCGGCAGAGACCTAACGTCTCTACAGGTGCTGTCTGTATGGAGTTTGTACGATCTCCCCATGATGGCATGGGTTTTCTCTGGCTGCTCCAGCTTGCTACCACATTCCAAAGATGTGCAGGTTTGTAGGTTGATTGGCATCGGGAAACATTGTAAATTGTCCCTAGTGTATAAGATAGTGCCAATGTACAGAGATTGGTCAGCATGGACTCAGTGGGCCGAAGGCCTTTTCCGCTCTTTATCTCTAAACTAAACTAATTGTGTCTAATTAACAACAGAGGGTTTGGAGGCCTACTTGATGGGTTCAGGTGAAGTAAAGGCACTGAATGTTCATGATAAAGGTGAGGTGATGGGGATCTAAGAATTAGAAGTCATCGAAGTTGCGAAGAACATGCAAGATGTTTCAGGTTTTTCACTCGAACAACCAGGGTACAGTGAGGGAATTCAAAAGGAGCTGTTTCTTCTAAAGAGGATGGTAAATATCTCGACCTACCTTTCTGCTCGTGATGGTATAAATGATGGGATTCGCTGTTGTGCTTGATTTGGCAAGTAGTGAAACTATAATGGCTATGGTGGGCGTAATGACATCGGTGTAACCGTAAACCACCATAAAGGACGTCACGGCGTAGGGCAGCCAACACGAAAAGGCAACAGCGATCATGAAGAAGCACATCTTGGACATATTCTTCTCGTACATTAAGATCTTTGCAAATCGGGTTGTCTGAAGGTCTTGAATGTTTCGAAGCTGCAGGAACAAGAAAGCCAAGGTCATATTTGGAAATAAATAAACCAGATGAGATTGCTTTCCTTGGATGTGCATCCTGATTATTGGGGAAGGTTCTGATTCATGCCAGAGTGTAATGTCCAAGGTTCTTCACCCAACATTGTGAGCTCCCAGTGTAGTCACCCTGGATTTTATTCCCCAGCAGTGACATAGTATATGCATACATCTCCACAAATAATTATAGCACAGGGGCCAAAGAGTTGTTGAATGGTGCAGTACTATGTAGTTTCTCTTTTCCTGCTCCAGGGTTACCACCGAAGTACCTTTAGAAAGGAGATGAGGAGGAATTTCTTTAGGCAGAGGGTGGTGAATCTGTGGAATTAATTGCCACTGACAGTTGTAGGGGCCAAGTCATTGGGTATTTTTAAAGCAGAGATTGACGCATTCAAGGGTGTCAGGGGTTGTGGGGAGAAGACAGGAGAATGAGGTGGAGAAGGAGAGGGTGAGTTAGATCATCCGTAATTGAATGGTGGAGTAGACTTGATGGGCCAAATGCCCTAATTCTGCTGCTATGACATGAACCTATTATGGAGAGCATAGCATTGAAGTAGAAGCTCCTGTTGACTCAATCAGACCATGGATGAGTGGGCACCCTCAGCTGTTTGCCCGTCATCCGACAAGAAAACATTGTCATTGCAACAGCAATTGTAAAAAGACTAACATGACAAGAAAAGATGCTGCTTATGTCCTCAATGGTAAACAATTATTATCAGTGTTCACTCTGAATGTCCCCTTGCATTAGTACGTTGGACAGAAAAGGTTTTAACTTACCATTTTCATGGTGTACAAAATATTCCCGTAGCAGTAAGCTATGACGCTTACAGGGACAAGCAGGCATGCCAGGAATAAAAAGAGGATGAATGAAGTGTCACTGGGGCTTTGTGAGTCCCAGTTCACTGAGCAGCCAAGTCTGTGGACCTCCAAAGTATATCTGTTCCAGCCAATTAATGGAGCTCCACTCCAAGCCAACGAGTACAGCCAGATATAAGTGACGGCCCGCCAAGCCCAGGAGAAGTCAATCGCCGTTGCATTCACCATCCGGAGATAACGCTCATATGCCAAGACAGTCAGCGACATTATTGATGAAATTCCTGCAAAATTAAAATGAGATGTGGATCCATTAAATTATTTGAACTGACTCCATCTACACTTCACGCTGCCTCCGCAAGGCCACCAGCATCATCGAGGACCAGTCTCATTTCCTCTACTACCCTCTCCCAAAAGACAAGAGGTACAGAAGTGTGAAAACGCACATCTCCAGATTCAGGGACAGTTTCTTCCCAGCTGTTATCAGGCAAATGAAGCATCTATTACCAACTAGAGGGTGGTCCTGAGCTACCTCTGGTTGTGTCTACCTCACTGAAAACCCTCGGACAAACCTTAATTGGACATTACTGGACTTTATCTTGCACTTAATGTTATCCCCTTTATCATGTATCTGCATACCGTGTGGTTGGCTCAATTACAATCATGTATAGTCATCCCATTGACTAGTTAGCACACCAAAAGCTTTTCATTCTACCTCAGTACATGTGACAATAAACTAAACTAAATATACCTGGCATCAACTCATTCCTTTCTTCATGGCACTCAATAATTTTCAACAGTAATTTGCTATGGGGCCCTATAGTTTTTATTGTTCTTCACCATAAAATAATAAGCCTTTCATTAAAGAATAGCAGTTGTAAATAATACCTTCGGGGCCAGTTTCTTCCCAGCTGTTACCGGGCAACTGAACTGTCATGTAAACAACTATACGTCAGCCCTGATCTACCATCTACCTCATTGGAGACCCTCAGACTATCTTTAATCGGACTTTATTTAATTGGATTTTATCTTGCAATAAAAATTAAATACGTCAATAAACATCGGTCATGTTCCAGTTGGTAAGCCGAGATTGCGCACTATTACGCCCGGGCAGAGAAAAAAATCTGGTTACGTTATTGGTACCAGAGCTGCAGGTAACATCAAAATGATCAAAACTAAGCTGGTGAGTGTTTTTGCCTCCAAGTTTTCACCAGACCTAGACGCAGAAACTTTATCTGTGTATCTTTAAAAAAACTTGGCCCTGAGGTTACCTGTCAAAAGATTGACACTGTACACAGTAAATGCTGTTCAATTAAAGCATCTGCGGAATGTAATGAGGTTGTAAAATGTACAATCCGGAACTCTGGCCAGAAGAGGCATTTGTCCGGCGCTATTATGAGCCATGCAGGGTTGGAGTCATCGGTTCAAGCACTGCACCTGCTGCGGGGGGAATGGGTGTGCCTGCTGGTGCTATGGGCACTCACTAGTCTCGCTAAATGACCATTTGGGTTTTGTTGTCCAACTGTCATGGCCTGCGTTTGGGCCAGAGCACAGGGGATAAAGCTCGTCGCTCAGTTGTTGACAACCTTCTGGAGAACTGTGACATACTATGAACTTAAGAGACATTTTTAGCGAAGCAAGACTTGGACAAACTCAATTCTCTCAATGATAACGTTCATGGAGCTGGGGAGTCTACAACTGACCTTGGCATGGGAATAATCAGAGGTACGGTACTCTGACTATTCTATGGAACTAGAAGCTTGACTCATCAATAAATGTGGTTCGGCTTGATGCTGGCTGGTGTATTGCAATACACTTTGCTCACAACCACAAGTAGTTTGTTATACTAAACGTGTATACACTCTATGAATGCCATCAGAATGAGGATGAATATTTAAATAGGCTTGCTTTCATCTATTCCTATATTAAAAACAATAATTATTCTAGTGTATATGTCATTGGGGATATGATTGCAGATACCTCAGACAGGAACTCATTATTTGCCAATCATATGGTTCAGTTCTGTCAAGATAATAATTTTATATAGTCAAGCAAATTGCTTTTACTTATATATAGTTATACTTACATTAGTGAGGCCTGCACACTACGTCATGGCTGGATCATTGTATTAGTACAGCTGATGCACATGCCTCATTGAGCATTCTGTATGGGGCAGCAATGACTGATGATATACCTGTGGCTATGTCAATAAATGTTGAACATCTACCTGTGGTATCCAGAGATGGAAATAGCTTTAACACAGAAAAACTGGACTGGTCAACCCTCACAAAGGAAGACATCTTAGCCTGTTATGCTCATACAGATAAATCCTTAAGTAATATTCATATACATAAAGATGCAATAATGTGTAGTAATGTTAAATGTAAGGATATGAAGCATAGGAGAGATATCTGCACCATGTATAATGATATAGTAAGCACTTTATACGTAGGCAGTAAGCCCTACTGCAAGCATACAAATAAGACACATACCATCAGGCCTGGCTGGAATAAGTATGTAGCTGAGTATGATGCTGAAGCCCATGTAGCCACTAAATCATGGGCTATGGCAGGTAGACCCAGACAGGGGCCTGTGTTTGAGTACAAGAGGCTCACTAATGCAATATATAAGTATGCTGTTCGCTTCATCTGTAAAAATGAGCAAGCTATGAGGGCTGATGGCTAAGAAGTTGCTAAATAACAATGCTACTGATTTTTGCAAAGAAGTGAGAGCTCTTAACAGCAGCAAAACATCTCTAACATGCACTGTAGATGGAATCTCCGGAACAGCTAATATCGCGGAGTTATGGCGACAACATTATAGTACTTTATTCAACTGTGTCCAAGGTGATTTGTATAGGATGGACAATATTGGGAGTAATGATTCAATGGTGATTGTGTCACATGAGGTGTATCATGCCATGAACAGGCTGTCCAACAACAAAGCAAGTGGCTTGGATCATATTTCTGCTGAACATCTTAAGTATGCGAGTATGAGGATAGCTCCTCTCCTTGCTATTTTACTGGCTTTATGATTCATGGCTTGTTACCAGACTCAATGTTGTCTGTTCTGCTATTGCCGGTAAGGACAGAGCTGGTAAAGTAGGCAGCCAAAATAATTACAGGCCCATAGCTTTAGCCAGCATATTGTCAAAGGTCACAGAAATAATTCTGCTGGATAGATTAAATGAGTTTGTTGGGATGGGAGATTGCAACCTTCATGTGGTCCGCCCTGTTTCAACAAATGCAATCTAACTGGCGTGAACAATCTAATAAGATCAAATAGAACAAGTTGTCCTACAACTTTAGGCTGCGCACGCCATACGCAAGGAGAAGAATGAGTTTGTTAACTCCACAGATAACCAGTTTGGTTTTAAAGCTAAACATGGCACTGATGTGTATATATGTCCTAAAGGAGTTTGTAAACAAATATAGAGGAAAAAACGTATCAATTCTTATGTGCTTTATTGATGCTTCCAAAGCCTTTGATCATGTGAATCATAGAAAGCTGTTTGTTAAATTGAGTCAAAGAGGGGTGTCCAAAAACATTGTGAGATTTCTGGCCTACTGGTATGCCCACCTGACTATGCAAGTAAAATGGGGCAATAGGGTCTCAGCCCCATTCATAACCATATACCAATTACAGAATGGAAACAGGCCATCTCGGCCCTTCTAGTCCGCGCTGAACACTTACTCTCACCTAGTCCCATCTACCTGCACTCAGACCATAACCCTCCATTCCTTTCCCGTCCATATACCTATCCAATTTATTTTTTAATGATAAAATCGAACCTGCCTCCACCACTTCCACTGGAAGCTCATTCCACACAGCTACCGCTCTCTGAGTAAAGAAGTTCCCCCTCATGTTACCCCTAAACCCCTGTCCCTTAATTCTCAAATCATGTCCTCTTGTTTGAATCTTCCCTACTCTCAATGGAAAAACCTTATCCACGTCAACTGTCTATCCCTATCATCATTTTAAAGACCTCTTTCACATTTGGGGTTAGCAATGGTGTTAGACAAGGGGGAGTTTTGTCCCCAGTCCTTTTTTAATCTTTATAGATGAAATGGGACCCGCTGGGTCCCATCCCCTCAATGCGCGGTTGCGGGCGGCCTGCGGCGTCACACACACACACTAACACACACTAACTCTTAAAGTGTGCAACATCTTTTAATGATAGCACAGACTATTACATACATCCTCAAGCACTGGCTACATTCTTCTACTGAACTGTACCCAGGAAGGGGAAGGTGTTATGATTGATGTTAACTAGGCGGGGTTAATGGTACTGAGGTGACTATGTTATTGGTTGCATATATAAACCATCTACAATTATCTTTGGAAATTTGAGCCCGTTTCCTTTCAAAAAAGCTATTGACCATGAATACCACAGGCCATTAAAAGAAGCAAAAAAAAAAGCTCATGGCAACAAACAAAATGTTGGAGGAACTCAGTGGTTCAGAGCATCTGTGGAAAGAAATGGACAGATGATGCTTCAGGTTCGGACCCTTCTCCAGACTGCTTCGGTGACAGTGTGAAGAAAGGTCCCCAGCCTTAGTGTTATCAGTCCATTCCCCTTCACAGATGCTGCCTGACCGCCTGAGTTCCTCCAGCAGATTTTTGCTCAAGGTTCCTACAAATTCAATCTCTTGTATCTCCAGTAGCTCATGTCATTGGATTCAGGGGCAGATAAATGTTGACCCTGTCCGCATTAGTAACAACCAAACTTTTCAAATTGTTGTGCAACCCATCATCTGATGTGCTCTTGGAGTTAATACTTACACAAAATGACCTTGGATTTTGTTAAAGCAGTGCAGCCTTCGAACATTTCTGTCCTCCCCATCCACCCATTCACTCCCTGTCAGTTAATTTAAGTTGCAGGTTTTTGATTGATACAGCACGGAAAAAGCACTTCAGCCCACCAAGCCCATGCCGACCATCGATCACCCGTTCTATGTTATCACGCTTTTGCATCCAATCCCGACATGATCAGGGCAATTTACAGAGGCTAATTAACCTACAAACCCGCACGTCTTTGGGACATGGGAGCACCTGGAGGAAACCCACATGGTCACAGGGAGGTAGACACAAAATGCTGGAGTAACTCAGCGGGACAGGCGGTATCTCTGGAGAGAAGGAATGGTCACAGGGAGAACGTGCAAACTCCAAACAGACAGCACCCGGGTCACTGGCGCTGAAAGGCAACAGCTCTACCGCTGCACCACCGTGCCATCATTAAAGTGGGGGCAGGTAATTTTAGACTTCTGCTCCTAATCCCTTGAGTTCTTGCATAGAGAGGGAATAATTGCAAGCAAATTGTTGGATCAGGTATTTATGAAAATCAAAATAACACAGTCCTGCATAAGAGGGAATAGCAGTCTGGTTTCTTTGTTGAACGCCTTGGTCTCATTATTCTTATCTTATGAGGAGGCAAGAAAAATGTATGTATGGCAAGATAAAACACTGCCAAAATGAACAGGGCAACACAGATGTGGCATTATCTAGAGCGTGCTTCCATTTATCAATATAGTGTCATTAGAACAGTAGAACGCAAGAAGCCGGAAAACAATTAATTAGTCAGCACAGTTTCACACTATGCCCCTCGGGTATCATGCATCTAGCAAACAAAGTTTATAGAAACATAGAAAAATAGGTGCAGGAGTAGGCCATTCGGCCCTTCGAGCCAGCTCCGCCGTTCAATATGACCATGGCTGATCATCTAAAATCAGTACCCCATTCCTGCTTTTCCCCCATATCCCTTGATAATTTTTGCCCTAAGAGCTAAATCTAACTTTCTCTTGAAAACATCCAGTGAATTGGCCTCCACTGCCTTCTGTGACAGAGAATTGCACAGATTCACAACTCTCTGGGTGAAGAAGTTTTTCCTCATCTCAGTCATAAATGGCCTACCCCTTATTCTTAAACTGTAACCCCTGGTTCTGGACTCCCCCAACATCGGGAAATTTTTTCCTGTATCTAGCCTGTCCAATCCTTTAAGAATTTTATGTTTCCATAAGATCAATAAAGGGATGTTAATAAACTGAGAATAATAAAATTTTTATTGACAGACATATCTTTAACAGCAACATTAAATTGTACTCATAACTTCTGGACATGGATTTTAAAATGAAATAGAGTCAGAGTCATACAGCATTGAAACAGGCCATTTCGCCTCAAATTGTCCATGCCTCCCAAAATGCCCCATCCAGGCAAGTCCCAAATCCAACAGTATGCAATGGTGTAGATAGACACAAAATGCTGGAGTAACTCAGCGGGGTAGGCAGCATCTCTGGAGAGAAGGAACGAGTAACGTTTCGGGTTGAGACCCTTCTTCCGACGTCGTGACCTGAAACGTCAGCCATTTCTTCTCTCCAGAGATGCTGCCTGCCCCGCTGAGTTACTCCAGCATTTTGTGTCTATCTTTGGTTTAAATCAGCATCTGCAGTTCCTTCCTGCAGTATTCAATGGTGCTTTATTTGTCATAGTGAAATACTTTTTGCAGATTTTCACATGCAGGCGCCACAATATTTTGGCGCCATTTCCTAAAGTCCAAAATACGGTCCGCCTGCACGCTCAGTCTACTGTAGCAGCTACCGATCCAGGTAAACACCATCTACAAGTGTGGACTAAATGTGCAGGAAGGAACTGCAGATGCTGGTGTCTCCTACCCCCTTAAAGCTATGCCCTCAAGTCTTTGACATTTCTACCCTGGGATAATGGTTCCCATTGTCTCGACACAAAAAGCTGGAGTAACTCAGCGGAACAGGCAGCGTCTCTGGAGAGAAGGAATCAACGACGTTTCGGGTTGAGACCCTTCTTCAGCCAAGTGTAGACGCTTGGGTGTATTGGAAGCAAAAAAAAATAGGGTCCCTTTCAAGGAATTGAAAAAACTGAAAGAGAGAAATTCTGGCTCTATCCCAGCAACTACTGTTTCTTATTTATCATTCATCGCTCATTAAAATCATAGTTATCTTTTAGTCCTCCCCCAGATGAGAGACAGCGCCAAAGTTAACCCTTATCCTTCCCCTTCCAAACACCAGATGTTTTACCAGGCACTTTAATCTCTGCTGGAGTAGTTGCATTTAAAGAAATTGAGATTGTTTTAAGTACATTTTGTTCCTTTTGTCCGACAACTTTATGGTGTGTGCAGAAAGTCACCAGAACAACAAGATTACCTGAAATACAACCAGAAGATGCAAAAAACATTCTGCAACTTAGGCAGCATCTGTCAGGAGAGGCAGCATTTCAGATTGATGGCCTTTCAATTATCTACAAAACAGGCTTGAAACAAATCATATTAGGGAAAGTTTAAGGAGTGTTTATGTCAGACAGCATGGAAACAGGTCCTTCAGCCCAAATTGCCCATACCGCCCAAGATGCCCCATCCAAGCTGGTCCTAAATCCAACGGTGTCTATCGGTGTAGAATTCCGGGTGTATTTGAAGCAGAAGACAGGAATTGAAAAAATAGAAAAATACTGGCACTCTCCCAACTTCTGCTTCTTGTTTATCAAGAGTGTTTGGGATTTTTAAGAAATGTTTTTAAAAAGATTTTGGTGCCACTCCAGTAAGGGTTTATATTTATTGCCCATTTCTAGATGTTCATCCAAAGCAGAAGTTTGGCTGCCCTCTTGAATTGTTACAGTCCTTTTGATTCAGGTACTACCCTAGTGCTGTGCGAGGAGAATATCACAATATAGATCCAGTGACACAGTGGCGTGGCGCACGGGTAGAGATGCTGCCTCACAGCGCCAGTGACAATCTCAACTACAGGTGCTCTCTGTATGGAGTTTGTATATTCACTCTGTGACTGCGCGGGTTTTCTCCGGGTGCTTCGGTTTCCTCCCACATTCCAAAGACGTGAAGGTATGTAGGTTAATTGGCTTCTGCAAATTGTCCCTAGTGTGTAGGATAGAACTAGTGTATGGGTGATCGCTGGTCGGCGTGGGCTCGGTGAGCCGAGGGGCCTGTTTCCTCGCTTTATCTCTAAACTAAACTAAAAAGTAAACTGAGTCTGAAGAAGGGTTTCGGCCCGAAATGTTGCCTATTTCCTTCGCTCCATAGATGCTGCCTCACCCGCTGAGTTTCTCCAGCATTTTTGTCTACCTTCGATTTTCCAGCGTCTGCAGTTCCTTCTTAAACATAACAACTAAACAAGTGTGTTCACACAGCTATAAGTGTCTGTGTCCTCTGATTAGCACAATGCTCCCAGCATGTTTTACAAGTTATTTTACACAACTTCAGACATTGCCTGGACAGTGCACCGATAGAGAGAACTGTCTGAAGAAGGGTCCCAACCCGAAACGTCACCTACCCTTTTCCCCCGGAGATGCTGCCTGACCCGCTGAGTTGCTCCAGCACTTTGTGTCCAGCCTTGCAATCAGATTCTTCTGGGATTTAAACCCAACACAAAATTAGTGAAACAGCTCCCCCAGCATTTCAGACAAGGGTAAGTCATGAGCAAGTGAAGTCTGTGCTTCTTCAGCTCATTAGCACAAACCTTTAAGGAAAATAAAACCTTGCCCCTAAAAGAGTGGAAAAAACCCACAAGACGCCTGGTCTTATTTTGACCCAGAAATCATCCTTTTCCACCCCAAAATGAAATTCCACAAGCCATACATAGCACCTAGACAATGAATGGGTCTAATCACGGCCATTTAGCCATATAAAAGGCACAGTGGTGCAGCGATAGAGTTACTGCATCACAGCGCCAGAGACATGGGTACAATGCTCTATGCGGAATTTGTCCGTTCTCCCCATGACCCCGTGGGTTTTCTCTGGGTGCTCCAGTTTCCTCCCACATTCCAGGGACGTACAAGTTTGTAGGTTAATTAACCAGTAAAATTGTAAATAGTCCCACGTGTGTAGAATAATGTTAGGGTACGGGGTGAAATTTGTTATCCTGTCCTTTCACAAGTTCATCATGGCACTTTAACAACGAATGGCTTTAAAATTGACCATTTAACCAATATAAATGGAGCATCAGCAACCTGAAAATCAGCAGCGCAACAGAGGAGAAAAGAGAACTCAGTGTTCCCGTGGATTTTGAAGCAACAGCAACAAAGAGAAGCAGGAGAAAGCACTGATTGGCTCTAGCCCAAGTGGGAGGAGAGTTCTCAGTGAGACAGAGGGGGAAAGCAGTTGAAAACTGAGGAATTTGGTTTGTAAATTAGGCAATTTACCAGTCAATATAAGAAAGGCAGCTCTTGGGGAGTGGCCTTGTGAGGGAAGTGCCCTGCGAGTAAAGTGTGAGTCTTTGGCTCGAGAGTCTTCGGAGAGGAGGCTGCGCAAAACACTGGATAGGGAGAGACCGAGGCAAAAGAAGGAGATGTCAAGCAAGCTGATGCAGTGTGATGCTTGCAGTATGTGGGAGGTCAAGGACACTGCTGGTGCCTCTGGCTGCTACAAATGTGAGAAGTGCATCCAGGTACAGCTCCTGAAGGACCGTGTTGGGGAACTGGAGAAACAAGTGGATGACCTCAGGTTCATCCGAGAAACTGAGTCGTTCCTCAACAAGTCCTTCAGTAAGATTGTTACGCCCAAGGCACTAGAAGAGAGAAGGTGGGTGACGGTGAGAAAGGGAGGAAAACATGGAATGCAAAGGTCCCCGGGTGTTGTACCTCTTGTGAACAGGTTCACCCACGTGGAAGCTGCCGGGACAGAAGACGGTATCTCACTGAGTGGCGGACTGGCTTGCAAAACAAAAAGGGCTGTTGAGCCAAAACCAAAGAGGCCAAAGTCGGGCAACGCCATTGTAGTTGGAGACTCTATTGTGAGAGGTACGGACAGGGGTTTTTGCGGCAACAGACGGGATTTGAGGATGGTGTGCTGCCTTCCTGGTGCCAGGATCCAGGATGTCACAGACAGAGTGCAGACAATCCTCAAGGGAGAAGGTGAACAGCCAGAAGTGGTCGTGCATGTTGGCACAAATGATGTTGGAAAGAAGGGGATGAATATTTTGCAGCGGGACTTCAGAGAGCTCGGAAAAATGCTGAAAAGCAGGACTTCCAGGGTTGTTATCTCCGGTTTGCTTCCAGTTCCTCGTGCTGGCGAGAGCAGGAACAGGGAGATACGGGACCTGAATGTGTGGCTGAGGAACTGGGGCAGGGATTTAGATTCTTAGATCACTGGGATCTGTTTTGGAGTAAGGGGGAACTGGACAAAAGGGACGGATTGCATCTTAACAGGTGGGGGACCAGCATTCTGGCCGGCAGGTTTGCCACTGCTACACGGATGGTTTTAAACTGAATAAGGGGGGTGGGGTGTCAAATGGGATAGTCGAGGACAGAGTTAAAGGGAAAGAGAGTAAAGGGATGGTAAATGACCCCAAAATTAACGGGAATGAAAGCTCACAAAGGGATAGGAGAGTATGGCCAAGTGTAATAGGGATCGATGTGAAAGGGGCCACTTGTCAACATAATTGTATAAGGAGTAAGAGTGTTGTAAAAACAAGCCTGAAGCCTTTGTGTCTCAATGCGAGGAGCATTCGTAATAAGGTGGATGAGTTGAAGGTGCAGATAGTGATTAATGACTATGCTATAGTTGGGATCACGGAGACATGGCTCCAGGGTGACCAAGACTGGGAGCTGAACATACAGGGATATTCAATATTCAGGAGGGATAGACGAAAAGGAAAAGGAGGTGTGGTAGCGTTGCTGGTGAGAGAGGAGATTAATGCAATAGAAAGGATGGACATTAGCGTGGAGGATGTGGAATCGATATGGGTAGAGCTGCGAAACTCTAAGGGGCAGAAAACGCTAGTGGGAGCTGTGTACAGGCCACCTAACAGTAGTATTGGAGTTGGGGATGGCATCAAACAGGAAATTAGAAATGCGTGCAACAAGGGTAACACGGTTATAATGGGTGACTTCAATCTGCATGTAGATTGGGTGAATCAAATTGGCAGGGGTGCTGAGGAAGAGGATTTCTTGGAATGTATGCGGGATAGTTTTCTCAACCAACATGTGGAGGAACCAACGAGAGAGCAGGCTATTCTAGACTGGGTATTGAGTAATGAGGAAGGGTTAGTTAGCAGTCTTGTTGTGCGTGGCCCCTTGGGGCCACGCACAACATAATATGGTTGAGTTCTTCATTAGGATGGAGAGTGACAAAATTAAGTCAGAAACAAGGGTTCTGAACTTGAACAAAGGTAACTTTGAAGGTATGAGATGTGAATTGGCCAAGATAGACTGGCAGGTGATTCTTACAGGGTTGACAGTGGATGTGCAATGGAAGGTATTTAAAGGTATTTAAAGACTGCATGGATGAAGTACAAAAATTGTTCATACCAGTTTGGCAAAAGAATAAATCGGGGAAGGTGGTGCATCCATGGATAACAAGGGAAATGAGGGATAGTATAAAAACAAAAGATGAGGCATACACATTTGCCAGAAAAAGCAGCCTACCGGAGGACTGGGAGAAATTCAGAATCCAGCAGAGGAGGACAAAGGGCTTAATTAGGAAAGGGAAAATAGATTATAAAAGGAAACTGGCAGGGAACATAAAAACTGACTGCAAAAGTTTTTATAGATATGTGAAGAGAAAGAGACTAGTTAAAACAAATGTTGGTCCCTTGCAGTCAGAAACAGGTGAATTGATCATGGGGAACAAGGACATGGCAGACCAATTGAATAACTACTTTGGTTCTGTCTTCACTAAGGAAGACATAAATAATCTGCCGGAAATAGCAGTGGAACGGGGGTCAAATAAGATGGAGGAACTGAGTGAAATCCAGGTTATCCGGGAGGTGGTGTTGGGTAAATTGAACGGATTGAAGGCCGATAAATCCCCAGGGCCAGATAGTCTGCATCCCAGAGTACTCCAGGAGGTAGCCACAGAAATAGTGGATGCATTAGTGATAATTTTTCAACATTCCTTAGATTCTGGAGTAGTTCCTGAGGATTGGAGGGTAGCGAATGTAATCCCACTTTTTAAAAAAGGAGGGAGAGAGAAAGCGGGGAATTACAGACCAGTTAGTCTAACATCGGTAGTGGGGAAACTGCTAGAGTCAGTTATTAAAGATGGGATAGCAGCGCATTTGGAAAGTGGTGAAATCATTGGACAAAGTCAGCATAGATTTACGAAAGGTAAATCATGTCTGACAAATCTGATAGAATTTTTCGAGGATGTAACTAGTAGAGTGGATAAGGGAGAACCAGTGGATGTGTTATATCTAGACTTTCAGAAGGCTTTCGACAAGGTCCCGCATAAGAGATTAGCATACAAACTTAAAGCACACAGTATTGGGGGTTCAGTATTGATGTGGATAGAGAACTGGCTAGCAGACAGGAGGCAAAGGGTAGGAGTAAACGGGTCCTTTTCAGAATGGCAGGCAGTGACTAGTGGGGTGCCGCAAGGCTCAGTGCTGGGACCCCAGCTATTTACAATATATATTAATGATTTGGACGAGGGAATTCAATGCAACATCTCCAAATTTGCAGATGACACCAAGCTGGGGGGTATAGTTAGGTGTGAGGAGGATGCTTGGAGGCTGCAGGGTGATTTGGATAGGCTGAGTGAATGGGCAGATGCATGGCAGATGCAGTATAATGTGGATAAATGTGAGGTTATCCACTTTGGTGGCAAAAACATGAGGGTAGACTATTATCTGAATGGTGGCAGATTAGGAAAGGGGGAGATGCAACGAGACCTGGGTATCATGGTACACCAGTCATTGAAAGTAGGCATGCAGGTGCAGCAGGCAGTGAAGAAAGCAAATGGTATGTTAGCATTCATAGCGAAAGGATTTGAGTATAGGAGCAGGGAGGTTCTACTGCAGTTGTACAGGGTTTTGGTGAGGCCACACCTGGAGTATTGCGTACAGTTTTGGTCTCCAAATCTGAGGAAAGACGTCCTTGCCATAGAGGGGGTACAGAGAAGATTCACCAGACTGATTCCTGGGATGTCAGGACTTTCATATGAGGAAAGATTGGATAGACTCGGCTTGTACTCGCTGGAATTTAGAAGATTGAGGGGGGGATCTTATAGAAACTTACAAAATTCTTAAGGGGTTGGACAAGCTAGATGCTGGAAGATTGTTCCCGATGTTGGGGGAGTCCAGAACAAGGGGTCACAGTCTAAGGATAAGGGGGAATTCCTTTAGGACCGAGATGAGGAAAACATTCTTTACACAGAGAGTGGTGAGTCTCTGGAATTCTCTGCCACAGAAGGTAGTTGAGGCCAGTTCATTGGCTATATTTAAGAGGGCGTTAGATGTGGCTCTTGTGGCTAAAGGGATCAGGGGGTATGGAGAGAAGGCAGGTACAGGATACTGAGTTGGATGATCAGCCATGATCACATTGAATGGCGGTGCAAGCTCGAAGGGCCGAATGGCCTACTCCTGCACCTATTTTTCTATGTTTCTATTTCTATGGACTCCCGCCGGTATGCATGCCCCCCATCATAAACGTGGCAGCAGCCCATTCCCAAGAACCTTCCAATGATCTTGATCAAGAAAGGACACCAAATTCTGGAGTAACTCAGCGGGTCAGGCAGCATCTCTGGAGAACATGGATACGTGATGTTTCAAGTCATGACCCTTTTTCAGACTCTGAAGAAAAGTCCCAACCCAAGACATCACCTATCCGTGTTCCTGTTATGTACTTCTCTATGTATTGGCATAGTATTTTTGTATTTCTGTAATATTCATAAATATTATGGCAGGTAGTCTAGGCAACGTTTAAGAAACATTTAGACATGTAGCTGGATAGAATAGTTTTAGTGGGATTTGGGTCAAATGCAGGCAGGTGGGACTAGTGCAGATGGGGCATGATGGTCAGTGTGTTCCCACGCTGTGTGACTCTATGACTAATATTTCTAAATGCATTCTCTAAAACATATCAAAATCTAATAGTTACATTTATTGCCAGCTGAATTTATTGCCAGCCAAGGTCTTTGTAAATGAAAAAAGGCTGGCAGTTAAGTAATGTGGAGGATGTTTAAGAATGGCCAAGTCAGAGTACAGCAATAAAATGCAGATCACATTGAGGATGAGCATCACCTTGTGGTCACTCTAGTTATGGACATAGCTGGCAGGCCTCACGAGAGGGTGCGTAGAGTAATAGTTGCCACGGTGAGTACAAGTCGGAGTCATGCAGTACAGGCGCTGGCTCAATCCGTGCAAAATGTTTTCACTCCACTAAGAGGAGGGTGGCACAGCAGTAAATGTCCAGAGACCCAGTTTCGATCCTGACGACGGGTGCTGTTTGCACAGAGTTTATACTTTCTCCCTGTGGCTTTATGGCTTTTCCCTGGGTGCTTCAGTTTCTTCCCACACTCCAAAGACGTGCAGGTTTGTAGGTTAATTGGCTTTGGTAAAAATTGTAAATTGTCCCTTGTGTGTAGGATCGTGCTACTGTACCTTGTTCTTTGTCCCTACCTAGTGCTGGGGGTGATCGCTGGTCGGTGTGGACAGTAGCCCGAAGAGCCTGTTTCTCCACCGTATCTCTAAACTAAAACTAAGCTCTGGGTGTGAGGAAGCTGCAAGTTAGTGCTTTTACTGGAAACGCTGTGTGGGAAATGCAGTAATTTACACAGGTCTACTCCATAGTAAAGCTGCAAGGAGTGCAGCGAAGATTTACCAGGATATTGCGAGGACTTGAAACCCCAAGCTACAGGGAGAGGTTGAACAGGTTAAGACTTTATTCCTTGGAGCGCCGGAGGATGAGGGGTGATCTTACAGAGGTGTACAAGATCATGAGAGGAATAGATAGGGTAAATGCACAATATTTTACCCAGATTAGTAGAATCAAGAACCAGACGTAGGTTTAAAGTGAGAGGGGAAAGATTTAATAGCAGCCCGAGGGGCAACCTTTTTGCACAGAGGGTGTAGGCATATGGAATGAGCGAGTTGGCATATGGAATGAGCGAGTTGAGGCAGGTATTTTCACAACATTTAAAAGGTATATGGATAGATACATGGATAGAAAAGGTTTAGAGGAATATGGGCCTAACACAGGTGGGTGGGTCTTGTGTAGATGGAGCATCTTGGACAGCATGGGCAAGTTAGGCCAAAGGGCCTGTTTCCACCCACATGACTCTGACTCGAGTTGCGCAAATATCATTATCTTTCCCAAATAAATGGATGTAATTCACACTGGTAGCGAAGAACAAAATTCAGGTTTTGGGGAATAAATTGGGTTTTGGAGCAGCTGAAGCATCTTGGTACCAACTGATAATTGTACAATGATCCATTGCATTCACAACATTGCAAATGTAGTCCAGCACAAAAAAATAGGACAACATTCAGCTGACGGCATAGATCAGTACAGCACAGGAGCAGGCACTTTGACCCACACTGTCTGTGCTGATATGAGCTTCTTCTTCTTCTTATCGAGTCCACACACAAAGATTAGAAGTTGTTCAGCCAGAGCTGAACCCACTTCTTGGCATCTGCATACAATGATGTCTGTCTTACACTACTTGTGCGTGGTGGTGGAAATATTGGTGAAAACAGGGATGCGACGTGAACGCTCTTTCCTTGATCCTGGAGTGTGGGAAGACACCGAAGCACCCAGAGAAATCCCACTGACATGATCTCATCTGCCTGCACATGATCCATATCCCTCGATTTCCTGCATACCCAAGTGCCTATCCAAAAGTATCATAACGTCACTATCATTACTGCAGTGCATTCCAGGCACCCACCACCCTCTGTGTAAAAAGGTCACCATTTAAACTTTGCCCCTATCACCTTAAAGCTATGCCTTCCAGTCTTTGACATTTCTGCCCTGGGAGAAAGGTTCTGACTGTCAACCCTGTTTAAGCTTGCCATCATTTTATATCCTTCTATCAAGTCTCCATTCAACTATGACACTCCAAAGAAAACAACTCAAGTTTGTCCAACCTCTCCTTATTGCCAATACCCTCGCATTCAGTCAACATTCTGGTAAACCTCTTGTGCCACCCTCTCTAAAACATCCACATCCTTCCTGTAATGGGTCAACCAGAACTGTACACAATGCTCATGCGGCCAAAACAAATTCCCATAAAGCTGCCACATGGCTTTCAGAATCTTACACTCAATGCCCCAACTAATGAAAGCATGCATACCATATGCCTCTTTCACCACTCGACCTACTTGTGTCACCACCACTTTCAGCAAGTTATGGACTTGGACCCCAAGATCCCTCTGTACATCAATGCTGTAATTGCCATTAACTGCATCCCCTTACATTTGACCTCCCAAAGTGCAACACCTCACACTTGCTTGCATTAAACTCCATCTGCCATTTCTTCGTCTGTTTCTGAAAGTGATCTATATCCTACTGTATACTTTGACAGCCTTCCTCACCGTCCACATTTCCAGCAATCTTGGTGTTGTAGGCAACATTTTTTACCAACCCATCTACAGTTATGTCTAAGTCATTTATTTATATCACAAACAACAGAGGTCGCAGCACAGATTCCTGCGGACTCCACTGGTCAAAGACCTCCAGCCTTAACGATAGCCTTCCACCACAATCCTCTGTGCTCTATCAGATGCGATCAATTCACCATGAATCCAGTGCATCTTAATCTTCAGTACAAGGTCCAATATGGCTGCATCCTCCGCAGGGGATGACTGTATCCTAGATCAGATTGTAAGATAGTAATTTGATGTTTAGTAGTAAAAATATCTAGCATTTTTTGTATTACGGTGGTGGGTGTTTTGTTATTGTTTGTTGTGTAAATATTATTGTAACTAATTGAATTAATTTAATTTTGTAAAAACGAAAATCACTTTCGCCATCCTATCTAAGTGTGATGCCACTTTCAGGGAACTGTCTACTTGGACTCCTTGGTCCCTCTTCGCTATCACGTTCCCTAGGGGCTACCGGTCACTGTGAAGGCACTGTCCTATTTCAACTTCCTAAAATGCAAAACCTCACTTAGCCAAATTAAACTCCATTTGCCATTCCTCAGCCCACTTGGCCATCTGATCAAGGATCCATTATAATTCTTGATAACCATCTTCACTCAACTAGGATACTACCTATTTCAGAGTCATTTGCAAACTTAATAATCACGACTTTTACGATCATATCCAAAGCATTGATATAGAAGACAAGGAATAATTAGCCCTGAGCCACAACACCAGTCCATTAGGCAGAACAGTAGCACGGCGGTAGAGTTGCTGCCTTAAGGGCTGTCATCGCGCGCCATTTACACGACCTGCTTGCGTGTGGGTAGCGTGTGGGTAGCGCGTGCGTAGCGCGGGACGGGCGCATGGAGTGGTGTGGAGGAGTGCGGACTTCGTCCTGAACGAAATCTTCATCTGCCACCGGCCTGTCGCGTAACTGACGGCCAAAGTGGGACAGGCCCAAGACCCTGGCGCAGCGCAACGTCTCACCTCCAACAGCAGCAGAAGCAGGCAAACGATCGTCGAACTCGGCCTGGGGCTCACGGCCGTTGCGGATCCGGATCTGCCCCCACTCCTACTCCCAGAGCGGAGTCAAGAAAATTGGAGATAGACACAAAATGCAGGGGTAACTCGGCGGGACCGGCAGCATCTCTGGAGAAAAACAATAGGTGACGTTTCGGGTCGAGACCCTTCTTCAGACTGAAGGAGAGATTTGACCCGAAACGTCATCTATTCCTTCTCTCCAGAGATGCTGCCGGTCCCGCTGAGTTACTCCAGCATTTTGTGTCCATCTTCAAATGACGTCACGCGCTCCAGACGGCTGTGTGGACGCATGATGACGTGCGCTACCGTCGCACGATCGTCACTACTGGCCTGTCACGTAAATGACGGTCCAAGTGGGACAGGCCCTTTACAGAGCCAGAGACCCAGGTTTGATCCTGACCACGGATGCTGTCTGTATGGAGTTTTTACGTTCTCCCTGTGACCGTATGGGTTTTATCTGGGTGCTCCGGTTCCCTCCCAAGCTCCAAAGACATATATATTTGAAGGGTCTCGACCCAAAACGTCGCCTATCTCCTTCGCTCCTTAGATGCTGCTGCACCCGCTGAGTTTCTCCAGCTTTTGTGTAACCCTCGATTCTCCAGCATCTGCAATTCCTTCTTTAACACTATATTTGTAGCTTAATTGGCTTCAGTAAAATTGTAAATTGTATCTGGTGTGTAGGATAGTGTTAGCGTACAGGGTAATCACTGGTAGCCACTGACTCAGTGGGGTGAAGGGCTGTTTCCGTCTTGAATCTCTAAAATCTAAAAGGTCTCCAGGCCAATGAACAACTCGCCACTACCATCCCCTATGTTTCCTACCATGAAGAGAGTTTTGTTCCATTGCAACAGGGTTCAATGAGGCCACACCGCAAGTGTGCACAGTTTTGATTCCCCTTACGTAGAAAGGATGTAGTGGCATTAAACACAGTTTAAAGGAGATTAATTGAGCTAATGTCTGGGAATGAGAAAACTGTCTTACAAGGAGAGACTAGATGGTTGGCTTTGAATTCTTTGGAGTTTAGAATAATGAGAGGGGTGACCTTATTCAAACGGAAGATCATAAGGGAACACAAGGAAATCGAGATGCTGGAATCCTGAGCAACACATTAAGTGGTGGATGAAGTCTACCAACTTCTGTGGAGGGAATAGGTAGGCCATGTTTCGGTTCAGGAGCCTTCTGCAGCTTGATTGTACTCGGTGGGAGAAAGCTGCAAGCTCTAAAAGAGAAAGACTAAGCCAGGTATGTGATAGGTGGATACAGGTGAGGGGAAGGGCGGTTTGAATAGCAGATGGGTGGAGTAAGTGGAAAACGCTGCAGGTGAAAAGGAGGCAAAGGGGTATCAGATAAAGAGAGGATTAAAATGTAAAGGGGGGGGGGGAGAATGTGTACCAAACTACAGTGAAGAATTAATATTGTTGGGTTGTAAGCTACCCAAGAGAATACTACTTGCTGTTGCTCCACTCTGACATTGGAGGAGGCCCATGACAGAGAGATCGATATGGGAATGGAAAGGAGAATGAAACTGGTTAACAAAAAGGTGATCCACCTGGCCCTGATAGACAGGTGACAATTAAGCTCCCATGGTGTTTTGACCATGTTCTAATTGCCACCTCACCCCCTCACCCCCCCCCCCACCCCCATCACTCTACTCCTTCCCCCTCCTTCATACACTAATTTCCCTTCTATTTCCACTCCCCTGTCCCTTTTCCACCTATTTCCCACCTGGCCTGGCATTACATTCCTCTCTTTAATCCGATACCTTTTGTCTCATTTCCCCCTCCAGCCCATCCATGTTGAGATGTTATCACTCATGGGGAGGTCACAAACAAGGGGACAAAATCAGGGGTTGGACATTTACAACTGACGTATGTTGATATTTCTGCTCCTGGGGGCCGGTGAATTTCCAGAATTCTTTGTCCCCGTTCCCAAAGAGCAGCAGAGAGGCCAGATTAATATTGCAAAGAATTAAGGATTAGGGCACAATAGAAGAGGTTGAGACCTCTGTAGTGTAGGTCTGCCGGTCAGTTGAGACCTCTGTAGTGTAGGTCTGCCGGTCAGTTGGGCCGAAGTAGGAACCTTGAGGTCGGAGCGAGTCGGGCCGAGGAGGACAGGCACTGATAAGGATGGAGGGAGGGCCAGTGGGGTACAAGTGACAATAAAGAATCACCATGATCATAATGATTGATGGGGCAGGCTTGAAGGCCCTGAAGGCCTGTTCCTGCTTCTATTGATTTGTGTTCTCTTGATAGTGGATAACTTTGATCATTTAATCCATCCCATGAGCACCTTAGTTGCCAGTTCCCTTCAACGTTTCTTGCATCCCATTTCCCTCTGAGTCACTCCATAAAAAAATGTTGCATGCGATAATGCTCTGGCCAAGCGCTGCAAGGGAGCTGCAGTGTGCTGAAGACACTTCTGGAATAGAGGTTAGCGTTGATACATGCGGTGAGTCTGAATTTGCAGTACTCAGATTTGATCACCCTACTAGAGGAAGGATGTTGTTCAGCTGGAATGGGTACAGAGAAGATTTACAAGAATGTTTGCCTGGGCTCGTGGGCCTGAGCTATAAGCGAGTTCAGTATTCCGACTGCGCATGCCCAGGTCATAGGTCACTCGCGATAAACACTCTCGGCAGCTGTGCCGCTGGTATGCAGACCTGCGTTTCATTCGTAGTCAGGATCGAACCCGGGTCACCGGCGCTGCAAGCGCTGTTGAATTGCTACTGGAGCATCCACGTCCCTCCCGAGTGTTCCATCCCAGTCCGGGGGTGGTCATAGATGTCCGGGGTGACACTGGAGCAGTGGCGGCCCCAGGCTTACAGCCAGAATGGGACGGGGGGAAGGGGGAGGAATGGGGGGGATTGGGGGGATGGGGGGGTAGGGCGGGACGGGAGATGGGGAGGGGGAGACAGAGAGGGGAGGGGGGCAGGAGGGAGAGGAGGGAGGAGAGGGGGGGAGAGGGGGGGGGGGGAGAGGGCAGGGGAGAGGGGGAGGAGAGGGCAGGGGAGGAGAGGGCAGGAGAGTGTATGAGGTGAGGGCAGGGGAGAGGGCAGGGGGAGGAGAGGGCAGGAGAGGGCAGGAGAGTGTATGAGGTGAGGGTGGGAGAGGGAGGAGAGGAGGGGGAGAGGAGAGGAGGGGGGTGGGGAAGGAGAGGAGAGAGGAGGAAAGGAGGGGGAAGAGGAGGAGGGGAAGGGGGAGGGGGAAGGGGATGAGGGGAGGGGAGGAAGGAGGGCGGAGGGGAGGAAGGAGGGGAAAGAGGAAGGAGGGGGGAGGGGGAGGGGAAGATGGGGGAGGAAGGGGGGAGGGGAGGAGGGGAAAAGGGAGGTGGGGGAAGGGGAGGTGGGGGAAGGAGAGGGGCTGGGGAAGGAGAGGGGAGGGGGAGGAGGGGAGAAGGGGGAAGGGGGAAGTGAAGGTGGGGGAAGGGGAGGGGGTGGGGGAAGGAGAGAGGGGAGGGAAGGGAAGGGGGAGGAGAGGAGGGGGAGAAGGGAAGGGGGGAGGAGGGAAGGGGGGAGGGGGAGGAGGGGAGGAGAGGAGGGGAGGGGGAGGAGGGGAGGGGGAGAGGGGGGAAGGAGGGGCTGGAGAAGGAGAGGGGGGAAGGAGGGGCTGGAGAAGGAGAGGGGGGAGGGGGAGGGAGAAGGAGAGGGGGAGGGAAAAGGAGGGGGAGGGGAGGAGGGGAGGATGGGAGGAGGGGAGGATGGGAGGAGGGGAGGAGGGGAGGAGGAGATGAGTGGGAGGGGAAGGGGGGTCTCCAAGGGATGTGGAGGGGGGGGGGGAGGGGAGGAGGGGTGGAGGGGATGGGGGAAGGTCTCCAATGGATCTCCCTCAGCCAGGGGGAGGGATGGGCACTCACCAAACAGCGTGTTGCTGAAGCCATCCCAGATGCACGCACCGTTGTCCCAAACCCATCTCCCCTTCACACAGGAGGCCAAGGTGAAGAAGATTCCGAAGACCGACAGCAGCAAGTCACTGATGCTGATGTTCACGAGGAAGAGGTTGGCGGGACTCCTCAGCCTCTTGAATTTGCAGTAAAGCACCAACATGAGGAGGTTATTGCAGAAGCCCACAGCACCCACCGTGCCCACAACGACCGCCAGCACCTTGTAAGCGCCGGCGCCGAAGAGCGTTTCGGCCGGGATCTCAGTGCTGTTGGCCGTAGTCATCGCTGCGGGCTGCTGGACTCCGACATACTGTGTGGTCGCCCCTCGGAGCCGAGGTGCAGGAAGTGAGTTGTGCGGTTTGTAATCCGGACTCTCCAGGCTCTACCAAGCCTGTGGTGCGCGACAGGGATCACCACATTTGAATCGCGGCTGCCCTTGCAAAGGCGTCATGCTTTCCCCACGTCAGCAGCAGCGAAGGAGTGGAGCAGCCTCTGACTGCTAAAGCGCAATAGCAATTCACCAGACAACACTGATCGGGGCAATGCTTTAGACTGGAAATGCACTTTTCATTTATATTATTGTTCATTTGCCATTAAACAAAAATAGCAAACAGCGGCAAAGTTTTAAATTGCAAATGCCCTTAACAATTATATTATTCTGACACCAAAGCTTCCTCGGAACTCGTTAAAGACTGGGGCAATGTTTGAGACTGTAAATGTACTTTTCAATCATATTATTCTTGATAGACACAACATTCTGGAGTAACTCAGCGGGTCAGGCAGCATCGCTAAGAAACAGGATGGGTGGCAATTCAGGTCGGGGAGAAGGGGACACATCCCTTTTGTTTTCCATCCAGAGATGCTTTCAGTCCCCCGCTGAGTTATTCCCGCATTTTGTGTCTATCTTCGGTATAAAACAGCATCTGCAGTTCCTTCCTACATATTACTGACGTTCTCGTAACTCGATAAAGAATGGGGCAATGTTTTCGACTAGAAATGTACTTATTAATCATTTGAACCCAAGGCTGGCTGCCAAACTACAGTAGCAATTCACCAAACACCGGGGCGCGGTTTAGACTGGAAATACATCTTTTTTTCGTAATTATATTATTCTTTATCTCGTTGACTACTAACCACGAATAGCACTTCAACAAAGATTGGGGCAATGTTACATAGAACACGGGACAGAACAGCACAGGATCCATACCCCCTCTATTCCAGAGGATACATACCCCCTCTATTCCGGATTTCTGGCGCTGTGAGGCAGCGGCAGAGTGTCTGCCTCACAGCGCCACAAATCCGGGTTCGATCCTGACTACAGGTGTTGACTGAACGGAGTTTGTACATTTTCCCTGTGACTGCGCGGTGCAAAGGCGGACGGGGCTGTAGGCTTCTATAAAGTTGTAAATTGTGTGCAGGATAGTGTTATTGTGCAGGGATCGCTGGGCGACGTGGACTCGGTGGGCCGAAGGGCCTGCACTTCCTTGTGCCTATCTACAGGCCTATTGAACGTTGAGACTGGCACTTTTCGATCATATTATTCTTGATCTGGTTGTCTGAACCATATGAGCAATTCGACAAAAAAGAACTGGAGCATGTTTTTGGACTGTAAAAGCACTTTGAAATCATATTATCCTTGACCTCATTGACAGTGAACGACATTTGATGGGAATGCTCCGCGGCGGTGTCCTCAACAAAGCGGCAGTGTTCGACTGATGCTAATCGGTCAATAATGGACAATTCCTCTCAATGGGCTCCCAGTTATCAGTTGGCGAACAGTTTTCCACGTATCATCCCGAACACATTTATTAAATATACTAATGAACCCGAGATTAACGGTCGAATTATTTATGTTATACATATTTAGAACGTGGCTGGCATGGTTTCACTATCTGAACTAATGACTGTATATGGCAATCGGCACAATCATACATCCTTCAATGGATAAATGAACCAGCAACCAATCGAGTTATTGCAATTAGCGATGGTGTCAATCCACAGTGGGGGAAATCAAACATCCAAGTTAAGAATAAGTGATCGAATGTGCATCATCTACCTGATCTATTCCTCTCATCCGATGGGCGGAACACCTCTCAAAACATGGGAGGACACGTCACCCGTCACCCCCCCCCCCCCCCCCCCCTCCCGGATTTCTGCCATTCATGATTTTGTTCACCTCGATAAGATAAACCCTCATCCTGGTGCGTTCCAAGGAATAGCGTCCCAGCCTATTCAACCTCTCCCGATACCCCTATCTTCTCTGTACCCTTTTCACCTTGAGGGTAGAAAAGGGAAGAATCACTGGAAGTACTGTTAAACATTTGACCTGCTGCTTAATGTTCTCCAATCTTGACACTTGGCATTTGAATATGAATATTCTCGAGACAGCTCCTGTAGTCAGGATGGAACCCAGGTCTCAGGTGCTGTTAGGTAACTACTCTACGGCTGACCACTGTGCAGCCCTACCGTGTTAATGAATTGCTTCCTTGAACTGCTTTTGTCCTTTTGTAGATGTTCATAAATTCATAAATCATACAAGCAGAAGTAAGCCATTCAGCCTATTGGATCTACTCAATCAAGGCTGGTGTATCATTCCCCCTCAACCCTATTCTCCTGATTTCTCTCCATAACCCTTGACACCCCAACCAATCAAGTACCTCTCAATCTCCACCTTAGAAATGTCCATTGATGGCCTCCACAGCCATCTGTGGCAATGAATTCCACAGATTCACCATCCACTAAAGAAATACCTCCTCATCTCCTTTCTAAAAGTATGCCCTTTTATTCTGAGGCTATGGCCTCTGATCCTAGACTCTCCCACAAGTGGAAACATCCTCTTCACATCCACTCTATCCAGGCCATTGACTATTCAGTAAGTTTCAATGAGGTCCCCTCACTGAGATGTGCCATCAATGAGATGCCCTCACAATGGATTTGGGCAGGAGTTTGGTGATGAATGATTGGGTTATCACCTTGGACTGGTGTTGCAACTTGGAGATAAGGTGTTGAGGAAGTTGTTCCCATCCACCTGATGCCCTGGGGATGGAAATCATATGTTTGGGTGATGTAGCCACTAAATTATATGATGCTAATGGATGATCAAAACACAAAGTGCTGGAGGAACTCAGTGTCAGACAGCATCTGTGGAGGGAATGGACAGAGGATATTTCTGGTCAGGGGCCTTCTTCAGACTAATTAGGTGGGTAGTGTGGGGAGAAAATTGGAAAAGAGGTGAGGACAGGACAAAGTCTGGCAAGTGATGACAAAGTCTGGCAAGGGGCCTGACCCAGATTGGGCCCAGAGAATAGGTTGATACATGTGAGGGGGGGGGTGATTGCCAGGTCGGCAGAATAACAGACAAAGATCTGGAGGTGAAAAAGGGGCAAAGGCGCCGGATGAGGAGAGAAGTGGAGCAGTGAAACGTGGAGCCATGTCATCCCCTCCATACCTACCAGGGGCAATTTACATAGGGCCAATTAATCTGCAAACCCCACGTCCTCGAGATGTGGGAGGAAACCGGAGCACCCAGCGGAAACCTACATGGTCACAGGGAGAATGTGCAAACTCCACACAGACAACACCCAAGGCCAGGAATGAACCTGGGTTTCTGGTGCTGTGAAAGCCAATAAAAGCCAATTCCTAGATAAAAGGTTACAATGATCTCCTGTATTGTCGCTTAGATGAAAGAGGGTCAAATTATGCGAGAGCATGTTTCACACATTCGCAAGGAAGATTAGTTAGTTTTGCTTATTCCTTCCATACTAATCTTGCATATCTTTGCATTCTTAGGAATAAATTACAGAACTGTAAAAATGTCTTGCACAGTACAAGATATATTATCTGCAAACTAAAGGTTCAGTTAACAGCTTTAAGTTCCATTTAATATGTATGTGACAGACAAAACATAAACTATATTGACAAAAATGTTTAATTTTAGTCACATCATGTCTAATAATGTTCCGGTATGACATGTATTGAAGTCTAATTAAACAGTTATTCTGTCTAAACATTGAGAGGAAAAATACATTTTAATGTGATCCTTGATTCATATTTGATCCAGTGAGGAAATAGATGATGACTAATTGTAAATTAACTCTGGCTTGAAACCTTTAAAGAGGTTTACAAAGATTTTCCCCAAAGATGTCCTTATCTCTCATTCCACTTTATTACAAATAGAAAAATGGCATTAAACCAATTAACAAAGATGATCCCATAATTTCTGAGTTTTTATAATAATTTAGATATTCTTCAATGGTGCAGTGCAATTGAGAAATTGCAAGTTTCATGATTTTCATGAGTTTCCAGTGCAAAATTAAAAATCGAATGGTTTTGGCCATGGAAAGATTTTGCAAAAGAGACAAGTTTGCCTACAACCTACAGGGGTGCATCCTCAGTGCATCAACTTGAGATCTTTTTAGGAATACAAAATGCAAATCTAGTGCAGATTCACGGACTGATTAAATTGCGGAGAATTGTGGAAGCAGCCCAGATCACTACGCAAACCAATTTCCCTTCCATTTACTCCATCTACATCACGCTGCCTCAGCAAGGCAACCAGCATAATCAAGGGGTTTCGGCCCGAAACGTCGCCTATCTTCTTCGCTCCTTAGATGCTGCTGCACCCGCTGAGTTTCTCCAGCCTTTGTACCTCAGCATAATCAAGGATGAGTCTCACCCCAGTCACTCCCTCTTCTCCCTATTCCTATCAGGCAAGAGGCACAGAAGTGTGAAAACGCACACCTCCAGATTCAGGGACAGTTTCTTCCCACCAGTTATTGGGCAACTGAATCATCCCATCACCAATTAGAGAGCAGTTCTGAGCTACCATCTACTTCATTGAAGACTATCTTTAATGGGACTTTACTGGATTTTATCTTGCACTAAACATTATTCCCTTTATCATGTATCTGCACACTGTACACTGTCGGCAGCTGATTCTTTTCTTGAATTTACATTCAGTGCAAAAACATAATCTTTGTTCGATTTTCTATCAGTTTTGTTTTCCCTCTATTAGAGAAAAAGGACGCAAAGTGCTGGAGTAATTCAACAGGTTAGATAAAGTCTCTGGGCACTATGGATAGGTGACGTTTCCAGTTCAGACCCTTCTTCAGACTGACTGTGGGGGGGGGGGGGGGGAGAAGAAAGCTGGGAAAGCGGAGAAGCAGGACAAAGCATGGCATGTGATAGGTTGACACAGGTGAAGGGGATTTTTTGACAGCAGATGATTGGAGCAAAGGTAAGCGGTAAGAAAAGTAGGTGTGGGACAGGTTTGACGATTTACCAATTGTGAAGCCCGGCGGAAGGAAAGTAGCTGGAGGGGGAGAGGTGTTGGTTAGAGGGGAGAAATAGATGGGGGGGGGGGAAGAATTCAATGTTCATATCATTGGGTTGTAAGATGCTGGCTGACCTGCTGAGTTACTCCAGCACTTTGTGTATTAACCAGCATCCGGGGTTCTTTGTTGCATAAGTTCATAAGTTATAAGAGCAGAATTGGGCCATTTGGCCCATCAAGTCTACTCAGCCATTCAATCATGGCTGATCTATCTTTCCCTCTCAACCCTATTCTCCTGCCTTCTCCTCATAACCCCTGACACATCTGTTTCTACAGATAGAAAATCTATGGTCTCCAATATTAAATTGTTATTTTATATATGTGGTGCTGTTCTCTTATCGCATATTTGTCTTTCCATCAGTACAAGCATCGTGGCCTGGGAATGGAGCATAGAATCTATTCAGAAAACATTCTGTTTTGTTTGCCACAAAAGCCTCGGGCAAGATGAATAGTTAAAACACAAATTGTCCCACATCCCACCAGAAATTTTCTAATTAATCTGTATTTACAGTGTAGTGCAAATAAAATTGACAATGCCATGCAAAGTGCAACTGGTACAAAGAGTATTAGGTATCTGTATGCATATGTGTGGGAGTAGGTTGATGTGTATATACCAACAGCTAAGAAAATCTCTCTACCAGCGTTTTTCATGTTATTTGTCATCAGAAGCCATTCACTACTGATTTCATATAGACAGAAGATTTAATATTCAATGCAACTCATTATGTTTTATCTTTCTTTTTGCAGTGCCTTTTACTGACCACAGACCGGGAGCAATAGTGATGTCAAGCTATAATGATAACAGTACTGACCACATTTTGTTGCCACGGTTTAACTGTGTGCCACAGTTGAATCCAAAATTTGTTCACCATTTAAACGATAATTATTTAACAGATCAACAGACTGGGAATTAACGTCAATTTCAGCCTTGTTGTCAACAGTAGCTATCGTAAACAATGTGAGTGGCCATTTCACTCCACTTAATATTTCAACGTTCATAAATGGTAGCAGAATAGTAAGATTAAATGAGAACTTACCTGTTCAAAGTTTGATCTTTATTTAATGAGGAGTTACGATGAGGGATTATGTGAAGAAGACCCCGCCAGGCGCATGCTCGGCATACTTCAAAGCAGCAGCGTGAAAAACACAGAACCAATAGCCAAAGTAAGATAGTAAGGCTCACACAAGACTAGAACTACCAGATGATCTTTTAGATTATGAGGGTCAGGAGTGGAGGGCATGTAATCCCTCATCGTAACTCCTCATAAAATAAAGATCAAACTTCGAACAGGTTCTCGTTTAATCTTACTATTTTACTTCGGAGCCACCTGAGTGACTACGTGAAGATTTTAAAGCTGTGTGATTTTCATGCCGTAGATCATTCCATACGACACACTGCTTCAGTTTACACAGTAGTGAGTAAATAATATATATTGCTTGAAATTATGCAATAAATATTTTAAAATTTTAATAATAATAATAATAAAAAGAAAAATAATAACCCCTCTATCCCAGAGGAAATAACAACAAATGATATGCAACAAAGCAAACAATTTTGAACAGAACCCAACACAGCATGTGCAACCCTGGCACTGTAACAACAGGTTTATCATAAAATCTAGGAAAATTTCTTCTTTAGACCATCCTGCGATTTCCAGAATTTGGTCAAGCGGCACGTCCTGCACCTTCACCGCGGACATTGATACCGCCCTTGTGGAGTGAGATTTAACACATCAGTGTCTACTCCAGTTAATCCAGAACCTGTTTATCCATCTAGAATAGTTTGTACTGTCACTTTTTATATGTTTCTTGTGGGTAATGAACATTGGTGTCTCACAATCTTGGAGACTCTTAATTCAATATATATTAAGTCAGATGCTTAACCACACCCAATGTTTAATTGACAGAGTATGTCTTGAAAATTACATAGGTTCCAGCCTTTCTTGGCTTGCTTTTCTTGCTAAGATCATTGACATAAAACGCTATTTTATCTACAGACAACTGCATACAATCTAACCACAACATTTGTAATGTTTGTACTCATTGTGCTGATATTAATGGCATGAGCATAACCATTTTAAATATTAACTTCTGAAAAGACAGTGACGTAATTGGAGTCCATTGCCGAATCAATGTGAGAACTATACTGACATCCCAGATTTCTGTATATCTGGGTTTGGTAGGATTTTAAGAAAATTCCTCTCATAAATCGGGATATAAACAAATGAGACCCAATAAATTGTTGTTCTGAAATTGTCCTAAATAGGAGGACAAAACACTCTGAGCTCCATTCATGGTACTATAATTCAGGTGCAACATAGCAAGGAACTGCAATACATCCGATATGTTTGCAATATGATAAAATATATCTGACTGTATACAAAAGATTTCCTATTCCTTATATGAAACATATTGTTTATTGGTGCTATCTCTCCAAGCCACAGTTATGACATCCAGGGTCCTATCCGACATTCCATCAGAACCTGTAGATTAACAATTAATACGGTCATGTAATGGGTGACTTCTGCTGTTACTGGATGTACCAACAATTACTGCACCTGGAATTTGACATGAATCATCATTCTGAGCACCAAAGGGAACAATGGCTGTGTAGTAATGGTCCCTAGATAAGGGACTTATCAGATATTTAACTGATAAGAATAGATACTACCTTGATCTTAGCCAAAAAGCCAAGAAGCAATACTGGTTTGGAACTACCAAACGCCTGCGGCGGACACTTGCTCTATTTTGGTGACACAATGCTTAATCAGGCAAAAATGGGGAAAACATAAAAGACTATACTTCCCCAATTTAGCGAGAATGCATCCACCACTAATGCTCCTGGATCTGGCTCCCACGAGACACATTTAGACCACTGGAGATTTAATCCAGACTCAACAGATCAACATTTGATACTCATACTGTCTGACAATCTATTTGAAACCTTTTGAATTTTAACATTCATTCTGTACTTTCAATGAACATTCGTGATCTGTTGTCTTACTACAATATTGTCTTCTCCCACAGTTGTGGTATTATCTACTCGTAATTGAACATATAAGTTCTTTATTGCAGAACAAACAGCTATCAATGCATAAAAATGCCCCCAATAACTCCAAATAATTCACACCATGTGTTTGGAGAATTAAATCGTCTTGGACAGTCCATCGACCACCATAACTTGTGTCGCTGTCCTTGGCTCCCCATCTGAGAGCACTCCCAACAGTCTGTAATAACACTGAAGACTGCTGAACAAGCACATTTTTACTTCTAGTAACTTGATCAACATTGAGAGGCCATCATTGCAATTCAGCTCAAACTTTTTAGTTGGTAACTGCATGGACCTAATCAATGACCTGCACGCTTTTTACGCTTATACTCTGGTCTTTGCAGACTTTGATCATGCAGAGGTCCCAATTCGACAGCAGGAATTCGACCGTAGCTACTCCTTGGATGATGGGATAATGTTTTTTACCAAGACAAATACAGGCATTTGTAACATCCCCAACCTTAATTGTTGGTAAAGTTACTGACATATGAACTGTATTAAAGACAAACCCCAAATAATCAATTGTTTGGGATGCCTGTAACTTACATGTTGTTTGGATGTACAGAACCTTAGCCTTTCAATAGGCTTATGGTTGCTGAACTCAGTTCTTCAGCTGTCTCCCATTTACAATTAACGTATCCTCTAGATAAGTAATTACAATGTGATTCTGAGCCCTCATTAACACCAGCGCTGGTTTCAATAATTGTGTGAGCAATCTGAGGGCTGAATTTAACCCATTAGGTAATTCCTTCAGCTGACCCATCCAATTAATTGAAGTACCTGAATAATAAGGCATCTTTTTTAGGTCTAATAATAGCCATATAGCAGCATTGTGATAACAACATCATTACAGTGTTGAAGTGTACTTTTTTTAAATGCCTATACTTAACTATAAATTTAAGTTTGTGAGTCCCAGAATGACTCTGCAACCCCCATACTTGTGTCTGGGATATATTAACCCCACCTGACGAGTTCCTGGTATATTCAAACACCAAGCCGATCAGATTTAATGCAGAATTACAAAACAATTGTGATCTTACAACATAGAAATTCCATGTGTGATGGAATTATATTTCTGTACTTCCATAAATGAACCATAAAAGATCCATAAAAGATCCCTTCTCTTAATATAGGGGTTCATATTCAACCTGTTTGTTTTCTCAAAGCAGGGATGAGAAGTTTTATATGGAAAATATCCTTAATTGTTTGGGCAGGTTTTTATCAATCATAAATCTGGTTATAGCTTGCCCACATAATCCTGCATTTTTGGGGTATAATGTTAGCCAAATGGCAATTTGCATCATACAATTGGGTTCGAATATGCATTGCAGAGTAACACAAGCATGTCTTAAAAGTATTGGACATTATCGACCCATGTATGTCTTCCTCAAATACAATGATGCCAACTGAATATCAGCTAGAGGACATACTGGAACACATTTCCTGTCCTCACATCATTACACTCATGGGTTCCCAATTACTGAGTTACTGTTGGCACCCTGAGTGAGGCACAATAGACGGGTGTTTTATATATTTTTAACTGTCACAATCATAACAGTTTCTTGGAGTAGGTGAGAAACCAAATAATGTTGGCCGCCAGGTTCATCCATAGCCTCACCAGTCCATACCGATATAGCAAAACTTGGTGCTACATCGGGAACACCCGGAACATTTCTATTGTGCTCTGGTGTATACACATAAGTAGGGACACCAGCTTCAGGGTCAGTTTCATCCTGCCCTGGTACTCACGAGTCTTGCTCTAGGGAGACTTCATCCAGACCTATGCAAGGCACTGGTGAATGAGATTCTCATTCTTTATAGGCACCATACTCAGTGTATGGAAACTCCTACGGAGCCTGCCTTAGAATCTCATGGGTCTTTAAAACCCTTGACTGATTAGAGTTTTGAGCATTTTATCTTGCTCTAGGGACCTCATCCAGACCTAACCAAATTACTGGAGAATCAGAATCCCATTTTCATAGGCACCATACTCAGTGTATGGAAACCACTTTGGAGCCTGCCTTACAGGAAGACATACATGGGTCTTAGAACCCTTGACTGTCAAGTGTGGAGCATTTTCTCCATTTCCAGCCTTCCCCACATTCTTGTCCTCCCTTTGAGGTGAGTTTACCGTTTACTGTTTACTTCTTTACTGTTTTGTATTTGGGCATAAACCATATATGTTTAAAATTGTAATTCTGACAGGCTCATTCTGCTTGCAGAATATTTGTATTAACCTCAGTATCACACAGGGTTATATACATTTCCATAAAGGAACACTGCATCTGGTAACATATACTCAGAGCAGACTTTATTTTACAAATTGTGGGTATTTGAAGCCGGCATTTAACACAGTCGTTATCTCCAAACCCGATCTAAATAGCGGTAAATAGCAGGAACCGGCTTTTAAAGCAGCCTTATCTCCCGATCCGATCTAAATCGGAAACTGCGGTTCCAGCGCGTTCCATTCAATTACCGCAGTTTAAAAATACTTATACTCTAGCTGGCTCCGTATTTCGAGCCAGATTTACTGAGTTTTTAAAATTTTTTCCAAAATACATGAACACTCTAGCTGGCTCTGCAGACTTACAGAGTTTAAAAACACTCGCAAGAAAGTTCAACAGTGACTTACCTGCGGGTTAAACTTACTGCTGGTGGGAGCAGCGCTCTCCACCCTGTCGGTGCCACATGCGTCAACGTAATGCCGAGCATGTGCCTGGCGGGGTCTTCTTCACGTAGTCACTCACGTGCCTCCGAAGTAAAATTAGGCAATTCAACACATCAAGCCTATTCCACCAGTCAATCATTGGCTGATCTGTCTTTCCCTCTCAATCCCATTCTCCTGCCTTCTCCCCATAACCCTTGACACCCATAATAATCAAGAATCTTTCAATCTCCACCTTAAAATATCCATTGACTTGGCCTCCACAGCCAATTGTGGCAATGAATTCCACTGATCCACCACCCTCTAACTAAAGAAATTCCTCCTTATCTCCTTTCTCAAGCTGCATTTCTGAGGCGGTGCCCTCTGGTCCAAGACTCTCCCTTTAGTGGAATCATCTTCTCCACATTCACTCTATCCACTCTAGTATTCTGCAATAGTACTAGTGTGGAATAGTATAGTGAGCTGGAATGAAGAACTTTGTGCATTACAGCAGACCACATGTTTGTTTTCTACCCATTAATGGATAATAGCAAGGCCAGCAATTATTCCTAATCTCGAATTGTTCTTGAACACATTAACTTGGCAAGCTAATTCATACCACGGTTGGGAATCAAATCATATCGCTACTCGTCGAAGGTCACATTTTCCTCTCTCTCCATTAATTCCAACCCCCAAACCTCCCCACAAGGTAGTTTTAGTTTTGTTTAGAGATAAAGCATGGAAACGGGCCCTTTGGCCCTCAGGGTACATGCCGATCAGTGTGGCATTAGCACAACCTACACACTTGGGACAATTTAAAATTTTTACTGAAGTCAATTAACCTATAAACCTGTACGTCTTTGGAGTGTGGGAGAAAACCGGAGCACCCGGAGAAAACCCACGTGGTCATGGGGAGAACATACAAATTCCATACAGACAGCACCCGTAGTCAGGATCGAGCCGTAGCATTGGAGGTTGAGGGTTGTATTCAGGCAATAAACAAGCACAGGAGGCAATCTCAACAAAATCAGGGCAGGCTATCGCAGCTGCTTTTCCAGAGTCCTGTCAGTGTTGACAAAGTCCTTAATTCATAAAGTGATATAGCGTGGAAACAGGCTCTTTGGCCCAACTTACTAGCCGACCAACATGCCCCATCTTCACTAGTCCCACCTGATCATGCTTGGCCCATATCCTTCTAACCCTATCCTATTCATGTAACAATCTAAATACTTCTTAAACATTGTGATAGTACCTGCCTCAACTACCTCCTCTGCTATAACTTGGTGCACATATTTTCAACTGCTGTAGTTTTTTTTAAATCCATGTCCTTTGGTTGATCGAGGAAACAATTTTCCTGTTTTCCTATTTTGCTCTATTCATGTTTTAATACATTTTAACTTTAAATGGTTCCTTTAACAGCTCTGCTCCAAAGTTAAGTGATCCCTGATTCTCTCATCCCAACTTTTGTGACCATAACTGCATCTTTACAGCACCAAAAACAGATTTACTGAATATGATTTACGATGATATATTTTTGCCCACGTGTAACACATGAAGTTGAAAGTTGAAGTTGAACAGTGCTGTCTGAATGTTGATTCCTTGTTATCTCCATGCTATCATCATCATGTTCATTACTGGTGATCTTCATGTTCTGATCTTCCTCCAATTATTTTATCAATAAATGCTCACCAATGTAGAAGATACAAAAACTAGAAAGCACCTCCCACCAGACTTGGGAATAGCTGCTTTCCCACTGTTATCAGACTGAACACAAGTTAGGGTATAGTCCCAATCTACCTCATTGTGGACATTGGAGTTTTTCTCTTTGCATTAGGGTGGCACGGTAGCACAGCGGTAGAGTTGCTGCTTTACAGCACCAGAGACCCGTGTCCCAGGTTCGATCCCGACCATGGGTGCAGTCTGTACAGACTATGGACGTTCTCCCCGTAACCGTGTGGGTTTTCTCCAAGATCTTCGGTTTCCTCCCACACAGACATACAGTTGTGTAGGTCAATTAGCCTGATATAAATGTAAATTGTCCCTATTTTGTGTCGATAGTGTTAGTGTGCGGGGATCGCTGGTCGGTGTGGACTGGGTGGCTGAAGGGCCTGTTTCCGTGCTATATTTCTAAACTAAACTAAACTGAACATTACCTTTTTTTACTTGTGTATGGTTTAATAGTAAGATTAAACGAGAACTTACCCTTTTGACATTTGATCTTTATTTTATGAGGAGTTACGATGAGGGATTACGTGAAGAAGCCCACCAGAGCACCTGCACGTCATAATTCAAAGCAGCAGCGTGAAATCACAAAAGCAGTGGCACCAAACTTCAGGGTCAGATTCATACTGCCCTGGCTTCTCCCGGCTCATGCTCTTGGGAGGTAACATGCAGCCCTAAACAAGGTACTGCTGTTATGGGTCCCCATGCAGGCTCGTAGGCATATTATCCTTTATACGTGTACAGCTCTTTTGCTATACGGACCTCTGCTAGAGGTTGCTGCTGAAAGCTGCTAGGGACCCTGGGGTGTAAATCCCGGCTGGAACACCTCCTGGTTGTTATCATTTTAGCTATGAGGTGTTCCACATTGTCCAGACGTCCCCAATGTTTATTTTTGGAAGGGGAAAAGTCTTTCTGGCCTCACTCATTAGAGTTGACAGGCCTGGACAATTTACTCTTGGCCTGCCTCCCGACAGGAGTGGCCACAGTGCTTTAAAGCACCGGAATTGCTGCCGCTGGCTGAACTGCCGGCGGTTGTAAAGTTGGCGTCTCAAAAGCCGGCATCATCTGCTAACCTACGAGTTCATCATGAGGAATTTCCCCTACTATCGAGAGAACAAGCAAGGCTGGCAGAACTCCATCCGCCACAACCTCAGCCTCAATAAGTGTTTTGTCAAAGTGCCTCGGCATTACGACGACCCTGGCAAGGGGAATTACTGGATGCTGGACCCGTCCAGCGACGACGTGTTCATCGGCGGGATGACGGGCAAACTTCCCAGAGGTCGGTCACGTCCCGGGGCAAATTGGCTTTCAGGAGGGGGCTTCGCCTTTCGACGTGTGGACTGGGATTGGTGGAATGCAGCAACCCCTTGTATTGGCCGCTGTCACCCTTCCTGTCCTTGCACCATCCGCACAACACTCTCAATTACTCCAGCGCCGCCTCCAGTTTTTTGAACCAGGCTCCCAGTTACCGCTCATTGCTCAGCGGTTGCGGATCCGGGGTGGAGCAGATGGCGAGCGGGGATATCTCTCACCCGTTGTTGAGCGGATCTGTACAGTGCGGGTACACAGTCAACCCTTGCTCTGTCAGCTTGCTGGTGGGGCAAGCGGGCTAGTTCTTCGCATCCTTGCATCACATGCAGGTGGAGCAGCAGCAGAACGGACCCGGGATGCCTTCTCTCCGAGACCCTCAGACCGTCCCTTTCCACCTTCCTATCCGGACTGGCCGCAGGTAGGTTTTACATTAAAGGCGACACACTCGCCTTATTTTTACTGTTTTAATATTTTTCCCTTTTAGGAAGTGTCCCTGCTGGCTCCGGTAACCAGCCTTACGGGACCTAGTAAACCGCAGCAATTTTAAAACACTTACCTTTAGGTGTTTTACTTACCGCTGGTGGAGCTGTGTTCTCCAGCCTGTCGGTGCGCCAAACACGTCTGACGTAATGACGTGCAGGCGCTCTGGCGGGCTTCTTCACGGAATCACTCACGTGACTCCAAAGTAAAATTGTGCATGTGTATCATTTATCTGATAGTACACAAAAGCTTTTCTCTGTGCATAGGACAATAAAACAATACAATACCATGGCAATATAACCCGGTGTGGCACAACGGTTGATGCAGATGATATTGTAGAATGCAATGGTGTAACCTGATTCACTATTTCTGGGAAATCCCATTGCTTACCAAGCAAAGGTGAAGAAACATTTGCAAGTGCATTAGCATAAACTGTCTACTCAGCATTACTCTTCATCATTGATGGCATTAAAGTAGACTATTGTTTTGTAGAGCGCACCAAAGCCATTAATGATGCCTCCTCTGTGAATCAATAAGTGCTTGAAATTGGAACGTACTAACCAATGCATATCCCTTTCTCAACTCTTCAACCCATTTTCCATTATCTCTATATTAGTTTAGTTTTAGCGATGCAGTGTGGAAATGCATCGAGTCCATGCTGACCATTGATCACACTAGTTCTGTGTGCTAAGTCTGAAGAAGGGCCTCGACCCGAAACGTCACCTATTCATTTGCTCCAGAGATGCTGCTTGACCTGCTGAGTTACCCCAGCATTTTGTGTCTATCTTCTATTTTATGCCACTTTTGCATCCAACACATTAGGGACAATTTACTGAAGCCAATTAACCTACACATCTATGGAATATGGGAGGAAACCGGAGCACCCAGAGAAAACCCATGTTGTCACAGGGAGAAACTCCACACAGACAGCACCTGTTGTCAAGATTGAAACCGGGTCTCTTGCTCTGTGAGACGGGAGTTCTACTGTTGTTCCGCTGAGTAGCCCAAATATCATATTGTATATCATAGGCAAGCAATCTTCATTCCAAGTTTGTAATGGTTTCATTATGATAACATGAGAACTGCTTGAACTGCTCCATAATTTTACATGTTCATTTACAGGGTTGGATATGGGGAGAAGGCAGGAACGGGATACTGATTGGGGATGACCAGCCATGATCACATTGAATTGCGGTGCTGGCTCGAAGGGCCGAATGGCCTACTCCTGTACCTATTGTCTATTGTCTATTGATCAATCCTACGAAACTCCTGTGAAGCCATGTAGAAACAAGGAACTGCAGATGCTGGCTTACAAAAAAAAGATTTAAAGTGCTTAAGTAATTTAACGAGTCAAGCAGCATCTTTGGAGGACATAGACAGGTAACGTTTCAGATTGGGACCCTTCTTCAGACTGATTGTGAGGGGTTGAGGGGGGGAAAGAAAAACTTGCAATGCAATATTATCTGGAGTGTTTAACATTAGAGATACAATAGTAAGTTGGAAAATGGATTTGGATATGTACTTGTAAGTGAATAATTTGCAGTGGTGTGTGGGAAGGAACAAGGGTGTAGAAATTATAAGATAGCTTTTTTCACATCAAAACTGTGCACCATCATCAAACACTCCCATCCCCTTTCTTTTCCCCGCACCTCCCACCATCTCCCCTGGATTTGCACCTATCACTACCCTCACCCTTCCCTTCCACCTTCATTCCTTCCTCTGGCTTCACAATTTTCAGGTCTTCAATCCTTTTGTCGCACTCCTTCTGTCTTTTGACCTCTGGCCTTTGTCCAACCATCAGCAGATCAATCACCCACCCACCTGTCCAAACCTATTGCCTACCATGCCCCACCACTCTTTAGCATTCGTCCCCCCTGCCCCTACAATCGGTCTGACAAGGGATCCCAACACAAAACCTATCCATGTTCTCCAGAGATGATGCCTGACACGCTGAGCTACTGCCGCACTTTGTGTCTTGTGATGCCAAGTCAACTTCCCTGCATTGTTGGGCAAGTGCAGATAGTATATGAGCAGGAAATCTAATCACAATGAACAGGAGAAGACTTGTTGGTGCACAGTTTCAGTATGAAAATAGCTATCCAATCATTTCCACAAATGCAAATCATGCAAATTCCCACTGCAAATCATTAATTTACATATCCAAATCCATTTTCCAACTTACTATCAAGTTTCTCAGGTTGAAAGGTCCAGATAATACTGTAAGTTATAGAATCATAGTCATAGTCATGCAGTGTGCAAACTGGCCCTTGAGCCCAACTTGTCAATGCTGACCTACGTGCCCCATCTACACTAGTCCCACTTACCTGCATTTGGCCCATGTCCTTCTAAACCACTCCCATCCATGTGCCTGTCTAAATGTTTCTTAAATGTTATGATAGTACCTGCCTCAACCATGGACAGCCCAGTGGTGTAACGGTAGAGCTGCTGCCTTACAGCTTCAGAGACCCAGTTTCGATCCTGACTACGGGTGCTATCTGTATGGAGTACCTACATTCTCCCTGTGACCACGTGGGTTTCTTCGGATGCCCCGGTTTCCTCCCACACTGCAAAGATCTACAGGTGTGTAGGTTAATTGGCTTTGGTAAAATTGTAAATTGTCCCTAGAGTGTAGGATAGTGTTCGTGATCGCTGGTCGGTGTGGACTATGTGGGTCAAAGGGCCTGTTTCTGTGTCATATCTCTAAAAGTGTAAAATGACCTCCTCCGCTATAACTCGCTGCACATTTTTACAACTGCTTGTGCATTCTTTTAAATTCATGTCCTATGGTTGTCAGAGGAAACAACTTTCCTGTTTTGCAATTTAGTTCCTAAGTTAAGCGATGCTGATTCTCGTAACCCATATTTTGTGCCCACAACTGCATCGGTGCTGCACCAAAAATGGATTTAGGATCATATATGTTTGCCCTGGTGTAACCCATAAGATTAAAAAATGGCATGTATTCATAAGCTCGTATGGTCTTGGAGCAGAATTAGGCCATTCAGCCCATCAAGTCTATTCCACCATTCAATCACGGCTACAATATATTTTCCTCTCAACCCCATTCTCCTGCCTTCTCCCCATTACCCCTGACACCTTTACTTATCAAGAATCTTATCAATATCCATCTTAAAAATATCCATTGACATGGCATCTGCAACCTTCCGTGGCAATGAATTCCACAAATTCACCACCCTATGACTAAAGAAATTCCTCCTCATCTCCTTTCTAAAGTTACATCCATTTATCTTGAGACTATGGCCACTGGTCCTAGACTCTCCCACTAGTGGAAACATCCTCTCCACATTCACTCTATCCAGGCCTGTCATGGTTTGGTAAGTTTCAATGAGGTCTCCCCTCATTCTTCTAAACTTCAGCGAGTACAGGCCCATTGTCGTCAAATGCACATCATAGGTTAACATAATAATTCTTGTAATCATTCTTGTAATTCCTGGGATCATTCTTGTAATTCTCCTCTGGACCCTCTCCAACACCAGCACATTCTTCCTCAGATATGTGGCCCAAAACTGCTCACAATGCTCCAAATGTCATCTGACCAATGCCTTATAAAATGCCTTATGTAATGCTTATATTACATGCCGGCAATTAATTCTTGAAAACCAATACTACCCTGTCATTTTGATTCCCTTGGTGTCTTTTAAATGTATTTAAAAATATTAGCGGTGATCAAATAACGTTTTCTTTTGTCTGGGAAGAGAAAATAGATGGGTGCTGCTTAGCTACTGATTTGCTCAGTGAAATGATCAAATTTTGTGGCCATAAATCCAGCAAAAAGAATCTATACATCAATAGACAGTGTGCAGAAACGGACTTGGGCAGACTCTAATGGTTTCTTTAAGAAGGGAAGACACACAAAACATATTGATAGTGATGACAAAACTGTTAACGGTCTTTCCATAAAATTGTACCAAGATTTTCTTATCAAGTCCACATCACAAGATCAGAAATTGTTCAGCCAGAGTTAAACACACTTCTCGGCATCTGCATACGATGGCATCTTGCGCTTGTGCTTCTTGTGCGTAGTGGTGGAAAGATTGGTGGAAACTGGGCCTCGACGTGAACGCGCTTTCCTTGACCCCTGTACCAAGATAAAAGATACACATTGGATAACAAAAAGAAAATTAGTGATTTTACTTTAGAGATACAGGCCCTTCAGCCCATCAATTCTGTGCCGACCAGTGACCACCCTGTACACCAACATTATTCTACATACTAAGGACAATTTACACTTTACAGAAACCAATTAAACTACAAACCTGCACGTCTTTCGAATGTGGAAGGAAACTGAAGAATTATCGAACCAAAAGGAACTACCTACGCAGTCACAGCAAGAACGTACTAACTCCGTACAGGCAGCACCCATAGTCAGGATCAAACCTGGGTCTCCTGCACTGCAAGTCAGCAACTCTACCGCTGTGTCACCGTGCCGCTCCAACATTGATAAATTAGACAGTGCAGACCAATATATGAAGTAAATTGGACAGGATCCAATTTTCCAAATAGTTATCTGCAGTACAAAGTCATATGAAAAAGGCTCAGACTATCCCATGCTCATGCCCGTCTTTCCTATCAATAAGATTATCTGTTTCCTTACACTAACATCTTATACCTTTATTCACTTTAAATAAACTAATCTATAATTTTCTATTACTAATATATAGTAAACACTTGTTTGACGGACCTCTTTATAATGTATTTCAGTTCGGTAACTCAACGGATCTGGCATCATTTCTGGAGAAAAGGAACAGGTCTGAATCCTTCTTCATTTAAGAAGAGTCCCGACCCAAAACGTCATCTCCCTATGTTTTCCAGTTGCTGCCTGACATGTTGAGTTACTCCAAGATTTTACTTTGGAGTCGCTTGAGTGATTCCGTGAAGAAGCCCGCCAGCCCACATGCGCGTCAATTACGTCACTGACTGGCTGGCAGGCGCATCACTCCTCCAGCGGTAAGTTTAAAAATCCTCAGGTAAGTGTTTAAAACTTAGTCTGAGGTAGTTCCTTTTGGTTCGATAATTCTTGATTACAGAACAAGTACGAACTGCTGTGGAGAAAATGTCCAAGGTGAAGTCCAGACGGGCCGTGGGGAAAGCAGCTACAGAAGACCGCGGGAGTGCGGGTAGCGGGCGGCCGTCTATTTCACCTTCCGAGTCGCTGGTGGTGCGGCCAGCGGCTTCACACTTGGTGCCGGTTGAGAGCACCTTGGCAACTCCGCTGGGACGGAAAGCCACAACAAATCTGTGAGGCCCGTTGACTCGGGCGAGTTGGGCCAGGCCCTCCTACAATGGATAACATCTTCAGACATTTATCCCAGATGGAGCTCCTGATGGAGGGGATGCTCCATCACGATATGCTCCAATAAATGGAGTCATATCAGCGCGGGTCTCCTTGGGGGCCCGCGGCAGCGGCACTTGTTTCAGGGCTGCACAATGTCTCCCTCTCTGAGGGGGGGAGCATTCGGGGTCAGTTTTCGTCTGACTCAGAGTTTCGGAGGTATAGCCAGGGAGCATACCACGAGGCTCGAAGGGTGCGAACCAGATGTACCGGCTATGGCATCAAAATTTGCAATTCCATCTGAAACAGGGGAACCGCTGGATGAGGACTTGGCTATGAGTATCAATTACCTGGCCTCACACCAGCTCCAAGTTCAGGCAATGGAAGAAACTTCCAGGAAATATCACACACCTGCTAACTGTGTTTCGTTAAAAGTGCCAGTTGTTAACCACTCCATCTGGGGTTACATCGGAAGGGGCATCAGAGCTCAGGAGGTGAAGCTACAGAATATACTAAAGTTGCTCGCCTCAGGCATCACGGCTTTTGCCAGGTCGGTGGATGGAGGTCCCCTGTCTGATGTGCAACAGGATGCCCTGGCATTAATGTGCAACGCACATTTTGAAATAAACTGCTTACGAAAAAACGCCATCCGCCCTACCCTGAACCCCAAATTCGCAGCACTGTGCAAGGCCAGCAACGTACAACCACCAAATGTCTTGTTTGGTGAAGATCTGTTGAAGCAGGTCAGGAAGCTGGGCGACGAAGCAAAAACGATCAGGCTAATGAAAGTCCCGTCAACTAGCAAAGCTTCACTCTGGCGGCAGCACCCCTACGTTCCTTTCAACAACAAACGGTTCACTGAAACTGGTCTTTTTTAGGCCAAGGCCCAAGCCGGCCCTTATCAAAAATGCACAGTTGGCGCACTCCATAAGTCCTACCCCCCCAAATTTTTGGGGCGGAAATATCCACCGGTAACCATGGAGGTAGGTGGGTCTGGTTCTTTCCGGAACATATTATGTATGGATCAGTTACAAGTTGCACTTGCTTTTGAATGAATGGCGTTGGATAACATCAGATCCGTATATACCGCACAGTATACAAGGGTTCCAAATCAAATTCCTTCTCAATTCATTTCCACCCACACAGCATACACCGAGCAGGACATTTGTTCTTTCCCAACAAGAATGTTTGGATATACAGGCTGAAATTGAAGTATCATTCAAAAAAGGGGTAATTGAGAAGTCGTGTCATCAACCTCACCAATTTGTGTCCAATATATTTCCTAGGCAAAAGAAGGATGGAGGATGCCGAATCATCCTTGATTTGACTCGACTTAACTCCTTTGTGCAGCATAAACATTTCAAAATGGAAACCTTTGTTACTGCGAAACAACTAGTTTCCACAGGATGTTATATGGCATGCATCGATCTCAAAGATGCATACTATTCAGTACCCATTCATTGTGATCACCGGAGATATTTGAAGTTTAGCTGGATGGGGCAACTGTGGCAGTTTATAGCATTGCCTAATGGGTTAACTTCAGCCCCCAGATTATTTACAAAATTATTAAAACCGGTGCTGGCGCTACTCCGGGCTCAGAACCATATTGTAATGGCATACTTGGATGATATCTTAATCATAGTGGAAACTCTGAAATTAGCTGAATTATCTGTTTCAGCTACTAAACTCATGTTTCAAGAAATTGGGGTTTCTCATCCATCCAATTAAATCCAAGTTGATACCATCTAGTTATTGATTATTTTGGATTCACCATTAACTCAATTCACAAGTCTGTGGCTCTGCCTTGGGGCAAGAGATTAGATTAATAGAAGCCTGTAACAATCTCATTGTTAAGGAGCAACCTTCTAATTGAAATATAGCTAGTATAATTGGTAAATTAGTGACTGCTTTTCCAACTGCACAATTTGGGCCTTTGCATTGTCAAAATTTACAACAAAGGAGCAGGCACTCAAATTCCATACAGGTCACTTCAATAGACCCATGTGGTTGCCAGCTGAAGCCATTGCTGAGTTACAATGGTGGATGACGAATATTCGGCATTGCTCCAGTAAAATTTTGGTTGATAAACCTTCAGTTATTTCAGGTTGGGGAGCTACTAATACCATCTCTAGCTGCGGTGGCAAATGGAATGTGCATGAGGCATTAATTCTTCACTCACATGGTATTAACTACTTAGAGTTGTTGGGAGCACTCTATGGGCTAAAGGCTTATTGTGCCAATATGCATAATTTGCATATTCAACTTCAGATTGACAACACTACAGCGGTGGCACACATGAATCACTTGGGTAGAATCAAGTCGGTATCCTGTGATAAATTGGCTAACCTTATTTGGCACTGGTGAATTACAAGAAACATTTGTGTTTCAGCTATCTACTTACCGGGTAGATTCAACATGGTGGCGGACACCAGGTCACGGAGATTCAATGACAACACAGAATGGATGTTGAATCATGAAGTGTTTAACGACGTTGCTCGGTATGGTGTACCAGATATCGATTTGTTTGCATCTAGACTCAATCACCAGTTACCAAAATATGTTTCATGGGAACCAGACCCAGGGGCAGTGGCAGTAGATGCATTCTCGCTACACTGGGGTGGAATGTTTTTGTATGCATTCCCCCCATTTGGCCTCATCAGTCGGTGCTTGCTTAAGATCAAGGAAGACTCCGCCTCAGGCATTTTGGTAGTATCTGATTGGCGTACACAGCCATGGTTCCCACTCGTTCTGGGAATGATAACAGTCTTTTATGGCTGTCCCAAACACAGTAATCTGCTGGTTCACCCTGTGACTGGGGAGAACCATCCACTGCATGAACAAATTAATCTATTGGTTTGTAGATTCTGAAGAGACTGTTCTTGGGGCTCGGACTATCTGATCGTATGGCGGATGTGATCACTGCGGCCTGGAGGGATAGTACCAAGAAACAGTACATCTCTCATATCAAGAAATGGGAGGTGTTCTGTTTAAAATCGAACATATCGTATGACACGGCACGCATATCGGATGTGTTGCAATTCCTCTCAACACTATATTTTTATGAGAGACTGATTTATAGTGCCATAAATAGTGCCAGGGGTGCCTTACCATCGTACTTATTGTTGGGATCGGGACACCAATCTGTTGGGTCTCACCCTTTAATATACAGGTTCATGTAGGGTATTTTTAACTATAATCCCCCAGGCCCAGGTACTAGGAGATTTGGGATGTGTGCATGGTGCTCACGCTGCTTCGCCAGTGGGCTCCAGCTACATCCATGTCTTTGCCCAAACTCACTTTCAAAGTGGTCATGCTCATGGCGCTGGTTTCAGCGCAACGGGTCCAGGCGTTGCATAAACTGCGACTGGACAGGATGGTTTCATCTGTAAATAATAAAACATTTTATGTTTATGATTTAATCAAGCAGAGCAGACCAGGGGTGTCAGGGTTCAAACTAGTTTTCATTGCATACCCCATGGACCTTTGGTTGTGTGTAGTTACACATTTACAACAGTGCATCAAGGTCACCAAGAGCCTCAGAGGCTCCGAATTAACTATGTTCATTAGTTACAAAAAACCTCATAAAAAGGTATCAGTACAGACCATTAAAACAGGTTCTGGCTTGTGCAGGAGTGGATACTGACATTTTAAAATCTCACTCCACCAGGGTTGCATCAATGTCAGCAGCGAGGGTAATGGACGTCCCTCTCGACCACATCCTCGCGGCGGCAGGATGGTCAAATGAACATTGTTAATTCAGAAACGATGGTTCTGAACTTAAGGAAAGGTAACTTTGAGGGTATGAGACGTGAATTGGCCAAGATTGACTGGCAATCAATTCTAAAAGGGTTGACAGTGGATACGCAATGGAAGACATTTAAAGACTGCATGGATGAACTACAAAAATTGTTCATCCCAATTTGGCAAAAGAATAGATCAGGGAAGGTAGTGCATCCGTGGATAACAAGGGAAATCAGGGATAGTATCAAAGCAAAGGATGATGCGTACAAAGTAGCCAGAAAAAGCAGCATACCAGAGGACTGGGAGAAATTCAGAGACCAGCAGAGAAGGACAAAGGGCTTGATTAGGAAAGGAAAAATAGATTATGAAAGAAAACTGGCAGGGAACATAAAAACTGACTGCAAAAGTTTTTATAGATATGTGAAGAGAAATAGATTAGTTAAAACAAATGTAGGTCCCTTGCAGTCAGAAACAGGTGAGTTGATCATGGGGAACAAGGATATGGCGGACCAATTGAATAACTACTTTGGTTCCATCTTCACTAAGGAAGACATAAATAATCTGCCGGAAATAGCAGGGGACCGCAGGTCAAAGGAGTACTTGAGTGAAATCCAGGTTAGTCGGGAAGTGGTGTTGGGTAAATTGAATGGATTAAAGGCCGATAAATCCCCAGGGCCAGATAGGCTGCATCCCAGGGTACTTAAGGAAGTAGCTCCGGAAATAGTGGATGCATTAGTCATAATCTTTCAAAAGTCTTTAGATTCTGGAGTAGTTCCTGAGGATTGGCGGGTAGCAAACGTAACCCCTCTTTTTAAGAAGGGGGGGGGAAGAGAGAAAACGGAGAATTACAGACCAGTTAGTCTAACATCGGTAGTGGGGAAACTGCTAGAGTCAGTTATTAAAGATGGGATAGCAGCACATTTGGAAAGTGGTGAAATCATTGGACAAAGTCAGCATGGATTTACGAAAGGTAAATAATGTCTGACGAATCTTGTGGAATTTTTTGAGGATGTAACTAGTTGCGTGGATGGGGGAGAACCAGTGGATGTGGTGTATCTAGACTTCCAGAAGGCTTTCGACAAGGTCCCACATAAGCGATTAGTATATAAACTTAAAGCATATGGCATTGGGGGTTCAGTATTGATGTGGATAGAGAACTGGCTGGCAAACAGGAAGCAAAGAGTAGGAGTTAACGGGTCGTTTTCACAATGGCAGGCAGTGACTAGTGGGGTACCGCAAGGCTCAGTGCTGGGACCCCAGCTATTTACAATATACATAAATGATCTGGATGAGGGAATTGAAGGCAATATCTCCAAGTTTGCGGATGACACTAAGCTGGGGGGCAGTGTTAGCTGTGAGGAGGATGCTAGGAGAATGCAAGGTGACTTGGATAGTGGGTGAGTGGGCAAATGTTTGGCAGATGCAGTATAATGTGGATAAATGTGAGGTTATCCACTTTGGTGGCAAAAATAGGAAAACCGACTACCATCTAAATGGTGGCCGATTAGGAAAAGGGGAGATGCAGCGCGACCTGGGTGTCGTGGTACACCAGTCATTGAAAGTGGGCATGCAGGTACAGCAGGCAGTGAAGAAAGCCAATGGTATGTTAGCTTTCATAGCAAAAGGATTTGAGTATAGGAGCAGGGAGGTTCTACTTCAGTTGTATAGGGTCTTGGTGAGGCCACACCTGGAGTATTGCGTACAGTTCTGGTCTCCAAATCTGAGGAAGGACATTATTGCCATAGAGGGCGTGCAGCGAAGGTTCACCAGACTGATTCCTGGGATGTCAGGACTGTCTTATGAACAAAGACTGCATAGACTCGGTTTATACTCTCTAGAATTTAGGAGATTCAGAGGGGATCTTATAGAAACTTACAAGATTCTTAAGAGGTTGGACAGGCTACATGCAGGAAGATTGTTCCCCATGTTGGGGAGGTCCAGGACAAGGGGTCACAGCTTAAGGATAAGGGGGAAATCCTTTAGGACCGAGATGAGAAGGAATTTTTTCACACAGAGAGTGGTGGGTCTCTGGAACTCTCTGCCACAGAGGGTAGTTGAGGCCAGTTCATTGGCTATATTTAAGAGGGAGTTAGATGTGGCCCTTGTGGCTAAGGGGATCAGAGGGTATGGAGAGAAGGCAGGTACGGGATACTGAGTTGGATGATCAGCCATGATCATATTGAATGGCGGTGCTGGCTCGAAGGGCCGAATGGCCTACTCCTGCACCTAATTTCTATGTTTCTATGTTTCTATGTAACTTTCCAAAGATTTTATAATAAACCCGTTGCCAGACCAGGGATATTTGCCAATTCTATTTTAGATTCTGTTTCATAATTTTCCCCTGGATGAGAGGGGTCAATATTATTTTCATTTGCTCATTAATGCATCAGCATGTTTAAATCTATTTCATGTCTGAATGCATTATTTATATTTTACTCATCCTTGGTCAACTGATGCAGTATGTGACGCATGGACTCGTATCCACGGCATGAAATCACAGAGCTTTGAAATCTTCACGGAATCACCCATGTGACTCCGAAGTAAAATAGTAAGATTAAACGAGAACTTACCAGTTTTAAGTTTGATCATTATTTTATGAGGAGTTACGATGAGCGATTACGTGCCCTCCGCTCCCAACCCTCTTATCATAAAGATCACCTGATAGCTCTAGTTCTCTCCAATCTTACTATGTTCAGTTCAACTACTGTTATCTGTAATTTCACACCGCTGCTTTGAAAATTGACACGCATGCGAGCTGGCGGGCTTCTTCACGTAATCGCTCATCGTAGACTATTTTGTGTCTATCTTTGATATAAACCAGCACCTGCAGATCCTTTTTATTACATGTTGTCTACAGTTCCTTGTGGCTTCATTTTATCAAGGCCTTGTAAAGGAGGCTAATTTGATAACAACATCCCTAGTCATTTTTGATGGACTGTTTTGGTTTATTTGAAATGTTTAGAATGGTAGTTTGAACTCCACGTTTGGACCCAAAAGACCCTTTGGCAAAAGTAAATACTAAGTACCAAAGTTTACTTTGACTTTGTACTTCTTAGTCTAAAATAATTATGCCCATATTTTAACACAGTTCTAATTAAATGCAATAAAAACAGAAAATGCTGGAAATACACATCCGTTTAGGCAGTAAAATTTAGCAATGGGTATTAATGTTTCAGGTTACTATTCATTCAATGGAACTGTTTAGTTATAGTCAGAATCGAGTGATCTATTGAAAAGTTGAATTACTAGGTAAAATGTCATTATCATGGTCATTTTCATAAAGTACTACTTTCAGGAGCAGCCTATATTTACATATACCAACAAAAGAACACGTAGGTCCACCACCAATATTCCGGTGCCCTTCGTTCCAGACCCTTGTCGGGTTATCCGTTTTGCCGGACCAACGGAGGTCACGTAATAATGATACAATACGCCTCTGACCCACTAATGTTACTCCTTCCATGCCCACTGCCCCCACCGTCCAACACAGGCCTCAGAGAGGACTCGAGTGGTACTGGAGCGATCTGCCTAGGGCACCGGCGGGATGATTTATTAGGCTGAAAAGTCGGCCTCGGACGTCAGCAAAAGATCCGCTGGCTCCGGTCGAGCCACAAATCTAGAGCCATGGCCTCAGGCAGCAAATTCGACCAAGGGATCGGCCGCAGACGTTCTGGATAAAGTGGATGTTGGATCATCCAGGACCAGAGGCTTTTGCCACAGATAAAAGGATATACCTTTGGAAAGGAGATGAGGAGGAATTTCTTTAGCCTGAGAGTGGTGAATCTGTGGAATTCATTGCCACAGACAGCTGTGGAGGCCAAGCCAATGAATATTTTTTGAAGTGGAGAAAGATAGATTATTGATTTGTAATGGTGTCAGGGGCTGTGGGGAGGAGGCATGAGAAAGGGGTTGAGATGGAAGGATAGATCAGCCATGTTTTCAAGAGAGAGTTAGATTTAGCTCTAAGGGCTATGGGAATCAAGGGATATGGGGAAAAAGCTGGAACAGGGTACTGATTTTGGATGATCAGCCATGATCATATTGAATGGTGGTGCTGGCCTAAATGGCCTACTCCTGCACCTATTTTCTATGTTTCAATGATTAAATGGTAGAGTAGACTTGATGGGCCAAATGGTCTAATTCTGCTCCTAGAACATATGAACTTATGAAGTCCTGATGAGATCAGGACTGGCTGCTTCACCTGGGCAGGATTTCAAGTGCCCTCTCGGAATTTTGTCTGAATTTTGTCTAGGTTAAAGGAAGTGCTGGACCATATTTGCTGGAAAATCGATGGTGGATCTGTATTTAGAGCAAAGCAGAATAATGATGCACACTAATCGATATACACCAGAAGTTGCAGACTTTTGGGGCACTGGTGATGAATTCTGCAGGCTTACTGGTGCAGTTATACATCAGATGGTTAAACAACCCATCTACAAACAAAAATATCTTCAGTAATTCAGGCCGTGGTTGCTGCAGTAAAAAATATCAGCCACGATTCTATGCTCAAGCAATTTGTCTGGAGTTAGAGCCAATCTTTAACCACATGAAATGCAGCTGAAGTAGGGGGTGAGGCATGGATATCCGTCAATTGCGACCACATCGATAAAGCACTGCGTTGAAACACAGGCCACGAGGGCGAGCAAAATAAAACAATCAATAAGATGTAACTCTCCAAATCTAGCTGTTCTTTACTGCGTCTTTCGTTAAAATGTTTCATTGGGCAGAGCGGAACGTACAAGTTGTAACACAAATAATTTTTTTTACCGCATAGTATAATTTCATTTAACATCAGACTTTTTCTTTTACCTTGACCATAATTAGCTGGGATCCATTCTAATGTATTTTCTTGAGGTGCGTTATTGCTGTAGTTCTACTGTACGGAGGGCAGAGAATCTCAGCGGGTCAGGCAGCATCTCTGGATAAAAGGAACAGGTGACGTTTTGGGACGAGACCCTTCTTCAGACTGAGTCAGGGAACCGGGAAACGAAAAATATAGATGGTAATATAGAGAGATGTAGAACAAATGAATAGAATGCAAAATGTAACAATGATCAAGGAAAGAGGAGGATGACTGAACTTTGGTGCCTTCCCTGACTGGGGGTAACTTTGATTCTGCTGTGTGGGGATGTTTATGTTAAAGTCTATCGTGTGTTGTGTTCTGTTTTATTCATATGGCTGTATGGTGACCTAACTTTCACTGTACCAATTGGTGCATGTGACAATAAATGTCTCTTGAATCTCGAGTCTTGAAAGTTGGAGCACACAATGGTCCATTGTTGCCTGTGGGCCACGTGATAATGAGTTATGCAGACAGTGAAACTCAACAGGACGACATGAAACTAGTATGAGTAGGGTGGGGGAAGGGACGGAGAGAGAGGAGATGCAAGGTTTACTTCAAGTTCGATAAATCAATATTCGTGCCGCTGGGGTGTAAGCTGCCCAAGCAAAATATGAGGTTCTGTTCCTACAATTTACGTCTCACTTTGACAACGGAGGAGGCCTAGGACAGAAAAGTCAGTGTGGGAATGGGAATGGGAGTTAAAGTATTTGGCAACCGGGAATAATGTTCATAAGTTCATGTGATAGGCGCAGAGTGAGACCAATTGGCCCATCAAATCTACTCTGCCATTCAATCATGGCTGATCTATCTTCCCCTCTTAACCCCATTCTCTTGCCTTCTACCCATAATCTTGGCATCAAATTGCAGAATGATCTACGTTGGAATGGTCAGACTCATCATGTAACAGTGAAAGCAACAGGTGTCCTAAACTTCCTGAGGCACAACTTCCATCATTTTTCAGCTTCTGTCAAGGAGAAGCTGTATTTCCCCCTCGTTAGACCTCATCTAGACTACGCAGTTGCAGCGCGGGACCCATACACAGATAAAAACATTTAATCCATCGAACGTGTCCAAAGACAGGCCGCTCGATTTGTTACTAACACCTACAAGAGAGAAGCGAGTGTCACCAAACTTCTGAATTCTCTGGAGTGGAACCCTCTCCAAGACAGACGTGAAGCTCACCGTTTGACCTGTTTTTACAAAATGTTAAATGGTCAGGTAGACATAGATCACAAGACCTACACCAACCCCAAACCAATTAGGAGCAGACGAGGGCATTCAATCCAATTTGTGGTCCCAGCCTCAAAGACAGATGTGTACAGCAATTTGTTCTTTCCATGCACTATTAAAGCATGGAATAATCTCCACCAAGCCATGGTTGCCCAGCCAGATGCAACTAAATTTAAAGTGGCACTTTCTTCCCAATAACCCTCTCTGGCTAAACCCCTCCCTTCACCACCTCCAGTTTAAATTCCAGTTGGAATATTTTGGAGGACCAAGTAACCAAGAACCAAGAACCATAACCCCTGACACCCGTACTAATCAAGAATCTATCTATCTCTGACTTTAAAATATCCAATGACTTGACCCCCACAGCCTTCTGTGGCAACCAATTCCACAGATTCACCACCCTCTGACTAAAGAAATTCCTCCTCATCTTCTTCCTAAAGGAACATCTTTTTATTCTGAGGCTGTGCCCTCTGGTACTAGTCTCTCCCACTAGTGGAAACATCTTCTCCACGTCTACTCTATCCAAGGCCGCAAGTCTTTCTGAGGGTGTTAGGATGATGAGCAATCACTATTCACGAGAAGCCTTGGCCTTCAGTTCCTCATGTATTGACTAGACGTCACAATGGCACCGATGTCATGCCTAATGCTGATGTGACAATCGCCCGGCCGGGTCACCTTGTGATTGGGCTGTAGATGTTGGGTTGCTGGGGAAATGGCAGAGGTCGGAGCGCCATACATGCCCAGGTGTGTCCAGGTAACCCCTCACCTGATCATGGGCGCCCCCCGATCTCAGGAGTACTAGATCGCATTCCCCTCCATTGGATACACATCCATTCCCCTCCATCTCCAACGCTGAGCAGAGGATCTTCCTGAAATATTACAGATTCATCAAGTTTTCTTTTTTTAAATTAAGACGAGGGGCAGGAATCCGGGCACAATGTCGACGGAAACTCTTCTTTCAAATCCTGCACTTAACGCCCCGTACGTCTTGCCCATGTTCAGGGAGCGGGTCAACAAATTCCGCACAATGGTGGGAAAAATGCAGCAGAACATGAACGACACTGAAAACTATAAAAAGATGGTAGATGCTGGTGAGCATTCTCGTATGTCCACAATGCAATGATGGCCGTTCAATCAGATTGGTGGGATAGCATAGTCTGACAGTTTACCTATCATAATTGAAAACACAATCGAACGGCACGGTGGTGCAGCAGTAGAGTTGCTGCCTTACAACACAGGGTTCCATCCTGCCTACAGATGCTGTCTGTACAGAGTTAACTGTGAGCGCGAGGGTTTTCTCGGAGTGCTCCGGTTTCCTCCCACACTCCAAAGAGGTGTAGGTTTGTAGGTTAATTGGCTTTGGTAAGATTGTAAATTGTTCCTAGTGTGCAGGACAGTGCTATTGCTAGTGATCACTGGTCGGCAGGGGCACAGTGGGCCAAAGAGCCTGTTTCCACGCTTTTAATTGTAAATTGTCCCTAGCGTGTATCACCTTATCACCTTCTCCACCTCAGATTCCAGCATCAGCAGTCTCTCATGTTTAAACTCATCCCCCTTCAGTCTCTGTCTCTACTTCAACCCTCCCCTTGTCCCACCTGCTCCATCTGACCACCACCCCGCTCCTTACCTGCTTCTCCCTATCACCTGCCTAACCCTGCCTCACCACCTCTCTTGCTCTCTTCTACCAGCCCTCTCTCTCAGTCCTAGTATGGTTCAATGGTTCCATGATTCTCTTTAATCATGTACCGAGGTACAGTGAAATTCTTATTTTTGGCATCCAATTCAGTAAATGATTACTATACAAAAACACAACCCCAAATTTAGTAAAAATGTAGAAATAGCCCACTGTGACCACATACAAGAGGCCTGGTCTTGGTGCCTATTTCAAAGTCCTCTGTCTGTGTGCTCAGTCTCCTGGAGTGGAGCCCGATCCAGACGAGGTCCAGGCTGCTGCAGGGCCTCCAGCCATCGCCTCCGTCTGGATCGACTTAAGCTAAAATGTTGATTATGCATATTGCCTGTACAGATGCCGCTGCACCCGCCGTTCCTCCACGATTTTGTTTTTTGTTACAAATGCAGTGGGTTGTTTTCTGTATCACCATTCTTCATTCTTTCCTGCCAGCCTTCATTTTACCATCTTAGAAATGTGTTTTAGTTTAGAGACGCAGCATAGAAAAAAAGCCCTTTGACCCACCTAGTCCACGCCGCCCATCAATCACCCGTTCATCTTAGTTCTATGTTATCCCACTTTTTCGCCCATTCCCTGCAGACTAGGGGCAATTTACAGACCCGTAATTAATGTACAAACCCGCACATCTCTAGGGCGTGGGAGGAAACTGGATCACCGGAATAGGGAGAACGTGCAAACTCCACACAGACAGAACCTGAGGTCAGGATCAAACCTGGGTGTCTTATGCTGTGAGACAGCAATTCTACCTGCACCACTACGCTACCTTTGTTATGCTATTAACTGACCCTTTCTAATTAAAGTTGAGCATAGAAGTTGGGAGGTCAGGTTGCAGTTATATATATTGGTGACGCGGCATTTGCAGTATTGTATTCAGTTCTGGGCACCATGTTATAGGAAAGATATTGGAAAGGATGCAGAGAAGATTTACAAGGATGTTGCCAGGACTCGAGGGCCTGAGCTATAGGGAGAGGTTGAGCAGGCTAGGAGGACTCTGTTCCATGGAATGTAGGAAGATGAAGGGTGATCACATGGAGGTGTATAAAATTATAAGAGGAATAGATCGGGTAGACGAACGAGTAGGGAATCAAGAACCAGAGGACATGGGGTTAAGGTGATGGGGGATAGATTTAATATGAACCTGGGGGGTAACTCTTTCACACAAAGGGTGGTGGGTGTATAGAAAGAGCAGCTGGGGGAGATAGTTGAAGCAAGTACTATCGCAACGTTTAAGAAACATTTAAACAGGTACTTGAATAGGACAGGTTTAGAGGGATATGGGACAAATGCAGGCAGGTGGCACTAGTGTAATGGGGGACATGTTGGTCAGTGTGGGCAAGTTGGGTAGAAGGGTCGGTTTTCCATGCTGTATAACTCTCATACTCTAAAGTTAGTATATTTGAAATCTGATTTTATTCCACAATTCCTGCTTGACTAGCTGAATATTTCTGATATTTTCTGTATTTATTTTGGATTTAGTATCCAAAATATTTTGCTTTGATATTTGCTTTTCAAGTTTATTTATTTTTCCATACATCTTGCTTTTCTTACTTTTTTTTATCCAGACCCTATGACATATGAAGCGTTCTATGATACAGTTCAGGGTCTCTTCATAGATGAACTGAAAACAGAAAGCGTAAAGACTGTTTTTAAGAAGATCAATAACAATCTGGATTCACATGTTGACTGGACTGAAGTAAGTTTTTATGACAATTTATTTTATAAGGACGAATTTGTATACATTATTTTCATGCTATTATTGGTTCATTGCATTAGGATCGTTACCTTTGACCTCAAAACATCAACTTCAGCTGCTTCGATGAGGTTAATTAAATGTAAGACCATAAGATCTTAAGACATTGGAGCTGAATTAGGCCCATCGGGTCTACTCCACCATTCAATAGATGGCTGATCAATTTTCCATCTCAACCCCATTCTTCTGGCTTCTCCCTGTAATCTTTGAAGCCCTTACTAATCAAGAACCTATCAAACTCCGCTTTAAAAATACCCTATGGCTTCCACAGCCATCTAATGCAATGAATTCCACAGGTTCAGCACCCTCTGGCTAAAAGTGTAGGCACTGATATTCAAATTCAGGAAAGCCCGGCACAATACAGATTTCAAAGGGTTTACTGTGACACTCATCATATAGGCATGTTAAAGATGGCGCCATATGACTATGCAGACTCTTCCGAGAGAAGGATTTACAACCTAAACATCTGATTTAAAGTGCTCATAAACGATCTGAGCGACAGACGTACAAATCAAAGTATAGAGGGACAGCACGGTGGTAGTTGCTGCCTCACAGCGCCAGAGACCCGGGTTCAATCCTGACTACAGGTGCTGTCTGCATGGAGTTTGTACCGCATGGGTTTTCTCTGCGTGCCCTGGTTTCTTCCCACATTTCAAAGACGTGCGGGTTTGCAGTTTAATTACCTTCTGTAATGTGTCCCTATTGTGTAGGATTGAACAGGTGCACACAGACAGCACCCGAGGTCAGGATCGAACTTGGCTCTCTGCCGCTGAGAGGGAGCAACTCTACCAGCTGCACCACTGTGCTGCCCAACTTGTTGTTATTATTCCGCGAATATCATGATATATATATTTTTTAATTTGCCCACAGACTGGATTCTATTTTTACTTTTCTCTGAATTCATTACTTTTTCTGGAATGTATTTGCATTCTCAGGTATCTTAGATATTATTAAGTGGGTCTCTCTTTGAAAATTGCTCTTAGATTCACTTGAATCACAGAGTGGATTCAATCGTGCTTTCATTGTCACATATGCTAAATGCTAACGCAGTGAAATAGTTTTCCTTACAACCAGCCCAGTAGAGTATTACCATGTTCCCCAATCCCCAATTAATAAATGTCCAGAAATAGTTCACCGAGGCTGCATTCAAGAGGCACCATGTTTTGGCGCCAACTTTCAAACTCCACACTCTAGTTCTTATGAGCAGTGCCTGTTCCACACCTGCTCTGCAATTTAACACCCATCCCTCCACCATCATTTTTTATGATGTCTTTTTTTTCCTTGCATTTAAAGAGGACTGAATTTAAGTCTGTGGCCCCTGTGGCAAATATCTTCTGAATAAAGATTATAAAATGCGAAGGTTTTATGCTCAATCTATTGCTACAATGCTCAAAGCAACCCCAGGCACAAAGGCAGCCCGATTAATCATGAAGTCCTGGTCATGAACACATTCTGTGTGCTGTCTGCACCTGGTAAATGAATATGGGTAAAACATCTCATTATATTTCCACCCATTTTCCAATGCTCTGCAATTTAGCACCCATCTCTCCACCGTGATTCTATGATTACAGTTTGCAGCCAGTGCAAAGATGTTTAGTTTAGTTTAGTTTATTGTCAGGTTTGAGATGAGGAGGGAGCAAAGATTTAATGGGAACCTGAGGGGCAACTTTTTTACACAAAGGGTGGTAGGTGTATGGAATGAGCTGCCGGACGGAGGAGGTAGTTGAGGCAGGTGCTATCACAACGTTTACAAATATTTAGACAGGTACATGCATAGGATAGGTTCAGAGGGATATGGGCTAAAAGTAGGCAGGTGGGACTAGTTTAGATCGGTCATGTTGGTTGGTGTGCGCAGGTTGGGCCGAAGGGCCTGTTTCCGCACTGTATGATTCTATGACTCTACTTTATGTGTAACAAGTTACAGTGAAAAGCATTTTTGCTGCGTGCTATCCAGTCTGCGGAAAGACTATATATGATTACAATCGAGCTGTCCACAGCTTATCCACAGGATCAAGGGAACATTGCATAATGGAAGATAAATTCCAGTAATCCAATTAAAGATAGTCAAATGGTCTCCAATGAGGTAGATGGTAGCTCAGAACTGTTGTCTAGTTGTTGATAGGGTGGTTCGGTTGCCTGGTTTAGAACAGTAACAGAAGACAGAATCTAACAATGCAGAGAAAGCTTTTTGAGTTTTCTTATGATTGAATGGAATTAGAATTGAGAGGATTTGCCATTTAGGGTGGCACAGTGGCGCAGTTGATAGAGTTCAGAAAGTTGGCTAACGTATCATTAGTGTGAATGGGTCGACATGGACTCACTGGGCCGAAGGGCCTGTTTCCATGCTGTATCTTTCAATTCAATTCAATATTTGTTGACAAGAAGGACACTTTATGGCTATTTAACTCATATCTTAACAATAATGATATTTGTAAAGGAAGGTTTAATTACGATTGTTTTTTGCAGCTTTTTGGCTATTTTCCATCACTTGGGCAGGATATCATGAGAGAAGTACCAATATTTATGCTCTCCAGGCGACAATGTATTGAACAGAGAGAAGGTAATACAAATAGTTTTGCAAAATTATTAGTTATTTAGCAATTAATTATTTAGAGTACAGAATCACTTGGACTTTGCTGTCAACAAACAACTAGGTATCTAAGTACCTTGCTGTTCTAATGGCGGACTATTTCGATGATGATGAGAGATAGACAATAGACAATAGGTGCAGGAGAAGGCAATTCGACCCTTCTAGCCAGCACCGCCATTCACTGTGATCATGGCTGATCATCCACAATCATTACCCCGTCCTTCTCTTCTCCCCATATCCCTTGACTCTGCTATCTTTAAGAGCTCTATCCAACTCTCTCTTGAAAGCATCCAGAGAATTGGCCTGAGGCAGAGAATTCTACAGATTCACAACTCTCTGGATGAAAAAGTTTTTCCTCGTCTTCGTTCTAAATGGCTAACCACTTATTCTTAAACTGTGGCCCCTGGTTCTGGACTCCCCCAATATCGGGAATATGTTTCTTGCAGGTAAGTTCTTGTTTAATCTTACTATTTTACTTCAGAGTCATGTGAGTGACTACGTGAAGATTTTAAAGCTCTGTGATTTTCATGCCGTAGATCATTCCATACGACACACTGCTTCAGTTTACCCAGTAGTGAGTAAATAATATATATTGCTTGTAATTAACCCTACACAGCATGTGCATCTCTGGCACTGTAACAACAGGTTTATCATAAAACTAGGAACGTTTTTTAGACCATCCTGCAGTCTCCAGAATTTGATTGAGCGGCACATCCTGCACCTTTGCCGCGGACATTGATACCGCCCTTGTGGAGTGAGATTTATACACATCAGTGTCTACTCCAGTTAATCCAGTGTCTTCTCCAGTTAATGTCACTTTTATATGTTTCTTGTGGGTAATGAACATTGGTGTCTCACAATCTCGGAGACTCTTAATTCAATATATATTAATTCAGATGCTTAACCACACACAATGTTTAGTTGACAGAGTATGTCTTAAAGATTACATTGGTTCCAGCCTTTCTTGGCTTGCTTTGCTTGCTTAGATCATTGACATAAAATGTTATTTTATCTACAGACAACTGTATACAATCTAACCACAACATTTGTAATGCTTGTACTCATTGTGCTGATATTAATGGTATGAACATAACCACTTTAAATATTAACTTCTGAAAAGACAGTGTCGTAATTGGAGTCCATTGCCGAAGCAATGTGAGAACTATACTGACATCCCAGATTTCTGTATATCTGGGTTTGGTAGGATTTTATTCAAATTCCTCTCATAAATCGGGATATTAACAGATGGGACCCGATAATTGGCGATTCTGAAATAGTCCTAAATAGGAGGACAAAACACTCCGAGCTCCATTCATGGTACTATAACTCAGGTGCAACATAACAAGGAACTCCAATACATCCGATATATTTGCAGTATGATAAAATATATCTGACTGTATACAAAAAGATTTCCCATTACTTATATGACACATATATTGTTTCTTAGTGCTATCTCTCCAAGCTGCAGTTATGCCATCCATTGTCCTACCCGACATTCCATCAGAACCTGCAGATTAACAATTAATACAGTCATGTAATGGATGACTTCTGCTGTTACTGGATGTACCATCAATTACTGCAGCTGGGATTTGTCATGAATGTCTGAATCATCATTCTGAGCACCAATGGGAACAATGGCTGTGTAGTAATGGTCCTTAGATAAGGGACGTATCAAATATTAACTGATAAGAACAGATACTACACTTGATCTTAGCCAAAAGGCCGAGAACCAATACTAATTTGGAACCACCAAACGCCTGCGGTGGAGACTTGCTCTATTTTGGTGACACATTGCCTAATCAGACAAAATGGGGAAAACATAAAAGACTATACTTCCCCAATGTAGCGAGAATGCATCCACTGCTAATGCTCCTGGGTCTGACTCCCACGAGACACATTTAGACCACTGGAGATTTAATCCAGACACAACAGATCAACATTTGGTACTCATACTGTCTGACAATCTTTGTGAAACTTTTTGAATTTTAATATTCATTCTGTATTGTCATTGTACTGTCGTGATCTGTTGTCTTACCACAATATTGTATTCTATCACAGTTGTGGTATTGTCTACTCGTAATTGAACATGTAAGTTCTTTATTGTAGAACAACAGCTATCAATACATAAAACGCCGCCAATAACTCCAAATAATTCATACCATGTATTTGGAGAATTAATCGTCTTGGACAGTCCATTGACCACCACAACTGGTGTTGCTGTCCTAAGCTCCCCATCCAAGAGCACTCTCATCAGTCTGTAATAACACTAAAGACTTCTGAACAAGCACATTTTTACTTCTAATAACTTGTGCAACATTGAGAATCCATCATTGAATTCACCTCAACCTTTTTAGTTGGTAACTGCATGGACCTAATCAATAACCTCCACGCTTTTTACTCTTATACTCTGATCTTTGCAGACTTTGATCATGCAGAGGTCCCAATTTGACAGCATGAATGCTGCTAACACTTTACCAGTAACCATAGCTACTTCTTGGATGGTGGGATAATGTTTTTTACCAAGACAAATACAGGCATATGTAACATCCCCAACCTTAATTTGTTGATAAAGTTACTCACATATCAACTGTATTAAAGACAAACCCCAAATAATCAATTGTTTGGGATGCCTGTAACTTACATGTTGTTTGGATGTATAGAACCTTAGCCTTTCAATAGGCTTATGGTTGCTGAACTTAGTTCTTCAGCTGTCTCCCATTTACAATTAACATATCCTCTAAATAAAGGGCCTGTCCTACAAGCATGCAACTCCATGCGATGAGCGCAACCTAACGTGGCCGCTTGAGCCATCCGGCGTCGCAGGGCCGGTCCCACTTCGATCGCCGGAGCCGTGCGGAATTGTACGGAGTTCGTCCCGACATCGCGCGGGGCTCCGAAAAACTGACTATGTTCAAAAATTCCGCGTGGCAACGACTTGTCGGCTCGCAGTCGCCTTGACGCATTATACACCGCCTCGACATCATGCCTCCGTGAACCTATCTGTAGGTGCCTCCGTGACCCTCTATGTGTGTGGCTCCGTGGCCTTCTGTGTGTGTGCCTCTGTGCCCCTCTCTGTGAGCCCCTCTCTGTCCTGGCGAACTTACCTTAAGACTTCGCTCCAAGTTCGCCTCACTTTGCGCCGCGTTGCGCCACTCACCCGACCTCCACGCGGCATTCGCTGCCAGTTTGGTCACGCTTGCCGCATGCGGGCGCATGCTGGTGGGAACGGCCCTGTACAGGGGATCACCCGACCTCTGTGCGGCCCCCGCTTCTAGTTTGATCGCGCTCATCGCATGGAGTCGGATGCTGGTAGGACAGGCCCTTTAGTCATTACAATGTGATTCTGATCCCTCATTAACACCAGTGCTGGTTTCAATAATTGTGTGAGCAATCTGAGGGCTGAATTTAACCCATTAGGTAATTCCTTCAGCTGACCCATCCAATTAATTGAAGTACCACAATAATAAGGCATCTTTTTTAAGTCTAAAAAATAGCCACATAGCAGCCTTATGATAACAACTTTATTATAGTGCTGAAGTGTACTTTTTTTAAATGGTTATACTGAACTATAAATTTAAGTTTGTGAGTCCTAGAATGACTCTACAACCTCCCTACTTGTGTCTGGGATATATTATCTCTACCTGACGAGTTCCTGGTACATTCAAACACCAAGCCGATCAGATTTAATGCAGAATTACAAAACAATTGTGATCTTAACCAACCAGAGGTTGTTTCCCCAGAAATTCCATGTGTAATGTAATAACGTTTCTGTACTTCCGTAAATGAACCAGAAGATCTCCTTCTTCTTAATATAGGGGGTTCGTATTCATCAATCATAAAGCTGGTTATAGCTTGCCCATATAATCCTGCATTTTTTGGGTATAATGTTAGCCAAATGGCAATTTGCATCATACAATTGGGTTCGAATATGCATTGCAGAGTAACGCAAGCATGTCTTAAAAGTATTGGACATTATCGACCCATGTATGTCTTCCCCAAATGCAGTGATGCCAACTGAATATCAGCTAGAGGACATACTGGAACACATTTCCTGTCCTCGCATCATTGACTCATGGGTGCCTAATTACTGAGTTACTGTTGGCACCCTGAGCGAGGCACAATAGACGGGTGTTTTATATATTTTTATATATTATTTACTGTTTCAGTCATAACAGTATCTTGGAGTAGGTGAGAAACCACATAATGTTGGCCGCCAGGATCATCCATAGCCTCACCAGTCCATACCGATATAGCAAAACTTGGTGCTACATCGGGAACACCCGGAATATTTCTATTGTGCTCTGGTGTATACACATAAGTAGGGACACCAGCTTCAGGGTCAGTTTCATCCTGCCCTGGTACTCCCAAGTCTTGCTCTAGGGAGACTTCATCCAGACCTATGCAAGGCACTGGTGAACGAGATTCTCATTCTTCATAGGCACCATACTCATTGTATGGAAACTCCTTCGGAGCCTGCCTTAGAATCTCGTGGGTCTTAAAACCCTTAATTGTTTAGAGTTTTGAGCATTTTATCTTGCTCTAAGGACTTCATCCAGACCTATGCAAGGCACTTGTGAATGAGATTCTCATTCTTTATAGGCACCATACTTAGTGTATGGAAACTCCCACAGAGCCTGCCTTAGAATCTCATGGGTCTTTAGAACCCTTGACTGATTAGAGTTTTGAGCATTTGATCTTGCTCTAGGGACCTCATCCAGACCTAACCAAGGTACTGGAGAATCAGAATCCCATTTTCATAGGCACCATACTCAGAGTATGGAAACTCCTTTGGAGCTTGCCTTACAGGAAGACATACATGGGTCTTAGAACCCTTGACTAAGTCAAGTGTGGAGCATTTTCTCAATTTTCAGCCTTCCCCACATTCTTGTCCTCCCTTGGAGGAGTTACTTTCTTTACTGTTTTGTATTTGTGCATAAATCATATATGTTTAAAATTATAATTCTGACAGGCACATTCTGCTTGCAGAATATTTGTATTAACCTCAGTATCACACAGGGTTATATACATTTCCATAAAGGAAAACTGCATCTGGTATACATAGATACAGAGCAGACTTTATTTTACAATTGTGGGTATTTGGAGCCAGCATTTAGCGCAGCCATTATCTCCAAACCCGATCTAAATAGCGGTAAATAGCGGGAACCGGCTTTTAAATCAGCCTTATCTCCCATTCCGATCTAAATTGGAAACTGCGGTTTCAGCGCGTTCCATTCAATTACCGCAGTTTAAAAATACATATACTCTAGCTGGCTCCGTATTTTCAAGCCAGATTTACAGAGTTTTTTGTTAATTTTGCAAAATACATAAACACTCTAGCTGGCTCTGCAGACTTACAGAGTTTAAAAAACACTCGAAAGAAGTTCAACACTGACTTACCTGCGGGTTAAACTTACCGCTGGTGGGAGCAGCGCTCTCCACCCTGTCGGTGCCACATGCGTCGACGTAATGCCGAACATGCGCCTGGCGGGGCTTCTTCACGTAGTCACTCACGTGACTCCGAAGTAAAATGGGATCTGGGGGTCCATGGTCATCAGTCAATGAAAGTACGCATGCAGGTACAGCAGGCAGTGAAGAAAGTGAATGGCATGTTGGCCTTTATAACAAGATAAGTTGAGTATAGGAACAAAGAGGTCCTACTGCAGTTGTATAAGACCGCAGTGACACCATATCTGGAGTATTGTGTGCAGTTTTGGTCCCCTAATTTGAGGAAGGACATTCATGCTATTGAGGGAGTGCTGCGTAAGTTTACAAGGTTAATTCCTGGGATGGCGGGACTGTCATATGCTGAGAAAATGGAGTGGCTGAGCTTGTACACTCTGGTGATTAGAAGGAAGAGAGGGGATCTTATTGAAACATATAAGATTGTTAAGGGTTTGAACACACTGGAGGCAGAAAACATGTTCCCGATGTTGGGCGAGTCTTGAACCAGGGGCCACAGTTTAAGAATAAGGGGTAAGCAATTTAGAACAGAGACGAGGAAACACTTCTTTTCACAGAGTTGTGAGTGTGGATTTCTCTGCTCAGAGGGCGGTGGAGGCCAGTTCTCTGGATACTTTCAAGAGAGAGCTAGATAGAGCTCTTAAAGATAGCGGGGTCAGGAGATATGGGGAGAAGGTAGGAACGTGGTACTGATTGGGGATGATCAGCCATGATCACATTGAATGGCGGTGCTGGCTCAAAGGGCCGAATGGCCTACTCCTGCACCTATTGTCTATTGTCTATTGTCTATTAATCCCTTCACCTAAATCATTAATGTACAGTATATTGTAAATAGCTGCCGTCCCAGCACCGAGCCCTGCGGTACCCCACTAGTCACTGCCTTCCAATCTGAAAGGGACCCATTAATCCCCAGTCTTTGTTTCCTGTCTGCCAACCAATTTTCTATCCATATTAGTATCCTAACCCTAATACCATGTGAAATAGGTGTAGTGTTACAATGTTTAATATAATGTCAAAAAATCAAATTGGAGTCATACAGAGTGGAAGCAGGCCCTTCAGCCCAACTTGCCCGCTCTGACTAACATGTCCCATCTACACTAATCTCACCTACCCGTGTGAATCTATCTTATCCATGTACCTGTCTTAAATATTTTTTAAATGTTGTGGTAATAGCTGCCTCAACTACCTCCTCCAACAATTAGTTCCATACAGTTACCACCCTTGGGGTAAAAAAAAGTTACCCCTCAGGTTCCTATCTTATCCCCCCTCACCTTAAATCTATGTCCTCTGGTTCTTGATTCCCCAACTCTGGGAAAAATACTCTGGTGCATTTACCAGGTCTATTCCTCTCGTGATCTTGCACCTCTATAAGATCACCCCTCATCCTCATGCGCTCCAATGAAGAGAGCCCCAGCCTGCTCAACCACTACCTATCGCTCTGGCCGTCGAGTCCTGGCAACATTCTCGTAAATCTTTACTGCAAGTGTTTTCCAAGGTTTTCAAGCCTGTGGTTCGCACACGTCCCTGAAGCATCTGACACACGTACCGGTGACAACAGTCCTTGTGCAATGCCTACTTGAAAGCTACGCTGCAAAATTGATTTGTGATTAGGTAATTATCCCCACTTAAAGCAGATGTTAAAACGGGCAGCTGTGCAATTTGGAGGGATCATCAATAATTTGCATCTTTTTTGTGGCTTTGCTGCAGGAGAGTGCTTTGCGTTCACAGGAGGCAAAGAATCCTTTAATCCTGGTTGAAGCATCTGTGTGAATGCTAATCCCAGTGTTTCCTGGGACAGTTCCCGGGGAGCAGTGCATCACGAGTGTTCCTGGCAAGTGGGGCCAAGCCCTCCAGTGGGCCATGTGGACCCGGGTCACACAACCGGTCATTTTTTTATACCAAGGGTGGTGGGTGTATGGAACGAGTTGCCAGAGTAGGAATTTGAGGCAGGTACTATCGCAAAGTTTAAGAAACATTTAGACAGGTACATGGATGGGATATTTTAGAGAGATATGGGCCAAATGGCGGGCAGTGGGACTAGTGTAGATGGAACATGTTGGTCAATGTGGGCAAGTTGGGCTGAAGGGCATATTTCTTACTATTCCTTCATCGTTACTGAGTTAAAACCTGGAACTCCCTCCCAAACAGCATTGCAATTAAAACCACACCTTAAGGACTGCAGCAGTTCAAGAAAGCGGTTCACCACCTCCTATAGATTTTTACGTTTTAGAGATACAGCGTATAAACAGGCCCTTCTGCCCACCTGGTCCATGCGGGCCAGCAATCACCTTGCACTGGTTCAATCGTACACACTAGGGGCAATTTATAGAAACCAATTGACCTACAAACGCACACATCTTTGGAATGTGCAGTAGGCCTGGAGAAAACCTTCACGGTCACAGGGAGAATGTTCAAACTTCGTGGAGACAGCATCCGTAATCAGGATCGGACCTGGGTCTCTGGCACGGCACTGAAAGGCAGCAACTCCAACAGCTGTGCCACTGTGCAGACCCCTAGGGAAATTAGGAATGGGCAATTAAACAACTTGTTCAGCCTGTAAAGCCATTATCCCGAATGAATAATAAAAACAATTGCTGCTTTAGTACCAGTTACAGAAACGGAGCAGGAGAGGGGCCAAGTTCTGACTTGAAAAGGAAGAGGAGGAATATGAAAAAATAATGTGAATATGAAAGTATAACTTTTAGTTTAGTTTAGTTTCATTATTTGATATCTGGCCCAAAATGATGGTGTTATCTTCGAATTTGAACATTGAATTAGATTTGTGTATGACTGCACATTACAAGGAGTAAAGAAAGGTGCGGAGAACGCATCCTTGTGGAGGACCAGTGTTGAGGATCTATAGTTGGTCATTGACTTGGTAGCAATCAATTGAAGCTGCTCACAATCCCAATCTGATAGGGGGTTTATTGCAAAAAGAGATAGGTGGTCTCATATGAGATCAATACTGATTTCACTTCGGAGTCACGTGAGTGACTACGTGAAGACCCTGCCAGCACACATGCGCGTCATATCGTCTACCGCATTGTGCATTGACAGGCTGTGGAAGCGCTGCTCCACCAGCGGTAAGTTTCAAACCTGAAGGTACGTTTTTCAACAATTCCAGGTCTGTTTTTTCTCATTGCAGGAAGCTCTATCAGACTTCCTGCTGGAGATATCGCAGATTCTCCCTACACCGCGGGGAAATCCCGGCTGCGAGAATCGCGGGGATGCCCGGCAGTGGTAAACCGCGGAGACTGGAATCCGCGGGGAACCCGGGACAAGAGGAGTCAAGCCGCGGGGTGAATCCAGCTCAGGGAAACCCGGCCGTGGGGACTGCGGGAAGATTCTGGCCGTGGGGTGAACCCGGCTCGGGGAAACCCGGCAGTGGGGACTGCGGGGAAGGCAACCGCGGGATGAACCCGGCTCGGGGAAACCCGGCTGTGGGGACCGCGGGGAAGGCAAACCGCGGGGTGAACCCGGCTCGGGGAAACCCGGTCGCAGGGACCACGTGAAAGCACAAGCTGCCGGATGAACCCGGCTTGGGTAACCCGGCCGCGGGGATCGTGTGGAAGACACGGCTGCGGACCGCAGAAGTCCGGATAGCTGGCGGCATTTTTCAGACTCCAGTGGCCCAGAGAGATTCAACGGAGTCTGAAAGGCCTGTGCAGGCCAGGAGGGTCCCCTCCAACATGGGAACATCCTCGGACATTTTACCCATGTGGAGCATGGATAGCGTCAGTAGAGCGCTCATCTCACTAATGCTCCATCCTGATATGGTCCATGGAATGGCATATCAGGAGAAATATACCGCCGATGGATAAGCCCAGAGACCGGCAGGGTTCGGGCTGGAAATTTACCGCCGGCGGATAGGTCCAAGGACTCAGCAGGGTCCGGACTTGTAGATTCACCACCAGCGGATAAGGCCGGAGGCTCGGCAGGGTCCGGGCTGGGAATATACTGCCAACGGAGGAATATACCGCCGTCAGGTAAGACTGGAGACTCAGGAGGGTCCGGACTTGAGATTCACTGCCTGCGGATAACAACAGCGGCCGTTTATCTCGCATGGAGCGGAAGACTCGGAAGTATGTCAAGGTACCACGGCAACAACACACCCCACACCTCTATCGACAGCAAGGGTTTCACTGAAGCTGGTGGCAGCTTCAAAACTGGGCGCAGGCCTTTCAGGCCGAGGCCCAAACCGGTCCTCAGGGAATTGGGTCCACGCACCCCTGCAATCCTACTCTCCAAATCTGGGACGGAATTAGAACCCGCACCAGGGGCCTTTGGGCTTACCAAAAGACCACCAATAACCATGAAGTTGGGTGGGTCTGGTTCTTTCCAGAATATGAGGTATGTGGACCATTTACAAGTTGGTAAATTTACACTTGTTTAAGCAAGACAGAGTTGCCTTTCAAGACAGGCCGCAGTTGCGGGCCATTCATTGTCACAATGAAAGATACCGGTTCAACTCGCATGTGCAGTATAGACATTTCTGAATAGAAAACTTCATTACTGTCTAACATCAGAGGAACAGTTTCCACTCACAGGGCTCACCGAAGATATTTGAAATTTAGCTGGATGGGACAATAATACAATCAAATGCATTGCAAAATGGACTAACTTCTGTTCAGCTTCTGTCAAGGAGCTGTATTTCACCCTCGTTAGACCTCATCTGGACTACGCAGTTGCAGCTTGGGACCCATACACAGATAAAAACATTTCATCCATCGAACATGTCCAAAGACAGGCTGCTCGATTTGTTACTAACATCTACGAGAGAGAAGCAAGTGTCACCAAACTTCTGAATTCTCGGGTGGAACCCTCTCCAAGACAGACGTGAAGCTCACCTTTTGACCTGTTTTTACAAAATATTAAATGGTCAGCTAGACATAGATCACAAGACCTACACCAACCCCAAACCAATTAGGAGCAGATGAGGGCATTCGATCCAATTTGTGGTCCCAGCCTCAAAGACAGATGTGTACAGCAATTTGTTATTTCCACGCACTATTAAAGCATGGAATAATCCCCACCAAGCCACGGTTGCCCAGCCAGATGCAACTAAATTTAAAGTGGCACTTTCTTCCCAATAACCTTCTCTGGCTAAAGCCCTCCCTTCACCACCTCCAGTTTAAATTCCAGTTGGAATATTTTGGAGGACCAAGTAACCAAGAACCAAGAACCAAGAACTTCAGCCCCAGGCTATTTACCAAATTACTAAAACCAGTGCTTCGGCTGCTCAGAGCTAAAAGCTATTGTTGTGGCCTATCTGGATGATGTTCTAAAACACTGTATTTTGCCAAATCAGCGGTATCAGCCACAAACTATACTGCAGAAATTGGGTCTCGTCCATCCAGTTAAATTTAAGTTGATACCAACTGAAATTATTGAGTTTTAGGATTACCTTTAACTCTATTAAATTGTCTGGGATTGCCAATATATTGGCCTTCAGCTGTGCTATTTGCGCCTTTGCATCATCAAAGCTATACAGCGTGCAAAGGAACAATCTCACAAGTACCATGTAGGTCATTACTACCAGACCTATGCTATTCCCAGCTGAAACTATCAAAGTCACCATGGTGGATAAACAGTATTTAGCATTGCTCCACTAACCTTCATCAGTAACTCGTCAGTTAATTACTAACTGATGCTATTGCTCAAAGATGGATAATTACTAATACCATCTTTAGTTACGGAGGCGGATGGGTTTGCATGAGTTACCAATTGTTCAGTTATATGGTATCAACTACCTATACACACTAGGTGCATTCTGTGGATTAAAGGTTTGTACGAATATGCATAAACTGCATGCTCAAGTCTAACTTGATACACTCTGGTGCTGTTAGATGTTAATCACATGGGTGCAATCAAGTCAAAGTATCCAGTAATAGTTTACCTAACTTTATTTGGCATTGGTGTATCATCATGTAAACACAATGACAACACAGAATAGATGTTGGACCGCAAGTATTTAAAGACATTGTGGGCTCGATGGAACACCTAAAGATCGAAATGTTGCATCCAGGCTCAATCACCAGTTGCAAAATACGTGGCATATCAGTGGCGATGGATGCATTCTCGCTACACTGGGGAAGAATGCTCTTTTGTCTCCCTCCATTTTACCATATCAGACAGGTCTTGCAAATTCAGCAATTTCCCGCTTCAGGCATTTTCGTAGTGCCTGACTGGCCTATACAGCCATGATTCCCGCTGATGTTGGGAATGATGATAGAACCTTATATGGTTATTTCCAGGCACAAAATTGCTGGTTAGCCGTGACTCGGGAAACCATCCTCTGCATACATAAATCAATTCATTGAATTGCAGACTGGGAAGACCGTTCCTGCGGCTCGGATTGTTAAGCCAAACTATGGACGTGCTCACTGCAATTGCAGGAATTGCACCAAATAAGCAGTACTTCCCTCATGGGAGATGGGAAGTATTTTGTTATTACATATAAATTGACACGGATGACTAACGTCTTGAAGTTCAGTTTCTATATGGGGTTTGCCAATCATTCATAGAGTGCCATTTACTGTGCCGAATGTGCCTTCTCAGCATATTGGATTCTTCAGGAAACCTGCCCAAACAGGTAAGACCCGGATGAAGAATTAAAGTTGTCCGGCTTATCAAGGTACCACGGCAACAACACACCCCACGCCTCTATCGACAGCAAGCGTTTCACTGAAGCTGTTGGCAGCTTCAAAACTGGGCGCAGAATCCACTCTGTCAGGTCTCACCTTCTGATATCTAGATATGAAGGGTATCTTCAACTCGAAACCCCCCAGGCCAGGTATGCAGAGATATGGGATGTTAACATTGGAACATTCCAGTCCTTGGCTCAATAACCAAGTGGTTATGCTCGTTTAATCTTACTATTTCTTTTCACTGAGCTGAGCAATGGCAATGGCAGTGAATGGAACGTTTTCAATTTCAGACATACATCCGTGAATGTTTCTTCCTTTCTTGGGATCCATGTTAGGAGTAAGCAGGTGAAATTCCTTTACTCATAAAGTTATAAATGTTTGGAAATTCAAAACTCCAGATGACTGTGGATGTAGAGTCCTTTTGCATATTTAAAGCTGGCATCAATAAACATTTGGATGCAAAAGGAATTTTGGGTTTGAATTTGGATGAAAGATTATAATCTGCGTAGCGGTAGGGTTGCTGCCTTACATCACCAGAGACAGAGTCTCGACCCTGACTATGGGTGCTGTCTGTAGGGAGTTTGCATGCTCTCCCTGTGAACGTGTCGGTTTCCTCCAGGTGCTCCGATTTCCCCTCACATCCCAAAGATGTGCAGGTTTTAGGTTCATTGGCTTCAGTAAATTGTCCCTAGTGTGTAGGACAGAACTGGTGTATGGGATGATCGCTAGTCGGCACGGACTCAGTGGGCCAAAGGGCCTATTTCCACACTCTATCACTAAATTAAACTAAACTGAACCAAACTATAATCATTCACAATATTAAATAAACCAAGCTCAATAGGTTGCATGGTTTATATAATCTCATAAATGTAATAGTTTGTGGACTGTAGAGGCTGAACAGTGAGCTGCTCGCTCAGCACTCTGTTTTCCTGCAACATCCCCTTGGAATTAACAATGGAAAGACAAAATGCCAGAGTACCTTCATGCAAAAAAAAATCCTCTATAACCTACTCCTTTAATGGCTGAGCAAGGCTGAAGTTGGATTGAGAATTCATTCCTGGACTCCCATGATACCAAAGAGGCCAGGAGCTTACATTTTTGATGGATGCAAGCTGAGATTTGCTGCCATAGTTTATCGTTGCACATTGAAAACACTTGCATCCCGACCTCTTACCGTTTTCCTGGGCTTGGTAATTTCGATAGCATTGCAGCGACAGATAATAATCTATGTTGCATTACAATATCTTGCATTCCTTGTAGAGTCAGAGAGACATACAGCACAGAAACAGGCCCCTTGGCCCAACTTGCCCATGCAGGTCAACATGCCCCATCAACATTAGTCCCACCTGCTTGCATTTGCCCCATATCCCTCTGAACCTTTCCTATCCATGTACTTGTCTAAAAGTTTTTTTAAACGTTGTGATAGGACCTGCCTCAACTACCCCCTCCAGCAGCTCATTCTATACACCCACCACCCTTTGTGTAAAAAAAGTAACCCCACAGGTTCCTGTTAAATCTTTCCCCCCTCACTGTAGACCTCATTAAATTAGAGTTGTATTACAGTTGGTTTTGATATTGTCAATTAGACGTTGTTATAGGATTGCTGACAAATAAATGGTGCAATGGTACATATGACAATCGCAGGTAAAATGGTAAAATTGTGGATTTTTGTGAATAATGTCTTTACTGGAACCATTGAATTTTGTCTTAACAGAAGAAAGAAGACGTCATGATCATCTTCAGTGCATAATTAGTGTGCCACAGGTTGATCAAGTGATAGCAGCCACTCAAAAAGGAGCAGTTTTAGTTTATAACAGTCGAGTAAGTTTGAGAGCTACATTCCTCTCAGTCATAATCATAGAGTCATAGAGTCATACAGTGTGGAAACAGGTCCTTCAGTCCAACTTGCCTCCGCCAACCCACGAGCCCTATCTACACTAGTCCCACTTGCCCGCGTTTATCTCATATCCCTCAAAACCTGTCCTATCCATGTATCTGTCTAATTGCTTCTTAAACGTTGTGATAGTCCCTGCCTCAACTACCTCCTCCAGCAGCTTGTCCCATACATCCACCACCCTCTGTGGTAAAAAGTTACCCAGCAGATTTCTAGAAATTCTTTCTCCCTTCACCTTAAACTATGCCTTCTGGCTTTCTACTTCCCTACTGTGGGCAAGAGACTGTGCATCTACCCGATCTATTCCTCTCATGATTTTGTACACTGCTATAATATCACCCCTCACTCTCCTGCACTCCAGGGAATAAAGTCCCAGCCTCCGCAACATCGCCCTAGAACTCAGGCCCTCGAGTCCTGGAAACATATTCATAAATCTTCTCTTCACCTTTTCCAATTTGGCAGCATCATTCCTATAACATTGTGCCCAGGATTGAACAGAATACTCTAAATGCGGCCTCACCAATGTCTTATATATCTGCAATATGACCTTCCAGCTCTATACGCTCATAGTTTAAAAAAATAATTGAGTATGTGAGGTGGTCCTCCATTTCAATATTACAGTAAATGTACCAAAGATAGACACAAATTGTTTGAGTAACTCTGTGGGTCAGGCAGCATCTCTGGAGATACGAATAGGGATGATTCAGGTCTGAACCCTTCTGCAGACTGTAGTCACTGAGTTACTCCAGAATTTTGTATCTATCTTTGGTATAAACCAGCATCTAAGTGTAGGAGTTCCTTCCTACATTTCAAATAAATGTTCAAAGGACATTGAACAGAGACCTTTAACTTTATGTATGATATATATTTTTGGAACTTTACAGTTATAGGTAAGGCCAACATTTATTGTTCATCCATAAAATTAGAGATGGACAACAAATGCTGGTCTCAGTAATCGGAGTTGCAAAGGGGCTTGGGAGTGACGGTGCAGGATTCCTGAAAGGTTAATTTGCAAGTTGAATTGGTAGTAAGGCAGGAAGGTGCAATGTTAGCATTCATTTCGAATTGATAGCTTTATTTTCTTTTTGCAATAGAATGTGAAAAATTCTGATGTTCAATTAATTATTTACCATAACTGATGGGTTAAAATAAAGTTGACATCTATTTGCATTTGTTTATTATGCAGCGTGTCACTGACAATATGTACCTGCAAAAGGCACTGGAATGATGATGATGTGTTGCAAAACTTAATGGGTTATGTGGAATGTTTACTGATCAGATGTTTTTTGCACTCTGAGAGACCTGCATATGCAGTTGTTGGTGTGACACCCCACACAGACACATTGGGCTATTTAATGACTTCTTTCCCATTAACATACTAATCAAAATGTTATTGGATCACAGATTTTATAACTTAATGATGCACCATCTGTTAAAGTTAATTTTAATTTCCTAGTCTGTGTTAACAAATTTTCATTTTGGCAAAAATACATTAACCATTAATCACTTTTAGGTGACTCTAACTGTCACAGCTAATTACTTTATCGAATGAAATTGTAATATCATCACAACTAAATGAGAAGTTTCCATAGTTGTATGGAATATTATATTAACATGCAGTTTACAAATTTGACAAAATTCACAACTGCTGAATATACCTGTAAAAGTTCATAGCTGAATTTGAACTGAATTTCCACAACACACTAGGGACAATTTACATATTTTACGGCACCCAAACCTGTACGTCTTTGGAGTGGGAGGAAATTGGAGCACCCGGGGAAAACCCACGCGGTCACAAACTCCGTCCAGACAGCACCAATAGTCAAACTCGGGTCACTGGCGCTGTAAGGCAGCAACTCTGCTCCTGCACCACCGTGCCACCCCTAAAATTGGAACCTCACCCAGCTTAATTTCTTTCTAGTTTGATCTGAGGTGGGACTTGATAATGCACTTGATAATGATCAATCGGTGCAGCCCCTCTATGCAATCAGGAGCTCATCACAATATATGAATTACAAAATAAGTTTTACATTCACAGGGTCATGAATAAAATATAGGAAGAATGGATAATGTAGACACGCTGTGAATAATGCCAAATTAGCTGAGAATGCAGTCCACTTATGTTGCCAAAGATGGCCTGACACATTCTGACAGCAGCAATTTAACCACTGTGCTCTAGATAGTTGCCCAGTGAAAAGCGAAACCCCAGACCACATGAATTGTACTGTCTTAAATAATTAATCCCGCATCCTGGCTTCCACAACATTTCCTGCCTCTCTTATTCCTCCCCTTCCTCCCATTTGGCAGTACATCTCCATTATGCTCAACACAAAAATATAGATTTTACTTCGCAGTCATGTGAGTGACTACGTGAAGAACCCAGTCCAGCCGCGTGTACGTCATTATGTCAGACGCATTGGTGCAGGTCGGCCGGTTGGAGCTGCAGAGCTCCTCCAAGCGGTAAGTTTAAAACCCAAGGTAAGTTTTTAAAAATGTTTCCTGTGGTCGCTTTCTGCGTTGGCGGTAGCATCTACACCGTTGACAAGATGCAGAAAGTTAAAAAGGTGACGGCAAGGCGATCCGGGGGAAGAAGTTTGGAGGACCGCGAGAATGCGGGTAGCGGATGCCCGCCTAGTTCACCAAGTCCGTCGCCAGTAAGGGAGCGAGCAACACCAGATCCGCTGCCTGTGAGCAGCGTTGCCATGCCGGTAGGGCGCAAGGCTACTACAGAATCTAATAGGCCCATTGACCCAGAGTCGGGCCTGGAGGTTTTACCTCCGCAAGGAGAGACCGTTTGCTCACCACTCTCCCAGATCGAGGTCCTATTGCAAAGGGTGCTCGAGAGGGACGCACTCCGGGAGGAGGAGTGGTGTCCACACCAGGCTGTTGGAGAGCCTGTGCCAGCAGCGCCTGAAATAGGGCTGCATGATAACCCATCCTTAGAGGAGGAGGGTATACCGGCTCAAGAATATACTGATGCCGAGTCAGTGGCTGGGCAGAGCCACAAGGTTGTAGAGCAACAAGAGCTAATACCAAATATTGCTGGAAAATTTGCAATCCCCAGAGAAGTAGGGGAACCATTAGGGGAAGAGTTGTCAGCTGCTATTCAGTATATGCTCTCCCATCAACTTCAAGAGCTGGCAATGGATGAGGCTGCCAAGAAATATGAAGCCCCAGTTAACTGGGGGTTATTAAAAGTTCCTATGGTTAACCATCTTATATGGACACAATTGGGGGTCACATCAAGGGCGCAGGAGTTAAAATTCCAGAAAGTGCTCAAGTTGCTCTCAGCAGGACTCACTGCGTTCGGAACAACAGTGGACAAGGGGCACATGACAGAAGCCCATCAGGATGTGCTGGGGCTCCTGTGCAGTGCATTTTTCGAAATGAATAATTTACGAAGGACTGCCATACGCCCAGACATCAATCCAAAACTTGCAGCATTATGCAAACCAAGCAGCGCACAACCGCCTAACCTTTTGTTTGGGGAGGACCTCGCAAAGGAACTGCACGAGGACGCAAAAAACATAGGTCTCATCAAAACAAGTGGCAAAACAGGCAAGAGGGTTTTCCCCTATCTGCAGGGTACCATAACGAACATTGGTGAAGGGACGAGCCATTCAGTCTCACATACATGCAGCTGGCAGCCTGCCACAGGCACAAGGGGAAGGACGAATTTCCCTACAAGGGGCCGGGGGCAACAAGCGCAGTCTGGACATGTGCAGGTGAGAGATTTTGCTCCTAAGGAATACTAATTAAGTGAAAAAAATGTTCAAATTGGGGGCAGATTACACTTGTTTCTCAAACAATGGCAGGAGATAACATCAGATTCATTTATACTGGGCAGTATAGAGGGGGTTCAAATTGAATTCTACTCTACTGTGTGTCCACCCATTCAGCATGTTCCACGTCGAACACATATTTTCACAAGAGGAGAATATGCAGATACAGGCAGTACTTAACATATTACACAAAAAAGGGGTAATTGAGAAGTCAGTTCGTCAATTCCGTCAGTTTGTGTCAAATATTTTTTCTAGGTCTAAATAGACTGGGGGGTGTAGAATCATTCTGGACCTGACGAGCTTGAACCCCTTTGCACACTATAGGCATTTCAAAATGGAAACCTTTTCTACTGCTAAAACAGCTGGTTTCCAAAGGGCGTTATATGGCCAGCATAGATCTGAAAGATGCATATTACTCAGTGTCTGTTCATTGCGATGATAGGAGGTATTTTAAGTTTACCTGGGTGAGTCAGTTATGGCAATTCAAAGCATTACCTAATGGATTAACCTCAGCTCCTAGATTATTTACCAAATTGTTAAAACCTGTTGCAGACACAAGGTCACGCCAATTCAATGATAACATTGAATGGATGTTAAATCAGGACATATTTAATCAGGTGGTTGTTCGATATGGAATGCCAGATATTGATTTGTTTGCATCTAGACTAAACCATCAGTTGCCCAAATATGTTTCATGGGAACCAGACCCTGGCGCAGCAGCGGTTGATGCATTCTAGCTGCATTGGGGTGGAATGTTTTTATATGCATTTCCCCCATTCTGTCTCATCAGTCGATGCCTGCAAAAAATCAAGCAGGACTCCGCTTCAGGAATATTGGTAGTGCCAGATTGGCCTACCCAGCCATGGTTCCCTCTTGTATTGCAGATGGCGACTCAGCCTCATATGATTATTCCCAAACATAAAAACCTACTGGTGAACCCGGTAACTGGCGATCAACATCCTTTACATGATCATATTGATCTGTTAATTTGCAGATTTTAAGAAGGCCATACCTGGGGAGAGGACTGTCTGATCGCATCGTGGATGTTCTCACGTCGGCCTGCAGGGATAGTACCCAGAAGCAGTGCATCACCTCGATAAGGAAGTGGGAGATGTTCTGCTTACAGCAGAATATTTCATATCAAACTGCAGGCATCCCAGATGTGCTGGAGTTCTTGTCCACTCTTTACTTCGATCAAAAATTAAGCTATAGTGCGATTAATACAGCCAGAAGTGCTCTGTCTTCTTATTTGCCCATGGTGTCAGAGTTGCATTCAATAGGGACACATCCGTTAGTCTCTAGATTTATGAAGGGAGTTTTTTAATTATAATCCTCCTAGATCCAGGTATTCGGGTATTTGGAATGTAAGCAAAGTTCTTATGCTCCTTCGCCCGTGGACTCCTGTTACAGTCCTATCTCTAGCCAAACTAACCATGAAGGTGGTCATGCTTATGGCGTTGGTATCAGCCCAACGTGTGCAGACATTGCAGATGCTACGGCTAGACAGAATGCAGGTATCGGCAGATGCCATCACTTTTTATGTTTATGATCTGCTCAAACAGAGTAGAATAGGCATGACAGGATGTAAGATTGTTTTTTCAGCATACCCTAAAGATGCTCGCATGTGTGTAGTGTCATATTTGTCCCATTACATTGAGGCTACCAGAGTCCTAAGAGGAACAGAATCAGCATTATTTATTAGCCACAAAAAAACACACAGTAAGGTGTCAGTGCAAACAATTTCAAGGTGGCTAAAGAAGGTTCTGGGAAGTGCTGGGATTGATACTGAGAAATTTAAATCTCATTCCACCAGGGCGGCATCAACTTCCGCGGCCAGGGCGATGGACGTGCTATAGACCATATCCTCACGGCCGCAGGATGGTTCAGTGAGCTGACCTTCCAGAGATTTTACCATAAGCCAATTGCAAGGCTGGGGGTATTTGCTGAGTCTGTTTTAAGTTTGGTTATATAGTATCCCCCTGAGATAGAGGGGTTGCTATTGTTTTTCTTTGTAATAAACCATTAATTCATTTGAATAATGTTATGATTGATGCATTATTGATTATTTAATTATGTTGAGTCAATCAATGCAGTGAGAGGCCGGATTTGAATCTGTGGCATGAAATCACAGAGCTTTGAAATCTTCATGTAGTCACTCACGTGACTCCGAAGTAAAATAGTAAGATTAAATGAGAACTTACCAGTTTGAAGTTTGACCTTTATTTTATGAGGAGTTACGTTGAGGGACCACGTGCCCTCCGCTCCCAACCCTCATAAATATTATTTGGTAGTTCTAGACTTCTGTTATCTTACTATTATACTTCAGTCACTATTACCTGTGATTTCACACCGCTGCTTTGAAGATTGACGCACGTGCGGCTGGACAGGGCTCTTCACGTAGTCCCTCATCGTAACTCCTCATAAAATAAAGATCAAACTTCAAACTGGTAAGTTCTCGTTTAATCTTACTATTTTTGGAGACACAAGGAACTGCAGTTGCTGGAATCTTGAGCAAAACACAAAGTGCTGGAGGAATTTGGCATGTCAGGCAGCATCTGTGAAGGAAATGTTTAGGTGATGTTGTGGGTCGTTTCTGAAGCCTCCATTGGTTCATATGTTACCAGTGTATAAGATCTTGATCTATTCAGCAAAATTGGACAACAGAATTTGAAAAGTTATTGCAATAGCTTGCGGGCAACCAATATTTAAATAAGACAAATACCTTTCAGAGCCACTGGTAATCACGTTGATTTTAATTCCCAATTTATTTTGCAGATGAAGCTTCAAACAAATACAAGCATTGGGGTGAGTATCGTATTCTTCCAATTAAGTGAAAAGTAATATCCATGAGAACATCAAGGGCAGCACAGTGGCACAGCGGTAGAGTTGTTGCCTAACAGCGCCAGGGACCCGGGTTCGACCCTGACTATGGATACTGTCTGTACGGAGTTTGTACATTCTCCCCGTAACAGCGTGGGTTTTCTCCTGGTGCTCCAGTTTCCTCCCACACTCCAAAGACGTGCAGATTTGTAGGCTAATTGGCCTGGTAAAATTGTCTCATGACTCAGTGGGCTGAAGGGGCTGTTTCCGACTGTATCTCTAAACTAAACTAAACTAAACTAGTGGCAATTCACATATGACAGAAATGGAAAATTGATTACTTGGTAAACATAGCTTGGTGGGTGTTTGCATGTGAACTCTGTTATATTTTCAGAGACATCATTACAATGAGAGGAGTTTACTTATCGGAGATCCCTAGTCAGGTGAATGATCTTTGAGAACAGTAGTGTTGAAGGTTACTGGGTAGTATGGCTGGAGACAGCAGAAAATCCCTCAGCGGCACACTGTGACTCTAAACCAACAATTTTGGATAAACTAAGCAAAAAAGTAATATCCTCACCTGCGTGCTGAGCTAATTCATGTTGTTAGCCTCGACTCAGTGATAGTAGTCTCGTATTGTCATTGAGTGATGAGATGTAAAACTAAAGCCACTGTCCCACTTACATATCCTTGGCTCACTAATTATACGACCTCATAGTCGCGTTGAGGCGCGACGGTCCCGCGAAGGTCGTTCGCGATTTCATGCGCTCGCACAGCCGTCTGGAGCGTGTGACATCATTTGAAGATGGACACAAAATGCAGGAGTAAGTCAGATGGACTGGCAGCATATCTGGAGAGAAGGAATGGGTGACGTTTCATGTCGAGACTCTTCTTCAGTCTGGGACTATAAAGTATTGTTGAATTGAATAGAGGGATATGGGCCAAACGGGGCCAGGTGGGACTAGTGTAGATGGGGTATCTGGGTTGGCATTGGCGAGTTGGGTTGAAGGGCCTGTTTCCATGGTGTGACTATGACTTTGCATCACTTCGCGTGACCTTTCTGTTGACTCTTCTGTTATGGGATCCCACAGCATCCACTTTATTCCTCCTTTCAGTAATGGCTGTTGCAGAATGAAATCTCAAACGTTTTGAATAAAGTATGCACTTTGTCGCAAATTAAGATCAAATACCGCATTGCTAGCAACAAAAAATGAAGCCAAAGTACCAATATTTAAGAAACAGGTCTCGGAGGAAGCCTGCTCATGATGATGAAAGCACCAGGCTTAATGTCTGGCAATAGTAGGTGACCAATATTCATCAAACGGGAAACAAGGTGACGCCATGACGTTCTGTCATGTCTAAAAAAGAAGGATATGGTGCGTGGTCGACTGTAACATCTGTCACTGCTCCCTATTATCCCCTGTGTGCCCAACATTTACAAATTCACAGGCGACACCACCGTAGTGGGCCAGATATCAAATAATGACGAGACGGTGTACAAGAAGACAATTAAGAACCCTGTAACTTGGTGCAAAGAGAGCAAGCTTTTTCCTCAATGTCAGCAGAGCAAAGGAGATAGTGATCGACTTCAGGAAGCGCAGCTGTACACATACCCCAGCACACATTAGCGGTGCCGAAGTAGAGATGGTTGAAAGCTTCAAGTTCCGAGGAGTCAATATCGCCAGCAACTTGTCCTGGACCAGCCACATTGAAACAATGGCCAAGAAAGCACACCAATGCCTCTACTTCCTTGGGCTTAGGAAGTTAGACATGTCCCCAACAACTCTCACCAATTTCTACAGATGCGCAATAGAAAGCATTTAATTAGACTTTACTGGACTTTATCTTGCGCTAAATATTATTCCCTTTATTCTGTATCTGTACAGTGGATGGCTTGATTGAAATCGTGCATAGTCTTTCCGCTGACTGGATAGTACATAACAAAAACACTTTTCATTGTACCTCAGTGCATGTGACAATAAACAAAACTAAACTAGACTATGTACTCAGATTTTGTTGTCCTTTGTACTGAAGTGCATCAATGTCTTCTGAAGATGGAGGGGTTACTCCAAATCATTTGTGTGAAAATAAATTGAGCATTACAACTGTTGTAACAAGCAGACAGCTGGCTAAACATTGAATCAGATTTTGCAGCTACAATGACAGCCAAGCAGTCAGCGTTCATCCTCATTTCACTGCGAGACAGACAGCAGCAGCCACAGTACACTTATGCTCAGTTACAGCAAAAATCCTGAAGTTTAAAGATACAGCGTGGAAACAAGTCCTTCGGCCCACTGAGCCCCTTCTGACCGTCAACCACCCGTACCCTAGATCAATGCTATCCCACCCTACACACTGGTGGCAATTTACAGAAGCAAATTAACTACAAAACCTGCATGTCTTGGGAATGTGGGAGGGAACTGGAGCACCCGGAAGAAACCCATGTGGCCACAAGGACAATATGCAACCTCCACACAGACAGCACCGAGCCACTGTGCTGCCCATTCTGGTATTCACTTTTCTATATGCACTGATTGATGTGGAACTGGTTATTGTACACATTAGTGGCAAATGTTACACCAAATGATTGAAACTGTTAATTATTTAATTATTTTCTTCTAGGTTGCTTCTCCAGTCTCTGGCTGTGATTATCTTAGCCAGTTAAAACGAATCGTAGTGATCACCGAAACAAGTATTGTTATCTGGGATCATAAACCAAAGACTAGAAATCAGGTAAATCTTTGTGCCTTGTCCTCCGAATGTCTTGGACATTAGAGGTCAACCTTTTTAATAAATAAAAGGCCAGATATGGCCAGACCTATGCTACGTGTAATTGGTATGCTACAAAATGCTGGAGTAACTTAGCGGGTCAGGCAACACCTCTAGAGAAAATGGACAAAGTGATGGGACCCTTCTTCAGACCTGACCCAAAAAGTCACTTGTCCATTTTCTCCAGAGATACTGCCTGACCCGCTAAGTTACACCAGCATTTTGTGTCTGACTTTGGTATAAACCAGCATCTGTAGTTCCTTTTTATTATTAAGTGCAACTGGAGTCAGTTAGTTCCACTCTACTGTAGGAACAAGCCTCATAAGTCTCATCCCGACATCCCCTATTCTCCCCTCTCCCATCAGGCTAAAAGTTCAGAGGTTTGAAAAAAAAAAAACCCCTGCTGATTCAGGGACAGTTTCTTCCCAGCTGTTATCAGGCAACTGAACCATCTCATCACCAACTAGAGTGCAGTCCTAATCTGCAGCCAACTCTTTGGAGACCGGTGGACTATCTTTAACTGGACTTTAGTGGACTATATTTTGCACTAAATGTTATTCCCTTTCTCCTGTATCTGTACACTTGATTGTAATCATGTATAGTCTTCCTGCTGACTGTATAGCACCCAACAACCAGGCAACACGGTACATGTGACAATAAATTAAACTAAACAAGGGATTGCAGATGCTGTTTCACCAAGGAAAGACACAAAGTGGTCGAATAACTCAGCTGAAGGGCGTGTTTCCGCATTGTATCTGTAAACTAAACTAAACTAAATAGAGTCATAGAGTGACACAGCGTGGAAACAGGCCCTTCGGCACAACTTGCCCACACCGCCCAACATGTCCCAGCTACACTAGTCCCACCTGCCTACGCTTGGTCCATATCCCTCCATACCTGTCCTATCCATGTACCTGTCTAACTGTTGGGATGGTGCAAGCCTTAACTACCTCCTCTGGCAGCTTGTTCCATACATCCACCACCCTTTGTGTGAAAATGTTACCTCTCAGGCTACTATTAAATCATTTCCCTTTCACATTGAACCTATGTCCTCTGGCCCTCGATTCCCCTACTCTGGACAAAAGACTGTGCATCTACCTGATCTATACCTCTCGTGATTTTATACACCTCTATAAGATCATCCCTCATCCTCCTGCGCTCCAAGGAATAGAGACCCAACCTACTCAACCTCTCCCTATAGCTCACACCCTCTAGTCCTGGCAACATCCTCGTAAATCTTCGCTGAACCCATTCAAGCTTGACAACATCTTTCCTATAATATGGTGCCCAGAACTGAACACAATATTCTAAATACTGTCTCACCAACGTCTTATACAACTGCAACCTGACCTCCCAACTTCTATACTTATGGCAAGATCCTCAGAAGCATTGGGGTACAGAGAAATCTTGAGGTACAACATCACAGCTCCCTAAAAGTGGCAACACAAGTAGATAGTGGTAAATGAGGCATATGGCATGTTTGTCTTCATCAGTCGGGTCATTGAGTAAAACTCATGATGCAGCTTCATAGAACTTTAGTCAGGCCACATTTGGAGTATTGTGTGCAATTCTAATGGCCCCATTACACGGAGGCTTTGGAGAAGGTTTAGTTTAATCCAAACTGAAGTAAACTAAGCATCTACCTGCCATGTTACCTTAGTTTCTCTCTCTGTTGTTGCTCTCCTGAGTCTTACAAGATGTACTGCTTTTATTGGGGATTGCCGTTATTTATGAAAAAAAATGTCCAAGAACAAGGTTCCTCATCGAGTGCCAACTGTGGGAGCAAATAGAAAGGAGTTGACGTTCGAAGTAACGGACGATTTATTAAAATTGGTGCGCATCAGGAGACCAGTCAAAGCTGATCTCCTGAGCATGACTTTGGTACAACTTTTACATTCTCAGCTGACAAGAATCTAGGAGAGGAGAACCTGGGCAAATAATGCTGGTCAAAGGCCATAAAAAGACAAATGAGATCTACAAAAACATAGAGGAAGCAATGAGTATATTCCAAAGTGCTTAGAAAAGCATGCAAGTCATGCAAATGTATTTCCTAGATTTGCCATGGAATTGTCAGGGTTACAAAATGAGTTTTTATGATTATTGTACAAAGACAAAGAGTGAATTTAGCAGAGGTTTACATTTTGAGAAACAGCAAATAGTGAAGGATACGAAATGGTGGAGTAACTCTGTGGATCAGGCAAATGCTGCTTGACCCGCTGAGTTACTCCAGGACTTTGTGTCTTTTTTTGTAAACCAGCATCCACAATGGCTCAATGGTTATATAGTTTATTTATTTCACGTCTAGCAAGGTACAGTGAAATATTTCTTCTGCATAGAGATCAGCAAGATGTACACATGCAGACATGTGCACAATCCCCGGTTAGTACAGAATGTACACAATAGCCTACTGAGTTCATATGTAAGAGGTGCTATTTTGTCAGCATTTTCGGGACAAGGAACAAGAAACAGTTCCTTGTTTCTAAATAGTGAAGTAATATTTCTATTGGTCGTGCCTGCTGGCACCTATTTGTCCACAAAATAGCACTCATGGATTGTCATCACCTTTTTCATGCAAGAATGTAACTATGTCTGTTATCACATTTATGATTTATATATGCAAGCCCTTGTAAACAACTTTATTTTGAATGGGAAATAAAAAAATACAGCAGCATTTCCTACTGTGCATTGTGCACCAGCATTGATACATTACTTTTCCTATTTTACAATAGAAAACAAACCACACAATAACTGGTGTTAAAAATAAGACACAAATTGCTGGAGTAACTCAGCGGGACAGGTAGCAAATGCCCACTTGCAATAGATTCACCAGTGCAAATAATCCGTCACTATTTCGAAACAAAGAACCGCTGATGCTGGTTTACAAAAAAGGACACAAAGTGCTCGAGGTGAAGTACTCAGTGGGTCAATAGACAATAGACAATAGGTGCAGGAGTAGGCCATTCAGCCCTTCGGGCCAGCAGCGCCATTCACTGTGATCATGGCTGATCATCCACAATCTGTACTCCGTTCCTGCCTTCTCCCCATATCCCATGACTCCGCTATCTTTAAAAGCTCTATTTAACTCTTGAAACATCCAGAGAATTGGCCTCCATTGCGTTCTGAGGCAGCAAATTCTACAGATTCACAACTTTCAGGGTGATAATGTTTTTCCTCATAGAAACATAGAAAATAGGTGCAGGAGTAGGCCATTCGGTCCTTCGAGCCTGCACTGCCATTCAATATGATCATGGCTGACTATCCAACTCAGTATCCTGTACCTGCCTTCTCTCCATACCCCCTGATCCCTTTAGTCACAAGGGCCACATCTAACTCCCTCTTAAATATAGCCAATAAACTGGCCTTGACTACCTTCTGTGGCAGATAATTCCAGAGACTTACCACTCTCTGTGTGAAAAATATTTTCCTCATCTCGGTCCTAAAGGAATTCCCCCTTATCCTTAGACTGTGAACCCTTGTTCTGGACCTCCCCAACATCGGGAACAATCTTCCTGCATCTAGCCTATCCAACCCCTTAAGAATTTTGTAAGTTTCTATAAGATCCCCCCTCAGTTTTCTAAATTCTAGCCAGTACAAGCCAAGTCTATCCAGTCTTTCCTCATATGAAAGTCCTGACATCCCAGGAATCAGTCTGGTGAACCTTCTCTGTACCTTCTCTATGGCAAGAATGTCTTTTCTCAGATTTGGAGACCAAAACTGTACGCAATACTCCAGGTGTGGTCTCACCAAAACTCTGTACAACTGCAGTAGAACCTCGCTGCTCCTATACTCAAATCCTTTTGCTATGAATGCTAACATACCATTTGCTTTCTTCACTGCCTGCTGCACCTGCATGCCTACTTTCAATGATTGGTATACCATGACACCCAGGTCTCGTTGCATCTCCCCTTTTCCTAATTTGCCACCATTAAGATAATAATCTACCCTCCTGTTTTTGCCACCAAAGTGGATAACCTCACATTTATCCACATTATACTGCATCTGCCATGCAGTTGCCCACTCACCCAGCCTATCCAAGTTACCTTGTAGTCTCCTAGCATCCTCCTCACACCTAACACTACCCCCCAGCTTAGTGTCATCTGCAAACTTGGAGATGTTATCTATGTTCTAAATGGCCTACCCCTTATTCTTGAACTGTGGCCCTGGTTCTGGACTCCCCCAAAATCGGGAACATGTTTCCTGCCTTTAGAGTGCCCAATCCCTTAATAATCTTATATGTTTCTATAATATCCCCTCCCACCTTTCTAAATTCCAGTGTATACAAGCCCAGTCACTCCATTCTATCAACATATGACAACCCCGCCATCCCGGGAGTTAACCTTGTGAACCTACGCTGCACTCCCTCAAAAACAAGAATGTAATGGAACAAAGCAGCAAGCCTGAATCATTGAGTTACCCCGGCACTTTGTATCCTTCATTATTTGTTTTTTTCCAAATTTAGCAATTCTGCTGGACCTACTCTTTGTCTCTTTACAATAATCGTAAAAACGCACCTTTCATTCCTGACATTACCTCGGAGAATCCAGGAAATACTGTTGCATGACTGGTACGTTTTTCCTATACTGCAACCTATTTAGAATAAATTGCTTCGCCTTTGCTTTTGTAGTCAGGTTCTCATTTGTTTTGTAATGGCCATTATCCTGCATCCCTGGAGAACATGGATAGATGACGTTTTGGGTTGGGACCTCTCTTAATTGGTGTTGCCATTTCTCAACAGACTAATTTCTTCACCCTTAAACCCATGCAAAATATCATGCTCTGCGTCTGTACAGTGACCCAATCTGAGTACACAGGTGAAGATTCCATTTTGATCGGCGATGATGCTGGGTTTGTGAACCTGTTAGTTGTGGGAACTGAAGATCTCAATCTCCAGAAAACCAAAGAGAGAAACGCTTTGCAATCCCAGATCTTGGATCCACGCCTACTCCGTCGGTAGGTCTCACAAGGGCTTATATGTCGAAACAAGGAACTACAGATGCTGGTTAATACACAAAAGGACACCAAGTGTTGGAAAAACCCAGTGGGTCAGGCAGCATCTCCGGAGAACAGGGATACCCTAGCTCCAGAGGCCATTGCTTTAGAATAAAAGGATATACATTTGGAAAGGAGATGAAGAGGAATTTCTTTAGATAGAGAGTGGAGAATCCGTGGGATTCATTGCCGCAGATGACTGTTGAGGCCATCAATTCATATTTTCAGGTGGAGTTTGACAGATTCTTAATTAGTAAGGGTGTTAGAGGTTATGGGGAGATGGCAGGAGAATGGGACTGGGAGGAGTAGACTGAGTAGACTTGAGATGCCGAATGGCCTAATTCTGCTCCTAGAACATATGAATTTATATTCATGTTCTCCAGAGATGGTGCTTAACCTGCCGAGTTACTCCAGCAACTGTGTCCTTAAGTGTTTAAATGGTTTTATTACATTTTGAAAGGTTGTGGAGATTAATGGTTCATTTCCAAACATTGCTGAAATCGATGAAGTCAAATATTGATTATTAATGAATACCATGAAATCAAGGTCAAATAATTCAAAGTAAGATGTATTGCAGTTTATAAATCTCCAAGACAATGAGAGTTTCGGAGGATTTCTTGATCCATATTAATTCATTCATTTATTTTGAAACGGCTTCAAGGTTAGTTTAGTTTGTTATTGTCACATGTACCAAGGTACAGTGAAAAGCTTTTTTGCTGCGTGCTACCCATTCATCGGGAAAATTATACATGATTGCAATCAATCTGTCCAGAGATACATGGTAGAGGGAATAATGTTTAGTGCAAGATAAAAGTCCAGTAAATTCCGATAAAAGATAGTCCGAGGGTCTTCAATGAGAGGTAGTTGCTCAGGACTGCTCGCTGTTTGTTGGTAGGATGGTTCAGTTGCCTGATAACAGATGGGAAGAAAATGTCCTTGAATCTGGTGGTATGCGTTTTCACACTTCTGTACGTTTTGCCTGATGGGAGAGGGGAGATGACCCTTCCTTGATTCTGCCGAGGCTGCAAGGTGATGGAGTTAATGGAAGGGAGGTTGGTTTACATGACCCGAAACGTCACCCATTCCTCCTCTCCAGAGATGCTGCCTGTCCCACTGAGTTACTCCAGCGTTTTGTGTCTACCTTCGATTGAAACCAGCATCAGAAGTTCTTTCCTCCCTGTGGCATATTCTAGCTCCTGCTTCCAAAAGCTCAACCATGCTACCAAGAAGGGGATCTAGTGGCGTTAATAGTTTTGTTACCAGCCGAACCAATACCATTGCTCCTTCAACTGTGTAAAACTGCGACACAAGGAACTGCAGACAGAGTCCTAGAGTCATAGAATCATGCAGCATTGAAGGCCCTTTCAGCCCAACTTACCCACACTGCAGAAATGCCCCATCTACACTAGTTCCATCTGCCTGTTTTTGGCCCATATTTCTCTAAGCAGCTTGATTGCATGGTATATTTCTAAACCAAACTAATGTAAACAACATGGACCTTTTAGAGATACAATATGGAAGCAGGCCCTTTGGTCCATCTAGTCCCTGTTGACCAATGATCACCTGTACACTATTCTATGTTATCTCACTTTCACATCATACAATAGAGGCAATTTACAGAAACCAATTAATCTGCAAACCCGCATGCCTTTGGAATGTAGGAGGAAACTGGCGCTCCTGGAAAAAATCCACACGGTCACAGGAAGAACGTCCAAATTCCACACAGACAACACCCATAGTCAGGATCGAACCGCAGCTCCACACCGCGCTGTGAGGCAGCGGCTCCACACTGCATCGCTGTGCTGCCCCCCTGTGGTCAAGCTTTTAGACCTATACATGAGCCCATAGTATTTTAACTTTGACCCGTACTCATAATAGTTTATTGTTTTTGATAACCATATAACCATATAACAATTACAGCACGGAAACAGGCCTTCTCGGCCCTTCCAGTCCGTGCCGACCATTTATTTTCCCCTAGTCCCATCTACCTGCACTCAGACCATACCCCTCCATTCCCTTCCCGTCCATATACCTATCCACTTTACTTTTAAATGTTAAAATTGATCCTGCCTCCACCACTTCTGCTGGAAGATCATTCCACAGCCACCACTCTCTGAGTAAAGAAGTTCCCCCTCATGTTACCCCTAAACTACTGTCCCTTAATTCTCATGTCATGCCCTCTTGTTTGAATCTTCCCTACCCTCAATGGGAAACGCTTATCCACGTCAACTCTGTCTATCCCTTACATCATTTTAAAGACCTCAATCAAGTCCTCCCTTAACCTTCTGCGCTCCAAAGAATAAAGAACTTAAGATACAGAATATCTTTCCCTTTTGTTTATTTTATTCAGTACAATCTTACGTCGGAAACTACACCAAGAGTGGGTATTGAGAGTGAAGTATTTTCCACATTTGAACTCCTTCGTGAGCTGTTCTTCAGATAGTGTACACTCAGTGGTCCTGGATGACATACGCAAACTTGGAGACTGTCAGTAAGTTACAAATATATATATGAATGTGTGCATTTGTGTCTGTATTTATATATAGAATTTTGTTAATTTGTCTGGATTAAAGGAAGTGCCAGACCATCAGTTGCTGGAAAATCAGTGGTGTACTCCGCTCATTTTTCTGGCAACTGATGGTCTGGCACCACCTTTAATCTGGGCAACGTTACGAGAGCCTTGCGTGTGGCGTTTCGGGACCTGTGCCTCCGTGCTGAAAGAGTTAATTGTTTATTTCTTCATTAATTATAATTCTTTATTTAATTTTCTAGCAATCCATGGTGCTTTAGAGACATGGGAGGGGTATAATTAGTGGGTCAGAGGTGTATTGTTAAATTATTATCCCGGGTAACACAGGGAGCCGTGCGGTCCATAGAGACTAAGGACTCGCCCATCCAGTGGGCCCGATTCGATCAGTGAAGAATTGTGACGCGGACTGGAACCCGCCCGGTAGGCCTGATGCCCCCACAGGCCTCCCAAGAGGCCATGGCGAAGCCAGCGGTAAGGCCTGCCCTCGGTAGCGGCGTTGGAGTTTCAGCTGTGGCATAGACCTTCGCAGTGGAGATGGAGCCTCGGCAACAGCGGTGAGCCTTGGCAGTGGTGGACCATCGGCGGCGATGAGTCTTATGGCTGACGGAACCTTGCGGCGGTGACAGTGGGGCCTCAAGGGCCGACCAGTGGTCAATGAGGGTGTGGGTGAACCACCATGAGGGAGAAAAACAATGGAGGACCTGGCGTGGGGGGATCACTGGGAGCGGGGGGGGGGGGGGGGGGGGAGAACAATGGAGGACATCGTGTGGGTGGGGGGGGGAGAACAAAGGAGGGTTCGGCCTACTTTGTAACTTTGTCAGCAACGTATGCAAGCAAAGACAACAGAGGATTCCATTCCATTTTATTACGTGACCTCTATTGAAACATAGAAACATAGGTGCAGGAGTAGTTCATTCGGCCCTTCGAGCCAGCACCGCCATTCACTGTGACCATGGCTGATCATCCACAATCTGTACTCCGTTCCTGTCTTATCTCCATATCCCATGACTCCGCTATCTTTAAAAGCTCTATTTAACTCTCTCTTGAAAGCATCCAGAGAATTGGCCTCCATTGCGTTCTGAGGCAGCAAATTTTACAGATTCACAACTCTCAGGGAGATAACGTTTTTCCTCATCTACAATATGATCATGGCTGATCATCTAAAATCAGTACCCTGTTTTTCCCATATCCCTTGATACTTTTAGCCCTAACAGCTAAATCTAACACAAAACATCCAGTGAATTGACCTCCACCGCCTTCTGTGGCAGAGAATTCCACAAATTCACAACTCTCTGGGTGAAGAGGTTTTCCTCATCTCAGTCCTAAATGGCCTACCCCTTATTCATAAACTGTGACCCCTGGTTCTGAACTCCCCCAACATCGGGAACAATTTTCCTGCATCTAGCCTGTCCAATCCTTTAAGAATTTTATATGTTACTATAAGATCCCCTCTCATTCTTCTAAATTCCAGTGAACACAAGCACAGCCAACCCATTCTTTCATCATATATCAGTCCCGACATCCCGGGAATTAACCTGGTGAACCTAAGCTGCACTCCCCCAATAGCAATAATAGCAAATTAGGAGACCAAAATTGCACACAGTACTCCAGGTGCGGTCTCACCAGGGCCCTGTACAACAGCAGTTGGACCTCATTGCTCCTAAACGCAAATCCTCTCGCAATGAACAAACAACAGAAGTCATATATACCATTTCTATGTCTATTATGTATTAAAATTGATGTTAAAATGATTATTTTTGTGTTATGTTGCAACAACTCTTTTGCGCATTATTTTGGTCATAATTATTTTGGTCTTGTGTTGTAACGCCTCTTTTGCAACCTTTATGAGTATTTCTTCATTTTAATTTTGGATCCCACTAAATGTCACCGATTAAGCCTGTTTCCTCAATTATTTTGCTTTTTTTTAGATTAGTTGGAGAATGTTCAAATCAATCATCCCCAGTCATTAATTTCTTAAGAATTCTAAAACATAATGTGCAAATAGATTTGAGTTATTATATCAATTTGCACTCATCATTGCAAGGATGTTTCACACTGAGGCAGTTAACATTACCAACAACCATAGATTGGACCTAGGCTACTATCCACCTCATTAAAGGCCCTCAGAGTATCTTGAATCAGACTTTACTGGACTTTATCTTGCACTAAACATTATTCCCTTTATCATGTACACTGTGGATGGCTCGATTGTAATCATGTTTAGTCTTTCCGGTGACTGGTTAGTATCAACGTAAAGCTTTTCACTGTACCTCGGTACACATGACAGTAAACTAAACTAAACAAAACATTAGTAGCATATGCACATAGGAAATCAAGGCTTGCATATGGTTTCCTGTGAAGGCCCAATCACCAAGATATACTTTGGAATAGATTCTTACTGAAATTATATTTGGAAAATTAGTGGCACAGTGATGCAGAGGGAGAGTTGTTGCATTTCAAAGAGAGGGACCCCGGATTGATCCTGACTATGGGTGCTATCTGTACAGAGTTTGTACATCTCCCTGTGACCATGTGGTTTTCTCAGAGAGCTCTAGTTTTCTCCCCCATTCCAAAGACGTACAGGTTTGTAGGTTAATTGGCCTCAGTGTGTAACATAGAACTAGTGTATGGGTGACCGATGGTCGGCACGGACATGGTGGGTCGAAGGCAGGGCCGGATTTAGATGAAGAGAGGCCCTAAGCTATTTCACTTGTGAGAATTGACCAGGGAGTTGCGGAGGGAGCGGTCTTTGCGGAAAGCAGACAGCGGGGGGTGGGGGAGATGGGAAGATGTGGCGAGTGGTGGGGTCACGTTGGAAGTGGCAAAAATGACGCAGGACTATTTGTTGTATGTGACGGCTAGTAGGGTTGTTGTGAGTGGGGGGATGGGGAGAGAGAGCAGAGTTATGGGGTACGGAAGAGACCCTGGCGTGAGCCTCATCTATAGTAGGGGAGGGGAACCCCTGTTCCCTGAAGAAGGAGGACATTTCCCATGCCCTGGTGTGAAACAACTCATCCTGGGAGCAGATGCGGCGTAGATGGAGCAATTGGAAGTAGGGGATGGCGTCCTTACAGGAAGCAGGGTGGGAAGAAGAATAGTCTAGATAGCCATTGGAGTCGGTGGGTTTATAGTGGATGTCGGTCAGAAGTCTATCACCGGCGATGGAGATAGTGAGGTCAAGAAATGGTAGGGAAGTGTCGGAAATGATCCAGGTGTATTTGAGTGCCGGATGGAAGTTAGTGGTGAAGCGAATGAAGTCAGTCAGTTGTGTGTGGGTGCAGGAGGTAGCACCAAAGCAATCGTCGATGTAGCGGAGGTAGAGGTCGTGGATGGGGCCCTGGTACACCTCGAACAAGGATTGTTCGACAAACCGACAAAGAGGCAGGCGTAGCTGGGGCCCATGCACGTGCCCATAGCTACGCCTTGTACTTGGAGGAAATGGGGGGAGTCAAACGAGAAGTTATTGAGGGTAAGGACCAACTCCGCTAGGCGGATGAGCGTATCAGTGGACGGGTATAGGTTGATTCTCCGTCGAGGAAGAACCGGAGGGCTTTGAGACCATCCTGTTGGGGAATGGAGGTGTAGAGTGACTGGACGTCCATGGTGAAGATGAGGGGATGGGGGCCTGGAGAATGGAATGCGCGGAGCTGACGGAGAGTGTCTGAGGTGTCTTGAACATAGGTAGGGAGGGATTTAACCAGGAGGGATAGGATGGAGTCAAGGTATGTGGAAATAAGTTTGGTAGGGCACGAATAGGCAGAGACAATGGGTCTGCTGGGACAGTCAGGTTTGTGGATTTTGGGGAGAAGGTAAAATCGGGCTGTACGGGGCTGGGGAATGATGAGGTTGGAGGCTCGGGGGGGGCAGGGAGCCGGATTAGATGAAGTCAGTGATGGTGCTAGAGATAGTGGCCTGGTGCTTGTCAGTGGGGCCATGGTCCAGGGGTAAGTGGGAGGAGGTGTCCGAGAATTGGCGCGTGACCTCAGCTTTGTAGAGATCAGCCGAAGTGCCGAAGTACCACGGCATCTCCCTTGTCGGCGGGTTTGGTCACCCAGTCTGGGTTGTTGCGGAGTGAGTTGATTGCTGTACGTTCAGGGGGGAAGAGATTGAAGTGAGGCAGGGGAGTGGAGAAGTTGAGGCGGTTGATGTCCCGCAGCAGTTTTGGATAAAAAGGTCTAAAGCCGGAAGGCCATGAGGGGGGGGTCCACGAGGAGGGGGTTCGTTGGAGACAGGAAAAGGGATCATCAATAGGGGGCGAGGACTCCTTCCCATGGAAGAACCCTGTGAGGCAGAGGCGACGGTAGAAGAGCTCCAAGTCATGGTGGGCACGGAACTCATTGAGGTGGGGTCGGACGGGGACAAAGGTAAGACTTCTGCTGAGGACCGACAGTTTGGTGTCGGAGAGGGGGAGGTTGGGGGGGGATGGTGAACACACGACAGGGATGGGGGTTGGGGCCGAAGGAAGGCAGGTGAGTGAACTGAGGCCGAGGCGATGTCTGGTGGGAGGGGTAGTGGGTGGTCAGGGGGTGGGGGGGTATGAGGACTGTAGTGTGGGTGGGAAGGAGCAGGGGTCACAAAGTTTGAGGGGGGTGGGGAAGACCCAGTGGAACAGCCACTGAGGTTACCAGGGTTGGGAGACTGGCACTCGGACCCAGTGCAGTTAAACCCAGGGGAGTGGGAGTTAGCAGTGTGGAGGCTTCCAGCCCGGTACGGAGTCCAGGGTACAGGTAAGGCGATGGCTGCGGGCTGCTGGAGGGCGGTGGAGTGGTGAGCGTCGGCGCAACCGAAGGTAGGCGTCTGCCGGCAGTAGAGTCCAGGTCGGCGGGCGATGCGTGGGAGGTTCCGGTGGGCGGATGGTCAGTGGGGCGGCGCGGTTCGGCCAGCCCGGTGAGGCAATTAGGTGAGTAGGGTGCACTGCGATGGCCACGTTCCGAGAGTCCCGGTCCGGCAGCAATGTTCAGTCGGTCCGGTCCGGTGACGATGTCGGATGGGCCGGGTGCGACTGCAATGTTGGGTGGGCCCAGTGCGAGGTGGGTGCCAGGTGCAGATGTGAGGTGGATAGGCCCCCACTGCGGATGCGAGGTGGATAGGCCAGGTGCGGATGCGTGGTGCACTTCCAATGATCCAAGGATCTGTGGAGCAAATTCCTCTCCACAACGAATATAAACCTCACCTGCATTTTAACCCCTCCCCCATGCCACCAAAGCCTCTGGAATCGCAAGCACAGCGCCACCGATGGTAGGTTTTGTAACAATGCCACTATCGCACAGGGCCACTGATGGTAGGGTTTGTAACTACGCCACTATCTCAAAAGTTTAACACACCTTGGTGCAGCGAGCAGATGCCCTAAACTTAAGCTTGTCTAGCTTATATGTAAATCCGGCCCTGGTCGAAGGGCCTGTTTCCACACTGTATGCTCTGACTTAAACTAAAATATGTGAAAGTGGGATCTCTTATTACAAGAAAAAACATACTGCTGCTGCGAATGAATTCTCTTTCTTCACCCCCCCCGGCTACCACCTCCAAACCAGCTCTACCATAGCGTCCAAGCATCATCCTAAACTTAGCCTCTCCTCTTCTAACAACAGTATATTCTTCACCTTTGGTCTGATATGATGAGTGTTTCCCAAATTTTCTGTTTTTGTCTTGGATTTCCAGCATAAGTTCATAAATTTAGATTAGTTTAGTTTAGTTTACAGATACAGCGCAAAAACAGGCACTTCGTCCCACTGGGTCCGCACCGACCAGTGATCCCCACACTACCCCCACTAGGAACAAGTTTTACATTTACCAAGCCAATTAACCTACATACCTGTACGTTTTTGGAGTGTGGGAGGAAACCGAAGGTCTCGGAGAAAACCCACGCAGGTCACAAGGAGAACGAACAATTTCTGTACAGACAGCACCCGTAGTCGGGATCGAACCCAGGTCTCCGGTGCTGCATTTGCTGTAAGGCAGCAACTCTACTGCCGCATCACCGTGCCGCACAAGAGCAGGATTAGGCCATCTACCCATCATGTCTACTTCACCATTCATTCATAGCTGATCTATCTTTCTCTCTCAACCTCATTGTTCTGCCTTTTCCCCAATAACCCCTGACACCCTTACTAATCAATAATTTGTCAATCTCTGCCTTAAAAATATCAATTGACAGCCTCCACAGCCATATATGGCAATGAATTCCACAGATTCACCACCCTCTGACTAAATAAATTCCTCCTTTCTAAAGGTACATCCTTTTATTCTGAGTCTCTGGCCTCTGGTCTTAGACTCTCCCACTAGTGGAAACATCCTCTCCACAGCCACTCTGCAGGCCTTTCACTATTCGGTAAGTTTCAATGAGGTCCCCCCTCATCCTTTTAAAGTCTAGCGAATACAAGCCCAGTGCAATCAAATGCTCATCATATGTTAAACCAATTATCCCTGGAAACGTTCTTGTTAACCTCCACTGGACTCTCTCCAACCCCAGCACATCCTTCCTCAGACCTCGGGCCCAAAATTGCTCACAATACTCTAAATGCGGACTGACCAGCGCCTTACAAAGCCTCAGCATTACACCCCTGCTATTATTTTCTAATCCTCTAAAAATAAATGCTGGCATTGCATTTGCCTTCCTTACTACCGATCCGACCATGGTTTCCTTTTGATGTTCACTTGCAGGCATATTATTTCTTCAATGTCATATTCTAAGCCACTTTACAAGGGTGGTGTTAAACATGGTTTAACCATGAGCAACAACATGAGGAGGAACTCAGCATTTCAGGCAGTATCTCTGGAGGGAATGGATAGATGATGTTGACATTTGGCTTTTTAGTTTAGCTTAGTTTACAGATACAGCATGGAAACAGGCCCTTTGGCCCACCAGGTCCACGCTGACCGACAATCCCCGCACATTAACACTATCCTACACACACTAGGGACATTTTTTTTTAACACCTATTAAGCCAATAACCTACAAACCTGTATGTCTTTGGAATGTTGGAAGAAACCAAAGATCTCGGATAATACCACGCAGGTCACGGGGAGAACATACAAACTCCATACAGACAGCACCCGTAGTTGGGAGAGAATCCGGCTCGCCAGCGCTGCAAGCGCTGTGAGGGGGCAGGTCTACCACTGATCCACTGTGCCGCCTATATTGTCAGGTGAAAACTTTTGTCTTACACACTATCCACACAGATCAGATATACCATACATACACATAGATACAATCAAGTCAAAGTCAAATACAAGAGTTAGAGCAAAGGGGAAGATACATAGAGCAGAATATAGTTCTCAGCATTGCAATTCCATTGACAATGCATCCTCCAGCATGTTGTGTTTTGCTCATGTATTCCAAGGGATATTACCAGTACGTCGCTGTGTCTTAGCTCTGTGTAGCTGACCAAAATATGGATTTGTGCACATCCGAAGTACACTTACATCGCTCCTTATACTAACCGATACAATAAAGGATAGAGTTGTCATGGAAACCGTGAATATGTGTTGGAGGATAAATACCCTCAACTACAAAAACAATTTCATGGAAAGACACAAAATGTCTTCATGAGTATGAAGAGTGGTCCTGAAAACAGCACATATCCATGTTTTCTAGGGATCCGTCCTGACCCATTGAGTTACTCCGGCACATTGTGTCGATCTTGGGGATAAAGCAGCATTTGCAGTTCTTTGTTTCTACTGCTATGCTTCCTGACCCACTGAGTTACTCCAGAATTTTACTTCTTTTCCATTCGCAAGTTATAGGAGTAGAATTAGGCCAATCGGCCCATCGAGTCTACTCCACCATTCAATCATGCTGATCTCTGCCTCCTAATCCCATTTTCCCACCTTCTCCCCACAAGGAACAAGGAACCAGCATCTGCAGTTCCTTGTTTCTAAAATAATAATTCCACTGCGGTTTTATGATTGCATTGTAAGCTTCAAGTCAAATATTGTTCCGTTGACTTATTCTTTATCTCCAAATTTAGGCCCATTAGAACGTTGTCAGTCCCACGAGGAGTTAATGCTTTTGATTATTGTGTGAAAGCAAATACCTTTGTTACTGGTGGTAAGTATCAAATTGGGATATTCTGAGCATTTACAGTATGTGGTGTTTCAGCAATATGTTGTGCATGGATTCATTGCATTTGATCTATTGTGTTGCATACATTTTAATCACATAATCGGTTAATTGTGGCTTGAAATATGTGACAAAAATCGCAGTCTTCATTTGCTAGTTCCTAGGCAAAGAACTACTAATCACGTAAATTGCTCCTTTTGTGTCAGATTATAAGACTGCCTGTTCAGTTTTTATTACTGCTTTGGCTGTAACTGATGAAGGTGTGGAAATAATGATCATGCTCATACAATTGAAACTATAAATTATTTTTCTTGTTCTACGAGTATAGAGATAAGCATGCTATTACCCTTTGTGCTTCTCTGTTTCTCTGTGACAGAGGTTATAGGGAGAAGCCAGGAGAATGGGGTTAGGAGGGAGAGATCAGCCATGATTAAATGGCAGAGTAGACTTGATGGGCCGAATGGCCTAATTCTTCTCCTATCACATATGACTTTATGACTTTATGATCTGTGGATGGGAACAGAGGGAAGCATGGGACTGTTGATGGACAGAAGATTGAAGTTGTGATTACTGCTATCATAACATAGAACAGTACAGCACAGGAACAGGCCCATCGGCCCACAATGCCTGTGCCAAACAGATGCCAAGAACAAATCTTATCTACCTCCAATTCCTGCATGTACATGTGCCTATCCAAAAGTCTCTGAAATGCTACTATTGTATCAGGGATTGTATCTGTCTCTAGCACCAAGTCAGGCAGCACATTCCAGGCACCCAACACCCACTATGTAAAAACTATGCATTACTCCTTTAACATTTGACCCTCTCAGCTATGCCCTCAGCTATTATTCATTTAATATTTCCATCCCCAGAAGAAGATTCTGATTGTCGATCCTATCTATGCCTCTCATCACGTATATATTACTAAATGTCTGATCTTGACCGCTTTTGGCTCGCTGTGCTGTGATTTCCGAGAGAACATTTTTGGCCAGCTCGCACAGAGCCCCCTTCCGCCTTCCTGGACCAGAGGAATTTTCCCATCGATGAAATATCAGAGAGATATTAATGTTTTTAACAAATTCCCCATTCTCTCTACTGCCCCTGCTGGAGGGAGGGGGAGGGACAATAAAACCAGGAAGTGGTGTGCCTCACTCAGTCTCTACAAGATGGGGGAACCAGAGGGTCACGTCTCTCTGAGCTCTGAATAGCACTGGACACATGTCTACTCAACTGTGAGTGCCTTTAATGTGGTTTGAAAATGAAAATACAGTAAAAAGGCACTGCCTGCAAATGTTTGCTTGGGTGCTTTGGCTTGAAGTGAAAAGGCACTACTGCAAATGGTGGCTTGGGTGCTTTGGCTTGAAGTGAAAAGGCACTGCTGCAAATGGTGGCTTGGGTGCTTTGGCTAACTTCCTGTTTGCACTGTATATTGATTTTAGATAAAACGCTACCACTTACGGCTGTGATTTTTGGCCATCTTACTCAGTCCCCCTCCGCTCAGCAGGTGCAGAGGATTCTTCCCATCAATTAAAAATAAAAGTTATTAGTGTTTAAAAAATGTTGAGAATCTCTCTCCTGTCATGAAGGCCACACCTTTTCCAGTGGGAGGGGGAGGGGTTATAAAACCCGGAAGTGTGGGTGTGGCTCAGTCTCTGCATTATGGGGGAGGGAGAGGTCATACTCTGTCTGAGCTGTGAATAAACTGAACACACTGAATGTCTACTGAACTGTGTGTTTGGTGTTTTGTGTGGTTTTATGGAGGTTTTATGGTGGTTTCACCCTACTTGAAATGGTATGAAACTGCATTTGAATGTGGTGGCCTTGCACCCTGCATGAAATGGTATGAAATTGCATTTGAATGTGGTGGCATTGCCCCTGCATGAAATGGTATGAAGCTGCATTTGAATTTGGTGGCCTTGCACCCTGCTTGAAGTGGTATGAAACTACACTTGAATTTGGTGGCCTTGCACCCTGCTTGAAGTGGTATGAAACTGCACTTGGAATTTCAAGGAATAGCCATGAGTCAACTGCCAGCCCACCAGCCATGAGTGAGCTGCCAGCACATCAGGCTTGAGTGACTGAGCTGCCACCCCAAGAACCCATATGAGGGCTCCAACGGGTCCCACAGTCTAGTTTTATATACTTCTATCAGGTCTCCTCTCAACCTACAGAACTCTGAAGAAAACAATCCAGGTCTGTCCAACCTCTCCCTGTAGCTAATGTCTCCTAATCTCGGCTTCATTCTGCTAAACTTCCTCTGTCCCCATTCCATAGTCTCCACATCCCTTCTGTATTGGGGAATGCCAGATAGAATACCACAAATGGGGCCTAACCAAAGTCCTATCAGGTTCATGTTCATAAATTATAGGAGCAGAATTAGGCCATTTAGCCCATAAATGTCCACTCTGCCCTTCAATCATGGCTAATCTATCATTCCATCTCAAACCCATTCCCCTGCCTTCTCCCCATAGCCCCTGACACCCTTACTAATCACGAATCTGACAATCTCCGACCAAAATATCCATTGATTTGGCCTCCACATCCGTCTGTGGCAATGAATTCCACAGATTCATCATCCTCTGACTAAATAAATTCCTCCTCATCTTCTTTCGAAAGGTACTCCCTTTTATTCTGAGGCTATGGCATCTGGTCCTAGACTCTCCTTGGATTGGATTCATCCTCTCCGCATCCACTCTATCCAGGCCTACATCATGAATTGTGAAGGAGTGTCATGAACCAGTATTGAATGGAGAGGGACTGAGAAGGCGGAAGGGGCATCTTCTTCCTCCTGTTTGCACTTCTATCTCAAGCAAAACACAATGTGCTTTACGCACTCAGTGGGTCAAGCAGTATCTGTGGAGGGTAGACACAAAAATGATTGTGTAACTCAGTGGGAAAGGCAGTGGAAATAAGGAATGGGTGACATTTCGGGTCGAGATCCTTCTTACGGCGACTCCTACACACGGCATCTGTGGGGGGAACGGACAGGTGATGTTATGGGTCGGGATCCTTCCTCGTATTGATTGGAATAGGGGGGAGAAGCTGGATAAGGTCGGAGAGGGGAAAAGTCTGGCTTGCGATAGATGATATGGCTGTGGGGGTTTGATTGGCAGATGGGTGGAGTAAATGACAAAGGCTTGAGGTGACAATGGAGACAAAAGGGTGTCGGGTAAGGAGAGGAGCAGTGAAATATAAAGCTGGGGAAAGGGATGTGAGGAAGACACAGAGGAGGGAAAAGAAGGGGGAGGAAAGGGAAATTGGGGCCTCAGGGATGGGAGGAGTGTATGAAGGAGGGTGACTGGCGTGGTGCCATGTCATTGGGTATTTTTAATGAGGAGATTGCAGGTTCTTTATTAGTAAGGTTGTCAAATGTTATGGGGAGACGGCAGGAGAATGGATTGAGAGGGGAAGATAGATCAGCCATGATTGAATGGCGGTGTAGACTCGATGGGCCGAATGGCCTAATTCTGCTCCTATGACTTATGAACATATGAACCTCTGTCCAATTATGGGCCAATGGGCCTGTTCCTGTGCTGTACTGTTCACTGTGTTGTAGGAAAGATGTTGTCAAGCTGGACAAGGGTGCAGAGAAGATTTCCCAGGATGTTGCCAGGACTTTTTGGCCTGAGCTATAGGGAGAGGGCGAGCAGGCTTGGTCTCTATTCCAGGCATAGGAGGTTGAGGGGCGATCTTATAGAGGTGTATAAAATCATGAGAAGCATAGATTGGGTTGAAGCTCAGAGACTCTTGCCCAGAGTAGGGGAATCGAGAACATGAGGCCATAGATTTAAGGTGAAAGGGAAAGATTTCATTGGAATCTGAGGGGTAACTTTATCCCGCAAAGGGTGGTGGGTGTATGGATCGAGCTGCCAGGGGAGGCAGTTGAGGCAGGTACTATCCCAACGTTTATGAAGCAATTAGACAGGTACGTGAATAGGACAGGTTTAGAGGGATATGGGCTAAACGCAGTCAAATGGGACTGGTGTAGATGGGACATGTAGGTCGGTGTGGGCAAGTTGGGCTGCACTGTGTGACTCCATGACTCTATGTTCAACATGTTAATATCTAATGTTTCGAAAATGAAGCCTCTCTTATTTCATGTCTAGGTGAAGATAAAATTGTTCGACTTTGGAATCCAAATATGTTCTTCAAACCAAAGGCATTGTTGACTGGCCACAACTGTATCATTACCGAGGTAGTGATTAATGAAGCTGATCAACATATTATTAGCCTCTCAACTGAAGGGGTGAGTGACTGGTTTGTGCCATTTGCTTTGTTATTTAGATGTTGCCAATGGCGTACGCTTCATTTTCTGAGTCAGTGCTGAAACTGAGTAATTATATGTCGGTCCACTGACAGTGGACATTACCTATTGATTGTGTCAGCTGTGCCTTGGCTAATAGTATGCCTCGTCTCTGAGTCACACTGCAACAAGTGCAAACTCCACCCAAACAACCCAAGAATTCAGCTAACATCCTTGGTGAGTCATATTTTGGAAAGAAGCGTTTAATTTAAACTCTCATCTTCTCTCTCGGAAAGACAAAGTGAGAGTCTTTGGCATCCCGTTTCTTCTCTTTTCAACTTCATTACCTACAGAGTAGAAACAAGAGACTGCAGATGCTGGTTTACAAAAAAAGATACAAAGTGATGGAGTAAATCTGTGAGTAAGGCAACATTTCTGGAGAACACAGGTAGGCTACTTGTCTGGTTGGAACCCTTCTTCAGTCTGGTGATGTTTTGGGTAGGGACCCTTCTTCAGTCGGAGGAAGGGTCCCGTCCCAAAACGTCACCTATCCATGTTTAGGCTGTTTCAGGTTGGGACCCTTCTTCAGATTGAAGAAGGGTGCTGTCCCATGACACCATCTATCCATGTTCTCCAGAGATGCTGCCTGACCCATTGAGTTACTCCAACACTTGTGCCATTAAATTTATCATTGCCAACAGACTACATATTCCATTAATGTTAATGGCTTGTCTAGGTATTGATTGACTGCTTGTTTCCCCACCTTAAACATCAAATACACGTTAATATGCATTTCGCAACATCATGTCAAGGAAGAGACCAAATAAATACAACATTTTCATTATCTTCACCTCACAAAACAATGTACTCTTCTCTTTGCTTTCAGGACAATAATGAATGATACCATATAAATCATAATCTTTTCTCTTCACATTGTTGACTGGACATCTGCATACTTATACAGTTTTCTGTTTTCTGTGCTATTACTCATCAGATGTTAATAATTTCAGTGCCCTGTAACAATAAACATTGCAACATGTGTTTTTGAACTCCACTTTTCCTGTTTAGTTTCGTTTCATTTTGGGATACAGCGTGGAAGCAGGCCCTTTGGTCCACTGAGTCCGCGCCGACCAATGATCACCCGTACACTAGTTCTGTCCTACAATATAGGGACAATTTACTGATGAACAATTAACTTACAAACCTGTACGTCTGTGGATGGAATGTGGGATAAAACCAGAGCACCCGGAGGAAACACACGCGGTCACAGGGAGAGCATGCAAACTCCGTACACACAGCATCCATACTCAGGATCAAACCTGGATCTCTGGTGTTGTAAGGCAGCAGCTCTACCACTGCGCCACTGCGCCACCACAAATATTAGGATATTATTAAAACTGTTAATATAATTTAAGAATGTTTTACTTGTTGAATTAGCAAGAGATCAGTTAGCTGGTTTCACAATAGTTTTCACAAAAGGCAAATAATAATGACAAATGCTCTAGACAGCGAAGAGTGAAGTCCTAATGTATTATTTTTCAAGAATGTGTGGTGATTATAGGCTGAAAGGGGAATGATACTGACAATGACTAATTATGTAATGTCCTACAATAGCAAACTATGGAGTGGGTAGAAGGGAGTCTGAACTAATTAAGTACAGTAGGTGTTAGGATTTTCAAAATGAATTTCAATGTCAGTCTGGTAATTCCTAAACATGCCAATACCATCAAATACACCCACAAAGTTTTGTCTTGAGGGAGTACTGCACACAATTAGAAACAGGGTTCATAAAATAAACATAAAGGCCAAGGGTTTTACGGATCTTATGCACCTCCATTTGAAGGGAAAACCCAAAGTGCTGGAGTACCTCAGCGGGTCAGGCACCATCTCTGGAGAGTTACCCTGGCTTTTTCCTATTTATTACCGAGATACAGCATAGAAACAGGCCCTTCAGCCCACCGAGTCCATGCTGCCCAAGATGCCCGATTTAACCTAGTCCAATTTGCCTGCATTTGGTCCATATCTTTTTAAACTCCCATCCATGTACCTGTCTAAGTGTCTTTAAAATGTTGTTGTACCTGCCTCAACTATCTCCTCTGGCAGCACGTTCCATACCACCATCTGAGCTAAAAAGTTGCCCTCTGGTTCCTGTTAACTCTTTCCCCTCTCATCTTAAAACCTGTGTCCTCTTGGTCTTGATTCACCCACCGGATAAATGTCACCGTGCATTCACCCTGTCAATTCCCCTCATGATTTTATAAACCTCCATAAGATCACCCCTCAGCCTTCAGTTCACAACTTTGCATTTACACTGCATGTCCCACTACAATGGTATTTCCCCTATTTAGTTTAGAGATACAGCATGGAAACCGCCCTTTGGCCCATCGTGTCCATGCTGACCATCGATCATCTATTCACAATAGTTCTATGTTATCCCACTTTTCCATCCTCTCCCTACACACTAGGGGCAAGTTACAGACACCAGTTAACCTACAAACCCACACGTCTTTGGCATGAAGGAAGAAACTAGAAACATGGACTTTTTATACAGCAAAATCATTTTGATTTATAGGATTCCTCTGATGGTTTTCTCTGTCAAATGTTCCCTTCAGGAGTGCAGGGAAAGCACATCAGAGGTCAAATGGGAAAGTGGTTTAATTTATTGAAGAGATAAAGTTTGTGACTTGAAGATGAAAATGTTACAACTTCAATTGGGGAACAGAACTGTTTGTTCAGGTATTTTCACCATGGCTTTTGTTTTGCACTATATTGGGGTGTTTTGTTTAGTGAATTTTAAAAATAATTTGGTTATTAGGTTATCTGTGGAGTACTGTGTTTACAAACCTGTTGTACAGTTACAAGAAAGAATTTCTGAAGAAGGGACCCGACCCGAAACATCACCTATCCATGCTCTTCAGAGATGCTTCCCAACCTGCCGAGTTACTCTAGGACTTTGTGTCCTATTGTCTAAGAATTTCCTTGTTCTGTTTCAGTACATATGACAATTAAGCACTCGTGACTCGTGATTCTTGAACAGTGTAAAATAGTAAGATTAAACGAGAACTTACCAGTTTGAAGTTTGATCTTGATTTTATGAGGAGTTATGATGAGCGATTACGTGCCCACCGCTTAATTACATGTACGATGAGCGATTACGTGAAGAAGGCCGTCAGTCATCATGTGTGTCAATCTTCAAAGCAGCGGTGTGGAATCACAGATAAAGAAGTTGACCTAAAGATAGTAAGATTTGGAGAGCTAGAACTACCAGATGACCTGATAATATGAGGGTTGGGAGCGGTGGGCACGTAATCGCTCATCGTAACTCCTCATAAAATCAAGATCAAACTTCAAACTGGTAAGTTCTCGTTTAATTTTACTATTTTACTTTGGAGTCACGTGAGTGACTACGTGAATATTTCAAAGCTCTGTGATTTCACACCGGTTCGAATCCAGGCGTCACACACTGAATGGATTGACCATGGGTGAGTGAGAAAATATTAATGCATTCAGAGATAACATAGTTAGGTAACAATACTGATGCTTTAATGTAAAAACAAAAATGATAGTGACCCTGATCAACCTGTGGGGAAACTATAAACAGATTTCAAAATGGTACGTGCAATGGGTTTATTATAAAACCGGCGGAACATCCTTTCATTGGCCCATCCTGCCGCTGCTAGGATGCTGTCGAGGGGCACGTCCATAGCCCTTGCTGCCGACATTGATGCAGCCCTGGTGGAGTGAGATTTGTAAATGTCTATTCCTGCAACTGCCAGTACCTCTTTTAGCCATCTGGAAATGGTTTGTGTTGACACCCTATGGTGTGGTTTTTTGTAGCTAATTAGGACAGCTAACTCTGAGCCTCTGAGGCTCCTGGTGACTGTAATATACTGGTGCAAGTGAGCGACTACACATAGTCGTGGATCTTCGGGGTATGCCATGAACTCAAGCCTGGGCCCTGGTACCCCCGGCCTGCTCTGTTTAACTAATTCATAAATTACAAAAGTTATGGTGTTGGCAGTGGTGGTCATGTTGTCGAGTTGCAGTTTGTGCAGTGTCTGGACTCGTTGCGCCGTTATGAGCACCATTAGCATGACCACCTTGAGGGTGAGCTTGTGTAAGGATAGTGTGATGGCTGGGGCCCACTGACAGAGTAGCGTTAACACCACGCCAACATCCCATGTGCCGCTATACCGTGGCCTGGGGTGTGTAGTGTTGTATATGCCCTTCATGAACCAGGTAATAAGAGGATGCTTTCCCACCGGGAGGGCCCCCGTTCCCAGCACTAAATATGATGACAGTGCACTTCTGGCACTGTTGATGGCACTGTAGCCTAATTTCTGGTCATGATATAAGGTAGACAGAAATTTCAATATGTCCGTGATGCACACAGTGTCATATGCAATTGTTGGAAGCCCAGCAACATGTCTCCCACTTCTTGATGTGAGAGAAGTACTGCTTTTGTGTGCTGTCCCTCCAGGCTGCTGTAATTACATCCACCGTAATTACATCAGCCAGTCCGAGTCCCAGGAAAGGCCTCCTCAGAATCTCCAAACCAACAAATTGATTCGGTCATGTAGTGGATGATGGCTCCCCATTACTGGGTGTACCAGCTGCTCCCTGCTGTTGGGGACAACCATCAAAGGCTGTGTCATGATTCCCAGGACGAGTGGAAACCAAGATTGCGTAGGCCAATCTGGCACTACCAAAATGCCTGTGGCATTATCTTGCTTTATTTTGACCAAGCATCGGCTGATGAGGCAAAATGGAGGGAAAACATACAAGAACATTCCTCCCCAATGCAGTGTAAACGCATCGACTGCTACGGTCCCTGGGTCTGGCTCCCATGAGACATATTTGGGTAACTGGTGATTCAACCTGGAGGCAAACAAATCAATATCCGGCGTGCCATATCGGGCAACAATGTTGGTGAACACGACATGATTCAACATCCATTCTGTGTTATCATTGAATTTCCATGATCTAGTGTCCGCCACCATATTATATCTACCAGGCAGGTAGATAGCCGTGACCCAAATGTTCCTTGCAATACACCAATGCCAAAGGAGGTTTGCCAATTTATCACATGATTCAGATTTTATTCCACCCATGTGATTGACATATGCCACTGCCATGATGTTGTCAATCTGTAGTTTAACATGCACATGATGCATACTGCTGCAACAAGCCTTTAAGCCATAGAGTGCTCCCAACAACTCTAAGTAGTTAATGCCATATTGCTATAGTATTAAGGATTCCTGCACATTCCATCTGTCCCCGCGGCTGGAGCTGGTGTCTGTTGCCCCCCAGCCCAGGCCACTTGCATCGGTTTGTATTATTACCGATGGTGTGTCAATTTGAAATTTCTTAGAGCAGTGATGTATATTGGTAGCCCACTAGTCTAATTCCACAATGGCGTCTGGTGGTAAGTGCATGTGTTTCCCAAATTGGCTTGCATGAGTTTTGAGGGCCCGTTCCTTTGCACGTTGTAAATTTTGGTAGTGCAAATGTCCGCGCGTACAGCTGCAAAGGCTGCCACAAGCTTGCCAATTATACTTGCTACTTGTCTGATTGTTGGCTGCTGGTTTGCCATTAGCTTATTGCAGGCTTCCTTTAAGTCTGATTGCTTGCCACCTGACACATTTGAATTGAGTTAATTGTAAACCCGAAGTAATCCATTACCCTAATTGGAGTCAATTTTGACTTAACTGGATGGATTAAGAATCCCAACCTCTCAAACATAAGTTTGGTAGCTGAAACAGATGCTATTGCTGATTCTTTTGTGTCCCCAATTATTAGAACGTCATCCAAATAAGCCATCGCGATGTGGTTCTGTGCTCGTAGCAGTCCCAGAACCGGTTTTAGTAATTTTGTAAAAAGTCTGGGAGCTGACGTCAGCCCATTTGGCAACACCTTGAATTGCCACATCTGCCCCATCCAGTTAAATTTCAAATATCTCCTGTGCTCCCTGTGTATAGGTAATGAGTAGTATGCATCTTTTAGATCTATGCAAGCCATATAACATCCTTTGGAAACCAGCTGGATAGCTGTACCAAAGTTGTCCAATTTAAAATGTTAATACTGCACATGGGTATTGAGGTCCATCAAATCTAGGATAATATGACTTCCTCCATCCTTCTTTTGCTTGGGGAATATGTTCGATACAAATGGGTGTGATTCCTGGCAGGACCTCTGAATCACCCATTTTGTGTGTAAATCCTGAACTTCAGCTTGTATCTCAAATCTTTCCTGTTGTGGAAACATATATGAGCGGTTTGGTAGATTTTGTGTGGGTGGTGACGAATCAAGAAGGAACTTAATGTTAAACCCTTGTACACTGTCCAGTATGAACGGATATGCTGTAATCCAATTCCATTCATTCAAAATATGTTGTAGCCTCCCCCCAAATTGTAAGTTAGAGGTGTGTAAGTTGTCCCACAAGGGACTAGAATCTCCCACCATGGGCGATACTGCCTGTGTGGTCCTGGCCTCTGTTCTCCCGCCTTGGGACAGCTGGAGTCTGCCTCCTGTCCCTGAGCCCCTAGGCTGGTTGCACCTGGTGTGGAAGGCGGCATAGGGGTGGCCCCGTAGTGATGAGCCCCTGTGTATAGTTGGTGCTCGGCTCATGAGGCGTATTGTCTTGGCCTCGCCATCCAGCTCTCGGACCTGCTTCGGCAGGTCTGCCCCAAAGAGGTAGTTGGCCGGCTGTACATTGCTGGCCTTGCACAGCACTGCAAATTTTGGGTTCAGTGCCGGCTTAATTGCGCTCTTGCGCAGACAGTTAATCTCGAACAGGACATTACAGAGGAGCCCCACAGCGTCCTGCTGTGTCTCCGTCAGTGGCCCGCCATGTATGGACCTGGCAAAAGCCGTTACCCCTGAGTCCAGCAGTTTTAAATTCTTTTGGAATGTTACCTCTTGGGCTCTTACCCCTGCTCCAATATGGCCCCAGATGGCGTGATTGACGGCCGGCACACCGAGGGAGGCACAGTTGGCAGGTGTAGTGTAGCGGCCGGTGGTCTCCTCCATAACCTGGTCCTTGAGCTGGTGCGAGGCCAGGTAATTAATGGTGGCCAGCTCTTCATCCAAGGGCTCTCTGGTTGGGGTAGGTATGGCGAATGTTGACGCCGATAGAGGCACTGCGGCCCCTCGATCCCTAGAGTGTTCCCCTGATGTGCCTCCCTGCTCTGCGTCAGGATACTGCTGACTCCGTGTACTCCCCTCTCCAGAGAGGGAGACACATCGCAGCCCTGTGTAAGGTCCTGCTAGCGCGGGCTCCCGTGGAGACCCGGGCTGATACTGCTCCCTCCTCTGGGGCAGATCAATCTGGAGGCACCTCTCCAACAGGTGCTCCATCTGGGAAATGCTTCCCAGTGTGGGAGGTGAATCCTCCGGCCCGGACTCATCTGAGTCTACGGGTCTGGCAGACTAGTGGGTGGCTTTGCGCCCTGGCGGGACTGCCACGGTGCTCTCCTGTAGCACCAAGTCTGCTGCCGCTAGTTCCAACACCGGCGGCCTGGAAGGTGACTTGGACAGCCGTCCGATACCCGCGGTCTTCCGTAGCCGGCTTCGCAGACCGTCTCCGCACCTTCGACATGGTAGGTTCGTTCTGTTGCTAGAAAGCTAACAACCGAACCTGCCAAACAACGACCGTAAGTAACTTTTAAAAAAACACTTACCTTGGTTTTAAAAACTTACCGCTGGAGAGACGCAATGGGCCTGCCAGTCTGTCATTGGTGCATGCTTCAGATGTAATGACGCGCATGACGACTGACGGCCTTCTTCACGTAGTCACTCACATGACTCCGAAGTAAAATAGATCACCTCTGGTTCATTTGTTTTCCTCTTCCATCCCCAGCAAAAGTCTTGTTGGAGAGGTGTAAGACGATCATATTACTCACCTTCCCTTATTTTGGAACAAAAACCCTGGGCAGTATTTATTTCATTTCGGAGTCATGTGAGTGACTTCGTGAAGAACCCGCCAGCACGCATGCGCGACATATCGTCGCTACGCATTTGCAGTCGACGGCTGGAGGTGGAGCGCGGCTCACCACCAGCCCTTCATAAGGGCCACTCAGGTAAGTACAGGCAACCTTGAGCTGGTTGTCCCTGCTGTTTTGAATTGTTTTTTCTCCAACAGGGACATGGATAAGAGGAGTACGGGCTGCAGGACCTCCGAAAGGAGTCGTCGGCCGTTAACCCCAGAGCTCTCTTCAATGACAGCACCCGCTAGACGGGCCGGGAAAAAGGCGCGAAAATCGGGGAGCCCTGTGTTTACAGGACCTGACCCACCGACACAGCTGTGCACAAGCGCGGTTCCCGCAGAGCAGGAAGTCGGTACGGCGCTGGAGCAGGTGGACCCTGACTCCATTTCATTATCGCCAACAGGATCATTGGCTGATATGAGCAAACGGGTTTCACGTGCTGCTGCACGGCCCTTCTCACTGAGCCATCGTGAAAGAGCCAGGGATAGAGCTCAACAACAAAGCCCTTTTAGGTCAGAGATTTCACCAGAGACCGCTAGATTGCGGACTGGTGGTTTAGCGAGACCCAAGTCCACTAGCAGACCAGGGAGGGCCAGTGTAGACTCACCACCTAGTTGGACCAGGAGGAGTCATACAGGTGGAGTCTCGCCACGGTCACCGCATCCCCCTTTGGCGGCAGGATGGGACCGTACGCTGTCTGAGTCCAGGAAAAGGACAGGCGGCAAGCTCGCGCGGATGTCGGGTCACCACGCTGCGGCGTTGGGTGCCGACTTCACACCGCATATGCCCTTGGAGGCAGTCGGGCCTAGCTCAGCCAAAAGGAGGCGTATGAGTAGATCCGCGCGGGAGTCGTACAGTTTCGCTGAGGCGGCTGGCAGCGACTTTTCGTCACGGCACCGAGATTACCTTGATGAGGTACGAGCTGATGATAGGAGCCTCAGGAGTTCCTTCGGGCATGAGGACTCTGACCTCACATTCACGCACGATGAAGGGCGCATTGAACGGATGGAGAGGATGATGGAACGGATCCTGCAGCAAAATCAACGGCGGGAAACATCCAGTTCCAGGGGACTCTTGGACATATCCCCATCATCAATGGATAGCATGAGGCAGCCAGAAGAAGAGGAGATCTTGGTACACGTACCAGTGGCACCTGAGGTCCCTCAGGAAGAACTTTTGGATGTGGCAGCCAAGTTTGCATTACCCGAATCATCGGGACAACCCCTCAATACTAAACTGGCCGCTACCATTGATTTCCTCACCAACCATCAGCTACAGGATCAGGTCCTTGTGGAGGCCATGAACAGGCACAAGGCACCGAGTAATTGTAACTCGCTCAATGTGCCTATTGTGAACATGCCTATTTGGGGCAATATTAGCCCGGGCATTAGAGCACAGGAAGTAAAGTTACAAAGAATCCTGAAATTGCTCACAACTGGGATTACCGCTTTTGCGAGGTCGGTGGACGGTATGGACTTGAACACCGAACAGGAGGATGCTCTTGCATTATTATGCAACACGCAATATGAAATAAATGCGTTTCGAAAAAGCACCATCAAGCCTACGTTAAACCCCAAATTTGCGGGGCTATGCAGAGCATCCCCAAAACCACCACCCAGACAGCTATTCGGAGAAGACCTTCCGAAGCAGGTCAAGGATTTAGATGACCATGCCAAGACAGTGGGTCTTATGAGGTCACACACCTTGACCAGACAAACGGCCAGGAAAACATCATATTTCAGGCCACGGGGTCAAACCGAAAGGCCAGCAAGGACCTACATACTGGCGCCTCCACAATACCAACATTTTCAACAGCCTAGGCCTTTTTTAGGGCAAGGCCCGCAGCGGCCAGCATGGAAGATGCGGTTACCGCATCACTAGCACAACCCAGCACCTCCACATCCCACCAAACATGTCAGGGACCGCCGATAACCATGAAGGTAAGGCGGTCTGGATTTCATGCACTTGCATGTCTAACCTCACATGTTGGGGGTAGACTACGGTTTTTAAGGAGGCATGGGAAACCATCACCTCAGATGAGTTTATTTTACAAAGTATTCAAGGGCCATGAGATTGAGTTTATAAATGGTCAACTTCCTCCACCTCAGCATATGCCGAATCGCAAATTTGCACTTTCCAGCAAGGAAATAGCAGTAGGCTATGCTGAAATCTTGAGATTACAAGGAAAAGGCGTGATAGAAAAAACTATACAGGAACCAATTGAATTTGTATCTAACATATTCACAAAAACCAAGAAAGATGGTGGATGTCAGGTTATTATAGATCTAACCCATTTGAATACTTTTGTAAAATATACCCATTTTAAAATGGACACGTTTGAAACAGCCAAATCTTTGATTTCTAAGGGCTGCTTCATGGCATGCATTGATTTAAAAGATGCATACTATTCAGTATCCATTCAGAAACATCACAGGAAGTTCTTGAAGTTTACCTGGATGGATCAACTTTGGCAATACAAAGCTTTGCCCAATGGGCTTACCACAGCCCCCAGATTGTTTACTAAATTACTCAAGCCAGTGCTAGCAACACTGAGGAGGCAAAACCATACGGTTATGGCTTACCTGGATGATATCCTAATCATTGGAAAAACACTGGAATCAGCAAAATTGGCAGTTTCAGCCACTGTGGAAATATTTCAAGAAATGGGATTTATTATCCATCCAGATAAATCAAAGTTCTGTCCTTCACAGATCATGGACTATCTGGGATTCACGGTTGATTCCAATCGCATGATTGCCACCATACCAACTAACAAAGTTGGGGATATCATTCAAGCATGTAAGAATCTGGTCTGCGCCAGTATACCATCAATCAGACAAGCTGCTAAGGTGATTGGGAAAATCGTAGCAGTTTTTCCAGCTGCTCAATTTGGACCTTTACATTATCAAAATTTGCAAAGATCCAAGATTTCAGCGTTAAAATTGAATGCTGGACATTTTGATAGACCCATGCAGCTACCATTTAAGGCAAAAATTGAGTTACAATGGTGGATTGATAATATCCGTAACTCATTCAAACCCATCATTGTGCCTCGTCTGGTGGTGTACTTACAAACAGACGCAAGCTCCCATGGCTGGAGAGCTACGGACAACAACACAAGTTGTGGGGGCAGATGGGACACCCTTGAATCTACCCTGTTGTTATCACAAGGGATAAATTATTTGGAGATGCTAGGAGCATTCCACGGACTTAGAGCTTATTGTTCAAACTTTACTGACACTCATGTCCATCTCCAAATAGACAACACCACTGCGGTGGCATATCTAAATCATATGGGCGGTACCAGGTCAATTTCATGTGATGAATTGGCAAATACAATTTGGCTCTGGTGCATACAACGGAATATTTGGATTTCAGCTACCTATCTACCAGGTAAGGTCAATACAGTGGCGGACACCAGATCACGTAAATTTAATGACAACATTGAGTGGATGTTAAATCCCCAAATATTCGCCAAAATTACAGCCAAATTTGGTAAACCGGATATTGACCTTTTTGCGTCACGGTTAAACCATCAGGTACCAACAAACGTATCATGGGAACCAGATCCTGGGGCAATGCCGATGGACGCTTTCTCGCTAGACTGGGGGAAATGGTTTTTCTATGCATTTCCTCCATTTTGCCTCATCAGTCGGGTATTGCGGAAAATCCAGTCAGATGCTGCTAAAGGCATTCTTATCATACCCGACTGGCCTACTCAGCCTTGGTATCCGGTGGTTCTTGGAATGATAAGTCAACCATGGGCCCTCTTGGAGAATTGCCCACAATTGGTGACGAACCCTGTTACAGGGGAACATCATCCCTACCATAGTCACTTGCAATTATTGGCTTGCAGGTTCTGAATAGACCATTACTGCAGTATGGTCTCTCATCAAGGACAATGGATACAATTGGAGCATCATGCAGGGAGTCCACAAGACGGCAATATTTAACGCAAATCAGGAAATGAGAAACTACTGCGGCCGCTTGAACATTGCATATGACTCTGTTTCAATTACAGATGTGCTGGAATTCCTTGTGGGGTTGCATCATGATGAACACCTCAGCTACAGTGCCATCAATAGCGCCAGGAGTGCGCTATCATTCTACCTCAATATTGAAGTAGGATCCAATAAACTGGTGTCCAAACTGATGCAGGAAATATTTAATTCCAACCCGCCAAGACCCCGTTACAACGTCACCTGGGACATTGGGAAAGTATTAACCCTACTCAGGACGTGGTCGCCCATGGCTGGGCTTGAATTGGACAAACTCACCCTGACGCTGGTGATGTTATTGGCACTTACCTCAGCACAAAGGGTACAGACACTTCATAAGGTCAAGATTGACAGAATGATCTCTACCCCAGAGAAAGTAATTTTCTTTGTTGATGAATTACTAAAGCAGCATAGACCTGGGTACACAGTGCTACAGCTGGTGTTTCCAGCATACCGCGCTGATGCTAGGCTATGTTTAGCCACCAATATCCGCCACTATATAAGAGTGACGCGGAAATTAAGGGGAATGGAAAAATACCTGCTAATCAGCCACAAAAAAACTCACCATAGAGTGACAGTACAGACAATCTCCAGATGGCTCAGGATCGTCTTGAACGAAGCAGGTATTGACACTAATGTCTTTAAATCCCATTCCACCAGGGCTGCATCAACGTCAGTGGCTAAGGTCATGGAGGTGCCCATGGACCATATTCTTGCCACAGCGGGATGGGCTAGTGAAGCCACCTTTCAACGGTTTTATAACAAACCTGTTACCGCTCCTGTAATGTTCGCAGAGGCCGTGCTGAATGCGAATCAAGAACATATAACTACTCCCCAGTGAGGGTTTTTTTCTTTTTTGTTATAATTAATAAATATTATTATTTTTCAGTACAAGCAGTCTGAAAATTTGATTACTCCTATCTATCCTTACAGTGACGTGTGTGACAGCATGGACGTTGTCCAGGGCATGAAATCACAGAGCGAAGTCTTCACGAAGTCACTCACGTGATTCTGAAATGAAATAGTAAGATTAAACGAGAACTTACCAGTTTGAAGTTTGATCTTTATTTCATGAGGAGTTGCGATGAGGGATTTCATGCCCTCTGCTCCCAACTCTCGATCAAAAGTCAACTGGTAATTAGAGTCTCTTCAATCTTATTATAACAAGTCATTTCTTTGTTTGTTGGTTCTGTAATTCCACACCGCTGCTTTGAAGTATGTCGCGCATGCGTGCTGGCGGGTTCTTCACGAAATCCCTCATCGCAACTCCTCATAAAATAAAGATCAAAATTCAAACTGGTAAGTTCTCGTTTAATCTTACTATTATTAGATAATGAAATCGGAGTCCTTGTGTTTTTGTAAAATAAATATACAACCTTAATACTCACAGAGTTTGAATTCAGCATGAACAGAACTCTTCAAGTTATTGGCTAACAGAGGCTCACACTGATATTCGCTCCGTGGTTCAAAATAGCTTTCTTGTTCTTTTGATCATGTTTTTAATTTGTTTTTATAGATTAGAATTACTTTAGAACCATGCTCTTTGGCCTACAATGTCCGTGCCAAGAATGATGCCAAATTAAACTTTTTGTTTCCTGTAATGAATCCATCTCCGTGGCCGTCTGAAGGGGGGGGGGGGGGGGGAGAGGGGGCGGTGTGTGCGATGGGTGTGTGCGTTCGCACCCTCCTTTTGGTAAATGTAAAAAATGTCCTAGTGTGTGTAGGATGTGGGGATCGCTGGTCGGCACGTACCTGATGGGCCAAAGGGCCTGTTTCCACACTGTATCTCTAAACTAAACTAAACTAAACTGTCCCAATAGACCCAACGCCTCTGCCTGCTCCTGCCTCATTTATCTAATCTACCTTGATTTCATCAGCTTCACCGTGCTCAGTCCATTCCCACGTACGTCCGAGACATCTCACAGGCCCTTCAACTCTTCAATAACTTTCAATTTCCAGGCTCCCATTGTATCATCTTTGCCATGGACATAGCCAGTCTGAAGAATAGTCCGAAACGTCGCTCATCCATGTTCTCCAGAGATGCTGCCTGAACCACGGAGTTACTCCAGCACTGTGTCACTTCCGGATTATAAATGCTCTTTGCAACAACATTCTAATTGTGCCCAAATACGGAGGGGGAGGGGGGGGGAGGGAGAGGGGGAGAGGGGGAGAGGGGGAGGGAAAGGTGGGGGGGAGAGTGGGGAGAAAGAGGGGGAGGAAGAGAGAGAAGGGGGGAGAGAAGGAGGGAGGGGGGGAGAGGGGTGGCGGAAGAAAGGCCCGGGGAGGGGGGAAGAGAGGCCAGTGGGGGGGGGTGGAAGAGAGGCCAGCAGGGAGAGAGAGGCTGGGGGGAGAGAGGAGCTGACCGAGGAGCCGAGAGAAAGCGACCCCCGAGCGTCTTTAGAATGATGGGGGTGAGGATGGAGAGGTGGGGGGGGGGAGAGGTGGAGGGCGGTAAGTGGGTTGCATCTTTTGAATAACGGGGGGGAGGAGGTAGAGGTGGGGGGGACGTCACTCGCTGCGCGAGCAAGAATGGCAGGCACGTAGATCCATTGTGACGTCATCAGCGAAAGACAGGCATTTTTATTTCAAAGTTTTATCGGATTTGTGTACATTTTCATTAATAACTCGAGAGATAAAGCACAACATTTTCAGATAAGGCGACTGGATAAATTTCTACCGGAATATGTAAACATCTTACCATTAGCGGGTTGTTTTTTTGAGAAGATGTGATTGTACACACACACACCCACATACAAGATGAGAGTTTTAGTATATCGATTGATATGGATGTTAATATATATTTTTATATGTTACTAGACCAAGTGGGACCCAGTAGCGGGGGGGGGGGGGGGGGCAGCCTGCGGCATCCCACACTAACCACCCCCAACACACACACACTAACCACCCCCCTTGATATATTAATATTATTCATTGGCTCCTTTTACCCTATCCCCGCCCTATCCACTGAGGCATAGCCCCCAACTCACAGGCGCATCTAGAGAGGGAGGGGGGGAGGTAGAGAGAGAGGGGGGGCAGAGACAGAGGGGCAGATACGAGAGAGGGGGGTGAGAGGGTGGGGGAGAGGGGGGGAGAGATGGGGCGGAGGGCAGGGATGAGGAGGGGGAGAGGGGGAGGAGGGCGGGGATGAAGAGGGGGAGAGGGGGAGTGGGAGAGAGGCCGTGGGGAAGGGGAGGTGGAAGAGAGGACGGGGGGGTGGTGGAAGAGAGGCCGGAGGGGGGGATAGAGGGTGGGGGGGAGAGAGAGGCCGGAGTGGGGGGTGGGGGGGGTTGGAGAGAGAGAGGAGCCAGCCAAGGAGCCGAGAGAAAGCAACCCCGAGCATCTTTTGAATAACGGGGTGAGGAGATAGAGGTGGGGAAGGGAGAGGATGGGGGGGAGGAGGAGAGGTGGGGGGAGGAGGGAGAGGTGAAGGGGGGGTGAGAAGGCTTCATCTTTTGAATAACGGGGGCAGGACGCCACTCGCAGCACGCAGATTCAAGATGGCAGAACGCAGAGCGATTGTGATGTCATCAGGCAAAGCCAGCGGTTTTTTTTCAAAGTTTCTTCAGATTTGTGAACATTTTGATTAGTAACTCGAGAAATAATGCATTAATTTTTCAGATAAGACAATTTCAGAGTCCACTGGATAAGTTTCTACCGGAATATGTAAAAAATCTAACCGTTAGCGCATCATTTTTCCGAGAAGATGTGATTACACACACACACACACACACACACACACACACACACACACACACACACACAATTCACAATGCAGCAGTGCTGATTTTCAGTATTCTATACTGATATTTGAGAATACGTGTGGTTGCATGCATAATACTGATTTTCAAAAATACAGTTTCTGTGTAGTGCCTCCTGTTGCATTTAAGTGAGAAATACCGATTTCCCCAACAAAATGCTGCTTTTCAGCCATCAAAATACGGAAATACTCGGTGAAACTTGGCAGCTCTGCAATTATTCACAATCACATTGTGTTTGAGAATTCAAAATGTGATTTGTGATCTTGTTTATGAGTCATCATGGAACTAGAATTTGTTATAATAGTATGACAGTAAAATAGGTTAGTTTGAAAGCGATCATAGTAATGTAAATGCAGTTTGACTTCATTTAGTTTGACTTCAATTTTCATGATGGAAATTGAAGTTGATCTAAATATTGTTTTCACATCACTATTCCATGTTGAGATTGATGTGATGTGAAGTTGTTAGGTCAGGAGGACCATTAAAGGTGCACTACACACACTAACACAGTCTAACAGTAACAGGCAATCAAATCAACACACAAAACATTAAAAAAAAAAGGTTTTCTTTACTGCAAAAATGTACAGTATTTTATTTGCAGTTTTTACATGCTCCTTTTAACATTTTACATAACATTTGACAACAGTACTACTTGATTATTAAAACAAGGACAACTTCAATTCTTGATTTTTTAAAAAAATATACAACAATGATCCCAATCATCCAATTCCACTCACTACTCTTGACTCAACCAAAATTATTTATGAAATATTGGTCATAGATTTGGTGCATAAATACTCCAAAATAAGGCTCAGAATGCACCAGAGAGCATCTAAAACCCCAGCGCACATTCTTTCACATAATTTTTTTGTGAAAGAATGTGCCAGCCCCCTCTTTGAAAAGCTTGGTACAGGCCTGATCTCCCTCCATTACATCCATTCCCTCTGTTCTCTGCTCATCCATGAGCCTCTTTTAAGCCACGATCAGATCTGCCCCCACCACTACTTATGGCAAAGACTTTCAAGTGCAATAAGTCTTACACTCTGCATTAAAAAGAAACTTGCCCTGCCCATCTCCTCAAAACTATGTCCCACTCACCTTAAAGCTATGCTCTCTAGTTTTTGACTCTTGGAAAAAGGTTTGTACTGTCTACCCTGTCTCTGCCTCCTGTAATTTTATGGTTTTCCCCTCAACCTGCATTGCAGAAAAAAAAAATCAAATTTGTCCAACCTCTCCTTATAAGTTCCCTCTAATCTAGGCATCATTCTAGTTAAAAGGACACACACAGTACTGAAGTAATTCAACAGGTCAGACAACATATCTGGAGAACATGGATAGCTGACCCAAGATTCTCAGCCAAAACTTTACCTATCCATGTTTTCCAGAGAAGGTGCCTGGCCTGCTGAGTTACTCCAGCATTGTGTCATTTTGTGTATTAACCAGAATCTGCATATCCTTGTTTCATCATTCTAGCGAACCTCTTCTTTCAAAGCTTCCACATCCTTCCTGTAATGGGGCATCCAGAACTACATGCAATACTCCAAATGTGACCTAGCCAAAGTCATCGAAAGCTGCAAAATGACTTCCTAATTCTTATGGTCAATGCCCTGACCGATAAAGGCATTCATACCATATGCCTTCTCTACCACTCCATCTACTTGTGCTTCCACAGGGAGCTATGAACTTGAATCTCAAGATCCATTTGTATATCAATGCTGTTAGGGTACTTTACCTGTTGATATTTATTTGTGTGTAAAAAATATTTAACCACAAAGGAAATAGACATGTAGCTAATGTTGTCTCCCACTTTATCTTTTCTTCTCTTGGAAGATGTTCAGAGTCTGGGATATTCAGACGATCGCTGTCCTGCAAGTCTTCATCTTGGGTGAACATCAACTAGATCGGCATTTCAACAGTATGGTGTTTGACCATAAGCATAAGCGATTAATTGCTGGTGGGTTAGCAAGTTGAGAAAAATGGATTACAAGTTATAGTCATAGAGTCACAGAATCATGCAATGTGGAAACAGGTCCTTCAACTCAATTTGCCCACATTGGCCAACATGCCCCATCAACATTAGTCCCACCTGCCTGTGTTTGGCCCATATCCCTCTAAACGTATCTTATCTGTGTACCTGTCTAAATGCTTCTTAAACGTTGTGATAGTGCCTGCCTCAAATACCTTCTCCGGCTTCTGGTTCCATATACAGTACCTACCACTGTGTAAAAAAAGTTGCCTCTCGGGTTCCTATTAAATCTCCTTACTTTAAACCAGGTTAATAATTAGTTAAGCTTAGTTTAGTTTAGTTTATTGTAATGTACCGAGGCAAAGTGATTGTTTATTGTTGCGTGCTAACCAGTCAGTGGAAAGACAGTAGCCTATTACAATTGAGCCATCCAGAGTGTAAGCGGAGTGATAAAGGGAATAATGTGAATAACGTTTAATGCAAGATAAAGTCCAGAAAAGTCAGATCAAACGTAGTCTGAGGTCTCCAATGAAGTAGATAGTAGCTAAGGACTGCTCTCTAGTTGTTGCTAGGATGGTTCAGCTGCGTGATAACAGCAAGGAAGAAACTGTCGCTGAATCTGGAGGTAGACAAAAATGCTGGAGAAACTCAGCGGGTGAAGCAGCATCTAGGGAGCGAAGAAAAGAAGAAGGGTCTCGACCCGAAACGTCGCCTATCTCCTTCGCTCCATAGATGCTGCATCACCCGCTGAGTTTCTCCAGCATTTTTGTCTACCTTTGATTTTCCAGCATCTGCAGTAACTTCTTAAACACTGGATCTGGAGGTGTGCATTTTCACACTTCTGTACCTTTTGCCTGAGGAGAGAGGTGAGAAGAGGGAGTGTCCAGGATGAGACTCATCCTTGAGTATGCTGGTGGCCTTGTGGAGGCAGTGTGAAGTGTAGATGGAGTCAATGAAAGGGAGGTTGGTTTGTGTGATGGTCTGGGCTATGGCCGCAATTCCAAGTGTTTATGTCCCAGAGTAGGAGTGCGGACACTTCCAGGAAAATCAAGCCCTCTGTCATTTCAGCAACTAATTTAAATGCCCAATTGCAAATTGACACAAAAAGAATGCGGGAGTGAAATGTGAAGCTGGAGGGAGGGATGTGGGTGAGTGAAGATAGGGAGGGGAAAGAGGGAGGAATAAAAGGGAAATCCGTTATTAACTGATGGATAAGAGGGATAGGAATTGAAAGTATGGAGAAGGGGAAAGGAGCATAATGACTTGGGGTTGGAACAGATGACTATGGAGGCCAAGTCAATGGACATTTTTAAAGAGAAGAATGACAGATGTTTGATTAGTACTGGCATCAGGTGCTGTGGGGATAAGGCAGGAGAATGACGTTAAGAGGGAAAGATAGATCAGCCATGAATGAATGGTGGAGTGGACTTGATGTGCCGAAGAGAGAGGGTCGGGGGTGTGTTACTCGGAGAATTCAACGTTCATACGTTTGGGTTTTGTAAGCTACCTAAGCAGAACATGTAGAGATGTGCCTCCAGTTTGCATTTAACCATACTCTGGCAATGGAGGAAATGCCCAGGACACGAAGGCCGGTATGGGAATGGGAAGGGGAAGCTAAAATAGTTAGCAACAGGGGGATACAGCAAGCTTGGGTTAACTTGGGTAAACCTGGGTGTGTTTCCACATGTACAAGTGCAAACATGCCTACAATTAAACTAGATTGTAATCACATGGTCTTTTCGCTGACTGGATGCCACACAACAAAAAAGCTTTTCAGAATAATACACTAAACTAAAGGGAGACATTCGATGCCTGTACACTTCTGCGAGATTTGATTCCATTATAATTTACCTAATGTCTTCAGAAAATAAGGGATCTGTTTAAAGGTGATTCCACTGATGGTAATACAAATGGTGGAATATTTAATGTGTGTATTTTCTTGATTATGCAGGCTCCCATTCAATAGATCTTGTGCCACTCACGTCTGCTGTACAGGATAGCCTGCAGGTTCCACATTCTCATGAGCGATCCATCAATGTTCTGGTCTACAACAAAACTACTGAAACAGTTGTCACCATTTGTAGTAAATCTGTTATTAAAGTAAGTGTTTATCTGAGAAATAGTGAATTAACCATTTAGAAAAATGAAAAGCTGGACACAAAAAGATGGAGTAACTCAGCGGGACAGACAGCATCTCTGGAGAGAAGGACTTGGTGACGTTTCGGGTCGAGACCCAAGATGCCGCCTGTCCCCAGCAGAGTTACTCCAGCATTCTGTGTCATGTAAACCAACCTCCCTTCCATTAACCGTCACCATGCTGCTTCGGCATAGTCATGGACGAGTCACACTTGGCCACTCCCTCATCTCCCCTCCCCCATCAGGCAAAACTTACAGAAGTGTGAAAACGCATACCACCAGATTCGAGCACAGTTTCTTCCTACCTGTTATCAGGCAACTGAACCATCCTACCAACAACTAGAGAGAGGTCCTGAGCTACTACCTGTCTCAATGAAGATCCTCAGACTATCTTTTATTGGAATTTACTGGACTTTATCTTGCACTAAACATTATTCCTTCTTACCATGTATCTCTGGACAGATTGATTACAATCATGTATAATTTTTCCATATAGATCAATCCTAGTAAGATCAAGGTACAGGTATATGATAGATCATAGTATGTGCTTCTATAATATATACTTATACATCATAGAAGTACATACGATTATGAGAGGCATTGATGGGATAGGCAGCGGAAAACCTTTTCCCAGAGTGGAAATGTCAAACATTTGAGGGCATAGGTTTAACTTGAGAGGGGTAAAGTTTAAAGGGGGAAGTGCAGAGGAAATTTCCCATCGAGAGAGTGGTGGGGGGTGCCTGCAATTTGCTGTCAGTGGAGGTGGTGGAGGCAGATATTATTGTGATTTTGGAAGAGAGCATGGACATGCAGGGAATGGAGGGATATGGATCTCATGGTAACAGAGATTAGTTTAACTTGGCATCATGTTGGGCAGAGACATTGTGGGCTGAAGGGTCTGCTCCTGTGCTGTTGTGTTCTCTGCTTCATGTTACCACTTGTGTGTGCAGAAATGTTAGCGCATTGAGAGGAGCTATAGATAACATTAACCTAATTTGTGCATGAAAAAATAGGGGGAACACCAGGAGTCTTGGATAAAATCAACTTGTACAAATCCAGTACAACTTGTGCAAATTAAAGGCGGCATAGTGGTACAGTAGTAGAGTTAGTGGTACAGAAGTAAAATGTTTATAGAGTCATCGAGTCAAATATGTCAAACATAGAGTAAAAAGAGGCCCTTCAGCCCAACTGGTCCATGCCGACCAACATCCTCCACATCCAGGGTAGACACGGGATGGGAGATTGCAACCTTCATGATCGCAACCCTGTTTCGACTAATGCAATCAACCTGGCGTGCACAATCAAATAAGATGAAATAGAACAAGTTGTCCTACAAATTTAGGCTGTGCACGCCATACACAAGAAGAAGAAGTAGGGTAGGCACAAAATGCTGGAGTAACTCAGCTGGACAAGCAGCACTCTGGAGAGAAGGAATGGGTGACGTTTTGCACCGAGACCTTCTTCAGACCCGATCCGATACGTCACCCATTCCTTCTCTCCAGAGATGCTGCCTGTCCCGCTGAGTTATTCCAGCATTTTGTGTCTACCTTTGATTTAAACCAGCATCTGCAGTTCTTTCCTACAAATCCTCCACATCCACACTAGCCCGACCTGCCTGCGTTTTGACAAGAGTTGACATGTTTCTTAAACGTGGGTGCGTAAATGTGCATTGGATTTTATTGATTTGATTGTGACTCTTTGTGAAGGGAACTCGCTCTGGTTTTGAGCGACAATAAGAATGCATTTCTTGGATTTTCCACAGGTCTGGAGTATGCGAAACGGGAGGAAATTCTATCATATTGCAGAACCTCATGGGCATGCGGTGGAGGTGACAGCGGCAGCAGTGGATGACATTGGAAATGAACTAGTCACAGGAGCAAATGATGGTGAATCACTTTTGGACCATTTTTTAAATATGAACAGACATGTGAGACGAGAATGTACAGAATGTAGAAACAAAGAGCTGAAGATGCTGCTTTAAACCGTGGATAGACACAAAGTGCTGGAGTAACTCAGTGGGTCAGGCAGTATCTCTGGAGAAAAAAGATAGGTGACATTGCGTTTCGGGACCCTTCCTGAAGGGGTAAGGGGAGGAGAATAGTCAAGATGTGTGATGTCTCGTCCACAGTTAGAGATAAAAAGGACAAAGATGCCTCAACTAAACTCACACCATTTGCCCGCATTGGCTCATGTGCCACTAATTGTTTCCACCCATGTACCTGTTCAAGTGTCTTTTCTATGCTTTAGTCCAGGGCCGGATTTAGATGAAGAGAGGCCCTAGGCTGTTCCACTTGTGAGGCCCCTCCCAATCCCCCACCCCCGCAACTAGAGGACGATGGTCCACCAGATTGACACGGATTTGCAGCCGAGCGTGGCCAATGAGATAAGGGGCTGGAAATCGGCACTTTTTATTTATTTATTTATTGCCAGTGCTAGTGTCGAGTTATCGGCTTAAAACACTATTATTCTGAAATGGAGGGCAAGGAAAATTACTGAAGGGTTGTTTAGATACTACAGTGGATTGTGACAGCATATGTAAGAAAGGCCTATGACAGTGTCAAATATTATGGAATCATGGAAACTTTATTGTCATTCAGACCTTTTGGTCTGAACGAAATTGCGTTGCCTTGCAGCCATACATAGAGTAAATAACAAAACACACAATAAACACAAGTTTAACATCCACGACAGTGAGTTCACCAGACACCTCCTCACTGTGATGGAAGGCAAAATCAAATCTTAAGTCCTTGTCTCTTCCCTTCTTGTTCTTCCTCTGCGCTGAGGCTATCCAGGCCTCCGATGTTATGACCCCACTGGGTGATGTAAGTAAGTCCCGCGGCTGAACCAAGCTCGGCGAACGGGCCGGTTCAACTCCGCGGCCCGGGGTGGTTGAAGTTGCCGAAGCTGCTGCCCTCCAGTCCAGCGGACGCAGCTGTTTAAGTTGCCAGATGACAGTTTAGATGGTCATTTAAGACGGCTTGCATGACACGTGCGATAATGTGATTGGACGAAGTGCATAGTTACCAGTTGGAATTATGCTCAATGAAACATTCACATATTATTTCTGCTTCAAATAAAGTCACAAACTAAACATATTCACCAATCAAGACATGATATATACCACAATGACATGCAGCAAAATTATAATACAGTATCTCAACTCTTTTTACACGTTGCAATGAATCAATTTCTATTATTTCTTTCCACTTCCAAACAAAAATGTGGTTGGATTATTCAGCGTATGATCAACCTCGGTGAGACCATGAGCAGGCTTGGCGATCGCTTTGCACAACACCTCCACTCAGTTCGCAATAACCAACTTGATCTCCCGGTGGCTCAACTCTTCAACTCCCCCTCCCATTCTGAATCCGACCTTTCTGTCCTGGGCCTCCTCCATGGCCAGAATGAGGCCCACTGCATATTGGAGGAGCAGCACCTCATATTTGCTTGGGTAGTTTACACCCCAGCAGTATGAACATTGGCTTCTCTAATTTCAGGTAGTCCTTGCTTTCTCCCAACTTCCCCTCCCATTCCCAGCTCTCCCACAGCCCACTGTCTCCGCCTATTCCTATCTTTTTCATGTCCCCGCTCGACATCAATCTGAAGAAGGGTCTCGACCTGAAACGTAGCCTATTCCTTCGCTCCATAGATGATGCCTTACTCTACCCGTTGATTTTCTCCAGCTTTTTTGTCTACCAATGGGATCCCGCCACTGGCCACATCTTCCTATCTCCTCCCCTTTTGGCTTTCCGCAGAGGCCGCTCCCTCCATAACTCCCTGATCAATTTGTCCCTTCCTACTCAAACCATCCCCTCTCCTGTCACTTTCCATTACAACCGCAGGAAATGCTACACTTGTCGCTTTACCTCCCCCCTTAACTCCATTCAAGGACCTAAGCAGTCTTTCCAGGTGCGGCAGAGGTTCACCTGCACCTCCTCCAACCTCATCTATTGCATCCGTTGCTCTAGGTGTCAGCTGCTCTACGTCGGTGAGACCAAGCGTAGGCTTTTTCGATCGCTTCGCCCAACACCTCCGCTCGGTTCGCAATAACCAATCTGATTTCCCGGTGGCTCAGCACTTCAACTCCCCCTCCCATTCCGAATCCGACCTTTCTGTCCTTTCTGTCCATGGCCAGAGTGGGGCCCACCATAAATTGGAGGAGCAGCACCTCATATTTCGCTTGGGCAGTTTACACCCCAGCGGTATGAACATTGACTTCTTCAATTTCAGGTAGTCCCTGTTTTCTCCTCCCCTTCCTAGCTCTCCCTCAGCCCACTGTCTCCATCTCTTCCTTTCTTCTTCCCGCCCCTCCCCCCCCTCCCACCCTCACATCAGTCTGAAGAAGGGTCTTGACCCGAAACGTCGCCTATTTCCTTCGCTCCATGGATGCTGCCTCACCCGCTGAGTTTTTCCAGCATTTTTGTCTACTCATTCACACAAGTTCTGTTATCCCACTTTCCTCACCCACTCCCTACACATTAGGGGCAATTTTACAGAGACAAGTTAACCTACAAAGCCAATGCGTCTTTGGGATGTGGGAGGAAACCCACATGCTTGCAGGGAGAATGTGCAAATTCAACACAGACAGTGCCCGAGCACAGGATCAAACACAGATCTCTGGTGTGTGAGGCAGCAAGTCTACCAGCTGTGCCACTATATTTTGTTTTCCAACACACAAAAAACTATACGTTGATAACTTTGGTTACTAAAAATAAAAATATCAATTTTCAGTCTTAAATCTCCAAGTGACGCTATGTCCCCCTTTACAGCGACTGTATGTTTTAATTCAGTTCAAGATTATGGGGCAGTACATTGGCCATAAAGTTACTGTCTAGAAGTGCCAGAGACCCGGAATTGATCCTGAATATGGGTGCTGTCTGTGTGGAGTTTGCTCCTTTTCCCTTTGATCACATGGGTTTTCTCCGGTGCTCTTGTTTCCTTCCACATTCCAAATGGTGCAGGAACCTATTTCAGACCCAACCCAAAAGGTAATATTTTCCTTTTGTCCAGAGATTCTGCCTGACCTGTTTAGTTACTCCAGCTTTTTGTGTCTATCTTCAGTTTAAACCAGCATCTGTAGTTCCTTACTACATACACAATATTATACGATAGAACTTTATTAATCCCAGCGGGGAAATTGTGTGTGTGTGGGTGTGTGATTATATATATTATACACAAACACACCCACACACACATATATATATATACACTAGACTGAGAGGGACCCGTTGGGTCCCAGCTTCACACGGGAGGGCTGGTCCCCCAATGCAATATTCCACCTCTCCACCAATTCAAATATTGCTGGCCAGTGAGGGGGGGGGGGGGGGGGGAGGGGGGGCTTTCTGCAATGTTAGTATGTGTTGTGGGTCAAAGGGACTGGTTTCCAGAGGACTAGTATGGACATTGTGGGCCAAATGGATTCTTGGACTGGCAGCTCAGTCACTCAGGCCAGGCAGCTCAGTCACTCAGGCCAGGCAGCTCAGTCACTCTGGCCAGGCAGCATTTTAGAACCAATAAATACACTTTTTGAAAGCATTTTAGAACCAATAGAGACACTTTTTGCGAGCATTTTAGAACCAATAGAGACACTTTTTGCAAGCATTTTAGAACCAATAGACACTTTTTACAAGCATTTTAGAACCAATAGAGACACTTTTTGCAAGCATTTTAGAACCAATAGACACTTTTTTGCAAGCATTTTAAAACCAATAGAGACACTTTTTGCAAGCATTTTAGAACCAATAGAGACACTTTTTGCAAGCATTTTAGAACCAATAGACACTTTTTACAAGCATTTTAGAACCAATAGAGACACTTTTTGCAAGCATTTTAGAACCAATAGACACTTTTTTGCAAGCATTTTAAAACCAATAGAGACACTTTTTGCAAGCATTTTAGAACCAATAGACACTTTTTTGCAAGCATTTTAGAACCAATAGAGACACTTTTTGCAAGCATTTTAGAACCAATAGACACTTTTTTCACGCTGTATCTTTAAATTAAACTAAAAACACTAAAACCAGAGGGAGTCTAAAGAAGAGTCTCTACCCGAAACGTCTCCCAATTTCTTCTATCCAGAATTGCTGGATGCTCATGGAGTTCCCCGCACAATTAAAGCATGAAATAGTCGTCACCCTCCTATAGTTACCCAACCAGACGTAACTAAATTTAAGGTAGTCCTTTTTTCCCCAAGAACCCTTTTTTGCTTAAGTCCAAGTCAAGAGTCAAGAGAGTTTTATTGTCATGTGTCCCAGATTGGACAATGAAATTCATGCTTGCTGCAGCACAACAGAATAAGTAAACATAATACAGAAAAGGAGATAAAAGTTCAGTGTGTTTATATACCATAGACCATATATATATATACACAATATATAAACAGATAAAATGCAATAGGCTGTTATTGTTCAACCTTCCACCACCTCCAGTTTAAATTCCATTTAGAATATTTTTGCAGGACCAGGAAACCAGAAGCAAGAGTTACTCCAGGGAGTTACTCCAGCTCCAGGGTCAGGGAGTGATTCTACATTGGTTTTCAGCGGTCGCGGCGAGGCGGCGAGGCGGCGACCGTACAGCAATAGCGGCCAGATCTCCCACAATTCAAAGTGAGGGAGAAAGTGCCCTGCGCCGACCAGTTGCTGCGGCAGTGCGCATGCGCAGGGCGGCCGGTGATGTGCTGGCCATGGTTGTGCGCATGTGCATGGGGAGGACGTGCTAGCCGTAGCAGTGCGCATGTGCAAGGCGGCCTGCCGTGCCGGCGGATGAGGAGCGAGCGGAGAGCGGAGACCCGGCGGCCACAGATATGGATGGTGGGCGGAGAATGAGAGTGACGGAGAGAGAGATAGAGAGGGGGGCCTGCCCAGAGTTGAACGGCAGGTGTCCTGCCTTGGCCGAAGGCCCCCTAGATTTTGAGGCCCTAGGCCCTATGAAGGCTAGTGGTGAATCCGGCTCTGTGAGGCCCCCTAGATCTCGAGGCCCTAAGCTTAAGCCTATGAAGCCTATAGGTAAATCCATCCCTATTTAGACCTTAAGGTGAGAGGGGAGAGATTTAAGAGGGACCTCAGGAGTATAGTTATGGACTCATATAGGATGGAAACATGCCCTTTGGTGCAACTTGGACATACTGACCAAAGTATAGATGTATGGAGAGATATAGAGAAATATAGTGGAAGGATGTTTCCACTGGTAGAAGAGTCTAGGACCGGAGGTCATAACCTCAGTATTAAAGGGCCCTCTTTTAGAAAGGAGGTGAGGAGGAACTTCTTTAGTCAGAGGGTAGTTAATCTGTGGAACACATTGCCACGGAGGGCTGTGGAGGCCAAGTCAGTGGGTATTTTTAACGCAGAGATAGACAAGTTCTTGATTAGAACAGGTGTCAAGGGTAATAGGGAGAAGGCAGGAAAATGAGATTAGGAGGAAGATATCGGCCATGATTGAATGGCAGAGTCGACTCGATGGGCCGAATGGCCCAATTCTACTCCTATACATTGTGAATTTGTGAATATGCCATGTGTCTTAATCCCCTTTTCCTGCATGTTGCCCATATCCCTTTAAAACTTTCCTATCCATGTATCTGTCCAATGTATTGTGTCACATTCCATCAGTATTCATGGATATTCATGTTCAGGATTAAGGCAGAACTAACAAAACTAAGTGTCTCACCATTTATTGAGGTTATTTATCATTTAGTTTAGTTTAGTTTAGTTTAGAAATACAACTTCGAAAACAGGCCCTTTGGCCCACTGAGTCCATGCCGACCATCAATCAACCACACAATGTTATCCCATTTTCGCATCCTGCACACTAGGGGCAATTTACAGAAACCAATTAGCCTACAAACCCGCATGTCTTTGGAAAGTGGGAGGAAACCGGAGCACTCGGATGAGGCCCATGCGGTCACAGGGAGGACTTACAAACTACGCATAGACGGCACCTGTGGTTAGGATCAAACTCGGGTCTCTGCCGCAGTGAAGGCAGAACTCTACCACTGCGTCACCTTGCCGTCCAGTTCATCCAATGTAATTTTTCTTTCATTCTTTTTAAACACAGGCTCACTGATAACTTGGGAGTTAAGTAGTGGAGAGAAAATAAGAAGTCTACCTCCAGTTACAGAAAGCAGTGAAGAAAATAAACGAATTTCATATCTGTTCTTTATGAATTTGAAAGAATCGCAGATGATACTTGCTGTGGGTTGGAACAACACCATCAAAATGATACAGGTTTTGAAGATTTACTGTTAAATAGTTAAGCTTTCCTATAGAGACAGTAGGATTACATTTGCAACATTAACAATTAAAACAAATAAACATCTAGCTGGTGAAATATAGGAAGCTAGAATCATTCAAAGAGAAGAGGGAGAAGATGTCATGGAGATGTTCAAAATAATGAACGAGAAACTGTATCCATGACCAGAAAAGTTAAATCCTTACCCTTACCCTCAATAACTTCTCCCATTTCCTCCAAACACAAGGCATAGCCATGGGCACATGCATGGGCCCGAGCTACGCTTGCCTCTTTGTTGGGTACGTCGAACAATCCTTGTTCTCAGCGTACCAGGGCCCCATCCCTGACCTCTACCTCCGTTACATCGACGACTGCTTTGGTGTCACCTCCTGCACCAAAACACAACTGACTGACTTTATCCATTTCACCACCAACTTCCATCCGGCACTCAAATACACATGGACCATTTCCGATACTTCCCTACTATTCCTTGACCTCACCATCTCTATTGCAGGTGAAACACTCCTGACCGACATCCACTACAAATCAACTGACTCCCACAGCTACCTGGACTACTCTTTCTCCCACCCTGCGTCCTGTAAGGACTCCATCCCCTATTCCCAATTGCTCCGTCTACGCCGCATCTGCTCCCAGGATGAGGTGTTCCACACCAGGTCATCACAAATGTCCTCATACTTCAGAGAACGTGGATTCCCCTCCCCCACTATAGATGAGGCTCGCACCAGGGTCTCCTCCATACCCCGCAACACTGCCCTCTCTCCCCATTCCCCCACTCGCAACAAGGGCAGAGTCCCCCTGGTTCTCACCTTTCACCCCACCAGCCGGCACATACAACACATAGTCCTCCGCCAGTTTCGCCACCTCCAACGTGACCCCACCACTCGCGACATCTTCCCATCTCCCCCCTGTCTGTCTTCCGCAAAGACCGCTCCCTCAGCAACTCCCTTGTCAATTCTACCCTTCCCTCTCGCTCCACCCCTTCCCCAGGCACTTTCCCTGGCAACCGCAAGAGATGCTACGCTACACTTGTCCCTTTACCTCCCGCCTCCACTCCTTTCAGGGACCCAAGGAGTCCTTCCTGGTCCGACAGAGGTTCACCTGCATCTCCTCCAACCTCATCTACTGCATCCGCTGCTCTAGATGCCAGCTGATCTATATCGGTGAGACCAAGCGGAGGCTTGGCGATCGTTTCGCCGAACACCTCCGCTCGGTCCGCAATAACCAATCCGACCTCCCGGTGGCTCAGCACTTCAACTCCCCCTCCCATTCCGTATCCGACCTCTCTGTCCTGGGCCTCCTCCACGGCCAGAGTGAGCAACACCGCAAATTGGAGGAACAGCACCTCATATTCCGCTTGGGGAGTCTGCATCCTCTGGGCTTGAACATTGAATTTTCTCAATTCTGTTAACCTTTGCTGTCTCCTCCCCTTCCCACTTCTCCCCCAGCCCTCGGGCTCCTCCTCCATTTTCCTTTCTTCTCCCCGCCCCCCCCCCCCCCACCTCCCATCAGTCTGAAGAAGGGTTTCGGCCCGAAAAGTTGCCTATCTCCTTCGCTCCTTAGATGCTGCTGCACCCGCTGAGTTTCTCCAGCCTAATTGTGTACCCTCGATTTTTCAGCATTTGCAGTTCCTTCTTTAACACCAGAAAGGTTTAGTTTAGTTTAGTTATTCAGTATAGAAATAGGCACTTTGGCCCTCCGAATCCGCTCCGACCAATGGTCACCCATCCATACTAGTTCCATGTTATTGTACCTTCGCATCCCACACACTAGGGGCAATTTAAAGGAGGCAATTAACCAACAAACCTACACGTCTTTGGAAAGTGGGAGGAAACCGGAGCACCTGGAGAAAACCCATGTAATCCCAGGGAGAACGTATAAATTCCGCACGGACAAACCCCCAAAGTCAGGATCAAACCCGGGTCTCTGACATTGTGAGGCAGCAACTCTATCACTGTGCCACTGTGTTAATAACCAGAGATGATAGATTTAAAATAATTGGCAAAAAAAAAGACAGTGCGATGCCGAGAAAACTTTTTTGCCCAGAGTGGTGAATTTAGATTGTAAATTCTGAATCTTTAGCCAATAATTTTGGCTGCTGCTAACTTTGGCTGGTGACTGGATTCCAAGATGGCATCCAACATGAGTGAGAAAATTGCAATTAAAGTTGTTTAATTTGTGCTACGTGGCTAACCATAATAGAAATCAAGGTCCATGGTACAAATTATGTTCTGGTCATCATCTTTGTTTGTAATTGTCTGCTATTCTTGCTCAATCTTCTGATATGATAAATCCCCTTGCTCAGGTAAGACCATTTTACTTGTGACAAAAGTTAACCTTTAAATGTTGTTGGAACGATTTTTGCAGAATCGGATGTGTGATTGTTAAGGTCTGTAACAACCAGGATAACTTAATCCAGCGATTATGTTGGTTTGCTGTAACTGTGCTTCTCAAACATCCTTTCCACAATGATCACTTGCGATATCATCACAGAATCTTAGAGTCATACAGTGTGGGAACAGGCCCTTTGGCTCAACTTGTCCATAGTGACCAACATGTTCCACCTACGCTCGTCCCACCTGCCTTGCAATTAGCCCATATCCCTCTAAATCGATCATATCCACATACCTGTCCAAATGTTTCTTAAACATTATGATGGTAACTGACTCACCAACCTCCTCTGGCAGCTCATTCCATACACTTACCACTCTTAGTGTAAAAACATTACCCCTCAGGTTCCTATTAAATGTTTCCCCATTCACCTTAAACCTATGTCCTCTGGTTCTGGATTCCCCACCTCTGGGTAAAAGTCTCTGTACGTTGGCCCTATCTATTCCTCATGATTTCATACACCTCCACATGACCCCCCCCCCCCCCCCCCCTGCATTCCAAGGAATAAAGTCCTAGCCTGCTCAAACTATAGATCAAGTTGATCACGGTGAAACCATGCCTGAAAGAGGAATCCAGGCGTCACATCTTACAACATACATGGTGTCACCCTTGAAGAATCCAAACAAACCAAGTATCTTGGCATCAAATTGCAGAATGATCTACGTTGGAATGGTCAGACTCATCATGTAACAGTGAAAGCAACAGGTGTCCTAAACTTCCTGAGGCGCAACTTCCATCATTGTTCAGCTTCTGTCAAGGAGAAGCTGTATTTCACCCTTGTTAGACGTCATCTGGACTACGCAGTTGCAGCTTGGGACCCATACACAGATAAAAACATTTCATCCATCGAACGTGTCCAAAGACAGGCCGCTCGATTTGTTACTAACACCTACGAGAGAGAAGCGAGTGTCACCAAACTTCTGAATTCTCTGGAGTGGAACCCTCTCCAAGACAGACGTGAAGCTCACCGCTTGACCTGTTTTTACAAAATGTTAAATGGTCAGCTAGACATAGATCACAAGACCTACACCAACCCCAAACCAATTAGGAGCAGACGAGGGCATTCGATCCAATTTGTGGTCCCAGCCTCAAAGACAGATGTGTACAGCAATTTGTTCTTTCCATGCACTATTAAAGCATGGAATAATCTCCATCAAGCCACGGTTGCCCAGCCAGATGCAACTAAATTTAAAGTGGCACTTTCTTCCCAATAACCCTCTCTGGCTAAACCCCTCCCTTCACCACCTCCAGTTTAAATTCCAGTTGGAATATTTTGGAGGACCAAGTAACCAAGAACCAAGAATCAGGCCCTTAAGTCATTGTAAATCTTCTCTGCGCCCTTTCCACCTTAACAACATCAATGTAAATAATCAATATGTATAGTCTATTCCAGTATCTCAAGGGACATTACTCTGAGTGATTAGAATATGAATGAAACTTAGCAGAGTATGGATCTTTCTACATTAATTCTAATGGGGATACCATTTCTATTAATAACTGTCCCATTATAAACCACAAGCATATTGAAACTTCACCACTGAAAGCTTAAGGTAAATGTATTCAATGTCTGATCATTTTTCCCCAAAGGATGGACCAGATGAATCTTATCTCTCCGTTCTAGGAACATTTCCAAACATAGCCAAGGAAATAGACAACAGTTTATTCCCTTTCAAACAGCGTCTAAGTCCCAGTGGCCAGTTCAATCCCATGAAGCAGGTAAACTACTTTATTGACATTTTATAACTTATTCTACCAATATTGTGGCATTTTATTAAGTAATTTTAGTTTAGTTTAGAGATACAGCACGGGAAAACAGGTCCTTCGAACCACCGAGTCTGCACCGACCAAAGATCCCTGCACATTAACACTATCCTTCACACATTAGGGACAATTTAACCAAAGGCAATTAGCCTACAAACCTGCTGGTCTTTGGAGTGTAGGAGGCAACCGGAGCACCCAGAGACCCATACAGGTTACGGGGTGAAGATAAAACTCCATACAGACAGCACCTGTAGTCAGGATCGAACCTGGGTCTCTGGCACTGTAAGGTAGCAACTCTTACTGCGCCTCCGTACCTCCTAATATTATTTGATAAGGTCCAGGTTCAGGAGCAGCTTCTTCCCGACAACCACTAGGCTATTAAACACTTCCAAATAAGCACCGGACTACATAGACTTGAGGGCATTATTTTTTTCTTTGCATTGTTATTGTTTCTTTGGTTTATTTATATGTATGTGCGTCTGTGTGTATATATATCTGTGTGTATGTACAGTATATCTGTATATATATATATATATATATATATGTGTTTTATATATACACACACACACACACACACACACACACAATGACACATACAAATTACATATTATTAAACCTCTCGTCTTGTTTCTATCTATCTATCTATCTATCTATCTATCTATCTATCTATCTATCTATCTATCTATCTATCTATCTATCTATCTATCTATCTATCTATCTATCTATCTATCTATCTATCTATCTATCTATCTATCTATCTAATTACATGTGATCCTGAAATTACGCCATAACGATACACGAAGGTGTACTGTGACTTTAAAAATATCTATCTATCTATCTATCTATCTATCTATCTATCTATCTATCTATCTATCTATCTATCTATCTATCTATCTATCTATCTATCTATCTATCTATCTATCTATACGTGATCCAGAAATTACGCCAAAACGATACACGAAAGTGTACTGTGACTTTAAAGATATGTTAAAGTCACAGTACACTGAATTTTGAATAAGGTGTAATGAGCAGCCCCTGCGCAGTTGTGGGCTATGTATGGGTCAGTGCTAGAATATGGGGAAACGGGTGAGTGGTAGAATATTGCTTTGGGGGAACGGGTCCCAGTTGGTCCAGTATATTACAAAAACTCTTGTCTTGTTTCTATCTATATGTATGTGATACTAAAATTATGCCCAAACGATACACGATAGCACTAATATTTTTGCACCATCTTACTTACCGTTGTCCTGTGGTAGTTTGTGTGAAGTTCTGTTCAGATTGATGTTATATTTTACAAGTTATTCATAATTGTTTACCTTAGAAATTCAAGTTTAAGACAAATGTAGCAGCTAAAATCCTTGCTGGCCCAGCTTGCAACAAATTTGCAACAAAGTTGCAATCGAGGAACATTTAGTCATAGCAAGTTTTTAGCAAGTATCAAGTATATTCCTGGCAGCATGGAGGGAGGGTGCATTTTTTTTTCCAATATTTTAAAGTCAAAGTACACTGAATTTTGAATAAGGTGAAATGAGCAGCCCCTGCGCAGTTGTGGACTATGGGTGAGTGGTGGAATATTGCATTGAGGGAACTGGTTGCATTGGAGAAAGGGGTGAGTCATGGAATATTGCCTTGAGGAACGGGTTGCTTTGGAGGACCAGGCCTCCCATTGGGGAAACTGGTGAATGGTGAACTATTGCCTTGGGGAACAGGTTGCATTGGGGGACCAAGCCTCCCGTGGGGGCTATGGGTGAGTGGTGGAATATTGTATTGTGGGACCAGGCCTCCCGAGTGACAGGGATCTAACGGGTCCCAGTTGGTCAAGTATATATATAAAACTTTTTTGTTGTTCAATTGAATTGAATTGTATTGAATACATGTTATTAGCCAAGTATGTATACATACAAGGAATTTGCCTTAGTGCTTTGCTCGCAAATAACAACACGATATACAGTAAACAATTAAGAATAAGACATTATAATCTTAACATGTGAAGAATGAAATAAAATACTAGAGCAAAAGGAAGCTACAGACTTTTGGTTGTTGACTAGAGCTACAGCTCATGGAACAAACCCAGGTCTCTACTGGTTGAGTAGAGCTACTATTAATGTGTTTGCAGAGTGCTGTGCTTATATATCTGTTGTTCATGTTCATACGTTATAGGAGCAGAATTACGCCATTCGACCCATCAAGTCTACTCTGCCATTCAATCATGGCTGAGCTATCTTTGCCTCTCAACCCCATTCTCCTGCCTTCTCCCCAAAAACCCTGTCACCCTTAATAATCCAGAACCTGTCAATCTCCATCTTAAAATATCACCAATGACGCCCTCCACAGATGTCTGTGTCAATTAATTCCACAGATTCACCACCCTCTGAGTAAAGAAATTCCTTCTTATCACCTTTATAAATGTATGTCCTTTTATTCTGAGGCTATGGCCTCTGGCCTCTGGTCCTGGACTCTCCCACCAGTGGAAACATCCTCCCAACCTTCACTCTATCCAGGCCTTTCATTATTCAGTAAGTTTCAATGAGGTCCCTCCTTCTCCTCCTAGGCTCCAGCGCCCCGTGCCTTCAAATGCTCACCGTATGTTAACCCACTCATTCCTGGGATCATTCTTGTAAATCTCCTCTGGAATGCCACACATCCTTCCTCAGATATGGGGCCCAAAACAGCTCATATGTAAGGGTGACAGTCAACATTTGGGAAGGTTGGCGTTAAACCCCTTTAAGTAACCCTTGCCTTCCCACCCTCTGCATCCCTCCTTCACCCTAGACATCCTGCTACTTTTACTGTTCATATCTCCTCATTATCACCTCCTCCACAGTCAACAAAGGTCCATTGTGGGATCTTTGATCATCGGTGCCAGCTCTAATCTGTTCTGTTCGTTTGCATACCTCTAGTTTCCCTCACCCCTGACTCTCAATCTGAAGAAAGGTCATGACCCAAAACGTCACCTATTCTTCTCCAGGGATGCTGCCTGACTCGCTGAGTTACTCCAGCATTCCTTGTCTATCTGTGGCGTAAACCAACACCTGCAGTTGCTTCCTTCACAATTCAGGCCGAGATGGGAGGAGATTAAGAACATTGAGCAATTGGTAGGACTTGAAGCAAAGAACATTGGTAGGACTTGTGATCTCAATCTGGGCATTGAAGAGGCCTCACATGTTCTTGTAACTTCACGTTCAGCAGAAAAATTAACTTGCCTTTTGTAATTGTTGGCACTAAATCCCATCTTAAAAACTGCTCTTTATTAAAAGACAGGAATTTCCTAATGCCCGATGTAGACAAATGCAATCTAGTTGAGCAAAAAGGCCTCTGGCAATTCCGTGCCCGTGATTTGCGAAGCTGTTGACGTTCACTTCAGAATAGGCGAAGAGTAGATGGGAGGATGCTAACAGCGAATGAAACAGCGGAGTAGACTCGACGGGCTGAATGGCCTAATTCTGCTCCTCTGTCATGAGGATTCATCATTCGAGTTTCACTGTACCTTAATTGGTACGCATGACAATAAAATGACCTTTGAACCTTTGATCTACACAAAGTGTACTGCAGGTGCTGGAATCTGGGATGACAAATAATCTACAGGAGGAACTCATTTGGTGCCAGGCTTGATACAGGGTTATGACTTGAAATGAAATACATACTAAGGGAAATTTACAGTGAGGGAGGGTGGGAGGGGGAAGAACAAAGGGGGAACTGGCGTGGGGGAGGGGGGGGAATATGTAACTTTGTAAGCGCCCTTTATGGATGACTATTTTCATACCTTGGCAAGGTATACAAGCAAATAATTTCACTGTGACCTGTGACAATAAAGTATTCAGTTCAATACACCTGCTGAATGAAATGTAGCTGATCAGATTCTAATTGTGTGGTTTGCATTGTTTCAGGGCGACCCGGATGATGTAGGATTGTGTGGCATGGATATACTGGAGTGTAATGCTGAATCCTTGTTAGCAATTGGATGGTCCAACTTGATCATAGTATGGAATTTTGAAGCAGCAAGCATCTTGCAAATGTAAGGAAATAAAAATATTCCTTGAATTCTTTCCGCTGAATAGAGAAAATATTGAATCTGCGAGTTAATATGAAAATGGCTGAGGTTTGTTGCGGTACAATGTTCCCACAACTGAACTGAGAACATAGAACATCCCATGCCATTCAAAGCGATAATATTTGTGGCAACTGTCCAAGACTCAGCCTTTAGTTTAGTTTGGTGATACAGCCCGGAATACAGGTACATCCCATCCGGGCTGAACAGAGATCAACGATATGCTAGTTCTATCCGAAACACTAGGGACAATTTACTTACAAACCAATTAACCTACAAACTCGCACGTCTTTGAAATGTGGGCGGAAACTGGAGCACCCAGAAGAAACCCACGTGGTCACAGGGAGTGTGTACAAACTCCGTACAGACAACACCTACAGTCAGGAACAAACCTGGGTCTCTGGCGCTGTAAGGCTGCAACTCTATCACTGCGCCACTGTGCCGCCCTTACATCTCCATTCATTATTTACCCACAAGCCGCCGTGCCCATTCTGCCAAAGGGATTGTGAATTATTGATTGCCGGGAGCTTCCGCGGCAACCGATGATTACACGTACACTAGTCCTATCCTACAAACTAGGGACAATTTACCGGAGCCTATTAACCTACAAACCTGCACATCTTTGGAATGCTGGAGGAACCCGGAGAAAACCCTTGCCTCGTGCACCACATATTAACACTTGGATGTTATCAACGCCGGTGTGACTGGACTGAGCAGATTGTGATGTACCTGTTGCTTCAGCCACACAGCGCTCTTGGTTGAAGTTGATGCCCCAAATCAGCTAACGTAACAACTGAAGAGGGAATTTAAAATGATGTGTCTACATGTGCATGTTCTTCTTCTAAACAGGATGTAGAAATAAAGTACTGCAGATGCGGGTTGATACTAAAGATAGACACAATGTGCTGGAGTAACTCAGCGGGTCAGGCAGTTTCTCTGGAGAAAATGAATGGGTGACGTTTTGGGTTGCGACCCTTCTTCGGTCCTGACCCCAGAAAATCACCAATCCTTTTTCTCCAGGAATACTGCCTAACCCACTGAGTTCCTCCAGCACATTGTGTTTATCCTTCTAGATAGGGGAGGTTGTTCGTCTGGTCGCTGCTATTTATCTTTTAACCAGGTGTAGGGGAATCAAAAACAAGAGGACTTCCCTGTAAGGTGAGAAGGACAAGACTTAATATGAACATGAGGGGCAACTATTTTACTCAGAGGGTGGTGGGTATATGGAACGAGCTGCCAGTGGAGGCAGTTGAGACAGATACTGTAACAATATTTAAAAGTGACTTGGACAAGTATATGAATGGGAACAGTTTCGAGGGATATGGGCCAAATGTGGGCAAGTCGGACTATAAGAACATTTTAAAGACACTTGGGCAGGTAGATGGATAGGATCGTGTGTGGACGCGGCGCCGACAGACAAAAAGCCGAAGCAAAGAAGCCAAAGCCATAGAACCGAATAGAAACAAGGCCAAAACGCCAATGAACCGAAAAAGTCCTCTCTCTCTCCCTTTTCTCTCCCTTCCTTCACTCTCCCTTCCTTCACTCTCCCTTCTATCTCCCCTTCTCTCTCTCCCCCTTCTCTCTCTCTACCTCTTCTCTCCCTCTGCTCTCTCTCCCCTCTCTTTCTCTCCCCCTTCTCTCCCCTTCTCTCTCTCCTCCGTCTCCACCCGCGGGAGCATCCCACAGTCACTGACCACGATGCACCGCCATCGGACCCCTACCTACACATAAGGGTGATCCCCCCCCCCCCCCCCACCATACTTGTAATACATGATATACATTTATACATGGTTAATTAACTGGTGTATATCATGTATTACATGTATAAATCGTTCTTACATTCGGGAACATGGTTAATTAACAGGTGGCATTATTTCCCTGTCCTAACGGCCTTTGTTTTAGCCGGTGATTACATCCATTCCATCCCTCCCTCGTAGAGATGTGGAATTTCAATTTGAGCGCACTTGTTTGAATAGATACAAGCGGCATGTCCAGCTTCTGTCCTGGACACGCAATACACGAAGCCGATGAAATGACACAACTGTCACACCAAAGATAGACACAAAATGCTGGAGTAACTCAGCTGAAGAGGCAGCATCTCTGGAGAGATGGAATGGGTGGCGTTTTGGGTTGAGACCCTTCAGATGCACTCTGAAGAATGGTCTCATTCCTTCTCTCCAGAGATGCTGCCTGTTTTGTGCGTGGGAGTTTGGGTGTGTTCCGCAAACATCGAGACGGTGATAAATAAACCGTCTGTCCCCGCAGCTGGGGTGAATCACCCTGGTGTGGGTGTCAAAGTCCGGGGGTCGGAAAGGGGGTGGGGGGGATCACCCTGGTGTGGAGGTTGGGGTCTGATGGAAGTGCATCGCTGTCAGTGACTGTGGGATGCTCCCGCGGGTGGAGACGGAGGAGAGAGGGAAGGGGGAGAGAAGAGGGAGAGAGAGAAGGGAGAGAGAAGAGAGAGAGAGAGGGGGAGAGAGAGAAAAGGGAGAGAGAGAGCGGTAGAGAGAGAAGAGGGGAGAGAGTGGAGGAGAGAGAAGGGAGAGAGAGAAGGGATAGAGAGAGGGGGAGAGAGAAGTGGGGAGAGAGAAGGGGGAATGGGAGCGTGGGGTTCATTTTCCCACACAAGCCATAGGTGACTGGGCAGTCTGAACCCAAGCACCAGGTTGAAAGCGGCCGAAGGTGTGCATTCCACAGGACAGCTCCCACTCTTCCACGGACACCCTCCGCGGGCTGCGGGTCGGGTGGAGCGGAGGTTTGGGACAATGTTCATGCCTTCACAGTGATGTGATGGACGCGGGGGTCTGGACCAATCGCTGACAGGTCCCACCCCCCGGCAACGTCAAGTCCGTTATTGGACTTTTCTGTTGAGTGGCAGTCGGACCTTTGGCCAGTAGGCGACGCCGTTTTTTGGGTAGATGGCATTTCGGCAGTTTGCTTTTAGGCAACGCAGCCTTTCAGTTCGTTGGCTTTTAGGCGTCCTGCCCTTCCGGTTCGTTGGCTTTTAGACATCCCGCCCTTCCGGTTAGTTTGCATTTAGGCGTCCCATCCTTTCTGTTAGTAGGCGTTTCCTCTTCGGACTCTCTCGGTTCAATGGTGTTTCGGCCTCGTTTTTATTTGGTTCTTTGGCTTCGGCTTCTTTGCTTTGGGATCTTGTCTGTCGGTGCCGCGTCCGGGTACAGGATAGGATAGGTTTAAAAGGATATGGGCCAAAGAGAAGCAGGTTGGGACTAGCTTAGATGGGGCATTATAATCGGCATGGATGCGTTGGGCCAAAGGGCCTGTTTCCATGCTGTATAACTTTATGACTATCGAAAAAATTCTGGTTACATATCTACTCATCTCTTCTTCTTCTTGCATGTGGCGTGCACAGCCTGAAGTTGTAGGACACCTTGTTCTATTTGATCTTATCGATTGTGCATGCTGGGTTGATTGCATTCATCGAAACAGGGCGGACCCCGTGAAGGTTGCAATCTTCCACCCCATCCACTCACCTGAATGGATTTATTTGCAACAACCTCAGCTCTTTAGTGCTATGACAATGAATCTCGTATAAAGTCTGGCATTTGATTCTGGTACGGCTGTGATGTAGAATGCGAATAGTTAAACTGTTGGATGGGGTGCTGATCATAGATATTGGAAAATTCCTGAGAGTCATACAGCATAGGAACTGGCCTTTCTGTCCAACTTGCCATGGGGAAGATGGGCCAAAGGGCCTGTTTCCACGCTGTATATGATTACAACTATGCCTCTATCATTGTTCCGTTTCGGGATGTATGACAATGAAACACTATTGACACTCGACATCATGATTTTCTCAAATCTACTTTTAACACCAGATGTCTGCTTTGGATTCTAGTTTTAATGAAGATCGACTTTCCGATACCACAGATGCAAATGAACAAAATGATTTAATCATGGATGTGGAGTCATCCAAGGTTCAAGTTGTCAAATTTATTCCCATCAAAAGATCATTTATTGAACAAGAGGTTCCTGGGTAAACGATCAAATTATTTAATAAGATTTTTCTTTTTAGATTCTTCTATTTTATAGAATGTAAAATGGTGCAAAAATAGCTGAAAGGGTCCGTATGAAAAAATTAACTGTAAGAACGGATCTATATATTCTGTTTGTAAAGCTGTTTATGATATAATATAACTCCATAAATCCGGCGCCCTCAATAATTTTAGTAGTGCTTGGCTGACAGATTTTCCAGATTATTGGTTATTGCTCCTGTAATATCTGAGCGAATTATAAAATGTTAAAATGTTTACTTAAAGAGGTTCATTTTAAGGGGATTATTTCAACGACGTGAATGAGAGCACAGGAAACGGGGTCCCATTGAGATTAATGAGGACTGGAACCAGGGTACCACTGGGGTGAAGGGGTGAGCAGGAAACAAGGTCCCATTGAGGTTAAAGAGAGCACAGGAAGCAAGGTTCAGGTTTGTTATCAAGAATATGGATAGCGACCTTAATATATTTAAAGGCAGTACAGAAGTTGGGATCTGGTGTATAATGAAATTGCAGAAAAAAATAAGAGTGCAAGGATGTCACTGAAAAATAGGGAAGTTGTATCAGTCGGAGAAGGGTCCTGGCTGGTAACGACACCTATCCATTCCCTCCACGAGTGCTGCCTGGCCTGCTGAGTTACTCCAGCACCTAGTGTTTGCTTGGGGAAGTTGTACAGTTCTGTAGTATTTATTTGATCATGATATTCTGTAGTATTTATTTGATCATGATAGTCTGACGAGACTGCATAATTGAAACTTATTAGATCTGGGTCCAATTTCCATCTATTTGTGTATACAAAACATTTGTCAAAGCAAAACCAGGCATGCATCGGAGTTAAAACTCTGCACCGTAAATTGAACTTCAACCTTTCTCAACAGAAAATAATAGAATAGGGGAACAACAGTGGTGCAGCAGTAGAGTTCTTGCCTTACAGTGCAGGAGACCTGGGTTCAATCCTGACTATGGGTACTGCGTGTATGAAGTTTATACGGTTTCACCGTGACCACGTGGGTTTCCTTCGGGTTCTCCAGTTTCCTCCCACACTCCAAAGATGTACAGGTTTGTAGGTTAATTGGCATCATTAAACATGGTCCCTAGTGCTGGAGTAACTCAGTGGGTCAAGTAGCATCTCTGGAGAACACGTATAGGTGCCGCTTCAAATCAGGGCCCTTCCTCAGACTGATTGTGGTTGGATGGGGAGAAGAAATCTGGATGAGAGGTGGGGGAAGGACAAAGCCTGGCAAGTGATAGGTAGATAGGTAGGAGCAGGTGTGGGGAGAGTAGAGGGGGTTTGATAGGTAGATGGACATTGTTTGTAGATTCATAAATTATAGGAGCAGAGTTTGGCCATTTGGCCCATCAAGTCTACTCCACCATTTAATCATGGCTGAACTATCTTTCCCTCTCAACCCTATTCTCCCCATAACCCCTGACACCCGTACTATTCAAAGACAAGAAATGGAAAGACAAAAAGTGTGAGATAAAGATTGTGGAGGTGTGAATTGTGAAGCCAGACAAAGGAATGTAGGTGGAAGGGAATGGAGGGGTGAGGGGAGGGGAGAATACGGGTGGGGCACAGGGAAGAAAGAGGGGAGAAAAAGTGGTTGGGGGGGGGGGGGAGAAGAGGGGTACATGTTTGTAGGTTAGTTACCCAAAATTAGAGAATTCAATGTTCAAGTCGTCAGGTTGTAAGCTACCCATGGAATATGAGGGGCTGTTTCTCTAGCTCTGCCAATGGAGGGGGTGCAATACAGGCCCATTGGCCCACAATGTTTGTGCTGAACATGATGCCAAGTTAAACTGATCTCATCTGCCTGCACATGATCAATATTTCTCTATTCCCTGCACTTCATGCCTATCTAAAAGCTTCTTAAATGGCACTATCATATCTGCTTGCACCACCACCCCTGGCAATGCATTGCAGGCTCCCAGTAGTTCTGTTTTAAAAAGCTTACGCCCGCACATCATCATATCATATCATATATCTATTAAAACTCTGTGTGTGTGTGTGTGTGTGTGTGTGTGTGTGTGTGTGTGTGTGTGTGTGTGTGATTTTGCCTTTGAAATGTATCTCCTCGAAAATCAAATGCCGAAACGGGGAAGGTTTTACATATTTCAGTAGAGATTTTCCTAGTGATTTTATAACTCCACTCCTCTGTACATTTGGTACATTATCATCCTGACTTTTTTATTAAAATTGTTGACCAATCTGACCTTAGTTTAAAATCTGACCTCCACCCAGCTGCTGGCGTTACAATAACAGTGAAATGCTTACATCTTCTGGTAGAAATTTTCCTTATTATTTCAAAAATCCAATCCTTTATATATTTGGTCAATTATTTCCTGAGATATTTGCTAAAAACTATCACCAAACTGACATTAAAAAAATAAATAAAAACTGCCCAGTTGCTGACCTCACAATGTCTTTCCTCATGCTCCCCCCTCCCCCCCTCAGTCTCTACCCCCCCCCACTCACTCTCTACCCCCCCCTGACTCTTTACCCCCCCCTCCCCCTCTCTAGACACGCCAGCGGGTTGAGGGCTATGCGTCAGTGAATAGGGTTATGGGGTAAAAGGAGAAAGTTAATAATATTCATATAATATCAAGGGGGTAGTTACTGTGTGTGTGGGGGTGGTTAGTGTGATACCGCATGCCGCCCACCGCCCGCAAACACGCTTTGGGGGAACAGACCCAACGGATCTGCACTTCGTCTAATCTCCATTAAACTTTCCCCCTCTCACGTTTTAGCTATAGCTATCTTCTGCTTCTGCTTGCTACTGCACAACTGCCAACAGCTGGGCTATCTTGTGCAGGTTACTGGTTGCAAAGGGTTATCTAGATTCTCATGTGGGCAAGTTTGGTGAGATAATCCATGTCCAAGTTGTCGAGCTGTGACTTGAAGAGTGACAAGGTTGGTGTACACCTGGTGGTGTCGGAAAGAATGTTCCACTCTGGGATTGTTCATGCATATAGTGACCATAGATAGCTGTTGTTTGCTCTAATTCTAGTATAAATAAAGTGACCTGAGGACTGTCTTGTAGATTTCTGGGTTGAATGAGGTAAATGATGAATGAGGTGAGATATGTTACTGGGGATGATGCCATGAGTCTCCTTGTAGACAGTACATAAGCAGGCTTTGGGGCGTGTATACATGATTCAATCAAGCCGTCCACTGTGCACAGAGACAGGATAAAAGGTATAATGTTTAGTCCAAGATAAAGTCCAGTACAGTCCGATTAAATAGATTTCGTAGGTCTCCAATGATGTTAGATCAGCTCTGCTCTTTAGTTGGTGAGAGGGCAGTTCAGTTTCCTAATAACAGCTGGGAAGAAACTGCCCTTGAATCTGGAGATGTGCGTTTTTTTCTGTATCCTCTGCCTGATGGGAGAGGGGAGAAGAGGGAATGTCCGTGTGGGACTGGCCCTTGAAGTATAGATGGAGCCAATGGAAGGGAGGTTAGTATGTGTGATGGTCTGAGCTGCATGCACAGCGCTGTGCAATTTCTTGCGGTCTTGGATGTAGCTGTTCCCAAACCATGCCATGATGCATCCCGATAAAATACTTTCTATGGCGCATCTGTACAAGTTGTGAGGGCTGTTTCTTAAGTTCTGAAATTAAGTCATTTTGTTTTCATTGTAGAAACATAGAAACATTGAAAAATAGGTGCAGGAGTAGGCCATTCGGCCCTTCGAGCCTGCACCGCCATTTAATATGATCATGGCTGATCATCCAACTCAGTATCCCGTACCTACCTTCTCTCCATACCCCCTGATCCCTTTAGCCACAAGAGCCACATCCAACGCCCTCTTGAATATAGCCAATGAACTGGCCTCAATGACCTTCTGTGGCAGAGAATTCCAGAGACTCACCACTCTCTGTGTAAAGAATGTTTTCCTCATCTCGGTCCTAAAGGAATTCCCCCTTATCCTTAGACTGTGACACTTTGTTCTGGACTCCCCCAACATGGGGAACAACCTTCCTGCATCTAGCTTGTCCAACCCGTTAAGAATTTTGTAAGTGTCTATAAGATCCCCCCTCAATCTTTTAAATTCCAGCAAGTAAATGCTGAGGCGCTGGATCAATGACGAGTTGAGATGCCAAGGACAATTCCAATAGTTGGCAGTCCTGGTTCATGCGTTCCCTGCCTTATCCTGCATTGCTTTATCCTCAGAGTAAACACTGAAATACAGTCCCAGGAATCACTTGGACTTTTAAACGACGTATCAAAACTCAGCATAATGTTCAAGGTAAGCCTTTGTATTAGTCATTGTTTAAGTTAGTTTCATTTAGTGATCCAGCATGGAAACAGGCCCTTCAACTCACCGAAACCATGCCAACTATTGATTACCCGCTCACACTAGTTATCCCACTACGCACAAGGGGGGGGGTTGCGATTTACAGAGGGCCAATTAACCTACGAACTAACACGGGATGTAGGATGAATCCGGAGCACCTGGAGGAAATCCACACAGTCACAGGGAGAATGTGCAGACTCCACACAGACAGCACCCGACGTCAAGATCGAACCCGGGTCTCTGGCACTGTGTGGCTGCAGCTCTACTATTGCACCACTGAGCTGCCTGATTTGCATTTGTAGTTATACATTATCCTTTCGAAATGATCTTGGATTAGATTTTCCTGAATAATCACTCATCCCTCATTCTCATCTCATTCCCAACCATAATCTCCAAAAGTGGGGGCACTGTCTAGTATGGCTGCCCAGCCTGCAGCTGTCCATCCTTTCACCCTTTAAAAAAATTGTTAGTATGTCAGAAAGTGTTGTTTTGTAGGTTTTCTAGTATTTTTATGTGGGGGGGGGGGGGAGGGGGAAACTTTTTTTCTCAGTCTCTACCTGGTCGGAGATGCAGTTTTGTCGCCTGTCCCTCGGGGCCTACTAACGGGACTAGAGCGCCGTTTCCTGCCGGGACCGGCCAGAACGTCAGCTCCGGCGGCAGCGCAGCGCTGAAGCACCATTGCAGAGTGGGCGATGCCTTACCCAGGTTGCCGTGTAGTAAGCTCCGGAGTGCTGTGGCCGCCGCCTCGAACATCGCAGAGCTGTGGTCGCGGGGGGTCCAGCCGCGGGCGGCGCTGACTCTAACCACCGCGGAGCCTGGGATCTCTCGCCGAGATCGCCAGTCTGTGGACTTTGGGAGCCGCGGTCTTGGGTAGGAAGTGGCCATTTGCAGACTCTCCAAGCCGCCGAGAGTGTTCTCCCGATGCCGGAGCTCCATCATCCGGCGAGAGGGCCTGTAACATCGTGCGGCCGTTGCAGCGACTGCAAAGGCCTCACTAGGCCTGACCATGGGTGAACAAGAGGAAGAGGACTGGACTTTGTGCCTTCCCTCACAGTGGGAACCATTGTTTTATGTTTGGTGTTAAATTCTTCTTTAATGTTGTGTCTTATTTTTATTGGTGTGCTGCAGATGGCAACTCAAATTTCATTACACCAATTAGTGTACGTGACAAATAAATGTCCTTTTGTCCTTTGTCCAAAAGTCCCCTGTAATTAATTCTCAGCCAGTAACTATTCCAATCAAAATATGTGTTTTTGGAGGGTGTGTTGGATAACATCATATATGTGAGGTCAGATTACTGATGTGTGCAGATATGGGGCCATAGTGTCATGCAACGTGGAAATAGATCTTTTGGCCCAACCAGCCCATACCGACTAGCATGCCCCATCTGTGGAATTCTCTGCCTCAGAGGGAGGTGGAGGGCAGATCTTTGGATACTTTCAAGAGAGAGTTAGATAAGGCACTTAAATATAACAGAGTCAGGGGATATAAAATACAATACAATACAATACCGTTTATTGTCATTTGAACCTCAAATGAAGTTCAAACGAAAAAAAACCCAAGACACAAAATTAATACAGTTTACACAAACATCCATCACAGTGAATCTCCTCCACAGTGTGATGGAAGGCAAAGTTATTGTCTGTCCCCTGTTTTCCATTCTTCTCCCATTGTTAAAGCCCCCAGCGAGCGATGGCAAGTCCCGCGGCCGTTAAAGCCGCACTGGGCGATGTAAGGCCCCGCTCCGGGTCATTTTCAACCCTGCAATTCAGGTGGGAGAAGTTTGCCATTGCGGGAGCTCCAAAAAGCGGTCTCCCACCAGAGACCCGCGAGCTCCCGATGTTACCTTCCACCGGGCCTGCGGCTGGAGCCTCTAAAGCTCCGAAGTCGGGTCCCAGCCGCATGCCACCATATCTCTCCACGCTACGAAGCCGGCCAGCTCCACGATGGTGAGTCAGTAGGCTCCGCGACTGGAGCCCCCAGGTCATTCCGGTTGGAGGCCGCTCCACGGTGCTAGGCCCCAACGACAACGGAGTCCCGACAGGGAAAAGGTTGGGTCCCCCGTACAGGGAAAAGATTTAAACGTTTTCCCCACACCCCCCCTGCCCCCACATATACACAGCTAAAATCAATATATAAACCACAACCAAACTATACACTCAACAGGACAAATTTTTTTTAAAAGACAGATGGACTGCAGGGGCCCCTGCCGTGAGATGCCGCCACCTTACACTGTGGGGAGAGGGCAGGAACGGGGTACTGATAGGGGATAATCAGCCATGATCACATTGAATGGTGGTGCTGGCTCGAAGGGCCGAATGGCCTACTCCTGCAACTATTGTCTATTGTCTACACTAGTCCCATCTCCCTGCATTTGTCCCATATCGCACTTTAAACTTATCCTATCCATGTACCTGTATAAATGTTTTTAAAACATTGTTATAGTTCCTCCTCTGGCAGCTCGCTCCATATACCCACCACCCTTTGTGTAAAGAAGTTGTCCCTCGGGTCCATATCTTTCCCTCTCACCTTAAACCTGTGTTCTTTGGTTCTTGATTCGCCTGTTCTGAGTGAACGATTTGGTGCATTTACACTATCTATTTCTCTCATGATTTATTTTTGATTCATTAAAATTCCCACCACTACAATGCATTACCTACAATACAAAGTCATAATTTCTTCCAATGATGCCGAATTCTTCAGTACATCTATTCCCCCATATTTACAACTTCACCATTCATAGACCTTGAGCTGCATGTTTTCACCAACCAAACCTAAACGAGGCAACTGTGCAGTTCTGATTCCAAACTTCATTTGATATTACATGGTAACATATTGCAACGTAAATGCAAAGTGGTAGTTAGCATGACAGGGACTGGCTCTATTGTCTAGTTGACTGACAAGGAATTATCTTCCAGAGAGTACAGCAGTACAGCATTGTGATGTTATGATTCCACTACAGGTTAGGGCTGAACTGATTAGGATTTCATTTCGGAGTCACGTGAGTGACTTCGTGAAGACCCCGCCAGCCAGCATGCACAACATATCGTCGCTCGTAGTTGCAGTCGACGGCTGGGGGAGGGCGTGCGCTCCTCCACCAGCCCTTCAAAAAGGACCGCTCAGGTAAGAGGAACTAACCTTGAGTTGGTTTGTTCCTGTGGATAGAATTTTTTTTTGTTCACAGGGACGATGGAAAGGAGTTCGAGAAATACCTCCAGCCGCAGGACTTCTGACAGGAGTCAGCGGTTGCATTATCCAGAGCTGCCCGCTACAACGGCAGCACCCGCTCGTCAGGCCGGGAAAAGGACGCGGAAGTCGGGGAGCCTACTCAACCAGGACCCGACTCTCGACCACGGCTGTCCATGGAGCTGCACAGTGGTAGGAGCACCGCGCGGGAGCATCGTAGGCAAGACCCTGACACCCTACCACTGTCACCTAAGCATAGGGACAGTGGGAAAAAGGTGCGTAAACGCGTTACCTGCCCTGCCACACGTTCTGTCTCCCCTACTATACTGGTCACCAGAGGGCGGCCCAGGGGAAGGACTGCACAAAAGTCCGAGAGCCCCGCTGCAGCGGTCGGCGTCGACTTGCCACCAGAACAGTCCGCCAGATCGCGGACTAGTGAGGGATCGAAGCCTGAGTCTGGAAGCCCCGCAGGTGCGGCCGGCGCAGACTCACCACCGGGGAGCCTGCCAGATCACGGGCCGGTGGGATATCATCTCGGTCACCGCACCCCGCATTAGCAGCTGGATGTGATTGAACACCGCCTTTGTCCCAAGGGAGGACAGGCGGCAAGCCCGCGCGGACGTCAGTTCACCCCGCTTCGGCGGCCGGAACCGACTCCGCACCGCTATTGTCTTTCCAGACAGGTGGGCCGCCACCATCCGGAAGACTGCAGAACAGCGGCATGTCCACGCGGGAGTTGCTAAGCCCCGCTGGAGCGGCAGGCAGCGACATCCTGCCTAGGCACCCTAGTCATCACCTCGACGAGGTGCGGGCCGATGGCAGAAGCCTCAGTGGTTCAGGAGAACCTGAGGAAGTCGACCTGTTATCCACAGATAGCGGCAGCGGTCGCATTGCCCGTATGGAGCGCATGATAGAGCATCTCTTAGAACAGAATTTCCAGCAGCAGGACGGATGCCCTCCAGCTCCAGGAGATATGCTACCATGGATGGGCCACCTAGCATGTCCCCGTCATCGGTGGGGAGTGCCAGGGATCAGCAGTTGGGTGACATGGAAGAAAGTTTGGCGGAGGGACCTGCAGCACATGAGGACCTGCAGCACATGAGTAATACACCATGATCAAACAGGTTTTATCCCAAAGCGTTATTCATCTTATAATTTGAGACGATTATTTAATATCATATATTCAAAAAGAGTTGGGGATAGGGATTTAGCTGTTATGTCCTTAGATGCAGAAAAAGCATTCGATCAGGTTGAATGGCCATATTTATTTAGAATAATGGAGAAATTCCAATTGGGGGATAGATTTTGTAAATGGATAAGAATTCTATATTCGAATCCCACTGCAAGAATATTAACTAATCAAATATTGTCAGCTAAATTTAAGCTTCATAGGGGTTGTAGACAAGGATGTCCGCTGTCGCCTTTGTTATTCGCTATGGTGATAGAGCCTTTAGCTGAAAGGATTAGATCCGAACCAGAAATATATGGATATAATACTGATACTACAACTAATAAAATATCTTTATATGCAGATGATGTATTAATTTATATTACAAAACCAGAGATCAGTATACCCAAGCTATTTAATGTTATAACTAAATTTGGCAGATTTTCTGGATATAGAATTAACTGGAATAAAAGTGAGATTATGCCTATAACCGGAATAAGATCAAATATATTGCAACAATATCCACTAAAAATAGTTACGGATAAATTTAAATATTTAGGTATTAATGTATCTAAATCCTATAACTCATTAATTAAATCTAATTATCCCCTATTATTAGATAAACTTAGAAAAAATATTTTATACTGGAAAACACTTCCTATATCTATGATTGGTAGAATAAATGCTATAAAAATGATCTTTTTACCACAACTGCTATATTTGTTTCAAGCTATTCCCTTCTATCTCCCAAAGAGTTTTTAAAAAAAAATAGATAACATTGTCAATAGTTTTATTTGGGATTATAAAAATCATAGAATAAGTAAAAAACATTTATGTAAATCAAAAATAAATGGAGGATTAGCACTTCCAAATTTTTTGTACTATTTTTGGGCAGTCCAGATTAAGAATATGAATTTTTGGTGGGTAAATTTGGATCACGAACCAACGTGGTTAAAGATGGAAAAGGAAGATTGTTTACCTTTTAATGTAAGTTCAATTCTTTTTGCGCCAAGAGAAATACAAAATAAAATTTATAGGAACAACCCTATAATTCATAGCAATAGACGTATTTGGAAACAAATAGTCAAGACTTTATGTTTGGATAATTTGTCACTTAAACTACCAATTATGAATAACCCTTTATTTAAACCCTCTATATTAGATAGGGGGTTTAGACAATGGGAGGATTTAGGTATTTATAGGATTGAACATCTGTATAGAAAGGGAAAATTTCTTTTATTTCATGAGTTACAAGAAATTTATGGGTTACCACCACATAATTTGTTTAGGTATCTACAAATTAGAGATTATATTAAGTCTAACACACAAGATTATAAAATTAAAGAACCAGGATTATTAGATGAAGTATTTAATAAACATCCAAATTCAGAAAAATTTATAGCTTATATTTATAATCTTATTTTGGATAGGGAGAATCCAACAACAGAAATATACCGTCAAGCATGGGAAAATGAAATTGGTTTATCTATAACAAAAGATTCTTGGGAAGAAAGTTTACAACGCATACATCGCTGTTCATTAAACGCGAGGCATACATTGATACAATTTAAAGTTTTATATAGGTTACATTATTCAAAAACCAAATTAAATAGAATTTTTCCTAATGTCTCTCCTATTTGTGATAAATGTCAGAATTTAGAGGCTAATTTAATACATAGTTTTGTAACGTGTTCAAAACTTAGTTATTATTGGACAGAAATCCTTAGAGTTATATCTGAAGTTCTTAGAGTTAAACTGGATCCAGAACCAAAGTTAATAATATTAGGAATTCCGGATTCACAATGCGTATTAACAGTAAATCAAAGAATTTTCTTAGATTACTGTTTGATAATAGGGAAAAAAATAATATTGAAATTTTGGAAGGGAACATTAACCCCCATAATTAAAATGTGGACAGCAGAGATGTTGGAGACTTTGTATTTGGAAAGAATCAGATTTGTCCTAATGGACAAATGTGAAATCTTTGAACAAATATGGTCTCCATATATACAATATTTGAAGGGCTAGCTGTTCTTGGCATTACTACTCAATGGGTACTAGACAGGATTTGACGAAAAAAATATGGATTTTCTAATTGGGTTTTGTGTACACGTCTCCGCAATACGACGTTATAATTACAATACATTTTGTTGTTTCTATCTTAAATATTCATATTATACCATATATTGTTCATAAAGGGGAATTATATATATATACTGAATAGATATACTAAGTAGTGTTTGTTTTCTTTTTCTTTTTTTTTTTTCTTTTTTTTTCTTTGATTTTTTATCTTTTTTTTATTATTCAAACACAATCATTTTCTTTCTTTTTTTTTTCGATTTAAAGTCTATTCCTTTTTTCTTATTCTTTCTTTATTTCTAAAAAACAGAAGATAATAATAGCGAATATGATAGTTGTACATTTACTGAATTACGTTGGTATTTGTAAATTTGTTTTACTACTTGGAAATTACTATAACTAATAAAAATATTATTAAAAAAAAAAAAAAAAAAAAAGAAAGTTTGGCGGAGGGACCTGCAGCACCAGAGAAACCCCAAGAGGAACTGCTGTATGTGGTCTCCAAATTCGCCCAGCCCAAGCCCTCGGGACAGCCATTGCAGCCCAAGCTAGCGGCTAGTATTGACTTCCTTACTACACACCAGCTGCAGAATCAGGTCCTAACCGAGGCTATGAGCAAGTACAAGGCCCCGAACAACTGTATATCATTGAATGTACCTACAGTCAACACGCCCATCTGGGGCAACATCAGTACAGGAATAAGGGCACAGGTACTTAAATTACAGAAGATCCTGAAACTACTAACGTCGGGGATTACTGCCTTTGCCAGATCGGTTGACGGTATTGAGATGACGGAGGAGCAGGAGTTATGGTGTAACACACAATATGAAATCAACGCTTTCCAGAAAATCGCCATCAAGCCGACTCTTAACCCCAAATTCGTGGGGTTGTGCAAGGCATCTACAACGCCACCACCGAGACAGTTATTCGGTGAGGACCTGCCTAAACAGGTCAAGGACCTGGACGAGGAGGCGAAGGCAGTCGGTTTGATGAAACCACCTCCCTCCAGCTGGCCGGCAGCCCGCAGACAAATACCATATGTAAGACCTCAGTGGCCACTTGCAAGACCAGCAAGGACCTACACGCCGGCCGCACCCCAACAACAATTTTTTAGGGCAGGGCCAACAGCGACCGGCGTGGAAGATGCGCCAACCCCACAATCCAGCAACACAATGGAACACCAAAGCCCAGAACGTCAGGCCCCGCCGGTAACCATGGAGGTCAGGGGGCCTGGTTCTCATGCAAGTGCTGCGTGTTTAACCTCACAAGTTGGTGGGAGGTTACGTCTATTCTGGGATGCATGGAGCTCCATGACTTCAGACTCGTTCATTTTATAAAGTATTCAGGGGTATGAAATTGAATTCATAAATGATCAACTTCTCCCGCCTCAACATGTACCAGACGGAAATTCACGCTTTCCCATAAGGAAATAGCGGAAGGAAATTTTGAGGCTACATGAAAAAGGGGTGATAGAGAAAACGATCCACGAACCTCTTGAGTTCGTATCCAACATCTTTACCAAAACAAAAAAAGATGGTGGATGTCGGATTATTATTGATTTAACCCATTTGAATACTTTTGTGACATATACCCATTTTAAAATGGACACGTTTGAAACAGCTAAATCACTGATTTCCAAAGGGTGCTTTATGGCATGCATTGATTTAAAAGATACATACTATTCAGACATTGCAAAAGATAAAATTGGATAACATGGTCTCAACCCCTGAGAGAGTAACCTTCTTTATTGATGAGTTACTCAAGCAGCACAGACCTGGGACTACAGGGCTGCAAATAATTTTTCCGGCATACCCCGTTGATGTGAGGCTCTGCATAGCCACCTAAATTTGTCACTATATAAAAGTGACGCATATCATCAGTAAAATGGAGAAAGGACTGCTGATCAGCCATAAGAAACCCCATCACATGGAAACATCACCAAAAGTTCTTGAAGTTTGTTTGGATGGATCAGCTATGGCAGTAAAGAGCCCTACCTAATGGTCTTACTACAGCCCCTAGGTTATTTACAAAAATTTTGAAACCAGAATTAGCATCCCTGAGGAAACAAAACCATATTTTCATGGCATATTTAGATGACATCTTGATTGTAGGAAAGACCATGGAATCGACAAATTTAGCAGTAACAGTTACTAAGACATTGTTTCAAAAATTAGGGTTTGTTATCCATCCAGACAAATCTTAAGTTCTACCCTTTACAGGTCATGGACTATCTGGGGTTCACAATTAACACTAATCAAATGATTGTTACCATCCCAGATAACAAAATAATAGATGTTATTGAAGCATGTACCAACCTTGTTTGTGCCAGGAAACCAACAATCAGACATGCTGCTAAGGTAATTGGGAAATTAGTAGTTACATTTCCAGCTACACGATTTGGCCTTCTACACTATCAAAATTTGCAAAGAACAAAAATTGCAGCATTAAAAGCAAATGCTGGACATTTTGACAGGCCTATGCAGCTGTCAATCAAGGCAAAAGTTGAGCTACAACGGTGGATTGATAATATTCGACACTCATTCAATCCCATTATTGTACCTAACCCATCAGTCGTGGTACAAACCGACGCAAGCGCCCAAGGTTGGGGAGCTACCGACACTACTTCCAGTTGTGGCGGTAGATGGGATTTACACAAATCTACCCTTCTGTTATGACAAGGGATAAACTATTTGGAGATGCTAGGAGCATTTCACGGACTACGAGCCTATTGCATGAATTTACATTATATGCATGTCCGTCTTCAAATAGATAACACCACTGTGGTAGCATACTTAAATCATATGGGTGATATCAAGTCAATATCTTGTGATGAATTGGCAAATTCAATCTGGTTCTGGTGTATAGAAAGAAATATTTGGATATCAGCTACCTATCTTCCAGGTAAGCTCAACAGTGGCGGACACCAGATCATGAGTGTTCAACTATAACATTGAGTGGATGTTGAATCCCCAAATATTTGCTAAAATTATCGCCAGATATCGACCTTTTTGTGTCCAGATTGAACCGTCAGATACCAACATATGTATCTTGGGAGTCAGATCCTGAGGCAGTAGCAATGGATGCTTTCTCGCTGCACTGGGGGAAATGGTTTTTCTATGCATTTCCTGCATTTTGCCTCATCAGTCAGGTGTTGCAGAAAATAAAATCAGATTCTGCAACAGGCATTTTAATAATACCTGACTGGCCTACACAACCATGGTATCCGGTGGCCTTGAGATGATCAAAGAACCATGGCCACATATTAACAGATGCCCGGATTTGGTGACTAACCCCACCCAAGGGGATTCCCATCCATGCCATGGTCATCTGAACCTGTTGGCCTACCGGTTCTGAAGAGGCCACTCCTGCAATATGGACTAACACCTAGGACCATGGACACCATTGCAGCATCATGCAGAGTATCCACTAGACGACAGTACCTCACCCAAATCAGGAAATGGGAGGCCTACTGCAGCTGGATTAACATCACGTATGACTCTGCCATGATTCCCCATGTGCTGGAATTCCTCGCAGGGCTGCACCATGTTGAGGGCCTCGGTTACAGCACCATCAACAGTGCCAGGAGCGCACTATCATCCTACCTTAGCATAGGAGTAGGATCTCACCAGCTTGTGTCCAAATTAATGAGGGGTGTGTTCAATTCAAACCCTCCCCGACCACGATACAACATCACCTAGGACATAGGGGTAGTATTGATCCTACTCAGGAGTTGGTCGCCAATGATTGGACTACCATTGGATAAACTCACCCTGAAGATGGTGATGTTAATAGCGCTAACATCGGCTCAGCGGGTTCAGACATTGCAAAAGATAAAATTGGATAACATGGTCTCAACCCCTGAGAGAGTAACCTTCTTTATTGATGAGTTACTCAAGCAGCACAGACCTGAGACTACAGGGCTGCAAATAATTTTTCCGGCATACCCCGTTGATGTGAGGCTCTGCATAGCCACCTAAATTTGTCACTATATAAAAGTGACGCATATCATCAGTAAAATGGAGAAAGGACTGCTGATCAGCCATAAGAAACCCCATCACAGGGTGACGGAGCTTCAGGTGGCTCAGGGTGGTAGTGGATGCAGCAGGTATTGATACTAATATCTTTAAATCCCATTCTACCAGGGCTGCATCCACATCAGCGGCAAGGACCATGGAGGTTCCCATGGACCATATTCTCGCCACAGCGGGCTGGGCCAGCGAAGCTATGTTCCAGCAGTTTTATAATAAACCTGTGGCCACTCCTGCTACGTTTGCGGAGACAGTGTTAAGTACTGGTCACCCAGCAACGTTTATCCCCGAGTGAGGGGTTTTTGATTTGTGTTAATAAATATTACTTTATTTTTTCAGCTTGTCAAGTCTGAAATACGTTAACAAACTCCTTCCATCAGAATTGCGGCAGTGTGTTAGCGTGATCCAGGGCATGTAATCACAGAGCTTTGAAATCTTCACGAAGTCACTCACATGACTCCGAAATGAAATAGTAAGATTAAACGAGAAATTACCAGTTTGAAGTTTGATCTTTGTTTTATGAGGAATTGCGATGAGGGATTTCGTGCCTTCCGCTCCCAACCCTCTACTATACGGTCAACTGGTAATTAGAGTCTCTTTAATCTTACTATATTTAAGTCATTGTTGTTTAATCTGTGATTCCACACCGCTGCTTTGAAGAATGTCGCGCATGCGTGCTGGCGGGGTCTTCACAAAATCCCTCATCACAACTCCACATAAATAAAGATCAAACTTCAAACTGGTAAGTTCTCGTTTAATCTTACTCACTTATCACTATATATGCCATAACTTACTCACTATATATGCCATCACTTATCTTGGACAGATACATAGAAAGGAAAGTTTTCAGAGGGTTTTCATTTGGACAGCTCCATGGATGGGTAAGTTTTAAAGAGATACTAGACCAAGTTGGACCCGCTGGGTCCCATCCCCTCAACGAGTGGTTACGGGGAGGGGCGGCCTGCAGCGTCACACACACTAACCACCCCACACACACACACATGCAGTAACTGCCTCCTGCACTCACAGACACACACACTAACCATGGCCCTTGATATCTATATAATTAAAACTTTGATCTTGACCTCTTCCTGTTTGCACTGCATATTGGTTTTAGGAAAAATGCTACCACTTACAGCTGTGAATTTTGGCCATCTTACTCAAAGCCCCCTGCGCTGCGCAGGACAAGAGGATTTTACCGATCGATTCAAAACAAAAGACTTATTAATGTTTTTTAAATGTTGAGATTCTCTCTCCTGTCAATCATGTCATGAAGGCCACACCCCTTCCGGTGGGAGGGGGAGGGAATATAAAACCCAGAAGTATGGAGGTGCCTCAGTTTTCTGCAAGATTGGGGGGGGGGAGGGACGTCACAACTCTCAGTCTGAGCTGTGAATAACACTGAATACATACTAAATTGTGAGTGGTTTTACTGACCTATGAGTGCCCTTAATGTGGTTTGAAAATGCAAAAGTGTTTTTTGGTTTGAAAATGCAAAAGCTGCCTTTGGTTTGAAAAAGCAAGTGTTGCCTTTGGTTTGAAAATGCAAGTGTTGCCTTTGGTTTGAAAATGCAAGAGTTGCCTTAGGTTTGAAAATGCAAGTGTTGCCTTCGGTTTAAAAAGTGGTGTTGTCTTTGGTGTTGCATAATTGAAAAGTGGTGTTGCCTTCTATATAATTAAATATCTAATCTTGACGGCTTCCTGTTTGCGCTGTATATTGATTTTAGAAAAAAATGCCAACATGTACAGCTGTGATTTTTGGCCATCTAACTCAGAGTCCCCCCGCTCATCAGGTGCCGAGGATTTTTCCCATCAATGAAAAATAAAAGAGTTAATAGTGTTTAAAAAATGGTGAGATTCACTCTCTCCTGTCAATCATGCCATGAAGGCCACGCCCCTTCTAAAACCCAGAAGTGTGGGCGTGGCTCACTCTCTGCCACATGGGGCAGGGAGAGGTCACGACTCTCTTTAGTGGCCTCTGTCTTTAGTGGCCTTGCACCCTGCTTGAAGGTATGAAACTGCATTTGAATTTGGTGGCCTGCACCCTGCTTGAAATGATTTAAAACTGCATTTGAATTTGGTGGCCTTGCACCCTGCTTGAAGTGGTAGGAAACTGCACTTGAGTTTGGTGTCCTTGCACCCTGCTTGAAGTGGTAGTAAACTTCACTTGAGTTTGGTGGCGCTGCACCCTGCTTGAAGAGGCATGAAACTGCACTTGAATTTGGTGACCTTGCACCCTGTTTGAAGTGGTATGAAACTGCACTTGAAATTGGTGGCCGTGCACACTGCTTGAAGTGGTATGAAACTGCACTTGAATTTGGTGGCCGTGCACCCTGCTTGAAGTAGTATGAAACTGCACTTGAATTTGTTGGCCTTGCACCCTGCTTGAAGTGGTATGAAACTGCACTTGAATTTTGTGGCCTTGCACCCTGCTTGAAGTGGTATGAAACTGCACTTGAATTTGGTGGCCTTGTACCCTGCTTGAAGTGGTATGAATCTGCACTTGAATTTGGTGGCCTTCCACCCTGCTTGAAGTGGTATGAATGGCCTTGCACCCTGCTTGAAATGGAATTTCAAGGAGTAGCCGTGAGTCAACTGCCAGCCTACCAGCTGTGAGCCAGCACAACAGCCTTGAGTGACTGAGCCGCCAGCTCAAGAATACATTTGGCCCATAATGTCCATACTAGGCCTCTGGAAACCAGTCCCTTCAGCCGACAACACCCATACTAGCGCTCCAGAAAGCCCCCCCCCCCCCCCCCCACTGGCCACCAATATTGGAATTGGTGGGGAGGTGGAATATTCCGTTGGGGAACCAGTCCTCCCGTGTGAAGCTGGGACCCAACGGGTCCAACTTAGTCTAGTTAGCCACTGATGTGTAGCACCCGACCTCGCTGGCACATCTAGAAAGGGAAAGGGGGGGGGGAGGGTAGAGAGAGAGGGGGGGCAGAGACAGGCAGGCACAGACAGATAGAGAGTGAGGCAGAGAACGACAGAGGGGGGGGAGGAGGGGGGAGGGGAGGGAGAGGAGGGGGGATAGGAGGAGGGAGGGGAGGAGGGGACAGAGGAGGAGGGAGAAGCGGGGTAGAGGAGAGGGGAAGTGGGGTAGAGGTGGGAAGAGGAGGGTTAGGGGCGAGGGGGGGGGAGAGAGAGTGAGAGAGCGGACTTGAACTCGGCAAGCAGGCAGCGCGGACACTGCGTGGGCGGGGCCGACTGCGAATGGGCGTCAGGCCTCGGGAGCGGTCGGGACATCGGGAGACCTTGGAAACCCTCGATAACCCTCGGAAGCCCAACTAAATTACTGCATGTTCAACGATTTCAATCCAGAGCCCGGGGGGAGAGGTCGACTGGGATGTGGGTGGGCCGGGATGCTGCGGACAGCCGGTCGAGTGCGAGTCGACTGCAAGTCGAGAGAGCGGGGGGGGGGGAGGAAGGGGGGGGGGAGGGGGGGAGGGGTGACATAACACGTGGAAAACAGTGCCCAGCAGGCTGCACATTGAAAACAGTGTGCAGTGGGCCACGAAGAGCAGAGCCATTGTGACGTCATCAGCTAATTAACTTTAAAAAGATTTCAGATTTTTGAACAAGTTTAATAAATAACTTGAGAAATAATGCATCAAATTTTGAGATGAGGCAATTTTTGACATCATGGCCTTAAATCTCTATCGGAATATGTAAACATTTTACCGTTAGCGTGTCGTATTTTCGAGGAAATGTGAATCACAGACGAACATCATACAAACACACAAATGCACATACACATAAATACACAAGATCAGAGTTTTATAAGTATAAAGATAAGATGTATCAAACCTGGGCAAATGGGACCAACTTACATAAGCACCTTGGTTAGCATGGATGTACAGGGCTGAAAGGGCAGTTTCCGTGCTTTTTGACTACACGACTCTCTGACTTAGCTACATTTATGGAATTAACTCAATTGGTGCAGATTCTATAAGTTCATCAGTATTTAGAATCTGTGCTCAGTATTCTAAAATAATTTGTAAGCTGCCACAAATCTTTTTGATTTGTAGAAAATTGGAGCAAATGCTAAAGATTTTGTAATTATTCTAATGTTGACCAATATACATAAACATATTATTTAGATTTAGTAAAGATTTCATAATTATTTAGAGGTTGGTAAATACACATAAATATATTATTTTAATCTGTGAAAGTTATTTTGGCTGGATCTTACTCAAGAGAAATGTGAAATTTCTTTAACCTCGCAATTATTGTAAATCAGCTGGTTACTTAGATTTTGTAAATTGTAATATCTAAACATTCTCTTCTAAAATGTTTTATTTCATGCAGTTTGCTGAGAGCTTTACAGCGTCTGAATATAGCCAAACAGGTAAGGTTTTCTTGAGGGTTAATTGATTTCCTAATATTTCAAAATTTCATTATGTTAGTTTAGTTTAGAGATGCAGCGCTAAAGCTGGTCCTTCGGCCCAATGAGTTCGCGCCGACCAGCGATGCCCCCACTTTAACACTATCCTACACACTAGGGGATTTTTTTTTAAGATTAACTAACCCAATTTATCTACATACCTGTACATTTTTGGAGTGTGGGAGGAAACAGTTCTCGGAGAAAACCCACAAAAGTCACGGGGAGAATGTACAAACTTCATACAGACAGCACCCATAGTCGAGATCGAACCCAGGTCTCCGGCGCTGCAAGCGTTCTATGGCAGCAACTTTACCGCTGCACCACCATGCTGCTGTAGGGTTTGTGAAAGATTTTGTCCAAACCCATTCATATCCAAAAGCCTCTTAAATGCCATTGTCATTATCTGCATCAATCATGCAATGTGTTCCAGATACTCACCACCCTGGTGGCAGCATGGTGGCGCATTGGTAGTACAGCGCTTACAGCACCATAGACCTGGGTTCCATCCCGACTATGGGTGCTGTCGGTATGGAGCATGTACATTCTCCCCATGACTTGTATGGCTTTTCTCCGAGATTTTCAGTTTCCTCCCACGCTCCAAAGTCATAGAGGTTTTTAGGTTGATTGATTTGGTATAAATGTAAATTGTCCCGAGTGTGTGTAGGATAGTGTTAACGTGCAGCGATCGCTAGTTTGTGCAGACTCGATGAGCCGAAGATCCTGTATCCGCACTGCATCTCTAAACTAAACTAAACCCTCTGCGTAAAAAAGTTGCCTGGCACATCTTTTAAACCTTGCCCCTGTCACTTTAAACCTATGTCCTCAAGTATTTAATGTTTCCATCCTTCTTCCAGAAGAAGATTCAGACTATCTACCCTATCTGTGCCTTTCACAATTTTATGTACTTCTATATAAATATCCCCTCGGCCTCTGACACGCCAGACAAAAGTTGCCCTGCACATCTCTTTTAAACTTTGCCTCTCTCACATTAAAGCCATGCCCTCTAGTATTTGATTTTTCCATCCTGGAAAAAAGGTTCTGACTGTCCACCCAATCTACGCCTCTGGTAATTGTACAGTATACACCTCTATCAGATCTCCTTTGGAACATCCAGCATTCCTGAAAAAATGATCCAAGTGTCCAACCTCTCCCTGTATCTAATACCCCCTCACCCAATCAATGAAAATGATAGCATTAGGGAAATTGTCTGAAAGAAATTGGATGGAATAAGCAAATAAGAAAAACAGCTTAATTTTCTGTTGAAGAAATAAAAAATTACCACTTTTAACTTGCAGTCTAAAACATGTGGTGCAGCGATAAAGTTGCTGCCTTATGGGCCTGTCCCACTTAGGCGATTTTTCAGCGGACTGTTGGCGATGTGTCAAGTTGCCGGCAGTCGCCTGAAAAACAAGCAACTGGAACGGCGACTGTCAGAGTGAACGCACAAACATATCACTTACTTCACCAGCCTGTTATGCAAGCGGGGGACAGGGCAAGCGGGGGAACGCCATCTAAAAAATTCACACGGTGCAAAGCCAAGGTGAAACAGATAAACACAGTGATGAACAGGAAGGTTGGCACTGTAAAAAGACGGCTAAAGCACAGTGTATGGTAAGTCCTTTAAAAGAGGGAGGGAGAGGGGGGACATGGGGGGGAAAAGGAGTGGAAACAACTTTTAAGAAGCCAGATATACACGGATGTGAAGCTCGGCGGACATTTAACATTATCCTTGGTTCTGAAAACTACTGCTTACCTTATTTTTCCCAATGAGCCAATGAAATTCACCAGTTAGCACCGGCTCCAACCTACGAGAACCTCCAAGAATCTTCGACCTCCTGGCAACCCATTAGGACCTCCTGGCGACCCACCTGCGGCTCAAGCATTCTCGTTTAACTCCATGGCGGCTTCATTCCAGTCGCCACTAATTTTTGAGCATGTTGAAAAATTCACGGCGACCATAATGAGGCTGCCACTAGTTCCCAGAATGCGGGAACATCTCACGACCATCAAGGCCTCCCATTACAGTGCCAGAGATTCAGCTTCAATCCTGACTATGGGTGTTGTCTGTATAGATTTTGTACGTTCTCCCTGGGACCATGTGAGTTTTCTCCAGGTGCACCAAAATTCCTCCCACACTCCAACGACGTGCAAATTTGTGGGTTAATCGGCTTCTGTGAATTGCCCCTAGGATAGAACTAGTGTACGGGTGATCGCTGGTCGGCATGGACACGGCAGGCCAAAGGCCCTGTTTCTGCTTCTCTAAATTAAACTAAACAAAACTAAATGATATGACTTGCAGAGGATGGAAGAGGCAAATACGAACAGCTGAATTTTCTGTTGAAAAATTAAAAATTGACACCTTTCACGCAGTTCAAAACATCTGAAAACTCTGATTCTCATGTTTTGGAAGTGAATGTGTACTCCACCATTAGCTTTTACTTTATATTGTCCCATAAAAGATATATCCTGTTGAACACTCTGTTTCCCGTTCATTTAACAGAACAAAGTCAACCAGCACCCGCTGCAACTGAGGAAACTGCATTATTGCCTGCAGTGGAACCTAATCCCATTCTGCTATCAGCTCATCAGGACGGGTCTGTTCAGTTTTGGAGTTTAGAGGTAATATTACATTTTTCGTCCTTGAATTATAAAATTATGGCGACTGTAGATTGGTTATTGCATGTGAACCAATCAGAGTAATGTATTACCACTAACTCCACCCTACTGAACACCTCATATTAACACGCACTTCCTATATGATGTAGTCGCACTAGTTGTAGAGTGAAACTAACATGTATTATACTGATGATTAAAGCTGACAAACACCAGACAGTGTCTGTACACTTGTTTACAGCGACTTCACTTTCCTTGGATAGAAGATCCTTGGACTTTTTAAGTTAGATAGGATGTTGTTGAGGCCGCATTTAGAGTATTCTGTTCAGTTTTGGACGTCGTGGCATAAGGAAGGGTGCTGGAAAGGGTGCAGAGAAGATTCACGAGCCAGGACTCAAAGGCTGAGCTATTGGGAGAGGTTGAGCAGGCTGTGACTATTCCTTGGAGTGCCAGATGATGAGGGTGATCTTATAAAATGTGTACACAATCATGAGAGGAACAGATCGGGTAAATCCACAGAATCTCTAGCCCGGGGTAGTGGAATTGAGAACCAGATGGCATAGCCTTAATTTGAGGGGCCAAATAGGAACATGAGGTATATTTTTTTTTACACAAAGGGTGATGGGTGTATGAAACAAGCTGCCGGAGGACGTAGTTGAGGCAGGTACCATCACAATGTTTAAGAAATATTTTGACACGTAGATGGATAGTATAGGTTTTGAAGGATCTGGGCCAAACGCAGGCAAGTGGAACCAATGTAGCTGGGACATGTTGGTCGGTGTGGGCAAGTTGGGCCGAAGGTCCTGTTTCCACACTGTATAACTCAATAACTCTGAGAATTTACAACTGGAGTTAAATTTTGCATTTTGGAAGCACAAAGTCTGAAATCATATTTGTGTGTAAGGATAGTAGATTGTGTTGTTCCAGCTCATTGTAATCAAACTTCTGTGAACATTACATTTACCAAGTGAATTGCAAAGTCCATATTTTTGTTCTGATGTCCACCATATGGATAGGACAGGTTTAGAGGGATAGTATGATGATCACTGGGCCTGCACTCACTGGAGTTTAGAAGGATGAGGGGGAAAACTCATAGAAACGTACCACATAGTTATGAAACTCACTGTCTTATTGAAGCACCAGAACCAACCTCCCACTTTTGATCAAAATCCAGAAACAACTGCTTAGATCTTGTGAATGCCACCTCACTATTGTGACCTCTTAAGCAAACAGTTAGAAATCGAGAAATCCAGACCCTGCGTTTTCATCTTGCTTGATGTTCCATTTGCCAACAATAACTAACATTCGGTTGAGCCTTTCCTTCTATAAAAGACTCAATCGAGTAGAATGTTTTAGTTATAAAATGGAGTGGGCAGGAGTCCAAGGATATAACCTCATCAAACAAGGAGATATGAGAAGAATATAACTGCAGCACAGTATAAACCAGCAGTTACTGTCCTGTTAGTCACTTAGTCCGAGATCGGAAGGTGGGGTTCGGTCAATAAATTAAATGAATTTGCCATTAATAGGCAAGGTGCGCTCTGGAGCTTAGAAAGATGCACTCACTGGAGTTTAGAAGGATGAGGGAAAATCTCATAGGAACTTTACACATAGCGAAAGGCCTGCACAGAGTGGATGTGGAGAGGATGTTTCCACTAGTGGGAATGTCTAGAGCCAGAGGGCGCAGCCTCAGAATAAAACAGGGCTGCCAACTCTCACGCTCTCATGCTGATCACAAATTTCTCACGCTCTATCAAAACTCAGATAAATGGCATGGTCCGCGGGTGTTCGGGGCTGAGGGAGGGATGGAAGCTGAACCTGCGGCTGGGACAGATGCAGGAGCCGGTGCTGGCGAGTGTTTGCAGGCTGGCGAGTGTTTACGGGGCTGGCGAGTAGCTCGCTGCAGCTCCGGCCATGGAGCAGCTTCAGTCAGTCCCGGGCCATCGGAAGCATTGCATTGGGCTGCTGCCGTGAGAGTCTCTGTGCCGAAGGGACAGAGACTCTCCAAGGGAGGCGGAGAGAGAGAGAGGGGAAGGAGACAGGGGGGAGAAAGAGAGGGGAGAGTCAGAGGGGGAGAGAATGGGGAGAGAGAAGAGGGAGGGGGGGAGCGAGGAGAGAGAGAGGGGAGGGAGAGAGGTAGGGAAGAGAGATAGGAGGAGAGAGATAGGGATAGGGAGAGAGGGAGAGAGAGGGGGAAAGAGGAATAGAGATGGGGAAGAAAGAGGAAAGAGAGAGAGGGGGAAGAGGGGGAGAGAGGGGGAAAGAGAGAAACGGGGGAAAGAGAGAGAAAGAGAGAGGGGGGGCAAAGAGAAAGAGGAGATAGAAACAGAGGAGAAAGAGTGGAGAGAGCAAAGGGGAGAGTGAGGTGGGAGGGAGAGGTGAGAGAGAGAGAGAGAGGGGAGAGAGCAAGGGGAGAGAGAGAGGGGAGAGAGTGTGTGGACAGAGAGCGAGAAGGAGGGGGGAGAGAGAGAGAGCGGTAGAGAGGGGGAGAGCCCCTGGTTCTGGACCCCCAACATCGGGAACATGTTTCCTGCCTCTAGTGTGTCCAAGCCCATAACAAATGGTAACAGAATACTGAGTGAGTATAATTTTATGGATGAGAAATTGTGTTCAACCAATTTGATGACTTCTTTGATAAAGTAACTGGCATGTTAGATAGCAAGGAAGCCAATGAATGTAGCAAATTTTGTTATACATAATTTGGTCTGTGAAGTGCCCCATAAAGGATTACTACATCAGATAAGCACCTGTGGGCTTGAACGTAATATGTTAAGTCCAGGGGGTCAGATATGGGGCTTTATGTGTGGGCCAGATATATTGTCAGTGCAAAGGGGCTAGGAGCAAGGCCAAGTGTGCGTCCAGAGTCAAGGTCTGGAATAGTACAAGGCGTGCAGTCAAAGCTGGGACCAGGGGAGTGTTCAGCACTGGGAACCTAAGCAGGTAAGCAGCTATGATCAGGGTATTCTTGGGGGCCAGGTGTAGGGCTGGACTCGGGGTCAGGAATGAAAGCAGGTATGCAACTGGAGTCAGGGCCAGGAGTAGTACAAGGTGTGCAGTGAGACCCAGGTTGGCCAACATGGGCCAAGTGTTTGATTATAATCTGATTTCCATACATGAATATACTAATATGCACAATATGAATGCAGTATGCACCATATTGCACAATTTCATGCTGAAAAATGCAAACATTCCGTACCAATGGGAGGGGGGCACCCTCCTCTCACACCCTCCCCCTCCCCCCCCCAGTCGCTCCGCTCCCTCGGGCTTGGTCTCTCGCAATTTCTCACTCCCAACTCTCACCCAATATTGGCAGCCCTGGAATAAAAGGGCGTACTTTTAGAAAGGAGATGTGGAGGAATTTCTTTACCAGAGGGTGGTGATTCTGTGGAATGCAACTTTTTCATCTTTTTGTTATTTTTAGTTCGTTTAAAAGTATGTTTTGGAGGTTTTCTTAGTCTTTTTATGTGGTGCAGGAGGGCAGGGTAAAGGGGGAACCGTTTCCGAGTCTCTTCCTGGCGAGGATGCGACCATTCTCCGAGTCGCATCTCCGCCGCCTACTCGCGGCGTACCAACTGGATTGGCGCAGCCTTTCCTGCCGGAGACCAGCCAGAGACCGACCAGAGCTTCAGCAGCGGTGCAGCACTGGATTAACATCGTGGAGCGGAGCGGGCGACGCCAAGTTACTGGGGATCGCTTGTTGAAACTCCGGAGTGTTGGGCCTGCTGCTTCAACATCGTGGAGCTGTGGTGCGGAGCTTCCAGCTGTGGGCTGCACTGAACAACATCACTGAGTCCTGCTGATCCCATTGCCGAGGGCGCCAGTGTGAATCTTCGCCCAGCACGGTCTGTGGACTTCGGGAGCCGCGGTCTCCGGTAGGAAGTGGCCGATTCGGAACTCCAAACCGCTGAGAGTTTTCTCCGTTCCGACATTGGAGTTTCGATCATCCCGGCGAGAGGGCCTGAAACATTGTGCCCCCGACCACGGGTGAAGCAGGAGGAAGATAGCTGAACTTTATTGCCTTCCCTCACAGTGGGAAACGTTGATTCTGCTGTGTGGGGATGTCTATGTTCAACTCTATCATGTGTTGTGTTCCTTTTTATTCGTATGGCTGTATGGCAACCCAAATTTCACTGTACCAATTGGTGCATGTGACAATAAATGTAAACTTAAACTGGAACTTGAACATTGCCATAGACGGTTGTGGAGGCCAAGACTTTGGGTATTTTTAAAGCAGAGATTGACTTGGCGTCTCAGTGGCACAGCGGTAGAATTGCTACCTTATCACGCAGGGGTCGGGTTCGAAGGTGCTGTGTATGGAGTTTGTACGTTCTCCATGTGACCGCTTGGATTTTTCTCTGGGTGCTCTGGTTTCCCCTCACACTGCAAAGACGTACAGGTTTGTGGCTTCGGTAAAATTGTAAATTGCCCCTAATGTGTAGTATAGGACATAGGATAAGATGTGTTCGAGGCAGATCGCCGGTCGGCGTGGACATGCTGGGCTGAAGGGCCTATTTCCTTGCTGTATCTCTAAAGTCTTAAGTATAAAGTCTTTATTAGTAAGGGCGTCAAGGGTTAAGAGAAGAAGGCAGGAGAATAGGGTTGAGATGGAAAGACAGATCAGCCATGATTGAATGGCGGGGTAGACTCAATGGGCCAAATGGCCTAATTCTGCTCCTATAACCGATTGTAGTGTTCCAAATTGTGAAGCCAGAGGAATGAAATAGAAGGGTGAGAAGAGAAATAGATGAGAGACCAAGTAGAGCATGGGGGGGGGGGGTGGGAGTGGGAGAGGGGATAAATAAAGGGTGCGCGGAAGAAAGTAGAGGGGGAGAGGCATTATGTTTAGAGGTTACCTAAAATTGGAGAATTCAATGTTAATATCATTGGGTTGTAAACTACCCAGGCACAACATGAGGTGCTGCACATCCAGTGTGCCTTTGAAGATGGCGGGCTGCAAGAGTGGGGCGCCGTTGTGTATGGCGGCTCTACCTGCTGTCCGTCCTTTCACCCTTTTTTATTTTTATTTTTAGTCCTGTTACAACAAAATGTTTGTTGGAGGTCTTCTTTTATGTGGTGGGTGGGGAGAGGGGAAGGGGGAAACTTTATTTCCTAGTCCCTACCTGGTCGGAGGGGCGGCTTCCCTCCGAGCTGCTTCGTCGCCCCCACCTCACGGCCTACCACGTTTCCTGTCGGGATCGGCCGGGACAACAGCTTTGGCGGTGACACAGCGCTGGGACACCAACACGGAGCGGGCGATGCCTTACCGGGTCGCCGTGTGGTAAGATCCGGAGTGCTGTGACCACCGACTCCAACGTCTGAGGAGCTGTGGGTGCAGTCGCAGGCAGCGCTGGATTTAAAACACCGCGGAGGCTGGGATTCGAGAACGCCAGAGTCGGATATCCAACCAGCGCGGCCTGAAGACTTCGGGTGCCGCGGTCTCTGGGAAGGAAGCGGCCGCTCCAGATATTTCCAAGCCGCTGAGGAGTGTTCACCCGGCGCCGGAGTTCCATCTTCCCGGCAAGAGGGCCTGAAAACATCTGACTGGCTGCGGAGGCCACAAATAGGCCCTGACCTCGGGTGATCACAGAGGAAGAGGACTGAAGCTTTCCGATGCCTTTCCCCACAGTGGAAAATGTTGATTCTGTGGTGGGGGGACGTTCATGTTGAATTCTATAATGTGTTGTGTCGTTTTTCTCTTTTTTAATTTTTCTATGGATGTACGGAAACTTAATTTTTTTTCTATGTAAAGCACTTTGGTTTCGACGCAAGTTGATTTAAATGTGCTATATAAATAAAATTTACTTACTTACTTACTAATGGAGGTGGCCCAGGACAGAAAGGTCAGTGTGGGAATGGGAAGGGGAGTTGGAATGATTGCAAACCGGGAAATCAAGTATGACCTGGAGGACCGAGAGTAAGTGTTCAGCGAAACCAGTCGCTGAGTCTACATTTCATCTCACTGATTTATATCCTTCGACAATAGACAATAGGTGCAGGAGTAGGCCATTCAGCCCTTCGAGCCAGAACCACCATTCAATGTGACCATGGCTGATCATTCACAATCAGTCCCCCGTTCCTGCCTTCTCCCCATTGCCTCTGACTCCGCTATCTTTAAGAGCCCTATCTAGCTCTCTTTTGAAATTATCCAGAGAAACGCCCTCCACCGCCCTCTGAGGCAGAGAATTCCACAGACTCACAACTCTCTGTGTGAAAAAGTGTTTCCTCATCTCTGTTCTAAATGGCTTACAGCTATTCTTAAATTGTGGCCCCTGGTTCTGGACTCCCCCAACATCGGGAACATGTTTCCTGCCTCTAGCATGTCCAAACCCTTAATAATCTTATATGTTTCAATAAGATCCCTTCTCATCCTTCTAAATTCCAGAGTGTACATGCCCAGCTGCTCCATTCTCTCAGCATATGACAGTCCCGCCATCCCGGGAATTAACCATGTGAACCTACGCTGCACTCCCTCAATAGCAAGGATGTCCTTCCACAAATTTGGAGACCAAAACTGCCAGGTGTGGTTTCACTAGGGCCCTGTACAACGGTAGAAGGACCTCTTTGCTCCTATACTCAATTCCTCTTGTTGTGAAGGCCGACATGCCATTTGCTTTCTTCACTTCCTGCTGAACCTGCATGCTTACTTTCACTGACTGATGAACAAGGACCCCCAGATCCCATTGTACTCCCCTTTTCCTAACTTGACACCATTTGGATAATAATCTGCCTTCCTGTTTTTGCTACCAAAGTGGATAACGTCACATTTATCCACATTAAACTGCATCTGCCCACTCACCCAACCTGTGTAAATCACCCTGCATTCTCATAGCATCCTCCTCACATTTCACACTGCCACCCAGCATTGTGTCATCTGCAAATTTGCTAATGTTATTTTTATTCCCTTCATCTTCTTCTTCTAGACGATGCTCACATTTATTAAATGAGGTCTGCTATTCTATATTTAGTCATTTCCTGCACTTTAAGGTTGAGCCTTAATAATATTTACAGCAATGACAGGTTAGTTATGAAGCTGTCACTATCTTATTGAAGCACCAGAACCAACCTCCCACTTTTGATCAAAATCAAGAACCAACTGCTTAGATCTTGTGAATGCCACCGCACTATTGTGACCTCTTAAGCAAACAGTTAGGAATCGGGAAACCTAGACCCTGCGTTTTCATCTTGCTTGCTGTTCCATTTGCCAACAATAACTAACATTGGGTTGAGCCTTTCCTTCTATAAAAGACTCAAATCGAGCAGAATGTTTTAGTTATAGAATTGAGTGGGCAGGAGTCCAGGGATATAACTTCATCAAACAAGGAGATATAAGAATATAACTGCAGTACAGTATAAACCAATAGTTACTGTCCTGTTAGTCACTGAGTCCGAGATCAGAAGGTGGGGTTCGGTCAATAAATTAAATGAATTCTCCCTTAATAGGCAAGATACACTCTGGATCTCGCTTTGAGTGACTCGTGACTCATCGTGTGTTTTTTTGTTTTGCAGTTAAATGCAGCACATAATAAAACCAGACATTGTATTTGCCTAATAACTATACTTTATTTGTGATTAGTCCAAACAACTCAACTCACCGACCAACTCTTCGTGTCTGTCGTCTCAGAGGGCGGTGGAGGTCGGTTCTCTGGATACCTTCAAGAGAGAGCTAGATAGGGCTCTTAAAGATAGCGGAGTCAGGGGATGATGATGATGGATTGGATTTATATAGCACTTTATCTAGATAACCAAAGCGCTTTACATCGCATTATTCATTCACTCAGTCACACTCGGTGGTGGTGAGCTACTTTTTGTAGCCACAGCTGCCCTGAGGCAGACTGACGGAAGCATGGCTGCTAATCAGTTAATCAGCGGTAGCTAATCAGCGCCTATGGCCCCTCTGACCACCACCAATCACTCATACACATTCACACACAGGACTTGCCCAAGGACACAACGACAGTATGCACTCCAAGCGGGATTCGAACCGGCTACCTTCCGGTCACCAGCTGTACACTTAGCCCATTGCGCTATCTGTCGATATGGGCAGAAGGCAGGTGATTGGGGATGATCAGCCATGATCATATTGAATGGCGGTGCTGGCTCGAAAGGCCGAATGTCCTACTCCTGCACCTATTGTCTATTGTCTATTGTCTCCAGCGGCTCCCTCCTCCTCTGCTCTCCTGTCTTCAGGGTCGAGCTTGGCAGTTTCCGAGATTCCCCCCTGTAGGACATGGCCCGCCAGGTCCTTCTTTGTGGCGGCAATCTAGGCCTGTGGTCGCACGTGGCTTCATGCAGCCCACCAGGTCTTTATTCATTCAGCGTCGGGGTGCATCTTGAGAGCCATCTGCTGTGCCGCAATGCATCCGGGGTCTTTGCATACTGACCAAACATTGCTTCCTTCTTTATTGCCATTTACACAGTTGCAATTTTGATCCTTTCCCATCCGAATATGTCTCTATTTAACTTCAAATTCCTGCTGGTGCAATTCCACAATTATTTCAACCATTTTGTTCGTTAATTATAAGATTGTTTACGATTTAACCAATTTGTCCATTTCACAAGATGCCAGTTTCTATTTGGTCATTCTGTCCTTGGTACAGCTCACAGTTGGATGGTTTACAATGGGCAGCTCACAGGGCTGGAAAACGGTGGAACAGCGGTAGAGTTGCTGCCTTACAGAGACCTGGGTTCGATCCTGTCTATGGGTGCTGTCTGTACGGAGTTTATACGTTCTCCCTGTGACCATGTGTGTTTTCTCCAGGAGTTCTGGTTTCCTCCCACATTCCAAAGACGTAGAGGTTTGTAGGTTAATTGGGTTTGGAAACATTGAAAAATGTCCCTAGTGTTTAGGATAGTGCTGGTGTATGGGGTGATCACTGGTCGGCGCGGACTCAATACGCCGAAGGGCCTGTTTCCGTGCTGTATCTCTAAACTAATCTGAACTGAGCTTTCTCAGATATGTTGTAGGGGAACACGGCCTTGCTCCTCACATCCGTCATCACCAGCTCCATCCATTCCAGTCTCTGTTCTTTGTGGGACAAGCTTGGGGAGAAGGCATTTAAGATATTTTGAAGGCAGAGATTCATAGATTCTTGATTAATAAGGGTGTCAGGGGTTATTGAGAGAAGGCAGAAGAATGGGGTTCAGGGGGAAAAATAAATCAGCCATGTTTGAATGGTGGAGCAGACTCAATGGGTTGAATGGCCTAATTCTGCTCGTAATGTCTTATGAACTTCATCCCCACTCTGTACCGTATGTTGGGCATACGGTACAGAAGTCAAAGTCAAGTCAAAAGAGTTTGTTATCCTGTGTCCCTGACAGGACAATGAAATTCTTTCTTTGCTTAGCACAACAGAACATAGTAGGCATTGACTACAAAACAGATCAGTGTGTCCATATACTTTTCAATATAATTATGGAGAAGGACAGAACTGGGCCTAGGGGTGAGATTTTTGATTGGAGAAAGGCTAACTTTAACGAGATGCGAGATGATTTAAAAGGAGTGAACTGGGACATTTTGTTTTATGGGAAAGATGTAGAGGAGAAATGGAGGACATTTAAAGGGGAAATTTTAAGAGTACAAAATCTTTATGTTCCTGTTCGGTTGAAAGGAACCAGTAAAAATTGGAAAGAGCCCTGGTTTTCAAGGGAAATTGGACATCTTGTTCGGAAAAAGAGGGAGATCTACAATAATTATAAGCAGCATGAAGTAAATGAGGTGCTTGAGGAGTATAAGGAATGTAAAAAGAATCTTAAGAAAGAAATTAGAAAAGCTAAAAGAAGATATGAGGTTGCTTTGGCAAGTAAGGTGAAAGTAAATCCAAAGGGTTTCTACAGCTATATTAATAGCAAAAGGATAACAAGGGATAAAATTGGTCCATTGGAGAGACCGAGTGGACAACTATCTGCAGAGCCAAAAGAGATGGGGGAGATATTGAACAATTTCTTTTCTTCGGTATTCACCAAGGAGAAGGATATTGAATTATGTGAGGTAAGGGAAACTAGTAGAGTAGCTATGGATACTATGAGTTTCAAAGTAAAAGAAGTACTGGCACTTTTGATAAATATAAAAGTGGATAAGTCTCCAGGTCCTGACAGGATATTCCCTAGGACATTGAGGGAAGTTAGTGTAGAAATAGCCGGGGCTATGACAGAAATATTTCAAATGTCATTAGAAACGGGAATAGTCCCCGAGGATTGACGTACTGCGCATGTTGTTCCATTGTTTAAAAAGGGTTCTAAAAGTAAACCTAGCAATTATAGACCGGTTAGTTTGACTTCAGTGGTGGGCAAATTAATGGAAAAGATACTTAGAGATAATATATATAAGTATCTGGATAAAGAGGGTCTAATTAGGAACAGTCAACATGGATTTATGCCTGGAAGGTCATGTTTGACTAATCTTCTTGAATTTTTTGAAGAGGTTACTAGGGAAATTGACGAGGGTAAAGCAGTGGATGTTGTCTATATGGACTTCAGTAAGGCCTTTGACAAGGTTCCTCATGGAAGGTTGGTTAAGAAGGTTCAACTGTTGGGTATAAATGCAGGAATAGCAAGATGGATTCAACAGTGGCTGAATGGGAGAAGCCAGAGAGTAATGGTGGATGGCTGTTTGTCGGGTTGGAGGCAGGTGACTAGTGGGGTGCCTCAGGGATCTGTGTTGGGTCCTTTGTTGTTTGTCATGTACATCAATGATCTGGATGAAGGGGTGGTAAATTGGATTAGTAAGTATGCAGATGATACCAAGATAGGGGGTGTTGTGGATAATGAAGAGGATTTCCAAAGTCTACAGAGTGATTTAGGCCAGTTGGAAAAATGGGCTGAAAGATGGCAGATGGAGTTTAATGCTGATAAATGTGAGGTGCTACACACAAATCAAAACAGGACGTACATGGTAAACGGTAGGGAATTGAAGAATACAGTTGAACAGAGGGATCTGGGAATAACCGTGCATAGTTCCTTGAAGGTGGAATCTCATATAGATAGGGTGGTAAAGAAAGCTTTTGGTATGCTAGCCTTTATAAATCAGAGCATTGAGTATAGAAGCTGGGATGTAATGTTAAAATTGTACAAGGCGTTGGTAAGACCAAATCTGGAGTATGGTGTACAATTTTGGTCGCCCAATTATAGGAAGGATGTCAACAAAATAGAGAGGGTACAGAGGAGATTTACTAGAATGTTGCCTGGGTTTCAACAGCTAAGTTACAGAGATAGGTTAAATAAGTTAGGTCTTTATTCTCTGGAGCGCAGAAGGTTAAGGGGGGACTTGATAGAGGCCTTTAAAATGATGAGAGGGATAGACAGAGTTAATGTGGACAAGCTTTTCCCTTTGAGAATAGGGAAGATTCAAACACGAGGACATGACTTTAGAATTAAGGGACAGAGGTTTAGGGGTAACATGAGGGGGATCTTCTTTACTCAGAGAGTGGTAGCGGTGTGGAATGAGCTTCCAGTGGAAGTGGTGGCGGCAGGTTCGTTCGTATCATTTAAAAATAAATTGGATAGGCATATGGATGAGAAGGGTATGGAGGGTTATGGTATGAGTGCAGGCAGGTGGGACTAAGGGAAAAAAGTTGTTCAGCACGGACTTGAAGGGCCGAGATGGCCTGTTTCCGTGCTGTAATTGTTATATGGTTATATACCATTATATACGTAAATACACACATGAATGAATACATTGATAAAGTGCAAATAACAGATAAAGGGGTATTAATGTTCAGAGTTTTGTCCGAGCCAAGTTTAATAGCCTGATGGCTGTGGGATAGTAGCTATTCCTGAACCTGGTCGTTGCAGAAGCTTAAAAGTGTACTCCAGCAGATTCTTCTTCTCTGTTATCAGGCTTCCAAATGGTCCTTCCATAAGCTAGGGACTTTGCAATTCTTCTCCACCTCATTGCGGACATTGGACTCTGGAATTGGTGCACTATCACGACCTATATATAGACCTATATTCTGCACATTACATGTTTCCCTTCACTCTACGTATCACTCACGAGTTTGACTTGATTGTATTGATGGATAGTATTATCTGATTTTTTTAAATAGCATGCAAAGCAACCTTTTTCACTGTACACGTGAAAAAATTAATCTAGACTTGAGACTTTAGATATACAGTGTGGAAACAGATCCTTCGACCCACTGAATCAATGCCGGCGAGCAATCTCCCCGTACTCTAGCACTATCCTACATGCTGGGGACAATTTAATTGTTTTTTACCAAAACCAATTGACCTCCAAACCTGTACATCTTTGGAGTGTGGGAGGAAACCGGGGAAAACCCAGTGGTCACAGGAAGAACGTACAAACTTTGTACAGACAGCACCCATAGTCAGGATCAAACCAAGGTCTCTGGCGCTGTAAGGCAACAACTTAACTGCTGCGCCACAGTGCCAACCCAACCGCTGGGACACTGTGCTGAGAGGGAAACAGATCAGCCATTATCAAATGGCGGAGCAGACCCCAGACACCTGAACTGACACTGACGAGGCATTGATTATATGAACATCCTTCGCTGTGCTTCTTGGTTCTGTTGCTCCTGGTATCTCCTCCAGCCAGCAGAGTATCCTCCCAGAGCATGATGGGATACTGGCTGCTATAATCTGCAGCACCAAAGTTGCTCAATGTTCTTAAATACAATAGGAACATTCGCACAGTGTTGCTCAGACCCTGCTGTGGACCAGATTTTTTATAATGGCCAGCGGTTTTGTTTAGTTTGGGTTGGTTTAGTTTAGTTCAGTTTAGTTCAGTTTAGTTTGGATTATTGTCACGTGTACCGAGGTACAGTGAGAAGCATTTTTCTTGCATGCTGTCCAGTCAGTGGAAAGACTATACATGATTACAATCAAGATAAAGTGCAGTAAAGTTCAAATAAATATAGAGCAGCTTTGTAAGTTAATTAGCCTCTGTAAGTTGTTCTTGGTGTGTCGGGAGTGGGATGTGAAAGCAGGATAAATGAACGAGTGTGAATGGGTGATCGATTGTCGTCATGGACCCGGTGGACAAATGGGCCTGTTTCCACACAGTTTTTTTAAATCAATATGCTCATATATGGCAAGAAGTTCTGAAAAATGCCTGAAGAAGGGTCTTGACCCAAAATGTGACCCATCCATTTTCTCCAGAGATGCTGCCTGACCTGCTGAGTAAATCCAGCACTTTGTGTCTACCTTTGGTATAGACACAATTTACCAAATATTTAGGTTTATACCAAATTTGTTATAATTCCTTTTTATTCCTGGACACGATGGTTTCAAATGGAGTCAGTAACCTCACCGCAGTACTTATGCTGGCAATGTGGTAATCGTGAATGTAAACGGGGTAGTTTGCATTTTTCAGGCAATGGCCCTGACTATAAAATGAAAATTATGGACAACTGATGTGATTGTGCTGTTAGGGATGGATGTCCACATTTGTAAAATGGCCACAACTTGTTTCTTGATAGCAGGTTTATATTTCCCTTATCCGTGCTGTGAGATTTATTGAGTACTAACTGATTTGTTTTGCAATGGCACCATCTGTAGTCTTTCAAGAGCATTTCCATTTATGTATTATTGTTTTCTCACGAATGTGCCTTTTTTTTACATTGTATGACATTGAAGCAGATTTAGGCCATTCAGCCCATCGAGTCTGCTCTGCCATTCAGTCATGGCTGATCTATTTTTCCCTCTCAACCCCATTCTCCTGCCTTCTCTCGTAACCTTTGTCAATCTTATGCCCCTGTCCCACTTAGGAAACCTGAACGGAAACCTCTGGAGACTTTGCGCCCCACCTAAGGTTTCTGTGCGGTTCCCGGAGGTTTTTGTCTGTCTCCATAATGGTCGAAACTGACAAAAACCTCCGGGAACCTCCGGGAACCACACGGAAACCTTGGGTGGGGCACAAAGTCTCCAGAGGTTTCCGTTCAGGTTTCCTAAGTGGGACAGGGGCATTACTAATCAAGAACCCATCAATCTCTGCTTTAAACATACCCATGACCTGGACTCCGCAGCCATCTGTGGCAATGAATTCCACAGATTCACCACCTTCTGACTAAAGAAATTCCCCCATATCTCTTTTCTAAAGGTCTGCTCTGTAAGTTAATGTCATAGGAGCAGAATTAGACCATTTGGCCCATCAAGTCTACTCTACCATTCAATCATGGTGAATCCATTTTTTCCTCTTGTCTTACTTATAGCTCTGACTTTCCAATGGTTAACAGTATGGATGTAGGTTTTGTAATTGCAAATTTCAAATTCTAGTTTAATAATTTATTATTGGAAATTGGATGGGGTGGTACAGTGGCATAGCTGCCAGAGCTGTTGCCTTACAGCACTAGAGACCCCAGTTTGATCCTGACTACCAGTGCTGTCCATGTGGAGATTGTACGTTCTCCCTGTGACAACGTGGATTTCCTTCCAGGTGCTCCGGTTTCCTCCCACATCGCAAAGACGTGCAGGTTTGTGGTTTTATTGGCCTCTGTAAATTGCCCTTAATGTGTAGGGAGTGAATAAGAAAGTGGGATAACATGGAATTCGACTGGATGGGCGATCGAAGTTCAGTGTGAACTCCTTTTGGCTGAAGGGCTTATTAAACCTAAACCTAAATTTTATTTGCCGATTAAGTTATGACATGGGATGGAAGTTGCAAACCAAATCTCGTTGCACTTATGTGTAATGACAATAAAAGATATTATTATTATTATTATTATTATTATTCCATGCTGCATCTTTCAGTTAATCAATCAATCCTGCTAGATTATTCACAAAATGCTGTAGTAACTCAGCGGGTCAGGCAGCATCTCTGGAGAAAAGGAAGAGGTGACGTTTCGGGTCGAGACCCTTCTTCAGACTCAGAGACAGGGAGGGAGATGCCTGAGATATGAAAAGTTGCATAGAACATGTGAATGAAAGGTATGCAAAAGACCAAATCATAGGCAGCAACGATGATCAAGGAAAGGTGGAGCCCACAATGGACCATTGTTGGCATCAGTCCAAGTGATATGAGGGGAGGCCAGATACATACTTACATCTACAGTGGCACACTGGCGTTCCTGCAATATCACGCTCCAATTGCATTATGCAGTGCTAACCATTGTGTTTTTTTTTTAATTCTCTTCCAGGGTGTACAGTTGGATAAGATCTTGCCCACCCTTCAGTTTTGCAATCCTATCACTGCAATCTCAATTTCTGATACAAAGTCTCTTCTCATAGCTGGAAATCACAGTAAGTTGATTCATCCTCAACAACTTTCTTTACAGGCAAGCAGGTCGGTATTTGTCTTAAGCAAGTGTGTTCTGTTCAGATCAATAATCTGCATTAAAATTGGTTGAATTGACTGTGAAGTTAGCCTCCATTAACACCCTACCATAGATCAACCGGAGAAAATTAGGATTGTAGGCAGTGTGATAAAACACAAAATATTACCCAGTTTAATTTTGCTTAGTTTATTTTAGCTAGGTTTAGTTTAGTTTTAGTTTAGTTTAGTTTGTTCACATGTGTGGTACAGTGAAAAGCTTTTTGCTGCGTGCCATTCAGTCAGCGGAAAGACTATACATGATTGTAATCAAGCCGTTCACAGTTTTGACTCATTTCTCAATAGATGCTGCCTGACCCACTGAGTTACTCCAGCATTTTGTGTCTATCTTATTTTAGTTTAGTTTATTGTCATCTGTACTGAGGTACAGTAAAAAGTTATTTTTGTTGTGTGCTCTCCAGTCAGTGGAAAGACTACATGATTACAACCAAGCTGTCCACAGTGTACAGATACAGGTAAATGGAATAACGAGTAGTTCAAATTTAAGACCAATAAAGTCCGATTATAGTTAGTCCTAGGGTCACAAATGAGGTAGATGGTAGCTCAGGATCGCTCTCTAGGTGGTGAAAGGGTGGTTCAGTTGCCTGATGCGGTTGGGAAGAAATTGTCCTAGAATCTGGAGGTTTGCGTTTTCACACTTCTGCACCTCTTGTCTGATGGGAAAGGGGAGAACATGGAGTGTCCGGGGTGTGACTGGTCCTTGATTATGCTGGCGGCCTTGCCAAGGCAGTGTGAAGTGCAGATGGCGTCAACAGCAGCAAGAGACTTGAAATGGGTGGCACAGCCAGTACAGCTGCTGCCTCGTAGCGCCAGAGACCCAGGTTCAATACCGACCTTGGAGTGGAGTCTGCATGTTCTCACTGTGACCACTTCCTCAAGGTGCTTTGGGCTCCTCCCACATCCCAAAGATGTAGATTAATTGCCCACTGTATATTCTCCCCTAGTGTGTGCGAGTGGGTGAGAAAGTGAGATAACACAGAAGGACACAAAGTGCTGGAGTAAATCAGCGGATCATGCTGTATCTCTGGAGAACATGGATTGGTAATGTTTCGGGTTGAGACCATTCTTCCAGATGAAATTGTGGTCGGGGGGAAGTTAGTGGTGAAATGAATGATGTTCATGAGTTCTGCACAGGTGCAAGAAGCAGCCTTGAAGCAGTCATTGATGTAGCGGAGAATAGTTAGAAACATAGAAACATAGAAAAATAGGTGCAGGAGTCGGCCATTCGGCCATTCGAGCCAGCAGCGCCTTTCAATATGATCATGGCTGATCGTCCAAAATCAGTACCCCATTCTGGCTTTTTCCCCATATCCCTTGATTCCCTTAGCACTAAGAGCTGAATCTAACTCTCTCTTGAGAGTTGGGGGATAGGGCCAATGTGCGCCTGAAACAAGGCCTGTTCAATGTAACTAACCAAAAGGCAGGCATAGGTGGGACCATTGAAGTGCCCATGGTGACACATTTAACTTGAAAACATTGATAACAGAGAACTGTGTGCGAAAAAGGAATTTTGCTGTACCTATGCGGTCATCGAGTCATACATCATGGAAACAGGCTCTTCGCCCAAACTTGTCATGCTGACCAAGATGCCCTATCTGCACTGGTCCCACCTGTCCACGTTTGGCCCATATCCCTCTAAACCTTTCCTAACCATGTACCTATCTAAATGTCTTTTAATACCTGTCCAAATGTACTTCTGACCATGTGACATGTGACAATAAAGTATCATTGAACCCTTGACCCATTGCACTATTGATGGTCAGTGTGGACTCGTTGGGGCAAAGGGCTTATTTCCAAGCTGTGTATTTCAATCAATCAATATCTGCTTTCATTGCTCTGCGCTCATTATCTCCATCTATCTCCATCGATGTTGTCCTTAGCTTATCCAAGCTTATAACCAGATTAAATATCAAGTGATACTTCCTTCCAAAGTGTATAACTGCCTTTCATGCACAAAGGAGGTGACTATCTCTGAAGAACATTAAGTGCTGGAATAACTCAGCAGGACACGTAGCATCTCTGGAGAACATAGATAGGTGACATTCTGGGTCGAGACCCTTATTCATACTGATTATAGGGAAATCGAAAGCTAAAAGATAGTAGGTCTTAAAATTAATCAATATTTGTTTTCACACAGAGGGATACATAATAATTTGGGATATTGAACCATTGTTCAACGACCCATCTGCACGGAATAAGGTATGTTTCGTTGCTTGTCTTAGCTAAATTCAGAGTTAAGAACTTGGTTATTGAGAATGAAATTGAGTGATAATTAAGGAAGTGTGTAGGAATGAACTGCAGATGCAGGTTTACACCAAAGATAGACACTAAATGTTGGAGGAACTCAGCAGGACAGGCAGCATCTCTGGAGAGATGGAATGGGTGACGTTTCGAGTTGAGATCCTTCTTCGGACAGAGTCAGGGAAGAGGGAGTCTGGAGATATGGAGGGATCCGGTGTGAAAGCACAGATCAAAGCAGATGAGGCTGAAATGGGGAATGGTTCATTGTTAGCTGAGGGGAAGGTGACAAGGTAATCAGTAAAATTAATCAGGACAGTGAAACTAGTCGGAGAACTGGGGTGGCGGAGGGACAGAGCGAGAAGGAAAGATAGGGCTACTTGAAGTTAGAGAAGTCAAAATTCAAACTGCTGGGGTGTAAGTTGCCTAAGCGAATTCTGTTCATCGATTACAGCTCAGAATTCAACACCATTATACCATCAAAATTGATCACCAAACTCGGTAATCTGTGCATCGCTCCTTCCCTCTGCAACTGGATACTGGACTTTCTAACCAACAGACCCCAGTCTGTTAGGTTAGACAAGCACACCTCTTCAACCCTCACCCTGAACACCGGCGTTCCACAGGGCTGTGTGCTGAGCCCCCTCCTCTACTCCCTCTTCACCTATGACTGCACACCTGTACATGGTACTAACACCATCATCAAGTATGCAGATGATACAACGGTGATTGGCCTCATCAGCAACAACGATGAGTCGGCCTACAGGGAGGAGGTCCAGCACTTAGCAGCATGGTGCACTGACAACAACCTGGCCCTTAACTCCAAGAAGACCAAGGAGCTCATTGTAGACTTCAGGAAGTCCAGGGGCGGCACGCACACCCCCATCCACATTAACGGTACGGAGGTGGAACGTGTTTCTAGCTTCAGGTTCCTGGGAGTCAACCTCTCCGACGACCTCTCTTGGACCCACAATACCTCAACTCTGATCAAGAAGGCTCACCAGCGTCTCTTCTTCCTGAGGAGACTGAAGAAGGTCCATCTGTCTCCTCAGATCCTGGTGAACTTCTACCGCTGCACCATCGAGAGCATCCTTACCAACTGCATCACAGTTTGGTATGGCAACTGCTCTGTCTCCGACCGGAAGGCATTGCAGAGGGTGGTGAAAATTGCCCAACGCATCACCGGTTCCTCGCTCCCCTCCATTGAGTCTGTCCAAAGCAAGCGTTGTCTGCGGAGGGCGCTCAGCATCGCCAAGGACCTCTCTCACCCCAACCATGGACTGTTTACCCTCCTACCATCCGGGAGGCGCTACAGGTCTCTCCGTTGCCGAACCAGCAGGTCCAGGAACAGCTTCTTTCCGGCAGCTGTCACGCTACTCAACAACGTACCTCGGTGACTGCCAATCACCCCCCCCCGGACACTTATTGTTATTTATTCAAATAATTTGCTGTGTCGCTCTTCCAGGGAGATGCTAAATGCATTTCGTTGTCTCTGTACTGTACACTGACAATGACAATTAAAATTGAATCTGAATCTGAATTATGAGGTGCTGTTCCTCCAATTTGCACTGGGCCTCACTGTGACAATGGAGGAGGCTCAGGACAGAAAGGTCAGAATGGAAATGGGACGGGAGTTCAGGTAGGCCTAGGCGGACTGAGCGGAGGTGTTCAGCAAAACGATCGCCGAGCCTGCACATGACACTCGCCGATATGTGGGACTCCACACCTGGAACAGCGGATACAGTAGATAAGGTTGGAGGAGGTGCAAGTAAACCTCTGCTCACTTGAAAGGACTATTGAGGTCCTTGGACAGAGTAGAAGGAGGAGATATAGGGACAAGTGTTGCATCTTCTGCGATTGCAGGTGAAATTATAGTACCCGGGGAAGGGGTGGTTTGTGTGGGAAGGGATGAATTAACAAGGGAGTTGTGGAGGGAACAGTCTCAACGGAAAGTGTAAAGGTTTGGAGATGGGAAGATATGGTTGGTGGTGGAATACCCTTGGAGATGGTGAAAATGTTGGAGGAATATGTGCTGTATGCTATGCCTGATAGGGGAAATGTAAGGATGAGGGGGACTCTGTCTTTGTTATGACCAGGGGGAGGGGGAGCAAGAGCAGAGCTGCGTGCTACTGAGGAGACATCTGTCAAGACCTCATCTATGATAGAAGAGGAGAATCCCCATTCCCTAAAGTAGGAGGACATCTTGGATGTCGTGGTATGGAACACCTCACCTTGGGCGCAGATGCGGCATAGACGGAGGGATTGGGAGCGGGGAATAATGTTTACGGGAGGCAGGGTGGGAAGAAGTGTAGTCTAGATAGCTGTGGGAGTCAGTAGTTTTATAATTGATGTCCGTCAATAGTCTATCTCCTGTGTTGGAGACGGTAAGACCAATAAATGGAAGGGAGATGTTGGAGATGGTTCAAGTAAATTTGACTGCAGGATGGAAATGGGTAATGATGTTAATGAAGTCTGTGAGTTCTCCATGGGCGCAGGAGGTAGTCCCGATGTAGTCGTCAATGTAACAGAGATAGAGTTTGGGGATAGGGCCAGTGTATGCCTAAAGCAAGGGTTGTTCGACCATAGTTGGGGCTCATACAATTGCTCATGGATGAGGAGGAAGTGGGATGAGTTGAAGAGAAGCTGTTGATTGATAATTAAATAATCATGGAATGGTTTTCAGTAAGTTCCCAGTAATTGGAGAGTCTGGGACCAGAGGGCACAGCCTCAGAATAAAAGATCGTACTTTCAAAATGTGAATGAGGACACATTTATTTCGCCAGAGGGTGCTGAATTTATGGAATTCACTCCCACAGACAGCTGAGGAGGTCAAGGCATTAGGTATTTTTAATACAGAGATTAATAGATTATTGGCTAGGAAGGATGTCAAAGGTTATGGAGAGAAGTCAGGAAAATGGGGTTGAGAGGGAAGAGTAGATCAGCCATGATTGAATGGCGGAGCAGCCTTGATGGGTTGAATGGCCTAATTGTGCTCCTATCTCTTATGGTCTTATGAAATGTTCACAGGAGGTTATTTGGCCCATTGTTTTCATGCTGGGTCTTTACCAGAGCAATTCAGTAGTTCCACCTCCATTCTTGTGAACTCGAAAGGATAAAAAAAGAGACTTCTTTTCTTTCTCACAATGCTTTCTCATCCTTTGCTCAAATTTCTGTATCAAACGGTGGTGCAGTGGTAGAGTTTCTACGTTACAGCGCCAGAGACCTAGGTTTGATCCTGACTACGGATGCCATCTGAATGGAGTTTGTACATTCTCCCCTTGACTGCATGGGTTTTCTCCGGGAACTCCGGTTTCCTCCTACATTCCAAAGGTTTGGTAAAATATTGTAAATCGTCCCTAGTGTATAGGATAGTGAAAGCGCATAGGGATCGCTGGTCGGCACGGACTCGGTGGGACAAAGGGCCTGTAACCGCGTTGTATATCTAAATTAAAATTGCAAAGAGGTTTGGAATTACATAAGATCATCTTTACTATATTTTTGCAGGAGCCCATACATCGTATCATTAGCTGGAGAGCTCATATTTTGTCAATAGTCAGCATCGTCTTCTTGGAGAAAGTAAATGTTGTTGTTTCTGCATCGGTAGATTCTTCTGTCAGGTGTGTAACTGGATTGACATTAAACATGGGGCTTTGTTGACATTTTTTAGCCATAGACCAGCATTTGTCTTAATGCACTACTTTTGCATGATGTGGTATTGTTTAGTTTACTTTAGCGCGGAAACAGGCCCTTCGGCCCACCGAGTACAAACTGATCCATGATCACCCCATACATCAGCACCATCCTACACACCAGAGAAAAATTACAATTCTTACTGAAGCTAATTAACCTACAAACTTGTACCTCTTTGGAATTACGGGAGGGAATGGGAGCACCCGGGGAAAACCCACATGGTCACGGGGAGAACGTACAAACTTTGTATAGACAAACTTTGTATATCGAACCTGGTTCTCAGGCTTTATAAGGCAACAACTCTACCACTCCGCCACCATGCCATCCAATGTAGACAATACAATAGACAATAGACAATAGGTGCAGGAGTAGGCTATTTGGCTCTTCGAGGCAGCATTGCCATTCACTGTGATCATGGCTGATCATCCACGATCCATACCCTGTTCCTGCCTTCCCCCAATATCCCTTGACTCTGCTATCTTTAAAAGCTCTATCTAACTCACTCTTGAAAACATCCAGAGAATTGGCCTCCACTGCCTTCTGAGGCAGAGAATTCCACAGATTCACAACCCTCTGGGTGAAAAAGTTGTTCCTCATCTCTGTTCTAAATGGCCACCCCTCATTCTTAAACGGTGGCCTGTGGTTCTGCACTCCCCCAACATCAGGAACATGTTTTCTGCCTCTAACGTGTCCAATCCCTTAATAATCTTATGTGATTTAATAAGATCCCCTCTTATCCTAAATTCCAGTGTATACAAGCCCAGTTGCTCCATTCTTTCAACATATGATAGTCCAGCCATCCCGGTTATTAACCTCGTGAACCTATGCTGCACACTCTCAATAGCAATGTTAAATGTAGTTGATTATTTTGTGATTTAGGGCATTAGATTCTGTGTCGAGGTATGGATTCTTACCTCTGAAGAAAAGACCCAGTTAATAATTTACAGAAATGAACAACCAACTTCTACTAACGCATGAGCTTTATTTCCAAATATATTTGCATAAACTAATATTCGTACTCTATCATGGCATTTGTGAACTTAGGATAGCAATTTGTCTGCACTAAACTTTGCTTCACAGCACCAGACCTCCTGAATGCAGGTGCTTGTGTACATAGCTCGTTCTAAGCTTCCCCCCAGTCTAGTTTCAGTCAAAAATCACTGAATCAAGCACTTGCACATCTAAACTTTATTTTGACAAAACACAATTTGTACCTAACCACATGGGTTTGATCCTCGTATCTGCCTGATCAAGCCCTCTTGGCCTCACTCAAACAGAAACACTCCGGAAGGTCACGCAATCCTAAGCGCTCTCCCAGAAGATCAACACAGGACCTCGTGGTAGCAGACTTTTATAGGTCCACTGAACCACATGGGGGTCTCTTTACAATCCAATTACAGATATCGATTAACCCCATACATGACAGACATTTCCCTAACCCAATAAACAGTGGCTAATACATTGTAATTGAAAGAAAGTTCTAGGAGGAAGCAAACAAGAATAAACATTGAAACATGTGCCCTGAGATTCAAACAGTTTCTCCAAGGCTCAACAGTTCGACCAATCATAGATTAAGAGGATGATCATCTCGCAACATTATTTATACTATTTACAATGCTTTTGCGGTGATCCAATCGAAATGATGCATTTAAAGTCCATTTGCAAAACTGCTATACATTTTATCAATTCAAGAGAAACAGGGAGAACACCTGGACTCCTCACCAACCTGCATACCAGTCTGAGCCTAGACTGGCTGGTGCCAATTAAAGCCTGTAAAGTTCAGTTGACAAGGGTTAAGCAATTCTGACAAGTGCAGCGATCCTCCATTTTATTGTGTCTTTAATTTGGCCAATATTAACATTCCCCCGTTTTATCATTCATGATAACCCTCATCATAAATGATAACTCCAGAATACAATGATGACTGCTTTACTTTAGCAATGTTCTAACAAGAAGATGTTGATGTAGCTTCTCAGAATTTCATCGAGCTTCCAGAGTTTTCATGGGCATAACTCGATGATTTCTGTCTGATGAGTCTTCACCTCCCGAGTTTTCATGGGCGCGAATCCCATCCATCAATCTTGATTGTTCATTGGTCCTTGATTTGTAATAGAATGGAGAATTGCTTTGAAAACCTGGGAGAAAACAAGTTAACCACTGATACCTTCATTAATACTTTTACAATGATAAAGATGCACCCAGGCATTTCTTCCCTATATTTTTACTGCAGTAGGAGTCATTAGAAGAACTTGTTACGGTCCTTCCCAACGAACTTCTGATCCTTTCCTTATCCAATTCTTCACTAAGACATAGTCTCCAGGTTTTACTTTAATGGGAGTTACGAAGGAAGGCATATCCCTGTATGTTGCTCCCACTCTACAATGTAACTCCCATAAGGCTCTGGTCAAGGCTAAGATATAGTCGGTCATCTCTGCAGTCATATGGTGGAAATTAACTATTTTCATAGCATTCTGGTTCCAAGCGTTTTTTAAGGGTCTACCATAAATAATTTCAGCTGGGCCTAATCTAGATTTCCCTGCATGCATGACTCTCATCTGAAATAGGGCTATTGGCTATCCATCCAAGTCCAGTCTACGGCTTTAATTTGGATAATTTTGTTTTAAGGGTGGTTTGCCCTTACTACAAGTCCAGCAGCCTGTGGTCGATAAGCATGGTGTAATTGCTGCTGGATCCCCAGCTGTTCACAAATTTTTTTATTGATTTGTTCAATAAAGTGTGGACCATTATATGAGCTAAGCCGAATGGGAATGCAGAATCTAGGGACAATTTGTCTCATTAGCACCTTGACAACAGTAGCCGCTTTATTGTCAAGGGTTGGGTATGCTTCGATCCACCGGCTGAATACATCGACTATGATAAGAATGTATTTATATCCTTGGCATCTTTCTAACTTAATATAGTCCATTTGCAATGACTCAAAAGGATCCATAGGCAATGGGGTTCTCCCTCCTTCACATCCTATTCCTTTGCCTGGATTGTATTGCTGGCCAACGAGACAATTACTGCTTACCTTTCGAGGGAAAGATTGTAATTTTGGATGCCACCAAGTAGCTAATAGAATGTCCCCTACTGCCCTTGCACCACAATGGGTTGCATAGTGCATTCACTTAATAACCCAAACGACTAATGAGTTTGTCATTGCATGTTTGCCCTACTGGAGTGGTCCACAGCCTGGTCATACAATCCAGTACACATCCCAGTTGTCTCCATCTCTTCTCATCACCTTCAGTAGCCTCTTCTTGTAATCAGATGATTTCTTGGATGATTGGCATCAGTTACTCCAAAGGGGACTTGTTAGTTACATTTTTAGTCTGCCTCATCACTTTAGGTACCACCACCTTACGTTCCCACAATACCATCTTGGCTACTAAATCGGCATTATGATTTCCAATATCTATTGGGGTCTGCCCTTTAGTATGGGCGCTACATTTCATTATAGAGATTTGTCTGGGTAGCATTAAGGCCTTCAATAAATTTGTCACCAATGTGTGATGTTTGTGTTCCTGCAGAAGTTAGGAATCCCCTATTTTTCCATAATTGTCCAAAATCATGCACCACCCCAAATCAGTGTAAATATTTACTTTTAGATCTTCCCCAATAAAACAACCCCGAATTAAAGCGAATAATTCAGCTTGTTGTGCTGAATAGGATTATTCAAAAGCAGCTGCTTCTTCATTCTCCGTCTTTTGATTAATAATTGCATACCCAGACAACCTCTCACCCCGTGCTCCAATGGATGCACTCCCGTCCACATATAAGATGATGTCAGGGTCTTCCATGAGTACATCCCTGAAGTCCTCCCTCACTGATGTTTCTTCCTCAGGACTTTCATATGAGGAAAGATTGGATAGACTCGGCATGTACTCGCTGGAATTTAGAAGATTGAGGGGGGATCTTATAGAAACTTACAAAATTCTTAAGGGGTTGGACAAGCTAGATGCTGGAAGATTGTTCCCGATGTTGGGGGAGTCCAGAACAAGGGGTCACAGTCTAAGGATAAGGGGGAATTCCTTTAGGACCGAAATGAGGAAAACATTCTTTACACAGAGAGTCGTGAGTCTCTGGAATTCTCTGCCACAGAAGGTAGTTGAGGCCAGTTCATTGGCTATATTTAAGAGGGCGTTAGATGTGGCACTTGTGGCTAAAGGGATCAGGGGGTATGGAGAGAAGGCAGGTACGGGATACTGAGTTGGATGATCAGCCATGATCACATTGAATGGTGGTGCAGGCTCGAAGGGCCGAATGGCCTACTCCTGCACCTATTTTCTATGTTTCTATGTTTCTATGACAAATAGAGAGTCGTGTCCTGCTTCTAATTGCTCTTCTGGGGGTGAAATAAGAAAAGAGGCCGGGTTAATCAATGTACAATGTTTGAATTGTAATTTTGGATTGTTCAACATACTCATAGATCTCATACTTATTTTGGCGGGCCATTGTCAAATGCTGTGTTTGAAGCTGCCCTAACAATGCCGATACCGAATGTGAACTGTACACCACAATTTCCCGCTGGAGTGTCAAATTAGCAGCTGATTGTAAACCATTGTAGATTGCAGTTAAGATTTGAGTGCAAAGAGGATGTCCCCTAATTACTGGATCTAAATTGAAGGAGTAATATGCAACTGGTCTATGTCTATCCCTACGCTTTTGCGTTAGTACCAAAGTGGCACAATTGGATAGAATTGTACAGTACAGCTGGAAAGGGCGATCATATAATGGCCTTCCTAATGCCGGGGCTAGCATCAATGATCTCTTTAAGTTCTCAAATGCCTCCTTGCACCATTGTCCGCTATTATATTTCCAAGAGCTTCATGCGAAGGATGCTTTAAATTCATTAGGAATCTGGTATGCTCACTTGGGGTAATTATTTGTTGGATCACCATCATTGATGGCTATTTTGACTTTAAATCGCCATCAGCTCATTAGGCTTCCATGGGGAATAGACTCTAATTGTATGAGGAATATATTTGCACTCACTGAATTGGTTGGATCAAAAGGCATTTCCCTTCCAGGAAACTGTCTAAGGGTTGTTTGTTTAGCTTCAGGATCTACCTCAGCTTCTTCAATTGTTGTTTCAATCCCAGATGTATCTTCCCCTTCACCAGGGGGTCCACGGTACTTTCTAAATGATTTATTTCCTTCTTTAACTGCTCGTTCAATTTATCTAGGGGTATGCTCTTCTTTCTCCTTAACTAATTTAGTTCTTTTTCTAGTCTGGTTTCTGGTACCGTGTCTGTAATGGGCTGAGCGGTCTGGTTTCAGGAAGTTTGCCCTGAGATTTGATTGTCTATTCCTGTCATGAGCTCCACAATGTGCGTCTAAGGTATTGAGATCATAAGATGAATAAGGTGGTGGGCATGAATTCCTAATTCTAACACCCTCCCAATCTTCTAAGTAATCATCGTCATCCCCCTCGAAACCAGTGGCAACCATCGGATCCTCACGCTTAAAACTTATGGATGACAGTCTTTCTTTATCTTTAATACTGTCAGGCTCTTCCCTTAGGCAACCTGGTGGTTCAAATGCTTCAGTATCTTCTAATTTTATCCCCCGCTTCAGAGTTGCTTCCTTCCAACTTGCCATTCTTTCCTCCGCTCTACTAGCTTTCTGTTCTACTGCATTGCCATATAATCTGCTTAATGTATTTCAATCCCTTTACTGTATCTATGCCCCCTCTGGGCCATAATCCGCTCCATAATAGTAAGATTAAACGAGAACTTACCAGTTCGAAGGTTGATCTTTATTTTATGAGGAGTTGCAATGAGGGATTTCGTGAAGAACCCGCCAGCACGCATGCGCGACATACTTCAAAGCAGCGGTGTGGAATCACAGAATCAACAACAGAGAAATGACTTGTTATAGTAAGATTGAAGCGACTCTAATTACCAGTTGATTTATGACCGAGGGTTGGGAGCGGAGGGCACGAAATCCCTCATCGCAACTCCTCATAAAATAAAGATCAACCTTCGAACTGGTAAGTTCTCGTTTAATCTTACTATTTCATTTCGGAGTCACGTGAGTGACTTCGTGAAGACTTCAAAGCTCTGTGATTCCATGCCCTGGACAACGTCCATGCTATCACACACCACTTATAAGGATGGATAGGAGTAATCAACTTTCCAGACTGCTGTACTGAAAAATAATAACAATATTTATTAACAACAAACAAAGGAAAAAACCCCTCACTGGGGGACAACTGCATGCTCTTGACCTGCCTTCAGCACGGCCTCCGCGAACAATACAGGAGCGGCAACAGGTTTATTGTAAAACCGCTGGAAGGTGGCTTCGTTCGCCCATCCTGCTGTGGCAAGAATATGGTCCATGGGCACCTCCATGACCCTTGCCGCCGACGTCGATGCAGCCCTGGTGGAATGGGATTTAAAGACATTAGTGTCAATACCTGCCTCATTCAAGACGATCCTGATCCACCTGGAGATCGTCTGTACTGTCACTCTATGGTGAGGTTTCTTGTGGCTGATGAGTAGGTATTTCTCCATTCCCCTTAATTTTCTTGTCACTTTGATATAGTGGCGGATATGGGTGGCTAAACATAGCCTTGCATCAGCGGGGTATGCCGGAAATTTCAGCTGCAGCCCTGTGAACCCAGGTCTATGCTGCTTGAGTAATTCATCTATAAAGAAGATTACTTCGCCAGGGGTAGAGATCATCCTGTCGATCTTGACCTTGTGGAGCATCTGTACCCTTTGCGCTGAAGTCAGTGCCAGTAACATCACCAGCTTCAGGGTGAGTTTGTCCAATTCATGCCCTTCCATGGGCGACCACGTCCTGAGCAGGGTTAATACCTTCCCAATATCCCAGGTGATGTTATAACGAGGTCTAGGCGGATTGGAATTAAATATTCCCCGCATGAGTTTGGACACCAGCCGGTTGGATCCTACCTCAATATTGAGGTAGAATGATAGCGCACTCCTGGCGCTGTTGATGGCACTGTAGCTGAAGTGTTTGTCATGATGCAACCCCGCCAGGAATTCCAGCACGTCGGTGATGGTAACGGAGTCGTATGCAATGTGGGAGCGGCTGCAGTAGGTTTCCCATTTCCGGATATGTGTGAGATATTGCCGCCTGGTGGACTCCCGGCATGACGCTCCAATGGTAGCCATAGTTCTTGATGATAGGCCATACCGCAGTAATGACCTGTTCAGAACCTGCAAGCCAATAATTTTAGGTGACTGTGGCAGGGATGTGGTTCCCCTGAGACAGGGTTCGTCACCAATTGTGGGCAACCCTCTAAGAGGACCCATGGTTGACTGATCATATCAAGGACCACCGGATACCATGGCTGCGTAGGCCAGTCGGGTATGATAAGAATGCCCTTAGCAGCATCTGACTGGATTTTCCGCAATACCCGACTGATGAGGCAAAATGGAGGAAATGCATAGAAAAACCATTTCCCCCAATCTAGCGAGAACGCGTCCATCGCCATTGCCCCAGGATCTGGCTCCCATGAAACGTATGTTGGTACCTGATGGTTCAACCGTGACGCGAAAAGGTCGATATCCGGTTTACCAAATTTGGCTGTAACTTTAGCGAATATTTGGGGATTTAACATCCACTCGATGTTGTCATTGAATTTGCGTGACCTGGTGTCCGCCACTGTATTGAGCTTACCTGGTAAATAGGTAGCTGAAATCCAAATATTCCGTCGAATACACCAGAGCCAAATTGTATTTGCCAATTCATCACATGAAATTGACCTGGTACCGCCCATATGATTTAGATATGCCACCACAGTGGTATTATCTATTTGGAGACGGACATGAGTGTCAGTAAGGTTAGAACAATAAGCTCGAAGTCCGTGAAATGCTCCTAGCATCTCCAAATAATTTATCCCTTGTGACAACAACAGGGTAGATTCAAGGGTGTCCCATCTGCCTCCACAACTAGAGTAGTTGTCCGTGGCTCCCCAGCCATGGGAGCTTGCGTCTGTTTGTAAGTATACCATCGGATTGGGCAAAATGATGGGTTTAAATGAGTCACAAATATTGTCAATCCACCATTGTAACTCAATTTTTGCCTTTAGAGGCAGCTGCATTGGTCTATCGAAATGTCCAGCGTTCAGTTTTAACGCTGAGATCTTGGCACTCTGCAAATTTTGATAATGCAAAGGTCCGTATTGGGCAGCTGGAAAAACTGCTACGATTTTCCCAATCACCTTAGCAGTTTGTCTAATTGATGGTATACTGGCGCAGACTAGATTCTTGCATACTTGAATGACATCCCCAACTTTGTTAGTTGGTATGGTGGCCCTCATGCGATTGGAATCCACTGTGAACCCCAGATAATCCATGACCTGTGAAGGGCAGAACTTTGATTTATCTGGATGGATAATGAACCCCATTTTTTGAAAAATTTCCACGGTGGCTGAAACTGCCAGTTCCGCTGATTCCAGGGTGTTCCCAATAATTAGGATATCATCTAGATAGGCCATCTCTATGTGATTTTGTCTCCTTAGTGTAGCCAGTATTGGTTTGAGAAATTTAGTAAATAATCTAGGGGCTGTGGTAAGCCCATTTGGCAAAGCTTTGCATTGCCAGAGCTGATCCATCCAGGTAAATTTCAAGAACTTCCTGTGGTGTTTCTGAATGGATACTGAATAGTATGCATCCTTTAAATCAATGCATGCCATAAAGCAGCCCTCAGAAATCAATAACTTGGTTGTTTCGAACGTGTCCATTTTGAAATGGGTATATTTTACAAAAGTATTCAAATGGGTCAGATCAATAATAACCCAACATCCTCCATCCTTCTTGGTTTTTGTAAATACGTTGGATACAAATTCAATTGGTTTGTGTATAGTTCTTTCTATCACGCCTTTTTCTTGTAGCCTTAAGATTTCAGCATAGCCTACTGCTGTTTCTTTGCCGGACAGTGTAAATTTCCGATCTGGCATATGCTGGGATGGAGGGATTTTACCATTGATGAATTCAATCTCATGGCCTTGAACGCTTTGTAAGATAAACTCATCAGAAGTGATGGTTCCCCATGCCTCCTTAAAGAACCGTAATCTCCCACCAACATGTGAAGTTAAGCATGCAGGTGCATGAAATCCAGACCGCCTTACCTTCATGGTTATCGGCGGTCCCTGATATGTTTGGCGGGACGTGGTGGTGCTGGGTTGTGTTGATAATGCGGCGTCCGCATTTTCCATGCTGGCCGCTGGGGGCCTAGCCCTAAAAAAGGCCCAGGCTGTTGCGGTTGCTGATATTGAGGCGGTGCTGGAGCGTAGGTCCTTGCTGGCCTAACGGCAGGGCCTCGTGGCCTGAAGAATGGCACTTTCCTGGCCGGCTGCCTGGTCGAGATATGTGACGTCATGAGTCCCACCGTCTTAGCGTGGTCATCCAATTCCTTGACCCGCTTCGGGAGGTCCTCCCCGAACAACTGTCTGGGTGGCGGTGTAGGAGGTGCTTTGCATAGTCCCGCAAATTTCGGGTTCAATGTGGGTTTTATAATGCTCTTCCTAAATGCATTTATTTCGTACTGTGTGTTGCACAGTAGTGCCAGATCATCCTCCTGCTCGGTATTCAGATCCACCCCGTCCACCGACCTTGCAAACGCGGTAATCCCAGCAGTGAGCAACTTCAGGATCCTTTGCAACTTCATCTCCTGAGTTCTGATCCTTGGGCTGATGTTGCCCCAAATCAGCGTATTTACGATGGGCACATTGAGGGAGTTGCAATTTCCTGGGGCCTTGTGCCTATTCATGGCCTCCGCAAGGACCTCCTCCTGAAGCTGATGGTTCGTCAGGAAGTCAACGGTAGCAGCCAGTTTGGAGTTGAGGGGTTGTCCTGATGATTCCGATAGTGCGAATTTAGTTGCCACATCTAGAAGCTCCTCCTGAGGGGCCTCAGATGTAGACAGTGCATGGACCAAGATGTCCTCATCCTCCGGCTGTCTCATGCTTCCCGCTGACGATGGGGATAATTCCATGTGCCCCCTGGAACTAAATGTTTCCCGCCTCTGGTTTTGTTGCAGGATAAGTTCCAACATCCTCTCCATCCTGTCAATACGCCCTTCGCCCTGCGAACCCGGGCGGTCGGAGTCCTCATGTCCAACGGAACTGCTGAGGCTCCTGTCATCGGCCCGTACCTCGTCGAGGTAATCTCGGTGCCGGAAAGAACTGTCGCTACCAGCCGCCTCAGCGAAACTGAGCGATTCCCGCGCGGATCTGCTCAAACGCCTCCTTTTGGCGGAGCTCGATCCCGCTGCCTCGGAGGGCAAATACGGAGAGAGGTCGGCACCCAACGCCTCGGCGTGGTGACCCGACATCCGCGCGGGCTTGCCGACTGTCCTAATCCTGGATCTAGACGGCGTGCGGTCCCGTCCTCCCATCCACGGGGGACTCGGTGACCGTGGCAGGACTCCACCTGAATGACTCTTCCTGGTCCTGATGGTTGGTGAGTCCACACTGGCCCTCTCAGGTCTGCCAGTGGACTTGAGTCCCGCCAATTCACTAGTCCGCAATCTAGCGGCCTTAGGTGATACCTCCACCCGCGAAGGGCTAGGTAGACGGGCTCTATCCCTGCCTCTCCTGCGAGGGCTCAGGGAGAAGGGCCGTGCGGCAGCATGTGAACCCTGTTTGCCCGGGTCGACCAACGAGCCCGTTGGCGACAGATATATGGAGTCAGGGTCAGCCTGCTCCGGCGCTACACCAAAGTCCTGCTCTGCGGGATCTTTGCTAGAGCTGCGGTGTATCTGTGGGTCGGGTCCTGTGACGACAGGGCTCCCCGACTTCCGCGCCTTTTTCCCGGCCCGACTCGCAGGTGCAGCCGTTGAGGAGGGCTCCGGGATGGGTGGCCGGCGACTCCTTGCGGATGTCCTGCGGCCCTTACTCTTCCTATCCATATTTCTGTTGGGAGAAAAACACACACTCACACAACAAGAAACAACCAACTCAAGGTTGCTTACACTTACCTGAGTAAAGGGCTGGTGGTGAGCCGCGCTCCACCTCCAGCCGTCGACTGCAATGCGTTGCGACGATATGTCGCACATGCGTGCTGGTGGGTTCTTCACGAAGTCACTCACGTGACTCCGAAATGAAATTCTCTATTTAATGATCCGGAAAGGATTCTAAATCGGTCAGCTTTTTGTGGAAATTCATTGTATATTTCTTGTAAAGGACTTTCCGAGTCAGCGATCATATCTTTATTTGCGTGGTTACCCATTCTATTGATTACGGAAACAACTCTATTACTACTCGCACCTCTTAACAATCTAAATTCGAAGATACCAAAATTGTTTTAAACAATATTCAAATCAAAATGCTCCAGGAAACAACCAACCACAATCGCACACGTTCTTGCAGCCCATTTCCTATCCCCGACCTCAATCTAAACACATGCAAATTAACTCCAAACACGTAAGCAAATTTGAACACAAAAAGGAAATTATTCCACTTATTAGAAGTATACCTGACCACACTCCTGCATAAATTACAAACATCCACTTGCTACAATGGTAAATGGCACTTTAATAAATCTTCCTCGTGGCGCAATCGGTCAGCGGAATGACTCCTCCCCAGTCACAGCGATCAAAAGAGTCCAAACCCTGATCGAACCACCATGAATCAGATTCTCACAATACTACAATCTAAACAATTACAAATATTTAATTCAAACACACTTTTACTTAAATTATCTAAATCCTTAAACACTCGCACAAGCAGCATAAAATGGCAGTCTGCAAACTTAGCACACTCTAAATCTTAACTTTCTAAATCTTAATACACTCCAAATTTATTTACATACACAAAATATTTACACATTTCGGATCCGATAACAATACAAAAAGCTAGATTTTTACAATTTACAGAAGTGATTTAAAGCACTAGCGCACAGTTTACAAACACTCAATCTCAGGGCCACGTCACGCTGTTATCAGTCAGTGAACTTCTCCCTCCGATACCCAAGATTTTCCCCTTCCTAGGTTACTCTTTGCTGAGGGGTACTGGTCCTTAAATTACATATTTTCCTCCTGAATGTTACTATCCTCACGCTAAGGCTGGACTTCTCTAGGGGAACCTCTATCCTCCTCTCTACAGAATTAGGGGTACCTTTCGCATTCGGATGACTTTTCCCCAAGTAAATGAGGTTCCCGTCTCTCAGGTACTCTTCGCTATCGGGTACTAATCAACAATCGACCAGAGGGTTACTATTCACTGTTGATCAGCCGCTATTCGGAATCGATCACAAACATGCCCAAACTTCGAAGTTCTATGTGCACAGAATTCAAATTCTACCGTACGGGCAGAACTTCAATGTGAAATTCTGTATTTGGAAATTTGATTCTGCAAATCTAGACTCGTTCTCGAACTCCCAGTTTTGGTGCGTACCACTCCACATACACGGGCTCGCTAAGTAAACTAAATTGCCCAATGAAAAGAATCTTGAATGGACTAGTGCATTCTCAGTCAATTTATACTCTATCCACCGAGCCTAGTACGTTTACGAGGTTCTTCGTCCGTCACTCCAGGGAGACACCTTCATGCAGACACCCCTCTCTGCTGGGCATTGAGGGTTCAGCGTCTAGCCTCTTTGTGCTGGCAATCGATGCCGACTTTCAGAACACACCTTTCCATTCAACGCTCCGGGCAAAGATAGATCAATACTTAGGTCAGACCTGTGTTTCAATACCCTACCAATTGGATTTCGGCCCAAAACGCTGCCTATCTCCTTCGCTCCTTAGATGCTGCTGCACCCACTGAGTTTCCCCAGCTTTTTGCTCAATTGGCAATTGAGTACCCTCAATTGGATACCAAATCTGGACAGTCAGCAATCCCTCGTCCAATGAAGTGCATTAGGTTCTCATTAAAGCAGCTGCAGTCTACCAACTACGAGCATGTTTTGGGCCACTCCTTGCCCTGTTTTATGGGCCCCTAACCCAAAGGAGTGCTAACCCCCCCCCCCCCCCCCCCCGTGCTTGCTAGAGTCTAGATTGGACCCTTTCCCAAGCCCGTGAATGATCGATTCGCCCCGACTAGCGAAGTACCGAAATTCAATGCGAAAACCGCACAGCGCGCCCAATTTCTACACTCGTAATCGAAACAGCTCTACACCCTCGATCGCAGACTTGTGTTTGGGGGTCCGTTGAGATCCCAGACAAGCCCCCAATGTAAATAGCTCATTCTAAGCTTCCCCCAGTCTAGTTTCAGTCAAAAATCACTGAATCAAGCACTTGCGCATCTAAACTTTATTTTGACAAAACACAATTCCAATTCCAACTACTGTACCTAACCACCACAGGTTCGATCCTCATATCTGCCTGATCAAGACCTCTTGGCCTCGCTCAAACAGAGACAATCCAGAAGGTCATGCAGTCCTAAGCACTCTCCCAGAAGATCGACATGGGATCTCGTGGTAGCAGACTTTTAGATGTCCCCGGACCTCGAGGGGCCGAACCACATGGGGGTGGTCTCTTTATAATCCAGTACAGATATCGATTAGCCCCGTACATGACAGACACTTCCCCAACCCAATAATACAGTGGCTAATACATTGTATTTGAAAGAAAGTTCTAGAAGGAAGCAAACGAAAATAAACATTGAAACATGTGCCCTGAGATTCAAACAGTTTCTCCAAGGTTCAACAGTTCCGCTAATGATAGATTAACTCGATGATCGTCTCGCAGCATTATTTATACTATTTACAATGCTTTTGCAGCGATCCAATCAAAATGATGCATTTAAAGTCCGTTTGCAAAACTGCTATATTTTTTATCAATTCAAGAGAAACAGGGAGAACACCTGGACTCCTCACCATCTTGCATATCAGTCTGAGCCTAGACTGGCTGGCGCCAATGAAAGCTTGTAAAGTTCAGCTGACAAAGGTGAAGCAATTCTGACAAGTGCAGGGATCCTCCATTTTATGGCGTCTTTAATTTGGCCAATATTAACACTTGTCTGCGGAGTTTTACGTTCTCCCTGTGACCACTTGGGTTTTCTTCAGGTGCTCCAATTTCCTCCCACATTCCAAGAACATGCAGGTTTGTAGTTTAGTTGGCTTCTGTAAATTGCCCCTAGTCTGTAGGATGTAGAACTAGTGTGAATGGGCGGTCGATGGTTGGCGCGGACTTGGTGGGCGAAAGGGCCTGTTTCCATGCTGTTTCCTAGTATCTCTAAACTAAACTAAACTAAACTAAATTAAGATAGACACAAAATCCTGGGGTATCCCAACGAGTCAGGTAGCATCTCTGGAGAAAAGGAATAGGGATGTTTCAGGTCAAAACCCTTCTTCAGACTAAACTAGTTGGGTTTAACAATATGGTTTTATAGGAATTGCAAGTCAAACTCTTTCCTTTATGTTTGTAACATAAATTTGAGCACAGAGACATGTGACAGGTATCTGACAGGTTTTTGTATTTGAATGAACAATATCAATTGATTAATTGTTTGTTTGTTACCCAGGGTTTGGTATTCATTAAATGGCCATTATATTGGATACTTTGGACAACACAGTTCTTTACTTCTAACGAATCCCAGTGAGTTTGTTTTACCCAGTGACATAACTGAAGCCCCAGTGGAGAGTAAATCAAAGCAATCCCAGAAGGCAGACCAGTTGGACTACCCTTTGATGTTGGATTGGAAAAGGTGAGATGATAAATAATGCTTTGGTCTGCAATATTTTGCAATATGTGACAATGTAGTAAGTGTATAAAGGAACTGCAGATGGTGGTTTAAACCAAAGATGGACACAAAATGTTGGAGTAACTCAGTGGGACAGGCAGCATCTCTGGAGAAAAGGAATGGGTGACGTTTCGGGTCGAGACCCTTCTTCAGACGGAATGTAGTAAGTGTATCTCTTAACCTGAAACCTCTGGAAATGTATCACAAAAATATTATTATTCTACACCATTTAATGAGTTACCATTGTTTATTTTTCTAACTTATTTAATCATGAGGCGTGTCTATCATGGGTACTAGCCTTTATTGCACACCCCATATTGGCCCTAAGCAGATGCATTTGAGGGCAGTTAAACATTAATTGTGTTGCTGGGTCACATGTCAGGCAAACTACAGATGGCAAATCTCCTTCCCTGATGGACATAGGTGATACACTATCGTACACACACACTAGGGGCAATTTTTACATTTACAAACCTGTTCGTCTTTGGAGTGTGGAGGAAATTGAACATCTCGGAGAAAACCCACGCAGGTCACGGAGAAAAATGTAAAAGCTCCATAAAGACAGCATCCATAGTCAGGATCTAACCCGGGTCTCCGGTGCTGCATTTGCTGCAAGGCAGCAACTCTAGTGCTGCGCCACCGTGACCATATTTTGAAGGGTTAAGGTTGCTTGTGAAGGTGGTGAGATATCCCTGATGATTAGCTTTACCATCTCCCTGTTGGTCTGGCAAGATGGCCATTCATGGGTCCAGGCAGCGGGCAGTTGAGTGTTCTACCCGAGTCAGCTGCCTGCCCATTTTTCGAGCTTACGTCCATGACTATGTCTCCTCGAGAGGGAGCACAAGGTGTGGACGGGGACTTTGGAGGCCTTCCGTGACCTGTGCTCGTGGATAGCACAGTGCTATCACAAGTGCCTTGTGGATACGGCTGACAATGTAGTAGTGTGATGGTTGATGTTTGCAAACCGCATGAATAGCAGTTTTGATTAATGTACCGCTTTGTGGGTTGTGCATATGTAAGAAAAGCTCCTTGTAAAGGAAAGAAAAGTTGATGTTAACATCTGAAGGGCATCTAGGCCTTTTTTACATTATAGTTTAATTTAGCTCCATTTATTTATTGTCATGTTTACAGGGATGCAGTTAAAAACTTGTTCTGCATGCTATCCAGTCAAATCTAACTCTACATACTATACCATGGTGGGAAAGTCTATGACCAGAGACCATTGCCTCAGAATAAAAGGACGTACTTTAGAAAGGAGATGAGGAGGAATTATTTTTAGTCAGAGGTGGTGAATCCATGAAATTCATTGCCACAGACAGCTGTGGAAGCCGTCAATGAATACTTTAAAGACGGAGGTTGACAGGTTCTTGATTGATAAGAGTGTCGGGGTTATTGGAAGAAGGCAGGAGAATGGGGTTGAGAGAGAAAGAAAGATCAGCCATGATTGAATGGTGGAGTAGACTTGGTGGGCCAAATGGCCTAATTCTGCTCCTATAACGTATGAACTTATGAACGTGAGTGCAATTTTGGAACAGCATACAAAGAGTTGCTACGTTCTGAAACCATCTTGCAACTTCCAAGTCCCTGAGAAGTCTGATCATGGCCCAAGGAGATATGCAATTTCTTATATTTCTCATTTTCAGGCCTGGTATCCTGACAGTATTGCATCAATGAAGTATGGGACACCACAGGATCTGCCAGGCTGCCTCGGTGGCGAGATGGATTACTTGTGAAGCAATACAGCTGAAACATGGCATCATGGATCACATAACATTGCTTAGTGTTACATTGGAAGTCAGCACCAGAGACCTTGGTTCGATCCTGACTACGGGTCTGTGCATAGTGTGCACATTCTCCCTGTGACCGTGTGGGTTTTCTCCGGGCGCTCAGGTTTCCTCCCACACTCCAAAGACGTGCAGGTTTGTAGGTTTATTGGCTTTGGTAAAGATTGTAAAATGGTCCCTCGGATAGTGTTAGTGTACAGGGTATTGCTGGCCGGTGTGGACACAATGGGCTGATGGGCCTGTTTCTGTGCTGCATCTCTAAACGAAACGAAACTAAACTAAAAGTCCACTCCAATTATAGCTTTCCTGAAGTGGAATTTTAGTGCACCAACTTCTGATCCAGAAGAAAGAGTTACCCAATGACTTCCAGATTTGTAATTGTAATTGTAATTAATTTATTAGCCAAGTATGTAAAAACATACAAGGAATTTGATTTGCTATACAGTAATACCAAAAAGGCAACAAGACACACAACAACATAAAAATTAACATAAACATCCACCACAGCGCACTGTGATGGAAGGCAATAACATATTATCTTCTTACCTCCTTTTCTCCCGTGGTCGGGGCAGTAGAACCATCTGCAGTCAGGGCGCTCGAAGCTCCCAAAACCGGTGACCCAAGCTCCCGCATCAGGGCGTTCCAAGCTCCCGCATCAGGGCGTTCCAAGCTCCCGCGATCGAGGCGGTCAAAGCTCCTGTGGTTGGAGTTACCGAAGTCGGTTCCCGATGTTAAAACCTGCAAGATCCCTCGATAACATCGATGATGATATATATGATAGTAGCATATGATGCCTCTAATGGTAGTCCATGTTTTGGGGTCACTGAAGACTTTGACTTCAGGTCTCCAGGACCTCACGAAGATTTAATTCAGTGTGGCATCGGGGACGACACCAGCAGTGAGCACACTGACACTCGCAAAAGGGTGAACTCACATGAGTTATTCTGGATAGAGTGGATGTGGAGAGGATGTTTCCACTAGTGGGAGAATCTAGGACCAGAGGTCATGGCCTCAGAAGAAAAGGACGTACTTTTGGGAAGGAGAAGAGGAGGAATTTCTTTGGTCAGAGGGTGGTGAATCTGTGATATTCATTGCCATAGAAGGCTGTGGAGGCCAAGTCAATGGATATTTTTAAGGCAGAGATAAATACATTCTTGATTAGGACAGGTGTCAGGAGATATGGGGAGAAGGCAGGAGAATGGAGTTGAGAGGGAAAGACAGATCAGCCATGATTGAATGGCAGGGTAGATTTGATGGGCTGAATGGCCTAATTCTGATCCTATCACTTATGAACTTATTTACACTGGTAAGAAAGTCCAGGACCACATGTGATCACTGTCTTTCACCGTCAGAGCGCATGTACGATGACGCTGGTGATACTGGGCTTGTCCCAGCAGCTTAGTCCTGGTCTTTGAAGGAAGAGGCATGGCGATCTCAGACCTCTTCCTGCAGTTCACACTTGCCGTGACAGGAGGTGCTGACGGTACAGGTTTCTTCTTGGTGGCTCAGCTTTGAGCTTGGAGAGACGACGCTGGCAGTCTGTGGATTATCCTGGCAGCCAATCTTTGACTACGTATTTGTGGACATTTTTTTTTCCAACATTGTTTAAATGACGTTTCATTGTTTTTGAATGTTTTAAAAGCATTCATAGTACCTTGACAGGCAAACCAACATAATCTGGGGCATTAGCTTTACCATCTCTCTAAAGAATTTTGAGGCTGTATTTCTAGTAGAAGTTTTCCCCCCCTCCCTGGAGCAATGAGCCTTGGTATTTCAGATCAGAAAGGCTTCAGGCTGCAACACTTAGGTATATGCAGTGGGCGGCTAGCTTCTGAACAAGTAGAGGCGTCAGTGTGCTTTCTTGGCCATTGCTTCAATCTGGCTGGTGATATTTATTGACATACCGTCATTGAGTTTGAGTGCAGTTAAAATGTCCATCATCTAATTGCACCAAGCAGCTTCATTTAACTCATCCTAGATGTCAACTTATTTTGATTGGTTTTTGATTTAGATGGAAACCATTTGACCGGGAAGGTTATTTAATAAAGTTGCAGCAACAGCGCAAAACTCTCGATGTAGATCAGGACAAGAAATTCTTCAAATCGATAACTTTACCAAGGGTAGGAATCAAAATTTGTTTTAATAACTGTTTCACTTGCCCCGTAATAAATATATTCTTTCTCACAGCAAGATTTCCTCCCTCGCCCCAGACTACACCTTCCCTTCCCAATTCCTGCATTCATTAGATTGTTTTTCTCTATAGTGTCACAATCTTCACTTTCTCATCAAAAGACTACTTTGTACTCTATATAAGAATACACTATGTACATCTGCTTGCACCATTATGTTAACCATTATGTAATTGATAATTTATTGTTGACTATGTTGTTTATTATATAATTATCTGTTGTGTTACGTTAATGTATCTGTTAAGCTGCAGCAAATTTCAATGTATAAGAAGGAACTGCAGAAGCTGGTTTAAATATATGGATACAAAAAGCTGGAGTAACTCAGCAGGATAGGCAGTATCTCTAGAGAGAAGGAATGGTTGACGTTTCGAGTCAAGACTCTTCTTCAGACATGTTCTGTTGCCAGTGCATGTGATAATGAAACACTCATAACTCTTACCTTTTGCCTTTGTTTATTTCTTTATTGACATTTGTACAGGTGACATTTTACTTAAATTTAGCTATCATGAGCTCTCGCTACAAAAATGCACACTTAACCCGAATGAACAAAACACTACTGTCTCATCTCCAATCCTGTCTGTATACTTTACTTAAGTTTAACTTTTGAGATACAGCGTGCAAAAAACAGGCCCTTCAGCACAACCTGACTAGCATCCCCCATCTACACCAGTCCCACCTGCCTGCGTTTGGCCCATATCCCTCCAACCTATCTTATCCATGTATCTATTTAATGCTTCTTAAATGTTGCGATAGGACTTGCCCCAGCTACTTCCTCGTTCCATACACCCACCAGCAGCTCGTTCCATACACCCACAACCATTTGTGTGAAAACGTTACCCCTCAGGTTCCTATTAAATATTTCCCCACCTCACTTAAAACCTATGTCCTCTGGTTCTTGATTCAGCTACTCTGGGCAAGAGACTCTGTAATTTTACCCAATCTATTCCTCTCATGATTCTGTAATTTTACCCAATCTATTCCTCTCATGATTCTGTACACCTCTATATGATCACCCCTCATTGTCCTGCGCTCCAAGGAATAAAGTCCTAGCCTGCTCAACCTCTCCCTATAGCTCAGGCCCTTATATATCTTCTCTGCACCCTTTCCAGCTTGAAAACATCTTTCTTATAACATGGTGACCAAACCTTGACAACATATATCCCATAACATGGTGACCAAAACCTGACAACACCTTTCCTATAACATGCTGGCCAAACTAAGATCTGATGCACAGTCAGGTTAATGAAGACTACCTCCTTGATGACCCTCAGCCTATCCTTGATTGGACTTTGCTGGTTTTACCTTGCACTAAACATTATTCCTTTATCATGTAACGGTACACCGTAAATGGATTGATTATAACCATGTATTGTCTTCATGCTGACTGGTTAGCACGCAACAAAAGCTTTTCACTGTAACTCGGTACACGTGACAATAAACTAAACTAATTTACCATCAGCAACATGTATCTTTGGCAGACCATCAGGGATGATGGTTTGTTTAAAGCTTTTGAAAGTGTTTCTAGTAACATTGTGATCAGGCCTCCAGCAGAGGATGTGAGCTCTAGAATATCACTGCAGTTCCTTTGATCGGTCTTGCATTCATTTAATGGTTCAATGGTACTTTATTGTCACATGTACCTTGGTGCAGTGAAATTCCTGTCTGACTTGTGGTTCAGTAAAATCTTACTATTCATCAGCACAATCATACTTAAGTACAAGAGTGTAAAATAGTAGATTACACTGAGACAGTACACAAGAGTCGCCATGTTTCTGGTGCCATCTTGTATCTTTCAAGAGCAAAGTTGTTAAAAGTGTTAAGGGCCTGTCCTACCAGCATCCGACTCCATGCGATGAGTGCGATCAAACTAGAAGCAGGGGCCGCGCGGAGGTCGGGTGATCCCCTGTACAGAGCCGTTCCCACCAGCATGCGCCTGCATGCGGCAAGCGCGACCAAACCGGCAGCGAGGGCCACGCAGAGGTCGGGTGAGTGGCGCAACGCGGCACAAAGTGAGGCGAACTTGGAGCGAAGTTCGCCAGGATAGAGAGGAGCACACAGAGAGGGGCACAGAGGCACACACACAGAGAGCCACGGAGCCACACACATAGAGGGTCACGGAGGCACGACGTCGAGGCAGTGTGTAATGCGTCGAGGCGACTGCGAGCCGACAAGCCGTTGCTGCGCAGAATTTTCGAACATAGTTAGTTTTTCGGAGCCCCGCGCGATGTCGGAACGAACTCCGCACAATTCCGCACGGCTCCGGCGATCGAAGTGGGACCGGCCCCGCGACACCGGACGGCTCAAGCGACCACGTTAGGTCGCGCTCATCGCATGGAGTTGAATGCTGGTGGGACAGGCCCTTTAGAGTCTTAACCTGGTCTGAAATGACCTTTGTCCTAGCGGTAGCACTGGTTTGGAGTGATTCATTCATCTATCATTTTCCAATCATTTGTGTATGTTTTGAGTTTCTTAATTAATGGTAAATGAAAATGTAATGAATGATTCTTTACTGCCTGATTCCTAACAGCTAAAACAAAAACCAATGGAAAGTTCCACATCAGGCACCAGAGCTATGGGGGCAGTTTTCCGGGCTCTTCCCGTGTACAATGTAAGATAATTCTCATTGTGTTTACAGAGTAAATGACGTGCTTGATAAGCTGTTAAATGAAGTATGATATATAAAACTTCAATGGTGCATATTTCACCAGATATCCAAATGCAAAATACTTACGCCTTTGAAAATTGATTTAAACCAGAATTAAATATGATTCAATAATTCAGTACTTTATTGTCACATGTACCTAGGTACAGTGAAATGTGTTGTTTTTGCACACAATAGACCAAGTACACAAAGAGTCGCCACGTATCCGGTGCTGACAAAGTTACAAAAGTACTCATTAGAGTCCCAATGGTCCCTCTTTGTAACTTGTTCACATAAAGGGTGGGTGTATAGAACAAGCTGTCGGAGGAGATAGTTGAGGCAGGAACTATCGCAACGTTTAAGAAACATTTAGATAGGTACATGGATAGGACAGGTTTAGAAATGCAGGCAGGTGGGACTAGTGTAGATGGGATATGTTGATCGGTGTGGGCAAGTTGGGGCAAAGTCCCTGTTTCCACTCTGTATGTCTCTATGACTCTATTTCATAGGGTGGAGTCAATTCAGCCCACCAAACGAGTGAGACAGAAAATTGCACCTGGTTTAATTCTTCAATGTCTTGTTCTTTTCACAGATGGGTCCTTCATTCCAAGTAGACCAATTTAAGACCACAAAATTTCCTGAAGAAAAACACAGAGACTCCCTGCATAACATTTTTGCAAGAGAAAGGAAAGTCACCATTTCAACCACTAAAACAGTAAGTCAGATAGAATAATATTCAAGAATGATCTTGATATTAAAGGTCTGTGGAGGGGTCCTGACGTGAAATGTCACCTATCCACCTTCTCCAGAGATGCTGCCTGACTTAATAAGTTACTCCAGCAGCGTTTTTCTGTAAATAAATTATATTAATTGTCATGTAAAACACAGTGCCGGAGGATCTCAGCTGGTGTGGCAGCATTTTTGATGAAAATGGATAGATATATGTTTAGTTTTGTTTATTATCATGTGCACTGAGATACAGTGAAAAACCTTTGTTGCGTGCGGAAAGACTATACGTGATTACAATCTAATCATCCACAATGTTAAAGGTAACACCATTTAGTGCAAGATGAAATCAGTAATGTTCTAGTAGTCTGAGGATCTCCAATGAGGTAGAAATTAGGTCAGGACTGATAACCCTGTATTGGCTAGGGAATCTTCTTCAACTGAAGAAGGGTCACTACCCAATACGTCGCCTATCCATTTCCCTCTACAGATGTTGCCTGATCCATTGAGTCCCACCAGCACTTCGTGTTTTGCTCAAAATTCCACCGTCTGCAGTCTCTTCTCTATGTTTATTATTTCATATTCTTAAAAAAAAAACTTTTAACCACTCTCTATGAAACCAGACTTGGAGTGTAAAATGTAACTGAATGATCAGTTTCAGAATGTCCAGTTTTAGATGCTTTCTGTCCTACATGAGAAGTGCTCATGAAAAGACTCATGAAAAGTGTTCATGTTTAAAATTATATCTCTATTGTTGATGCAAAACAAGTTAATGTTTTGACCATTTCTAAATGTGAAGTATAAATTGGAGAATATTTGCATCATTTTAATTTAGCCAATGTAATAATGCCTCAAAATAATTGATGTCTCTTCCAGTTGTATATACTTCTCACAGGCCTCCCCTTATCTTCTGCAGTTCCAGAAAAAATAATCCAAGTTTGTCCAACCTCTCTTTTTAGCCAGTATGTAGAAACAAAGAACTGCATTTGCTGGTTTATACCAAAGACAGACACAAATTGCCGGAGTAGCTCAGCAGGTCAGGCAACATCTCAGGAAAAAAACGATAGGTGCCTTTCGGGTCGGGACCATTCTTCAGACCTCTGAAGACTGTGAAGATGGGTCCCGACCCAAAACGTTACCCATTCTTTTTCTCCAGAGATGCTGCCTGACCCGCTGAGATACTCCAGCACTTTGCGACTATCTCTTGTTATAACCAATACCCTATACTCCAGGCAGCATTCTGACAAACCTCTTCTGCACCCTCTCCAAACCCTCCACATCCTTCTTGTAATGGGATGACCAAAATTGTACACAACATTTCAAATGCAGCCTAACTAATGTCTTATAAAGCTGTGAAATTATTTTATGACACTTATACTCAATATTCCATACCACGAGTCTTCTTTATCACTTGATCTACGTGTTGCCATTTTTGTACATCAATGCTATTATGTACATGTCTTGCCATTAACTGTGCAGTTTCCCCATGTATTCGATCTCCCAAAGTGCAGCACGTCACACTTGCTTGGAGTAAACTCCATCTGTCATTTCTCCACCCCTTATTATTTCCACCTCAAATTTCTTAATATGTATCATGCCAGCACTAGAAACCTATACATCTTTGGAATGTGGGAGGAAACATGAACTCTCGGAGAAAAACCCACGTGGTCACAGGGAGAACGTACAAATTCAGTACAGTCAACACCCGTAGCTAGGATCGAACCTGGGTGTCTGGTGCTGTAAGGCAGCAACTCTACCGCTACGCCACCATGCCACCCACATTGGGACATGAGTCCCAGCCGTACTAAATGAATCTACTGCCAAGTAAACAGGTCCCAGTCTCTCAGAACTGAAACCAGTGTCCAACTGGATATCGGGAGATATAAACTGGGGTAAAAATATATAAAACATAGAATTATACAGCACTGGAATGGACCCTTTGGATCGCAATGTTTGTGCTGAACATAATACCTCGTTAAACTGATCTCATCTGCCTGTACATGATCCATATATCTCTATTCCCTGGATTTACCTGTACCTATCTAAAAGCCTCTTAAATGCCACTGTTGTATCTGCCTTTACCACCACCACTGGCAACGTGTTCCATGCCCCCCTCTCTGCGTAAATACAAACATGCCCCACACATCCCCATTAACCCCCACCCCCCCCAATCTCCTTATAGCTATGCCCTCAAGTGTTTCCCCATGGAAAATATTTTGACTGTCTACCCTATCTATCTATGACTTTCATCATTTAATACACTTCTATCAAGCCTCCCCTCAACCTCTGACATTCCAGAGAAAAGAATCCAAGTCTATCCAACCTCTCCCTGTAGCTGAAAGCCTCTAAACCAGGCAGCATTCTGATCAACTTCATCTGTACCCTCTGCAAAGCCTCCGCATATTTCCTGTAATGGGGTAACCAGAACTGCATTCAATACTCCAAATGTGACTGAAGTCCTAAAGAGGTGCATCATGACTTCCTTAAGGGCCTGTCCCACTTAAGCAATTTTTCAGCAAACTGCCGGGACTGTCAAGTTCCCGGCAGTTGCCTGAAAAACTGGGAACTGGAACGGCGACTGTCAGAGTGGAACACACACACACACAAACACATCGCATAGGCAGGGGCCAGGGAAAGCGGGGGAGCGCTGTCTGAAATTCACACAGTGCAACGCCAAGGTGATACAGACACACACCGCGATGAACAGGAAGGTTAAGACAGCTAGCACAGTGTACGGTAAGTCCTTTAAAAGATGGGTGAGGGGGGAGAGGAGAAGGGGTGAGAAGGGGGGGGGGGAGAAGGGAGGAGAAGGGGTGGGGGGGGGAGAAGGGGAGAGAACGGGGGAGAAGGAGTGGAGACACTTACAAGAAGCCAGACAACTTTTAATAAGACAGAGATACACAACTGTGAATTTTGGCGGGCATTTAACATTACCGGTCGGTTATCCTTGGTTCTGAAAATTCATGTTTAGGTTTTTTTTTCCCCAATGAGCCAATGAAAATGCCCGGGCAGCAAAGGCGATTAACTAAAACTACCTACGACTAGTGGGCAAAACTAGGGCACATGATATTGGAGGTAGAATGCAGACATGGATAGAAAATTGGTTGGCAGACAGGAAACAAAGAGTAGGGCTTAACGGGTCCCTTGCAGAATGGCAGGCAGTGACTAGTGGGGTACTGCAAGGCTTGGTGCTGGGACCACTGCTATTTACAATATACATCAAAGATTTAGATGAAGGGATTCAAAGTAACATTAGCAAATTTCCAGGTGACACAAAGCTGTGTGGCTGTGTGAACTGTGAGGAGGATACTATGAGAATGCAGGGTGAGTTGGACAGGTTGGGTGAGTGGGCAGATGCATGGCAGATGCAGTTTAATGTGGATAAATGTGAGGTTATCCACTTTGGTAGCAAAAACAGGAAGGCAGATTACTACGTAAATTGTGTCAAGTTGGGAAAAGGGGAAGCGCAATGGGATCTGGGGGTCCTTGTTCATCAGTCAATGAAAGTAAGCATGCAGGTACAGCAGGCAGTGAAGAAAGCACATGGCATGCTGGCCTTTATAACAGCAGGAGTTGAGTATAGGAGCAAAGAAATCCTTCTGCATTTGTTCAGGGCCCTTGTGAGACCACACCTGGAGTATTGTATGCAGTTTTGGTCCCCTAATTTGAGGAAGAACATTCTTGCTATTGAGGGAGTGCAGCGTAGGTTTACAAGGTTAATTCCCGGGATGGCGGGACTGTCATATGCTGAGAGAATGGTGCGGCTGGGCTTGTGTACTCTGGAGTTTAGTAGGATGAAAGGGGATCTTATTGAAACTTATAAGATTATTAAGGGTTTGGACACACTACAGGCAGAAAACATGTTCCCGATGTTGGGGGAATCTAGAACCAGGGGCCACAGTTTAAGAATAAGGGGTAGGCCTTTTAGAACGTAGACGAGGAGACACATTTTCACACAGAGAGTTGTGAGTCTGTGGAATTCTCTGCCTCAGAAGGCGATGGAGGCCGGTTCTCTGGATACTTTCAAGAGAGAGCTAGATAGGGCTCTTAAAGATAGCGGAGTCAGGATATAGGGGGAGAAGGCGGGATCGGGGTACTGACTGGGGATGATCAGCCATAATCTCATTGAATGGCGGTGCTGGCACGAAGGGCCGAATGGCCTACTCCAGCACCTATTGTCTATTGTCTATTGTCTATTGACTACCTCGACTACCCATAACTACATGGTGACCCCACTACTATTGCACCTACGACTACAGGATTATCGATTTTCTCCATGGCGACCAATTTTTGATCGCAGAAAATTTTTCAACATGTTGAAAAATTTACGCCGACCATCCTGAGGCCGCGACTGGTTCCCAAAATACGGGAACTCATCGCGACCGTGAAGGAGACTCACCAGAGACCACCAGCGAACATCGCGGCGCGCCTAAGTCTCCTGCACGCGCCTAAAAAGTCGCCTAAGTGGGACAGGCCCTTAAATCTTATAATCAATGTGCCTAACAATGGCAAAGCCATGTTTGTAGGGTTGTGTGGTCCATTGCTGCTCTCGTTTCCCATATTCTCATGTGCAGTATTTGCAAGAAAGGTATTTTGGAATGTTTATTAAAAATGAAATTGAAGCATTAAATGCCTGTATCTAAACTCATATTTTTGCACTGCAGGTTGCCAGGGGATCTATTCTCCACCCTATTCAGACTTGCTATATTTTCAATGCTACTACTGCCCCACCTCCTTACGTGATGCTTTGAAGATAAGAATTACTACAGCCACAGCCAGTGCAGTATTTATTGCTACTAGTGGTCTTCAGATCGTTAGAAACCAAGTGATCATTTTTGAGTAGGACCACTCGGTTAATTCATTGGAAACATTCAGTTCAGTTAAAGTAAAGTAAACTGCAGTATATGGATTCTGTTATATCTACTATTTACAAGTTCGCTCTTTCAAGGATGGTATTAAGAAAATATATGGTTAAGAAGTAATGATTGAATGGGTTATCATTTTAACACCATCTTACCCAAGTGAATCTTACTGATGGCATGGGAACAGCCCTTCAGCCCACCGAGTCTACACTGACCCATCGGTCACCCATTCACACTAGTTCTATGTTAAAGAAGGAACTGCAGATGCTGGAGAATCAAGGGTTACACAAAAAGCTGGAGAAACTCAGCGGGTGCAGCAGCATCTAAGGAGCGAAGGAGATAGGCGACGTTTCGTGTCGAGACCCGAAACGTCGCCTATCTCCTTCGCTCCTTAGATGCTGCTGCACCCGCTGAGTTTCTCCAGCTTTTTGTGTAACCCACACTAGTTCTAGGTAATCTCAGATGATAGACACAAAATGCTGGAGTAACTCAGTGGGTCAGGCAGCATCTCCGGAGAAAAGGAATAGGTCACGCATTGGGTCGAGACTCTTCTTCAGACTGATAATATCCCTTCCGCATTCACTCCCCAGGAGGAATTTACAGAGGCCAATTAACTTACAAACCTGCATGTCTTTGAGGTGTGAGTAAACCGGAGGGAAAAGGGTGGCACAGTGGCGCAGAGGTAGAGCTACTGCCTTCCAACACTGGAGACCTGGGTTTGATCCTGACTACGGGTACTGTCTGTACGGAGTTTGTACATTCTCCCTATGACGGCATGAGTTTTCTTCGGGTGCCTCCCCATCCCAAAGAAGTGCAGATTTATAGGTTAATTGGCTTCGGTAAAAATTGTCAATTGCCCCTAGTGTGTAGGATATTTGTTAAGGAATGGGGTGATCTCGGGTCCACACGGTCTCGGTGGGCCTAAAGGCCCGTTTCCACGCTGTATTGCTAAAGTGTCAAGTCTAAAGAAACCCACGCAATCTCAGGGAGAATGTACAAACTCCACACAGACAGCAGATGTCAGGATCGAACCTGGGTCTTTGGCACTGCGAGGCAGTAGCTTTTCCAACTACATTGCTGTGTTGCTGTTCTGTGCAACTGCAAACAGCATCCTTTTTAAAATAAAGATCTGACAAGACCAACAGAAATAAACTTGGGAGTGAGTAATTGGTAAATCATATCATTGTAAAGACTGTATCAATATAAACATTTCATTTGCCCTCCAAACAATCATGGGCAGTAAAAGGGTTCCACAATAGACATTCAATTGCCATGTGTGATGGTGTGTTGAAACCAGTCATCTCTTGCACTGAAGCAAGAAGTGGGTAATAGCCATCAGAACAGGATGTGGACAAGTCAATTGTGAAAATGGTTTTATAAAGCTAATATACATTCCCTAAAGGGATACTTACTAAATGTTTAAACGTGAATAATTCAAGTCAAGAATGTTTTATTGTCATATGTCCCGAAACGGAACAATAAATTCCTTACTTGCAGGTGCACAACAGATGTGTAAACAGTATATGCAGTGTTCAGGCTCCTATACCAACTTCCCGATGGACAGTAGTGAAGTGAGTGCATGGCCAGGGTGGTGTGGTTCTTTGGGAGTGTGGTCAGAGTGGTGTGGGTCCATGATGGTAGTGTGGTGAGGGTGGTGTGGGTCTTTGGGAGTGTGGTCAGGGTGGTGTGGGTCCATGATGGTAGTGTGGTCAGGGTTGTGTGGGTCTTTGGGAGTGTGGTCAGGGTGGTGTGGGTCCATGATGGGAGTGTGGTCAGGGTGGTGTGGGTCCATGATGGGAGTGTGGTCAGGGTGGTGTGGGTCTTTGGGAGTGTGGTCAGGGTGGTGTGGGTCCATGATGGGAGTGTGGTCAGGGTGGTGTGGGTCTCTGATGATGCTGGCTGCCATTTTGAGGCAGTGATTTCTTCTGTCGATCTCTTCGATGGTGGGGAGGTCAGTGCCCATGATAGATTGGGCAGTGCCAACCACCTTTTTTGCAACCCGCAGACAATAGGTGCATTTTCCATCTCTCACCAGGATTATCCTCGTGTGAATTGCGTAATTGTGTAATTGCAATTCAGTTTCCGTGCTGTATGACTCTATTTAACAGGATCATGGAGACTTAACTGCAACCTCACCTCCACATTCTGTCAAAGAAAGTTCCAAATACTCACAGCCCTCTGAGAAAAAATATTTTGTTCTGACTGAATGACGGGATCTTCCGGTTGATAACCATTTTACCTCACCTTCCCATTCCCATCCCTGTCCTGGGCCTCCTCCAGTGCCAGAGTAAGACCATATGCAAACATGGGGAATGTCACCTCGTATCCCCCTTGGTTTGATAGAGACAAAATGCTGGAGTAACTCAGTGGGTCAGGCAGCATCTCTGGAGAAAAGAAAAGGTGACGTTCCAGGTTGGGACCCTTCTTCAGACTGGGTGTGAAGATAGGTGGGCACTTTATGCCTATCTTCGGTATAAACCAGCATCTGCAGTTCCTGCCTTCACATTTTGTCTCCCTCCTGGTTCGTCTACATTCCAACGGTATAAACATTGAATTTTCTAATTTTAAATAATCCTGTCCCCACCCTTCATTCTCTTTCCCATGCCCACCGCCCACCTGTAAGAACATATTTCTCCCATCATGTCCCACCTTCTCCCCATCAGCCACTCTGCACCTTCACGCTCCTTCGTACACCCATCACCCATAAGTCCCACATTTCCCTTTTATTCGTCCTCTTTCCCTTCTTCGCTGTCCCCTTCCACCCACATCCCTCCCTCTGGCTTTACATTTCACTCGTTCTTTCCTTATCTGACACACTTTTGGCTCCATTTCACCTTTAGCCTTTGTCACTTACTCCACCCATCTGTCAATAAACCCCCCCCCCCCCGACCTGTATCCACCTATCACTCGCCAGGCCTTGCCCTCCACCCACCTCTCTTCTGACGTCATCGGGTGGCGCCGAGAGCGGCAGCCTCACCAACAGCGTCCTTTCGGCTTTTTTGGTTATGGGGGGGGGGGGGGGTGGGGGTGGGATAGGGGGAAATATTTTCAGTCACTTACCTCGAAGAAGATGTGACTTTTCTCTTTGTCGCATCTTCGCCCCACTCGCGGCCTAACAACTTGGATTTGTGCGGCCTTTCTTGGAGAATGACCCAGAGCTTCAGCAGCAGACACGGCGGATTTACCATCGCGGAGCGGGGTGATCCTTTGCCGGGGATCGCCAGAAGAAGTTCTCCGACCGCTGGCCTGCTGCCTATAACATCCTGAAGCCTCGGTCTGCGGAGCTTCTAGCAGCAGGCATGGAACGGACTTTACCATCGTGGAGCGAGGGTGATCCCTTGCCGGGGATCGCTAGAGATGAGCTCCGACCACAAGCCTGTGGCCTATAACATCGTGAAGCCACGGTCTTCGATAAGAAAGTGACCGATTTGGGAACTCCAAGCCACGGAGTGTGAATCCCGATCCGTCCTGACGTCAGAGTTTCGATCATCCCGACGAGAGGGCCTGCACATTGGGCTGTCCGTAGTGGCGACTATGCAGGGTTCATGGCCCCGACCACAGTAAACAAAGGAGGAACGTTATTGCCTTCCATCACGGTGAAGAATGTTGATTCCACTGTGGTGGATGTTTATGTTAAATTCTATTGTGTATTGTGTTCATTTTGATTGTATGGCTGCATGGTAACTCAAATTGCACTGTACCTTAATCGGTGCATGTGACATTAAATGTGAATTTGAACTTGAACTTGAACTACCATCTTCCACCAACTCCAATCTGTTTGCAGAAAGGTCCCAACCTGAAACGTCATCTGTCCATTCCCTCCGCAGATGCCACCGGAACCACTGAGTTCCTCCAGCACTTTGTGTTTTGCTCAAGATGACAGCATCTGGGCATCACAATGGCGCAGCAGTAGTTGCTACCTCACAGCACCAGAGACCCGGGTTCGATCCTGACTACGGATCTGTCTGTATAGAGTTTGTATGTTTCTCCATGTACTCCGGTTTCCACCCACACTCCAAACACGTAGAGGTGTGTAGGTTACTTTTCTTTGGTAAAATTGCCAATTTTTCTTTGGTAAAATTGCCCCCTGTGTGCAGGATCGTGCTAGTGTACGGGATGATCGCTTGTCCACATGGACTCAGTGGACTGAAGGGCCTGTTTCCCCACTGAATCTCTGAAGTCTAATATCAAAACCTGCAGTTCCCTGTGCCTCCAGTGTATCATCTCTGTTGCCTTTCATGTTAATTCAGTAAACAGTTTCTCAAAGCACCTTTTCTGGGGCATGATAATGGACCACAACTACATTTCTCAATCCAACTGTTAAGATCCTATTTTTCAAGCGTTGATTATTATGCCCAGAAGCAGCCAGTATTTTTTCAACATTTCAAAGCACAACAGGCTTGAGTCTTCTTTATCCCTGAAACAATCACTGTTCAGGCACATAGCTGATGTCACACACTGCCAGATCACAGATCAAGGGCCAGAATCAGGAATAATTATGTTTTTCATTCATTAATTGTTGGCTGAAATCTTTGTCAACATATTTGAACAGGTTAAACCAGGCTTGATTTCACTCAGTCAGATAGGACAAAGTTCTAATTGTGTGAATAATTGCCGTGGTTCCCTCGTGAATGGAGTTTATTAGTGTCTTAAAAAGAGATTTCAGAACGGCATAATCGTAAATCTACTTTCAGTTGGATAATTGCAACAAGATTATAATTGCAACAAGAGCATAGCGTGATTGGTTGATTCATATTAATGTGGACCTAATTGACCAACTTTGTATGAATAATTGAAGTAAACACAAAAATTATCACATTGTGCACGACCTTAAGAGCTACTGTAATTTACTGAGTTCTCATGGGGCGGCACAGTGACACAGCGGTAGAGCTGCTGCCTCACAGCGCCAGAGACCCAGGTTCGATTCTGACTATGGGTGCTGTCTGTACGGAGTTTGCGTAGTCTCCCTGTCTGGGTGTGCAACTTACCTCCCACACTCCAAAAACGTGTAGGTGTGGGTTAATTGTCTTCTGTAAATTGTAAATTATCCCTCGTGTGTTCTGAGCATAATGCTAGTGTACAAGGTGATCACTGGCAGGCGCAGACTCAGGTTTCATGCTATGTCTCCAGACAATAAAATCCACAACTATACCCTTGGAGAAAAAAACTATTTTATTGAAAGCTTTCTCCAGGGCTTAAGCCAGTGATAAGGCATGGTGGGAGGACCCAGCTGAAAGCTTTTCTCAAATCTTGATGGAAATAGGAGCACGAGTTGGAATTTCAGCCCCTTGCACCTTCTCTGCCATTTAATCCGATTATGTTCTGCTTATCCGAATTCAATGCCTTAGTCATTCTTCCTCCTTATCCGTTCCATCCCTTTAGCCCTCAGAACTATATCCCATTCTTGAATATATAGAATACAGAACAGTACAGCATATGAAGTGACCCTTTGGCACACAATATCTATGCCGAACATGATACCAAGCTAAACTAATCTCCTCTAAACTAATCTCCTCTAAACTAATCTCCTCCGGACAATTCTGTCAGACTGGAAAGATTAGGTGCAGGAAGGATATTATCAATGTTCCCGATGTTGGGGGAGTCCAGAACCAGGGGTCACTGTTTAAGAATAAGGGGTAGGCCATTTAGGACTGGGATGAGGAAAGACTTCTTCACCCAGAGAGTTGTGAATCGGTGGAAATTCTCTGTCACAGAAGTCAGTGGAGGCCAATTCACTGGATGTTTTCAAGAGGGAGTTAGATTTAGCTCTTAAGGTGAAAGGAATCAAGGGATATGGGAAAAATGGGGTACTGATTTTAGATGATCAGCCATGATCATATTGAATGGTGGTGCTGGCTCGAAGGGCCGAATGGCCTACTCCTGCACTTGTTTTTCTATGTTTTTATGTTTCTAATGGCAGAGAACTCCAGGACCAGGAGTCACAGTTGTAGGGTATGGGATAAGTCAGGTATGACTGAGATGGGGAGAATTAGTTCCAAAGTCTAAATTACTAACCATCTGAGGTTCATAGTTTTGACAGGAGAGGAAATGTCATTTAATTTCTAAAACTAATCTCCTCTGCCTGCATGTGATTCATATCCCTCCATTCCCTGCATATCCAAGTGCCCATCTAAAAACCTCTTAAAACAGCTGTCATATCTGCTTCCACAACCATCCACGGCAGTGTTCCAGGCTCCCACCATGCTCCATGTAACCTCGGACTATCCTTGATCGGACTTTGCCTGCTTAACTTGCTGGCTTGACATTCTTTTCCCAATAAAAAAGGTTCCAAGACTAGCGGTGTGCCTCAGGGTTCGGTGCTGGGCCCGTTACTGTTTGCCATCTACATCAATGATTTGGATGAGGACTTACAGGGCAAGATTAGCAAGTTTGGTGATGATGCAAAAGTGGGTGATTTTGCAGATAGTGAAGATGGTTGTGAAAGAATGCAGCAGGATCTGGATCGATTGGCCAGGTGGGTGGAGGAACGGTTGGTGGAATTTAGTGTGAGGTGTAGCATTTTGGGATGTCTAACAAGGGCAGGATGTACACAGTAAATGGTAGGCCTCTGGGGAGTGTTGAAGAGCAGATGGATCTAGGAGTGCAGGTGCATGGTTTCTTGAAAGTCAAGTCACATGTAGATAAGGTGGTCAAAAAGGCTTTTGGCATATTGGCCTTCATCAGTCAGAGTATTGAGAATAGAAGTTAGGAGGTCATGTTGTAGTTGTATAAGATGTTGGTGAGACCGCATTTAAAATGTTGTGTTCAGTCTGAGCACCATGTTATAGGAAAGATATTGTCAAGCTTGAAAGGGTTCAGAAAATACTTAAGAGGATGTTGCCAGGACCAAACGGTGTTAGGCATAGGGAGAGGTTGAATAGGCTGGGTCTCTATTCCTTGGAGCGCAGGAGGATGAGGGGTGATCTTGTTGAGGTATACAAAATCATGAGAGGAATAGATTGGGTAGATGCACAGAGTCTGTTTCCCAGAGTATGGGAATCGAGGACCAGAGGACATAAGTTCAAGGTCAAGGGAAAAAGATTAAATAGGAATCCGAGGGGTAACGTTTTCACACAAAGGATGGTGGGTGTATGGAATAAGCTGCCAAAGGAGGTAGTTAAGGCTGGGACTATCCCATCATTTAAGAAACAGTTAGACAGGTACATGGATGGGACAATCCCATTATTTAAGAAACAGTTAGACATGGATAGGACAGGATATGGACCAAGCGCAGGCAAGTGGGACCAGTGTAGCTGGGACATTGTTGGCCAGTATGGGCAAGTTGGGCCGAAGGGCCTGTTTCCACACTGTATCACTCTATGACTGTCTACCCTATATATATGCCTTAAATGAATGATTTGAAGATTCAACAAAACCAATGTTTAATGAATTCACTTCTACAGTACTTTCTGTGGCGGAGAATTCCACTGGGCTCACCTCTCTCTGAGTGAAGAGATTTCTCCCCATCTCAGTCCTGACATCCTGACATCCTAAATCCCTGGATTGTGACTCCTGGTCCTTCTCTGCCATTGATAATATGCTTCCCGCGCCTTATCTATCCAGTCTTGACAGAATTGTCTAGATGTTGATGCAATTATCTCTCATTCATAAAGCTCCAATAAATATGAATCCAATTGTCCGATTTATCCTTATATGTCAGTCCAGCAACCCCAGAAAGCAGTCTGGTGAACCTTCAGCAGTTTGGTTTATTGTCATGTGTACCGAGGTACAGTGATAAGCTTTTGTTGCCTGCAATCCAGTCAGCGGAATGACAATACTCCCTGCATCGCAAGAACATCCTCAGATAAGGAGACCAGAATTGTACTTGAAACTTAAATTGTGGTTTCAGCAAAACCCCATTCAATTGAAATGATACACTTCCCTGCAGAAACAAGGCGCAACTACAGATGCTTTAGACTTCAGAGCTACAGCGCAGAAACAGGCCCTTTGGTCCACTGAGTCCGTGCCTACCAGCAATCACCCTGTGCATTAGCACTACCCTACACACATAGGATAGTTTAACAACTTGGCAAAGCCAATTAACCGACAAAACTGTATATCTTTGGGTTGTGGGAGGAAACCGATAGCACACGAAGAAGACCCATGCATTCACATGGAGAGCATGCAAACTCCTCACAGATAGCACCCGAGGTCAGGATAGAACCTGGATCCCTGACGCTGTAAGGCAGCAACTCTACTGCTGTGCCACTGTGCTGCCGTTGCAGGTTTTTTGCTGGTTTACAAATAAATGCAGGTGATGTTTTCCCCACAGTGTCCCAATAGCACAGGGGCCTCTCTACATCCACACATCCCAATCTCACACGCAGTTCTGTGCCATCTGCAAGCCTGGATATATTACATCTAAATCATTAATGTATATTGTGAATAGTTTCATTCCGAAGTAAATTATTAATATGGTATCTGAAGGGCCCTGGTCATATGACAGCTTTCTCTGATCTGTTAATGGATGAGTTTATCCATTTATGTGCATGCCAAATGTCATATTGTGCTCTATAGTATAACTTTGGGCTTGTAGATGTTGATTTGCCCTCATCCTAACCAAAACTACCGCAACAGAGTGTGGAGGAAGGAATTGCAGATGCTGGTTGAAACTGAAAATAGGCGCAAAATGCTGGAGTAACTCAGCAGGTCAGGCAGCATCTCTGTAGAAAAGGAAAAGGTGATGTTTCGGGTCGACACCCTTCTTCAGACTGATAACAGAATTACTGACACAGGAGGCTACAGAGGCAGGAATTTTGAAGGGAAAAAAATAAAGTTCTGGTGGAACTTATTAGGCCAGGCAGCAACTACAGAGGGGGAATGGGCGGATGATGTTTCGGGTCAGAAGCCTTCTTCAGTCTGGAAAGGGTCCTGACCCAGAAAATTGTCTGCCCATTTTTGGAGCTGGACAGTGGCGCAGCGGTAGAGTTTCTGACTTACAGCGTCATAGACCCGGGGTCGATCCTGACTATGGGCGCTGTCTGTATGAAGTTTGGATGTTTTCTTGTGACCACATGGGTTTTCTCCAGGTGGTCACAATCTGCATGGGTTTTCTCCAGGTGCCCTAATTTTATTCCACACTCCAAAGACGTGTAGGTTAATTGGCTAAGGTAAATTGTAAATTGTCCCTAGTGTGTAGGATAGTGCTAGTGTATGGGGCGATTGCTGGTCAGCACGGACTTAGTGGGCTGAATGGCCTGTTTTCACGTTGTATCTCTTAACTCTAAAGTAAAGTCTGAAGTCTAAAGATGCTGTGCTGTACTAGATTGCGGGGGCAATTAACCTCCAAACCCGCACGTCTTTGGGATGTGGGAGCAAATGTTCATAAGACCATAAGACATAGGAGCACAATTGAGCCATTTGGTCCATTGAATCTGCTCTGTCATTCAATCATGGCTGATCTATTCTTCCTCATCTGCTTTCTAAAGGTGCATCATTTTTTCTGAAGTTATGGCCTTTGGTCCTAGATTCTCCCACTACTCGAAACATCCTCTCCACATCCACTCTATCCAGACCTTCCACTATTTGGTCAGTTTCAATGAGGTCTCCTCATCATTCTAACCTCCTGCATGTAAGGATGGTGGAACAGAGTTAACACTTCAGGTTGGAGACCTTTCGCAAGAACTTTGACCTGTTCTGTTACTTCTATTTCTCTTTCCATAAATGCTGCCTCAACTGCTGAATGATTTCAGATTTTCTGCATCGATTCCAGATTTTTAGCATTTGCAGATTTTTTTTCATTTATAAGAGTCATGTTTTAAGGTATCACTCTGAATTATTTACTGTGCTAAATATTATTTCCAGCAAACACGTAGGCTATCCAGGCCTTTCACTATCTTGGTAGTTTTCAATTAGATCCCCTCTTCATCCTAAATTCCAATGAGTACAGACCAAGAACCATCAAATGCTCCTCATCCCTTAACCCAATCATCCATGGGATCATTCTTGTAATCCTCCTCTGGACCTGTTCCAACACCAACGCATCCTTTAGATATGGAGCCCTACATGTTTGTAGGTTGTATGTTTTTGACGCTTTATTTTAACAATGATATATTCATAGTCATAGAGTCATATACCACGGAAAAAGGCCCTTTGGCCCACACCGACCAACTTGCTCCAACTAGTCCCACCTGACCACATTTGACCCATATCCCTCTCAACCTATCCTATCCATGCACCCGTCTAAATGTATCTTAAACGTTGCAATAGTACCTTCGTTAACTACCTCCTCCAGCAGCTCATTCCATATACCCAGGTTTTTCAGGTTCCTATTAACGCTTTCCTCCCTCACCTTAAACCTATGTCCTCTTGTCCATGATACTCCTACTCTGGCCAATCTATTCCTCTCATGACTGTGTACACCTCTAGAAGATCACCCCTAATCTCCCTGAGCTCCAAGGAATAAAGTCCCAGCCTGCTCAACCTCTCCGGATAGTTCAGGCCCTCGAGTCCTGGCAACATCCTCGTAAATCTTCTCTGCACTCTTTCTAGCTAGACAACATCTTTCATATAACGTGGTAACCAAAACTGAAAACAATACTCTAAATGTGTACTCAGCAACGTCGTAGATAATTGCAGCATAAAATCTCAACTTCTATACTTAAAACTCGGACTGATGAATGGCAATGTGCCGACAAAGTCCTATTTGCCTGTGGTGCCACTTTCAAGGAACTATGTTCCTACTCTCCTAGATCCCTCTGCTTTACATCTTTCCCCAGAGCCCTACCATTCACTGTGTAGGTCCTGGCCATGATAGACTATCCAAAATGCAACACCTCGCACTGCTCTATATTCTTTCTCTTTCACAGAAATTATTTATCTGCATTAAATGGCCTTCTTTGATTTATGGTACATCCGTGTGACCTGGAACCCACGTCCTCTGGTTCTCGATTCCCCCACTCTGGGCAAGAGACTGCGTTAACCCGATCTATGTCTCTCATGATTTTGTGCAAAATCTATCACCCCTGGGTTTAAGGTGACCTTAAACTCATCTTGACTCTTAACTGCCTTTAGAAAAACCCGGGGAGCCGATCCGTTCAGTCAAGGACCGACAGATGATGCATGCATCCGAAGAAAAAATAAGGTCAACTCTGGTTTTAATAAACAGATCTCTCTCCTGGGGAAAAAAAAACGCGATGAAGGGGTGTAAGTGGATGCGGATTTTTCTGAGGCTTTCTGCATGAGCGATGTTGGTACCAACTAATGCTCAAGCTTGCATCTGGTCGGCCGTGTCACCCGCTTTTGTTGCATCACATCTACCGCTGGTTAATTTCACGGGACATTTCCCCATTCACAATTTCCCGTCCCCTTCACCTCCTGTACTCATTTAATTTCTTCTCTTCTCTTCCCTCTTTTCTTTTTCTTTTGTGTCGGATTGTTCCTTCTCGCTGTTTATTGTCTTGTTTTGGTTTTCATTTTATTTTTTTCCCCTCCCCCTGCCCGCACAATGCTGAATCCTGCAGCCACTTTCGTCTTCCCTTATTCGTCCCCATCCAACCTGCCGTTCGCTCGGCAGGCAGTCCCAGCGCAGTCCGGGTGAGAGCGTCAGGAGGTCCCGGAGGGAAGGAGGGAAGGAGGGAAGGAGGGAGGAAAGGAGGGAGGAGGGCGAGCCGCGTGTACGCGCTGCGCGCTCCCTCGCACTCCCTGCCCCGTCGGGAGCACCATCCAGCAACAACCCACTATCCAGGCCAGCATAGAGAGAGAGAGTGTGTGTGTGTGTGTGTGTGTGTGTGTGCGTGTTCACCTTGCCCCGCTGTCTATGCTTGTCATGAGCGCCCTCTCCAATGCGCCTCCCTGAAACCGCGCCGAAGACACTACTTCCAAGAAGCAGAGGAACTGAGAAAGTCTCCAGACGAGACCACCCCCCCGGATACAGGCAAGAAAGCTGCTGACAAACCGGGGTCCACAAATGTCGCCGTGAAAATGCACCGGGCAGATTTCACCTGTGCTTAGCATCTCATTTTAATTTCCAAAAAAAAGAGAATAAAAGAGGCGGGGGAGAGGGAGAATCTGGAATTGGCTTTGACGTGGACCACAGTAGCAGGTCTGTTTCCTTGTATGATGTGCAACAATTCACACTACAGTCAAGACGACCAGAGACAATGTAAACTCCTGTCATATATGTTCTACCAGGCTATCAGAGACCGCAAACCCGTGTGGATGCTGGAGGATATGAGGACGATGGAGTCGTTTTACTGGGAAGAGAACGCCAGCCTCCGCGCGTATTCCCCGTCTGAAGCCCTCTTATACGCCGTGGTCCACAATCACCTCCCGTATGCCCGCTACTTGCTGTCTCACTACACGGACGAGGCGTTGCAGGTTCCCGGCGATCGCTTCTGCTGTTGCCCGTCCTCCGCTCCCCATCTCGCCATGGCCGTCAGGTACGACCGCAAGGACATCCTGGGCTTGATCTTGAAGATCGCCAACCAACTGCCCGGCCTCAAGTCGTACATTAACAGGAAGGGCTGCTTCCACGTCGAAGATGGGAAGACACCGCTGCACTTGGCCTGCGAGCTGCTGAGAGCGGAGACCGTCCTCATGTTACTGGGCAGCGGCGCCTCGCCCAAGATAGTGGACAGCAAGGGACTAACCCCGCTGGACGTGATCCTGGAGCAACTGCAGATGTCCAAGATCAACGCGGAATCCAAAAAGTTGTGCATGGATCACCTCCTTCTCTTCACCTCAAGTCTCCAGTTTAAGATGAAGAGGGTCTTGAAAGACAACCCGGCCGAATGGAATAGGCTTCTGGGAGAAGAGAAGTATAACTACCTCTGTGGGAAAGCACCCGCCACTTTATTCCTCATTTCTATGCAGAGCATCTTAAAATGCCTCCCGCCGTCCGATTTCCCAGCCAGCGTGAAGCAATTGCCCATCCCGCAGTCCTTAAAACCCTTGCCTCCGGAGAGGTTGAAACTGCGTTCAGTCGATGTACAATGATATCTTCCAGAACCTGCCAATTCACCCTGACAGGGACTTTCGTGGACCTGAAATGAAATGTTGTTGCGGGAATGTGTTGTATCAAATACAAAATTGTCCTCTAATGAAACAAACAAAGCATGGCGTGTGTTTCCTCTTACATTTTTATTTAGCTTGTCTATATTTCAACGCGTTTTAAAAGAACCGATAGACAGATGAAAAAAAAACACTGCAAAATTAGCTGATGGATTAGCTCGTCAAACGGGACTTTCTTTTGACCCAAAAGATGTGGCTGTGTGGAGAATGCGGATCGAACTTGCAACCTTTACTTGACTCACTCACTTAAATGTCAATTTGCCAGGAGCTTAGAAGGAGGAGGGAGGTGCACTTTAGTTTCTGTTAGCATGCATAAAAGAGAAAAACAAAATGCAATGCACCAGCTGAGGGGAAGCTGTTTATTTTTGCTTGTCTAGCAAATAGGTTCTGGTTACAAATCTATATCGTATTTCTGCAATCACATATGCCCTCGAGTCAATGTGACTTTGTGAAATTTAGTACCGGTAAAGATTAATTTAGGTGCTGAACGATACATAACGTACATAACGATAACGTATTTTATCAATCTTATTGATACACTTCCGTGTTCTAAACGACCTCATAATGTAGATGTCACCTTCACTCCTCTGCTCCACACAGCATGTGTAATAAAATGAGCTAGTTTGTCCCAGAGAATAAGATCCAGAATTCACAAACAAGGGTCGACAAATAATTTTATTATTTGACGATGATCAGTGTAATTAGCATTACCACAGACGGCAGTGGAGGAAAACGTATTGGGTATTTGTTTAAAGCGGATATTGATGAAAGGGCGTCAAAGGTCAAGGAGAGAAGGCAGGAGATTAGAATTGAGAGGGAGAAATAGTTTAGCCATGATTGAATGGCAGAGAAGACTAGTTGGACTGAATGGCCTAATTCTGTTCCCATGTCTTATTTCTAGCTGACAAAAAAATTATGTTGCATGTTTACTATAAACAATAATATATTATAAAGAGAATGTTATATATTTATGAGATAGTATGTGCCAAAGTTCATCTATTTATATATCAATAAAGTTTTCATAATTGTATAATAACCATTATTCAGGCTCCTAATAATTCTAAAGACATGGTGCATTTAATAAAGGGATTTTTTTTTACTTTATAAGACTTTTAATCATGTGTATTTGTTTATTAAATATTTTTAAAGCACATTTGAATATGTATTATAACAATGTTATCCAATATATTAGTTCTGGGCCAGATATGGTTCACTTTGAACCCAGAGCTGGCAAATTGCATTTGTGCTTTGTAAATGGAAAATCACGATTTTTTAAACACACTCTTTGACTAGGTGATCTTAATATTATGCAATCTTCCTCTGCTTTGAGAAGCAGAGTGTGTGAGTTTTTACATTGATCATTTTGACTGCTTTACTGCTTCAAATTATCATTGATCATTTTGACCGCTCCAAATGGTGGTTGATGTTTATATTGTAAATATTCAGATGGAAAGTATTTATATATCGGGTGTAGATGGAATCCAAAATGGTAGCAAGACCTGAACAATTTTAGTTGAACAAAATGCAGTAAAGCTTCTATAGCTGAATTAAAAGTAAATGCAGAAGCATGAATGGACATCTTTTGTACAACTAATATGCATGTACATGGAATGATTTTGTATGAAGAAAAGGTAATAAATGCTTCAAAATCCTGCCAAATGTCTGGGTAAATAATTTAAAGTTTAGATGGAAACAGGAAACTCATCAACGAGGTGACATTTTGTGCATTTGTTTGTTTGGGATGGATTGCTGACAATTCAAGAGGTAAAATCCTTATAAGTCCACATCATCTGCATTAAATAGTTAAACTTTACCTGTACGCCTTTATTGGGTTCAGGGTTTAGAGCAGATGTCTACAGATCCTCACCTGTGGGTGGCACAGTAGTGCAGTGGTAGAGGAGATACTGCCTCACAATGTCAGAAGACCCGGTGATCGATCCTGACGACGGGTGTTGTCTGTATGGAGTTTGTATACTCTCTATGACCGCATGCGTTTTTCGGCTTCAGGTTTGCAGGTCAATTGGCTTCTGTAAATTGCAAATTTTCCCTAGTGTATAGGATTATGCTAGTGTATGGGTTGATCGCTGGTCGGCATGGACTCAGTGGGCCAAAGGGTTGTTGCACGATGTATCTCTAAAGTCTAAAGCCTAGTCTAAAGTCATGTGTAATGCAATGGGTCAGGCTGCATTGCTGCAGCACCTTATGTTTCAGCATTGTTAATTAATAAATAACTGTTGGCCAACACATGTGGCATTATGTTACAGTTCCTATTCAGGTCAGTGTCATAGAGTCATACAGCATGGAAGCAGGCCCTTTGGCCAAACCGACCAACATGCCCATCTACACTACTCACCTGCCTGTGTTTGGCCCATATCCTTCCAAAACTATACTATCCATGTACCTGTCTAATTGTCTCTTAAACATTGCAATAGTACCTGCCTCAGCTCCGTCCTCAGGCAGTTCATTCCATACATGCACCACACTTTGTGCAAAAAAGTTTCCCCTCAGGTTCTTGTTATATCTTTTCCCCCTCACCATAAACCTATGCCCTCTTGTTCTCAATTCCCCTAATGTGGGCAAGAGACTCTGTGCATCTACCCAATCTATTCCTCCCATGATTTTATACACCTCCATATGATCACCCCTCTTCCTTGAATAGAGTCCTTGCATGCTCAATCGCTGCCTATAGCACAGGCCCTCAAGTCCTGGCAACATCCTCCTTTCTGGCTTGACAATGTCTTGCCTGTAGCATGGTGCCCAGAACTGAATACAATATTCTAAAGTCTGAAGAAGGGTTTCGGCCCAAAACGTTGCCTATTTCCTTCGCCCCATAGATGCTGCCTCACCCGCTGAGTTTCTCCAATATTTTTGTCTACCTTCAATTTTCCAGCATCTGCAGTTCCTTCTTAAACAATATTCTAAATGTGGCCTCACCAACATTTTATATAACTACAACATAACCTTCCAACCTCTACACTCAATACTCTGACTGCTGTGATGAGTGGTATGGGATCTTCTACTTCTACTCAAGCTTGCATGTCATGGCAAGGTGCTGATCGCTGCTTCGATTTAGGAAATTATTTATCTGCAACAAGTCAACTCTGTAAATCCATTTTATACCAAGTTTTTATTAACAGTGATCTGGGAACTTCTCAGCAGGGCTTTCAATCATAGATTCATCGAGTAATACAGCACAGAAACATGTCCATGCCGACGAAATGCCCCATTTAAGCTAGTTCCATTTGCCCACGTTTGGCTGGTATCCCTCAAAATCTTTTCTCTTCACGTACCTGTTCAAGTGTCTTTTAAATGCTGTTTTAGTGCCTGCCAGCTCGTTCCATGTATCCATCATCAACTGATTGAAGAAGTACCCCTCAGGTTCCAATTAAATCCTTTCCCCCTCATCTGTCTTAATTCCTTAAAGCAAGGGTTTCCAACCTGGAGTAAATTTTGCCTACCAAGGGGGCAAATTTGTTGATTCTGCATTTGTACATATTTTTTCTCATTGACTGTATCTGTTCGGAAGAAGGGTCTCGACCCGAAACGTCGCCTATCTCCTTCGCTCCTTAGATGCTGCTGCACCCGCTGAGTTTCTCCAGCTTTTTGTGTAACCCTCTGTTCGTCATTAGTTGTTCATAAATAAGTGAAATAACATTGTTATGTGCTATTAAAGTTGCCAGGGGTAAACAGGACGAAAAAGGTTGGGAACCCCTGCCTTAAAGGTAGTTCATAATTGCCCTTGTCTGGGTAAAAGATTCTGTGCATTCACCCTAGCTATCTCCCCCATTTATACACGTCTATCGGATGACCTCTCCGCTCCAAGTTCAGAGGCAGAGCTCAGCTGTGCTGACTGAAGGGGAGAGAAATACTTTACACATGGCTCTTCCACTTTGCACCAGGCTGGCAGGTAGGTCCCTGCATTTGTATGAAGTCAATGACCTGGATTAAAAAAGGAAATGCCAAGAATCAAGAGTATTTAGTTTACAATTGTACCAAATTGGAACAATGATGCTACTCCAGAGATGCTGCCTGTCCCACTGAGTTACTCCAGCTTTTTGTGTCTATTTTTGGAACAACAAAATTCATATTAGGAATTAAATGTGTAAACGCAGTCTTTGGCTCAGAGTAGGGGAATCGAGAACCAGAGGACATAGGTTTAAGGTTACGGGGGAAAGATTTAATGTGAATCTGAGGAATAACTTTTTTACATAAAGGGTGGCGGGTTTATGAAAAGAGCCGCCGGAGGAGGCAGTTGAGGCAGGTACTATCGCAATGTTTAACAAACATTTAGACAAGTACATGGATAGGGTATGTTTAGAGGGATATGGACCAAATGTAGGTAGGTGGGACTAGTGTAGATGGGACATAGAAACATAGAAACATAGAAATTAGGTGCAGGAGTAGGCCATTCGGCCCTTCGAGCCTGCACCGCCATTCAATATGATCATGGCTGATCATCAACTCAGTATCCCGTACCTGCCTTCTCTCCATACCCTCTGATCCCCTTAGCCACAAGGGCCACATCTAACTCCCTCTTAAATATAGCCAATGAACTGGCCTCAACTACCCTCTGTGGCAGAGAGTTCCAGAGACCCACCACTCACTGTGTGAAAAAAGTCCTTCTCATCTCGGTCCTAAAGGATTTCCCCCTTATCCTTAAGCTGTGACTCCTTGTCTTGGACCTCCCTAACATCGGGAACAATCTTCCTGCATCTAGCCTGTCCAACCCCTTAAGAATTTTGTAAGTTTCTATAAGAAATGTTGGTCGGCTTGGGTAATTAGGGTCGACGGGCCTGTTTCCACACTGTATGGCTCCATGACTCTACGACTTGCAGCAGCATAGCAGGTCTGTAAACACGGTACTTAATAGGTAACAAAATAAAACAAACAAATAGAAATCAATAAATTTAAAAGACACAATATTAGTGCAAAACAAATCAAAAGCTCGAAGTCCCGAGTGCAAACAAGACAGTTCATGGTTCAGAGTTTAGTTGGTATTTGCAGAGTTTAATAGTGTGATAGTTGTTGGGAAGTTGAGTAATACAGCACAATGTTTTGAACTGGTCATTATCAGATGGTCATACAAGGATTCTTGCTACATATACATTAGTTTAGTTTTGTTCAATGTAGTTTAAGTTTAAAGATACAGAGGAACAGGCCCTCCAGCCCACTGAGTTCACGCCGACTAGCAATCATCCAGTTCCATCCTACACATTAGGGACAATTTACAGAAGCCAATTAACCTACAAACCGGCACATCTTTGGAATGTGGGGGGGAACTGAAGCACGGGGAAGCTCACGCAGTCACAGGGAGAACGTACAAACTCCATACAGACAGCACACAGCTTCGGCGCTGTGTGGCAGTAACTCTACCAATGCTATAATGTTCCACTCTGCTGTTGCCATAGTTGCTTGAATACCACCTATCAACCTCTCCCACTAAGAAGGTAACGTTTTGTATAAAAAGACATAGAGTGTTGTACTAGCTCAGTGGGTCAGGCAGCATCTCAGAGAAAATGGATAGGTGATGTTTCGGATCGGGACCCTTGTCGAAGGTAAATCACAATCTGCAGTTCCTTGTTTCTACTAAGATTTCATGTACATGGGATTTGCTATTGGTATTGAATTGTTATTGTCAATATACCGATACTGAGCGATAAACTCAGTTTGCATGCTATCTGGCCACATCATACTATATATACTAAGTAAAATAAAGCCATACCAAAGTATAACTGGTAGTTTTACATAAAAGTATCAGTTTACATAAAAGTATCACAGTACAACATTACAGCATTATAGCTTTATATTTTCAGGGTAATGTTATAGTTGAAGCGAAAATGCAGATTAAAAAAAAGACAATGTCTACAATGAAGTAGATTGGGAGATTAAGATAATGTTATCAGAGGAATGTTCAGCTGTCTAATAACAGCGGGGAAGAAGCTGTTTTGGATCTGGTGGACGTGCTTTCATGTTTTTGTATCTTCTACCTGATGGGAGAGGTGAGAAGAAGGAATGACCGGGGTATAAATTGTCCAATGCGTAATAGTGAAATATAATCTTAGGACTGACATTAGGATTTGTTTCTAATACTTTCACTCTATGCATGATCGGAGTGATGGATAGACTATCAGATGGATACTAAACCCTTCGATTAATAGAAGCAAAGCCTTTGGACTAGTTTCAGAAATAGTTAGTTTAGTTTAGTTTAGATTAGTTTATCATTGTCACATGTACCTAGGTACAGTGAAAGGCTTTTTTTGTTGCGTGCTATCCAATCTGCAAAAATACAATACATTAAAGACAATTACAATCGAGCTGTCCACAGTGTACAGATGCAAGATGAAGGGTATAATGCTTAGTGCAAGATCAGTCCAAGTCCAGTAAAGGTCGATTAAAGATAGTTCAAAAGTCTCCAATGAGGTAGATGGTAGGTCAGGACCGCTCTCGAGTTGGTGATATGACAGTTCAGTTTGGGATGAAACTGTCCTTGAATCTGGAGGTGTGTGTTTTCAAACTTCTGTACCTCTTGACTGATTGGAGAGGGGAGAAGAGGAAGTGTCCGGGGTGAGACTCGTCTTAGATACCACAGTAGCAGGCATTGGATTGTCATCTTGAGAATTACCAAAATACTTTCCTTATCCTGTGATCTCTTGAATAGGAAGAAGATATTTTTAAAAGTATTTACTGAGGAAAGAATACTGAAAATAAACTCATGCTGAGTAATCGTCTCCTTTGATAGCTCTTCAAAATGTTGCTATCTTTCAGTGCGATCTATTCCCGTACCTCATGCAGCACTGACTGGTGATGACAGGCTGCATTGCTTTTTTTTTAAATTTGTAGAATTTAGACAAACTATGTTCAGCCTTATATATTACTGATCATTTTCCCAGAGGTATGCTGGTATGATTTTTCTTTTTAAACTTCTTTGTTGTGAAAGATTGTTTTTGTCTGAGTGGCCTTATGAAGCTCAAAACCACAGATACTCTGGAGTACCAAAGTAAGGAATTGTGTTACTTCATGGGGTACTTGGAACCAGGTTTAGTTTAGAGACACTGCAGTGTGGAAACAGACCCTTCGGCCCACTGAGTCCCTGCCAACCAGCGAACACCCGTACACTAGTTCCATCCTACACACTGGGGCTAATTTACAATTTACAGAAACCAGTTAACCTACAAACCTACACGTTTTTGGAGTGTGAGAGGAAACCGGAGCAACAGGGGGAAACCTTCATGGTCACAGGGAGGACGTGCAAACTCCATACAGACAGCTCCCGTGGTCAGGATCTAACCCGGGTCTCTAGGTCCATAAGGAAGCAACTCTACCGCTGCGCCACCTTGCCACCCTAAAATGATCAGCTTTGTTCTTTCCTTTCTATGTTGACCATGTATAACCGGTGCAGCAGAATGATAAATGAACCCAACTGGATGTAAAACTACATCAGCTCTTGTTCTATAAACATGTGAGACCAACTGGTTGGAGTTTTTGCAGACATCTACAACCTCTCATAACTGAGGTCTGAGGTTCCCATCTGCTTTATACCCGTGACCAAAACTGAACACATAAATCCAAGTGTTGGAGATGTGAGGATGTCTTTCAGCTTCAATGCCCTGAGGAATGAGAACATTCTATCCATCATAAAACAGATTCATGAGTCTTGATCTCAGACTGCATGCTATTCAAGTCACACTTAGGTCTGTTGTAGCCACAATTAAGCTTTGACACTCATACTCTGTGCTTAAAGTAACTTTATACTGGTGAGGATATGTATTACATTAGATGAGCTTAGAACTCTTAAACAAGAAAAAGAAATGGAAGTCTAAGTCCGATGGTTCAACCAAAGATTAAGAAAATCTGTTCATTGTGGCATGAAGTGCTTTTCCACATCTTGCAGAGCCTCACATCACATGAGGAACATGAAGTGATGCCATGTCAGTGTGGAAGAAGTGTAACAAAAAAGGGTGAAGCGACTAAAAATTTAGCAAAGCACATCAGATTGTCTTGCTGAGCTTCAGTGTTTGTATCACTCGTCATCATCTTCCCCACAGCCATCAATGGACCATTGTGGGCTCTGCTTTTCCTTGATCATTGTTGCTGGCTTTGATTTGTCTTTTTGCATATCTTTCATCCATTTGTTCTGTAATTTTTCATGCCTCTTGCTTCCCTCTCCCCTGACTCTCAGTCTGAAGAATGGTCTCAACACAAAACATTCCTTTTCTCCAAAGACGCTGCCTGACCCACTGTGTGACCAGCATTTTTGTCTATCTTAGATGTTATTCAGGGTTTTGTGACCTGCTATATTGGCTGCATCATCATCGCGTTACCCCAAAGTGAGGGTGAAAGAAGATTTAGTTCATTCAAACCAATCTTTTTATTGTGGCAGTACACTACCTCTAAAATATTAATACTAGACTTGCAATTTTTTGGCATTTTTTATCTTATAAAAAAGATTACTAAAATTAAAAAAAATAAGATGTATTAATTCAATTAGGCAGTCAGCCCCTTAAACAGCTAAAAACAACAGACTGCCTTAGACACCAACAGCAAGCAATGATAACTTTATATTGAAGACGCATGGCACGAGAATCGGAGCAGTTCGAAACTGTTCTGGCGGGTAAGTGATTTTGTTTCAGGAACGGGCCGCTGCTCCAAAAATAGGTGCAGCAGGCCCGGAGAAGCTGGCACAGCATGAGCAGCTGCCGCTGTGCAGGCTCCATAAGGAGCTGGCAGCTCAAATTAATCGGCTGACACCTTGGCCGGTGCAGCTGTCGCCGTGGAGCTGGCGGCTGGAATTTATTGGCTGATGGCTCGGCTGGTGCAGCTATCACCACTAAGGCAGGGGGGCCGATTCAGTAGGCTGATGGCACGGCCGGTGGCTACTGCCATTGAGGCTCCGAGAGGGAACAGTTTTGGGGCTCGAAGGGAGCAGGCGACTGCTTGAGGCTCATAAAGGGAGCCAGCCAGATGCCTGAAGGAAGCACCACCTGGCTTAGGGTTGCATTATTTTCCTCCCCTCTAGACTCCGTTGAGGCTCCAGAAGGGAGCAAGCCCGGACTCAGAGCCATTAGCAGGCGCGACCTGTCCAGTGAATATATAATAGAATTGTGCTCCAGTCAGATACCTGTGGAAGCAAACCTGGCTTAGGGTTGCATTGTATGTATCCCGCTCAGAAGTGAGGAAGCAACACCTGGTTCAGGGTTGCGTTATTTTATCTCCCGCTCAGTAGAGGGGAGTACTGGAGATTATTACATAAGTAACTCCGACTATGGGGATATCGACAAGGAATTCGAATCCCCTGAACTTATGGGGAATATGGTTCAGTTTAATCATATGAAGGAGTTCTGGCTCTTGTCACATAATTTGCCATCCCTTCGGGGATAGGAGATCCACTGGAGGAGATCTGGCTAAGAGCATCAGTGATTTAACTTCTCATCAGCTAAGGAGGAGTATATGTTGGATACGGCTGGGAAATATACCAGTCCAGATAAACTGCCAGACTTTGGATGTTCCAAAAGTCAATCTCACCAATTGGGATATTTCAATGGTGATATGCGGGCAAGAATGACAAATTTCAGCGTATCCAAATACTTTTAACTGATGTCATTTTGGCCTTTGAAAGGGCAGTAGATGGGTCAGCTTTTCATAGTGCAGAAGATGCTTTAGCACTTCTATGTAATACACAGGAGCTAAATTGTCTTCGCAAAATGCTATAAGGCCTGAGGTAATTTTGCTCATTTATGCAGGGCCAGTAACATGCAGCCTGAAACGTATCTCTTTGGAGAGGACTTATGTTAGCAAGTTTGAGACTTGCACGGAGAATTTTAGGCGGCTGCGGGGTTGGTAGAAACATCCTATGTGGGTAGGGCTCCAGTATCCTGGCGGGCATACCACCTCTATACATAAACTAACGGCTGGAATTGCTGCTCTGAGGCTGGTTGGAACACCAGGCCAACTCAATTCAGACCTAGCCAGAGGCCTTTGTTAGGACCAGGGCCATCGCGCTCACCTTGGTGAAGAGAATATGTTGTGCTCTCTGGCGACTGAGATGTGTCTTCAAGGTAGAGGACTGTGGCAGCAATTCCTGGTTCAGGGTTGCTTCTTGATATTTTCCACTCTGAGGGCGACTCTGACTGTGAGGAGTTGACTCTGTGAGGAGGGAACTCGTATTCCCACACCAAGCAGATGCTACGCTTCAATTCTAGTCACATAAGGAGCTGATTTATGCTCTGATGTGGTCAGACACTGTAGGTTGTAGGTTAATGCCGTCAGTTGAGGCAAAATCAAAGTCGAAAGGCTTTAACCACAGAAAGTTTTGAGATTTCTCAGGGATGGATTCGCCTTGTACAAGGGTCTTCTGTGTTATACGCAGTCTAAACTCAATTCTGTTAGGATGGTATAGGCCTGAGGCCTATCCAATTTATGCTAAATTTTCTCAAGAGAAAGAGGCTGCGGTGGGTGTGTTAATACACTTTTTGAGGGTAAACTTCCGTTTACCTGCATACTTTTCACCACTACCTAGTGAGTGGCAGATACCGCTCCACAGAGGCTGGTTGGAGAAACAGGCCTACACTTCTATCAAAGCCAGAGGGCTTTTATCCGCAGGGTCAGCACTCACCATGGTTGCTTTGCTCTCTTCATACTCAGTACTGTCCCCAGTGAGTCATGACGTCTGTGCAAAGGGACAGAGCAAAATAGTAAGATTAAACAAGAACTTACCAGTTTGAAGTTTGATCTTTATTTTATGAGGAGTCGAGTTGAGGGACTACGTGAAGAACCCCGTACAGCCGTTCGTGCGTCAATCTTCAAAGCAACGGTGTGAAATCACAGCAAATAATAACTGAAGTATAATATAAGATAAAGACTAGAACTACCAGATGAAATCTATGAGGGCTGGGAGCGGAGGGCACGTAGTCCCTCAACTCGACTCCTCATAAAATAAAGATCAAACTTCAAACTGGTAAGTTCTTGTTTAATCTTACTATTTTACTTCGGAGTCACGTGAGTGACTACGTGAAGACTTCAAAGCTCTGTGATTTCATGCCGTGTGAAACGAGTATACACAACCACAGCTGCTTCATTGACAAATGAAGGGAAAACATTCATAATGCATACAGTCATAACATAGATGTAAAACATGCTGATGCTGTTTAAATGATACAATAATATTTCCATCTCTCACCCAGATGGAACATATAACCAGAACATAAATAGAGTTAACAATACTCCTGGTGCACCAATGGGTCATTACAGATGTTTGGAGATTCATTCGATGGACCATACTCCAGCCGCAACAATGCGACCCAGCGGAACATAAATACCCTTGCTGCTGATGTTGTAGCAGCCCTGGTGGAATGAGATCTGGAAACAGAATCCATTAGTACATAACATAACTCCGTTTTCCTCATCTGGAATGCCATGAACAATACGTTCTCCCAAATTCTTTGTGACTAACAACATTGCTAGTCCAGAACTCCAAGGTTCTTGATGACCTTGACATATGGTTGTATACATGTGTGCTTACCTTATCAAAGGTCCCCTGGTATGCCTGTGACTATTTTGAGACCTGACCCCCTTCTGGTCTGCTCAAGTCTTTATAACATATTATATATTATAATTTACAGACATTATCATCCTGTACCATCACAATTATTTAGCGACTGAACCTGCTGCACTAAACCAGAGCCAGAAGGATAACTACCTAATCCAGCCAAATTTAAGGATATAGTTGCTGCCTCCTGGTGAAATAGTGTTCACAAATATCAACATCGCATATGGCATTATACTGGTCCTGGGACCCATGTTGAAGATATCCTACCCCTTGATAACCGGTGTGGACCCGACAGAGTGAGTCTCGTTTGCTACAGCCAATTCAATGAGGAAGCTCATCGAGCCAATTAATGGCCGTATAACTCCATAAGTAACAGACAATCATTAAGCATGAACTTGAAACATTAGCAATCAATACCATTTTCCATGGAACATAAGCATAACAAACTCTTTCATCTCCTGGAAAAGAAATTCAGCCGTTTGGTGCTATGCAAACACTTTGAACACATAGAAGGATAGATGTAACAACCCAAACCTTAGGCAGTTTGTTAGACCTGCAGAACATAACTTTGAGTTTATCATGCAACATCTGATTTCCGAAACCTCAGGCTGAACAAGCAAATTCAAGTTTAAAATAACCAAAAAGGTTATATAATTATTTGCAACAAATCGGGAATCAATTTGCATAATCACACAATAGGAACTTAAAGCCTCTTAATGACTTTATTTGAAACCTTGATTGATGAGACAAAATGGAGGTAGCCATAAAAGACCCTCCTGCTCCTTTTGGCGAGAATGTATCTTTCACCACTGCTATGCCAAATATTTTGCAACCAGTGAAATAAACATGAAACCAACATACATATGTATACACATATACATATATTCATATTAGGTGTTCCATTGAACCAGAATTTCATAATACAGTGCAATTCAACACCAACTCTGTGTTGCCATTACCCACACTTGATGATTCTCCTGTGGCAACAAAACTATGTAACCATTCCAGTGATTCTTTAACCGATTACACCCTCGTGACTAACATATGCCATCATCACAATGCATCAACCTGAACATGAGCATGACAATATGCTTATTTGTCCAATCACTCTATAGCCCATACAATGCCCGTAGAGTCTATAAATAGTTGATACTAATAACAGAACTTTTTGGGCAAGTCATGCAAATCTGTTCCATCTCCAAACTCGAGATGATCTTTCAGCTACTTGGTAACTACCTTAAATAGCAACTGTGGCCCGATTTCCGAGCCAGTCTAGCAAGACAATCTTGGTCCTTATACTGAACCTGTCCACTCTAATCTGCTTGAAAACCAATATTGTACATTTTACATTTACCGTTCAAAGTAGCTGATAATGTCTCAATCATTTGTACTGTATAACTAAGTATACACCTACCAAACTGCAAGTGGTCCCTTAATTGTAGAGTAGCACAAGTCCAGTGCATGGAACCTCTGGCCAGGTTTCATGCTGCCAGCAACTTCAGTGAACCGCTACTGCCAAAAAAGACATGGGATGCATTGTTGCCAAAACTATGAAACCTTGCTTGTTCCAATAGCTTGTGCTTCGCCCTCCAGGTTACTCCTATGGAAAAGTCTTACCTGAATAGAAGATTCGGCAGCCAACTGTAATATCCCCTGAAAGCGGTGTTCACTGCATATTGTGTTTGGGATGGTAACTTTCTTGCCAGGCCTAGACCTCTGGCACATGCCCCGATCTCTTGGGCATGCTCTATGGCTATACCCTCAGACTCGGCGTTAAACTATACCAATCCCACATGCTCACCTCTTACATGAGGGATCCATAAAGCAGGCCTGCTACAAAGCCCTGCTGACACCATTTCCCATTTAGGCCATTAGCACCAATTTGCAATAGAATAAAAGGTTTACCTAACAACTACTAGAGCAGTAATGAACACTGTTTGTCCATCACACCTGAATTGCATCTATGCACTTAACAATTAATCCAACGACTATAACTGTTTTATACCAACAACTGTTACCAAAGTCTTATTGACTGCAATCTGTTGCCCAGGCCGGCATCATGGCCAATTGAATACCTAAAAGTAAATCCCAACATCCTACAAATCTATTTGATAGGACTTAATCTAACTGGATAGAGGAGCCCAATTTCTCAAATATAGTTTGAGACTAGACAGCGGATTTTAGCACAAGCGCTTTTAAAACTGTGTATAGTTTACTTTGAATACGTTTGTCATCATTCTGTTATATTGCCTTAACCTAACAATGCCTCCTCATCCCCCATGATCACTGTGAAAGGGAATACCCTACTAAACTGCTATTCCCATAAAGCAGCCCTAACAAGGTACCCCTGGTGCCCATGAAGCAGCCCCGAACAAAGTAGCTGCTGGCCCGGACTTTCCCATAGCCCAGTATTTGCCATAGATTTGGCATTCTCATCAAGCAGCCCTGAGCAAAGGTGCTGCTGGCATAACCTCTCCAATAGGCTAGCCTACCATAACTTGGCATTCCCTTAGAGCAGTCCTGAGCAAAGGTACTGCTGGCACCGCCTCTGCAATAGGCTAGCCTGCCATAGTTTGGTATCCCCATAAGCAGCCCTGATCAAAGGTGCTGCTGGCACAGCCTCTCCAATAGGCTTGCCTGCCATAGCTTGGCATCCCCATGAGCAGTCCTGAGCAAAGGCACTGCTGGCACAGCCTCTCCATCAGGCTAGCCTACCATAGCTTGGCATCCCCATTAGCAGTCCTAAACAAAGATACTGCTGACACAGCCTTTCCCATAGGCTGGCACTGCCATAACTTGACATTCCCATGAAGCAGCCCTTCCCAAAAGTGCTGCTCTCTAAATTAATTCCCAGAGGTGAAATCTCCCAACTTTCCCAATTGTACTGACTATTTTGTCAGTTGTCCCCATATCCTGGGGATTATTGTAGTTTGGGAACCCCATAGGTGAATTTCCCCTCACCAGGAATCCATATAAATATAATATATATATATAAATATATACCCACGGTACCCTCCTGGCACGCAGGCTAATGATTTATGTGAATTAACCCCATTACCTGGGGACTACTGTGGTCTGAGAACCACACATATACCTGGGTTTCCCCTGCACCGGGAACCCAGCCTAACCATTTAGGTTTGTCTTAACCCCATGCGCTGGGGACTACTGTGGTCTGGGAACCACACATATACCTGGGTTTCCCCTGCACCGGGAACCCAGTTTAACCATTTAAATTAATTTTAACCCCATGTCCTGGGGACTACTGCGGTCTAGAACCGCATATGCTTGAGTTTCCCCTCCACCGGGAACCCAGGCAGACCGTTCAGGTCCGTTAAGCCCCATCCCCTAGGGACTACTGCGGTCTAAAACCGCACTATTCTCGGGTTTCCCCTACCCGGGAACCCAACCTGTGGAGTCACTGACCGCGTTATCAGTGACTCCGATCGCGAACCCGACTTTCCCAGCTCTCCGCTTCCGCGGTCGGACCAGGGTTTCCCCCCCCAAAGCCCTAGGCTGGTTCCCTCGTCGGTCATCGCGAACATCCACTGCAAAAACCCCGGAGGTTCCTGCAGGAGACCTAGAACAGGTAAGAAAAAATAACACTTACCTGCAACTTTTTTAGACTTACCATGGAGGAGCTGAGCTGCTCCACAGTCGCCTGCACGAAAAACGTCTGACGTAATGACGCACGAACGGCTGTACGGGGTTCTTCACGTAGTCACTCACGTGACTCCGAAGTAAAATCTCGGATCAGCTGACTGTTAGTCTGTTGTCTGAGGCCAAGGATCTTCTTGGTGGATTTATAGCAAGTGCTTTCTCAGAAACTGCCTTAATCTCATCTTCAGTCATCGTCTGTCTTGTCATGGACAGCAAAGCAACAATGAGCTGGAGATAGTTTGAGTATGCAAACTATATTACATTACGAGAGCTGCTGTCAATATTCAAGTCGGGTTTCAACAAACAGGAGGGGACAGATAACCTCCGGAATTTTTCCAGTTTACAAATCACAACCGATTATAAGATTCAGTTTCTGGTTGATTATTTCTCCGCGGCAAGAGAAGCCAAAATTTCCGTCCTTATGGGCAATAGAGGAAACTATGGCTATCCAAGTGGAAACAGAAACATCTCACAAAGGATGAATAGTCTGCCCAAGAACATGAGGGGAATATTTCTAATATTTTCTCAAGGTTGAAGAAAAGTGGAACATGCCAAATCAGGTTAGAATTTGGCTAGTCTGATCATGTATTTGGTTAACGAGTTTAAGATGGATAATGGTCATTCAGCAATTTAACTAATTGAGAGGATTTAGGGCCTCAATCGATCATGAAGATGCATACCTCTATATCTATACACGAGAGGCTTCTGGTGTTTGTGATGCCAAAGCCAGTGGTGGAAATTTTAGGCTCCACCTAGGGGTTCTGGCATAGCCTATTTACAAAGCTTCTAAAGTTAATGCTGCCCTACACAGATCAAAGGGGCATTGTGCTGTGGAGTTTATAGACAACATGCTTTTGTAGTTGATAAGACTCAGGGGTTTTATCAGCAGATGCCTCTTGCAAAATTAAAGACGAGGCAACATGAATTTTAATAGTGCCAATTTGGCCTACTCATTCAGGGCGTCCATTGTAAAAGGCGGCTGGAAGAAGCTCCTACTTGCTCGAAGTCACGAGTGGTGGCTAGTTCAGCCTTTTTCTCGTGCAGCTAGCTCTGCACGGTTGTATGGGAAGTTTGTGAAGAGACACATATGAGCTACTTTTTAAACAGGAGTAGCAGAGGTTTGTGGTTCTTTCAGTTTGGGCTTAGAGAAGCAATTATGTTATCACACAATTGACACTGCTCGTGCTGCTTTGTCATTCTCTCTAGTACTATAAGTGGGACAATAAATGATTGGTTATTCACTGTTGACTAATGTTATGCAAGGTGTCTTTTATATGAGCACTCTAAAGCCTAAACTCATAATAGTATGGAATGTGTATCAATAAAAATTAGTATGCAGATATTCATCTACTGTATTCCTAAAGTGGAGCAGTATCTTTTAAGTTAATTAAGCTGTTAGCAACTGATTTCAGCACAAAGAACACAGACTTTACTCAATCTCTGGCTGCATCTCTGAGTAATATATGACATGAGGGTAGGGTATTGTGGGAATTATCTCATAAAGCTAAACGGGCATGGCTGGGTTCAATTTGGAGTTGACAGCATGCCTACCAGATCGGAGATTGGGGGTGTTTATTATGTATACAGGTACACTGAGCTTACTAGTATCTATGAGATGAAGGATAGTTTTCTTCATTGTTATGCAATAGTTTCACAAGACATTGCTGGCGCAGACTATCTCAACATGAATAGTGTGTAAGCGGCTAATAGCGAGAGTGAATTCAAATAATTTCAAGTCTCACTCTACGGGGGGGGGGGGGGGGCTGGTTCATTAGCAGCCAATAGAATGGATATTCCCCTTTGATCATCTTCTTGCAACAACAGGAGCCTATCATAGTGCACTTTCAGAAGTTATAAATTGCATTAAACATGTCTGGATGGTTGCAGATAGAATTCTCTACAGTGTCTAACACAAAGCCAATTGGGACTGTGGTCCGATTAAAGGCAATGGACATGTATGTATGTAAGTTAGCATCATGTTGTTAATAGCCCATGTCTTTTCTACCATTTATGGTTTATCTGTTTAAGTGTTTCACACACAGATTGGTTTACTGCATGAAACCACAGAGCTTCGAAGGCTTCACATAGTCACTCATGTGACTTTGATATAAAAGAGAAAGATTAAACGAGAACTTACCGTTTGAAGTTTGATTTTTATTTTATGAGAAGTTGAAGTGAGGGACTACGTGCCCTCCACTCCCAACCCTGATTCTCATAAAGATCATTTGGTAAGTCAAGGGTTATTAATCTTTCTATAGTTTAAGTTCGTGCAAGTGGTCTGTGGTTTCATACAGTTGCTCTGAAGATTGATGCGCATGCAGGCTGGTGGGCTCTTCACATAGTCCCTCACTTCAACTTCTCATAACATAAAGATCAAACTTCAAACGGTAAGTTCTCGTTTAATCTTTCTATTCTACTGACAAATTTTTGTCCACCAAAAAAAATGACTGGTTCAAAATATTTTTTTATATTCATTAGAGTGAAGGAGGCATCACTGATAAGGGTAGCACGTATTACCCATTCTTACTCCAAAACATGTTTAGCTTAGAGGATTGAGACTCATAAATCCATCTGAGAGACAGAAGTCCCACAACCAATGGAAAAGCAGAAATGTTTTCTTTTTTTTTAAAATATATTTTTATTAGAGGCCATACATATAACAAATAATATAGCATTTTTTTCCAAATGTAATTAATACATCTTTCCAAAATTATATAAATGTTAACAAAATATATATATTGGCCTCACTTTTTTTTATAGAGTGAAAAAAGTATAAAGAAAGAATAGTGAATAATTATAAGAGTATGATTATAGTTGATTAATATAAAGAAGAGAGAAATAACAAAATAAAATAAAATTAAAAAAAAAATAAAATTTAAACAACACAAAAAAAATTATAAAAATAAAATAAAATTAAAAAAAAGATAAACAAAAATAAAAAAAAAATACTTGTGGAAAAGAAAACGGTATACATCTTATCAATGAATGGAGCAATTTCTAATTATAATATATGGAGACAAGTATATAAATCTGAGCTTAAACATTTTTGTTTGATCTTTCCACCGGGTACTCATTGAGTTTCAATGCTGAGCCCAGCTACCCCTTCATATAATCAGTGAATGGAGACCATATTTGTTCAAAAATCTCAGGTTTATCTATTAGGATAAATCTAATTCTCTCCAGTTGTAATGTCTCCAACATTTCCACTGTCCACATTTTAATTGTCGGGGATAATGGTCCCTTCCAAAATTGTAATATTAATTTTTTTCCATTTATTAAACAGTAATCCAGAAAATGTCTTTGATTTACTGTTAAAGTTTGATTTGAATCTAAAACCCCAAATATAATTAATTTTGAGTCAGGGCTTAATGTGATCTTTAAAACTGTGGAAATAATTTAAAAAATCTCAGTCCAATAACTTTTAAGTTTTGTACATATTACAAAACTATGATTTAGATCGGCTTCTATGTGCTGACATTTATCACATAATGGTGATACAGTAGGAAAAATTCTATTTAATTTATTTTTTGAGTAGTGTAATCTATGTATTACTTTGAATTGTATCAAAGTATGTCTGGCATTTAACGAACAGCGATGAATTCGTTGTAAGCTTTCTTCCCATAAATCTTCTGTTATAGGTAAACCAATTTCATTTTCCCATTTGTGTCGGAATAGTTCCGTTTTTGGCATTTCCCTGTCCAAAAAAATATTGTATATATATATATGCTATTAATTTTTCTGTTGTTGGATGCTTGTTAAGTACTTCATCCAGTATACCTAGCTCTCTATTTCTGTAATTTAGCGTATTTAATTTGACATAATCTCTAATTTGTAAATATCTAAATAGATTATTAGCTTGCAGTCCATAAATCTCTTTCAACTCCTGGAATGAGAGGAATTTTCCATTCCTGTAAAGATGTTCTATCCTTATTATTCCTAAATTTTTCCAATGTCTAAACCCCACATCCAATGTCGAAGGTTTAAACATAGGATTATTCATAATTGGTAAACAAAGTGGCATAGTTTCTAAATGTAAAGTCTTAACGATTTGTTTCCAGGTACGTATATTATTTAAAATTATAGGGTTTTCCTTATATGATTTTTTTTGTACCACCCCAGGGGCAAGGAGTATTGTACTTATGTCGAAATCTTCCTTTTCAATTCTTAACCAAGCTGGATCTTGTTCCATCTGTATCAACCAATAATTAAAGTTCTTAATCTGAACCGCCCAAAAATAATATAAAAAATTAGGTAAAGCGAATCCACCATTTATCTTAGATTTACATAAGTGTGTTTTACTTATTCTATGATTTTTATAATCCCAAATGAAGCTATTAACTATAGAATCAATTACAAAAAAAAAAATTTTCGGAAGATATAACGGAATGGCTTGAAATAAATATAGTAATTGAGGCAGAAAAATCATTTTAATGGCATTTATTCTACCGATCATTGATATCGGTAATGTTTTCCAATATAAAATATTTGTTTTTAATTTATTTAATAATTGGGGAAAATTAGATTTAAATAAAGAATTATAAGATTTTGATACATTAATTCCAAGATATTTAATTTGATTATTAGCTATTTTAAATGGAAATTTTTGTAATTTATTCAATTTCATTCCTGTTATAGGCATAATTTCACTTTTATTCCAGTTAATTCTATATCCTGAGAACTTACTAAATTCATTTATCACTTCAAGTACTTTAGGGATGCTAACCTCTGGTTTTGTTATATATAATAAAACATCATCTGCATATAAAGATATTTTATTAATTGTAGTTTTAGTATTATATCCATAAATTTCTGGTTCTACTCTAATCCTTTCGGCTAATAATTCTATAGCGAGTGCAAATAGTAAAGGTGATAACGGGCAACCTTGTCTACAACCCCTAGAAAGATTGAATTTTGCTGATAACATTTGGTTTGTTAGGATTCTTGCTGTTGGGCCTGAGTATAAAATTCTAACCCATTTGCAAAAACCTTCTCCCAGTTGGAATTTCTGCATTATCCTAAATAAATAAGGCCATTCAACCTGGTCAAACGCCTTCTCCGCATCCAGGGATATAACTGCTAGTTCAATATCAGTCATTCTTTTCGAGTAGATAATATTAAACAGACGTCTTAAGTTATAAGTGGAATAACGTTTAGGAATAAAACCTGTTTGATCATGATGTATTAATCTATTGATCACTAAACTTAACCGTTGAGATAAAATTTTTGTTAATATTTTTTGATCTGTATTTAAAAGAGCTATTGCTCTGTATGATCCTGGGTCTTCTGGATCTTTGTCTGCCTTAGGAATAAGTGTAATTGTGGATTCTTTTAAGGTTTCTGGAAGTTGTTCTTGTTCGTAGGCAACTTTGTACATAGTTTGTAACCGTGGGACGATCAAATCATGAAACTTCTTATAAAATTCAACCCCCAAACCATCGGGTCCTGCAGCTTTACCATTCTTCAATGATCTAATTGATTCTTCAATATCTTTTGCTGATATTTCGGCATCTAATAATTCTCTACCTTCCCGATCTAATCCATTAATGTTACATTTCTGGAGAAACGTTTCTATTGTCTCGGGTTGATCCGTCACTTTTGATGTATAAAGTTTTTGATAGTATTGTTGAAATCTATCATTAATATCTTTTGGTAAAGTTAATATATCTCCTTGTTCAGATTTGACCTTATATATCATTTTTTCGTCTTCTGTTTTTCTTAGTTGCCGAGCCAACAATTTATGCGGTTTATCCCCAAATTCAAAATGTATTTGTTTGGTCTTTTGAAAAAGTTTAATAACATACTTTGATTGTATCTCATTTAATTTGTATTTTAATGTTACAATTTTATTATGTATAACCCTAGATGGAGACATAGCATTTTCCATGTCCAACTGCCTTATTTAATTTTCCAATTTCTGTTGAATCTTTCTATTTTCCTTATTCAGATATGCCTGCGCTGAGATTGTAGCACCCCGTATAAAAGCTTTAAATGTGTCCCATAAAAGAGATGATGAAATTCCAGGTTTATCATTGGTTTCCAAAAATATATTCAATCTGTTTAACCAGATAATCTGAGCACCTTTTATCGTTTAATATATGAGGATTAAGTCTCCATTGCGAATATCCTTTAGTTATACCCCTTAAGTTAATCTTAAATGTTAATGGAGCATGATCCGAAATAATAATATTATGGTATTTTGAGTCATGCGTAAATGGGACAAGTTTTGAATCTATTAGAAAATAATCTATCCTGGAGTATGTTCCAAATACCGGCGAGTAAAATGAGTATTCTCGGCCATTAGGATTTACATTTCTCCAAATATCTTTGACATTAGCTGATCTAATAAAGGAATTTATGAATTCGCTTGATTTAGAAATAACCTTCCTTTTGATTGAAGATCTGTCCAAATAGTTATCCAAAGTGCAATTTAAGTCACCCCCAATTATTAGATTATTCTGTGTTACTGTAGGGATAGTGTTAAATATTTTCTTAAAGAATAGTGGATTATCAAAATTTGGGCCATATATATTCATAAGTACAACCTTCTTCGAGTATAATTCACCCGTGACTATTATATATCTACCTTCTGGGTCCTCTATTATTGAACTATGTTTAAATTGAATACCTTTACGAATAAGAATGGCAACTCCTCGAGATTTATGAGTGAATGATGAATGATACACCCTAGAAATCCAATTTGCCGTTAACCTATATTGTGCCTCCTTTTTTAGATGAATCTCTTGAAGATAGATTATATCAGCTTGTATTCTATTTAATTGCGCCAAAACCTTACCTCTTTTGATTGGTTCATTAATACATTTTACATTCCAACTACAGAAGGTGATTCCATCACCCCCCTTTTTCTTATTAGTGTCTTGCATTTGGATGTTGTGGTGGATTATAATGAGGTAGATGTCTCAGCACATATATCCTAATTTCGCACCCTAGTTTATGATCAACTAATACTAATAACATTATTTGACATACATATCCTCTCCAGTCTACTGTATAATTCCATTCAAAAGTAAAGTAATATAATTCCACATATAATATGTAAAAAAAAATAATATAAAAAAGAGAAAAGAAAAAGTTAGTAATATTATTAGAAAAGTGCAGGAAAGAAAGAGTGTCTAAAGCTACATAAAGTGGTGTTAGTGTAAGCCACACTAGCGTGGCTGTTAAACTACGGACTTCCGTTGGGAAAAAAAAAGATGTTTGTATTTCCAGTTCTGTAAATGCCTTAAGGGCAATATATTTAGGGGTGGGGTGTTACATTTCCATTCTTATTAATACTTTATTGATTTAATTTGCTGTTATCGTTTTAGGTTATTTAAGGAGGTATCGCATATATTTATTAATAATGGTTAGTACTGAACTAATACTATTATATATTAGTTTATTATTAATAATCATTGAGCTCTCCAAGTCCAATAATTTTACAAGTTCATCATTCTTCCTCCTTAATGCTGGTTGTGGATCGGCATCAGGTAAGTGTTGAGTATAATTCAAGTTCGTTATTCTTCCTCCTCTTCTTCATCATCGTCTTCTCTCTGTGTTCCCTCTGCTTCTTCTTCTTCTTCCTCATCCAACTCCTTCTCGATTTTACGTGCGAACTCCAGAGCTTCGGTATGTTTAGTGAAGTGGTGCTCTTTATTGTCGTAGCTCACTCGTAGTGTGGCAGGATACATCAGGCCATATCTCACGCCCTTTATATTCCTGAGGATGTGCCTTGTTTCAGTAAAAAGGGCTCTTCTCCTGGCAACTTCCGCAGGATAATCTCTGAATATGCTGATCTTATCACCATCATAAAACAAATTCTGTTTGCGAATTATTATCTTCATCATATCTTCCAAAACATGATCGTAAACCACTTTCACAATCAGTTGTCTTGGTGGCGAACCCGTCTTTGGACGTCGTCTCAGTGCTCTGTGCGCTCGGCCAAGTAGGGGTGCTTGATCCAGATTCAAGACATTCTTCAGAAGATTTGCAGCAAACTCTCTGGTGTCTTGAGCTCCCTCCTTGCCTTCATGCACACCCACGATACGAAAGTTCTTATGTCGTTGCCTTCCCTCCAAGTCAATACATTTCTCAGTTATTTTATTCAATAAATCTGTTAAACGCTTGTTCTCGGAAAGAAGTTTCTTATTCGCCTTAGCACTTGAATCCGCAATATTGGTCAGTTCCTTTATTGCTTCGTGTTATTGATCAAGTGTTCTCATAATAGGTTCCAACTTGCGATCAACTGAGAGTTCCAAACCACCAACTTTCTGATTAACTTAATCCATCTGTTGTTTTAGATCAGCATCTGCTTTTATCTTCCATTCATCCATCATAATTTTTACTGTAGTTACAACTTCATTTTTCAACTCCTCTTTAACTTGTTCTTTAAATACTTCAATGTCAGCTCTGAGCAGCTTAAATTCTTCCTTATATTCTTTCTTCATATTTTTAAACTCACCCTTCATGGTGGCTTTCAAATCCTCCATTTCAGATTTCTTGCTTGGGATATCCTCCAGAGAGCCAGTCAAACTCGAGGTCGAGGCTTCAACTGGGCCTACCTCTTTTTTCAGCACTGATTTTCTCTCTTCATCGACATTACTGCTTTAAAAGTCGCGCGCCTGATGACGTCACGGGCCTTATCTGCTGCCGGTGCCGTTCACAAACGCTCCTCTCTGGTAAGTAGCTATAAATAACCCAGTTTAAGCAGAAATGTTTTCTGCCAAACACACAGAGCTGAATTAACAGCAGTTTCAGAAGGAACAGGAGTTCATATACAGTTAAACAGTTAAACCAAAATCTGATCATCATAGTTGACACGAGGAATTATGTTTTACAAATTCCTAAATTCATAGGTTATAAGAGCAGAATTAGGCCATTCAATCCACCTTGTATTGTGATTGTGGTTGTATTGTGATTGGCTAAGGTATTATGCTGTGTATGATTGTAATTGGGTGGAAAGATTGTCCTCACCTATATAACCATGAGATACTGTAGTTATTGGTCTAGAAGATTACTGCCCATTGTAAGTTACCCTCCACTGTATCAACTATATATATATGCTAATTCCTTTGTTTGAGCACTTGTTTCTCTGTGATTGAGCTGGGAGAACCTCCCAGGACAGGACAGAGAAGCAAGGTCACCTTGGTGAAATAAAGGAGATTTAAAGTATTATAGTCGGTGTTTTCACTGAGTGGACTTAGGGATATAAATACCGGCATTATCATTTGGGGGCTCATCCAGGATCTCAGAGGAGGCCCTTGCAGGTTGGCGGTAAAAGGGTTGAGTTGTCGGGTCAGGGAATGGAGGAATTGGGTCCCCGATGAGTGAATTTACTCTATCGGTTTTCCTCAGATTCGCTGATCCAGCTGCTCGACAATTTGCTGGCCTTCGAGATGCTTCCTGAAGAGACTGATTCCGAAGAATACTGTTATTGGGCCAGTTATATTGATAAAGGGGTTCAGCTGAGGGAGAATTTCAGTATTGAGGTGTAATTGGAAATACATTTTGGGCTGAAGTAAAAATTTGACAAATTACTTCAAAATCAGTGCCGAGGGAGAAAGTCGGGACAAGTAAGGTTGATAAATTACTTTGAGAGCCTGTACTGTGCAAAAAAAGGTTGCGAAGGGGTGTGTGTGATATTTCAAGACTGCGATTACAATTTTCGGCTCTAAATTACGTTAAGTCCAAGTGTTTTATTGAATGATTTTGTTTACGTTTGTGTGGTTTAATTTTGTATATAGTTTGCTTATATTTCTGCTCAGGTTCATGTGATTTACTCTTTTTTATTCTTTTGCTCAAGTTTGCTTATGCTTTTGCTTAAGTTTGTGTGATTTTGCCTTAAATTTGAATTAGTGAGGAGGCTACAGCATTCTTCTGATAATGGTCTGTGGCTTTCCTCTGTTTTGAATTTGGGGAGTAATGGCTTTAGATTCAAGGTGGTAAAGTCGAGTGCTTTCACTTAAAGTGGTAGACTCAGTAACTTCAGATTTAAAGTATTAAAATCAAATACTTTTATTAGCGTTTGCATGATTTTGTTCTTGCATTGTTAACTTTTGTGGTTTTAAGAGACTGTGTGTCTTCCTTTGTTAACTGTTTTAAGAAACTCTGAGTTTTTGTATGTGTGTTGGGGGAGGCGGGTATTGTGGAATTTATTTTGATGTGTAAATTTTGTGTTGTGGGAATCTAATTGTTTTGTGTGAAACTTTTGGCCAAAATGAATCACAAGGCATGAAAGAGCTAATTGCTATTGCATTGCTTGCTGAGATTCTTGACCAGATCTTGTGGCTTTGTATTTCTCTGTGGAAAACCAATAGCAGATAAGAGGGGCCCCATTACTGTAGTTATAACTGATAACAAGGAACAGAACCGAATAACAATTAGGACTGGACTGTTGCATCTTGGAACTATGACTAATGTCTTTGAAGTGCTTGGTTTTGAGCAAAAGATGGAAAACTATTCCATATTAGGACTTGGCTGATGCTTCTTGGGACATTACTTAATGCCATTGCTATTCTGCATACTTGACCTTTATTGAATCCTGTGCTAGGATTCTTTCTTAATTTGAGTGGTATCTTGGGAGAACCAGAACCAATTAAAAACAGTCATTAAAATTAATAGAAAATAAAAACAAGCTGAATAGGATGTATAAAGTACAAGACTAAAAGTTATAGTGCAATGTAAGAAATTAATAATAATTTAATTTAATTGAAGGCAGCGTCAAACAGAAAATTCTCTAAAAGAACTGAGAGTTGGAGCGGGCCTGCATTTTTCTGGAAGTTTGTTTCATATATGCGGTGAAAAAAATAAGCGCTGTTTCTCCATGTTTAGTCTGACTGGTGATCTGTCCCAGATGACCTAAAGGTCTGGATGTTTCATAATGTAGCAGAAGATCAGAAATGTATTTTGGCCCTAGACCATTCAGTGCTTTATAAACCAACAGTAATATTCAATTATCAATTATCAATAAATCAATTATTTGACAGACTGAAAGCCAGTGTAAAGACCTCAAAACTGGAGTGATGTAATCCACTTTCTTAGTCTCTGAGGGGATTCGAGCAGCAGCTTGTGTGATCTAATGGTTGGCTTTGGTTTGATAGAGAGAGACTACGAGGATTGATTAGGATGAGTGGGAGAGTAGAATCTGTACTAATGCTCGCGTGGTCTGGCAAACGTCACCATTCCAACACACCCCACCATACGGTAATTGATCCTACAGTACCACCTGTGTCCACTATACCAGCTCCAGCAGTATAATCAGCTGTGTCCACTTCACCGGTCGCTTTTGACCCAGCAGTTCCAGTTGGTGTCAATATGGACATTTACCTCCTTTGGAAGCCAAACTAAATGATAATCTTACTGAACCAGCTGCCAAATAAAAACAAATCACCCGCCTCATTTGTAAGCTCCCTCCAAACCACTATACGTGTCTATAATGCTGATTTCAGAGAATTGTGGGCCTGCTGCAACAAGTTCTAACCCCAGTAGAACACGCAAAATTATTAGCTAACTTCGGGTCCCCAACCCATGATATGCTGGTCAATCAACATGCACAGAATCTGGCCCAGGAGGACACAATCCTTACCGTCCTTACTACCACTCCATAAAAAAAACCTATTGACATCTACAAAGTCCTGGATACTAGACCCCGGAAAAGAGAGGGGCCAGAAGAATTTTTGAAGAGGTTTTCAGAGGTGTTCTGAGATATACATCAGTCAGTCGGGGGATACTAAATATTGAGACAGTGAGAATTCACCTCAGCATTGTGCTATGCTGATAAATTGTCTCCCAGCCGCTGTCGCAGAGGCAATAGAAACTAACAATATAGACTGGACTGATAATTCTCAGAGACAAATGGCCTGTGCAGTTAAATGCTACTTTAATTGTATCCAGCATGGCCATTTGAGCAAGAAGTGCCCATGCCGAAGACAAGCGGGAGAGGGTTATCAGCAAGAACAAAGTTAAGGTTGGCAGGGAGATCGAGGACAAGGGAGGTACACAGACTTCTCCCAGGCTGATCCATTTCCTCAATGCTGACTAGCCAACTTAGTGGTGAACTGGTGCTATACTGACAAGGAACCTGTTCTGGTATTACAAGTTGCGGGAAAACAGTATACCTTCGTAGTGGATACAGGGGCATCTATGTCATCCATTGAGTCCACCCACAACCTCCCCAAATCCGACAAGACTCAGAGACTATCTGGATTCCAAGGACAGATTTGCCAGTCGAAGTAACATACTGGAACAAGGCAGTACAGCATCAGTTTGTAATCGCCACAGGGAACAGCAGAGTATTGCTGAGGTGCCTTCAGAATTGTAGAAGCAGGACTCTGAGGTTGCCCCGCATATAACAAAGAAAGTGAACTTCCCATCTCATGCAAAGGATTTGGGAGCTATGGTTAAGCAAGCGATTGATCTGGTGAATCCAAACACGAGCCAGGAACAAGAACTGTCTAATAATTCTACGGTTTAATTTTATCATCCACCAAGGAAGGTTATTACGCAGTTACGACATCATCTGGGGAGTGAGGTAACAGAGTATGTGGACCCACAGGTGTGGGCAGAAGACTCTCCTCAGGTAGGATGCGTCCAGATTAACCCCATTCAAGTAACTCCCCAGAAAATGTAGCACTGCCCTCTATGTGACCATACCGCTGAAGCAGCGGGCAAGCTTGCAATTTAAGTATTGTACCACCATCAATCACTCAGAACCCCATGGAACCAGAACATTCCAAAGGCTGTTCACTTTCATCACATGACAATGGAAATGACTAACTATATTTTATCGTTAACCAGGGCATTGAGAAATCTATGCTCCAACCACTCTGTCTAAAATTGAACCTGGTACTTCTGTGATGATCAAGAATTGGATGAGGAAGATACTGAACCTATATGGTGTCAGAAGTGGGATGAGTCAGTCATGCCAAAGACTGTGAAAGGTCATCAAGATCAGTGAAGACATTGATCCAAAGCGATTCCGTAACTTCTGACACCATATAAACAAGTGTTATAATGCAGGATCCGTAAATAAGTAGAAGTTGTTTTTTATAGTAAAGACACAGAGCTCAAATACATCGATGTTATAAGCTCAAACTCAGCAATGAATCTAACTAGAAGCTGGACTAACAGAACAGATAACATGAGGCACTCAACCAGATGACTGTTTGAGTACAGAGCGGCATGCAGTGAAACATGACATGGATCAGGTCAACTAATACTGACAGAACTACATCCTCCTTCTTAAGTATAATAAGTCATGCAACTAAATAAGCATATAACTAAAACTTCCAATGTATAGTAGGAAGACTATAACTAAAGCTTCCAATGTAAAGCTTCCAATTCTGGGAAATCCAAGGGTGGAGGAGTCTGCTTCATAACCAATAACAACTGGTGCAACCCTGGAAATATCAAGATGCATTCCCATTCCTGTTCGCTGGACCTGGCGCATCTGATGATCTCATGCCATCACCGCATGCGGACACCAACGTGGCACTATCGGCCCTACACAATGTGCTATGTCGACATCAAAACAAGAACCCAGATGTGGCTATGATGGTGGCTGGAGATTTGAATAAATCAAATCTCAAGAAGGTCATGCCGAACTTCTACCAACACATCACGTGTGCCACCAGGGGGGAGAGAACATTGGACCACTGCTATACGCCATTCCAGAAGGGCTACAAGGCCGTTTCACTCCCTTACTTAGGTAAATCTGACCACGTTGCCATATTCCTGCTGCCGAAGTATAAACAGAGGATAGTTCGGGAAGCGGTACTGACGAGGGACGTAAAGCGGTGGTCCGACCAGTCAGAGGGCATGCTGCAAGATGCACTGACAGATGTCGACTGGAATATGTTCCAAGCAAGTTCCAGTGACATCAGTGAGTTCGCAGAAGCAGTCACGGACGTCATCGCAACAACAGCTGACAACATAGTTCCCACAGTAAGGGTTAGCACCTTTCCGAATCAAAAACCCTGGGTAGACAGGTCCGTTCGTGTTGCCTTGAATGCTCGCACCGCTGCCTACAACTCTGGCTTGGCATCCGGAAATATGAACGTCTACAAGATAGAGTCCTACCGACTGCGAAGGGCGGTGAAGGACGCAAAAAGGAGGTACAGGAACAAGATGGAGTCACAGATGGAGCAGCAGGGCACCAGATGCCTGTTGCAGGGGCTATGGACTGTAGCCAACTACCGGAGCAGCCCTTCCTCAACCAGAAGTGCCGGCACCTCCCTAGCTGATGACCTGAACTCCTTCTAAGCTCGTTTCGGGATGGGTAACATCACCCCAGGTCTGCCGGCTAACAACAACACCGCCAGCGTGCTGGCTATCGAAGCTGAAGGGAGGTCCATTGCTGGGGATGTGCACACATTCTCGTTGTCCGAGCACAACGTGAGAAGGGCTCTGACATGGGTGAACATGAGGAAAGCTGTAGGCCCAGATGGTATCTCAGGGGCGCGTACTTAAGTCTTGTGCTACGCAGCTAGCTCCGGTACTCACTACAATATTCAACCTCCTCCTGGCTAAGTCAGTGGTCCCTGCCTGCTTCAAAAGATCCATCATTGTACCGGTACCTAAAAGTTCCTCCCCAGCTTGTCTGAATGACTACCGTCCGGTGGCCCTCACCTCGGTAGTCATGAAATGCTTTGAGAGGCTGGTGAAGAAACACATCTGCGCCTTCCTCCCTCACAACATGGACCCGCTACAATTTGCATACAGTCCGAACAGATCCACGGACGATGCGGTCGCCCAGGTTCTGCACACCGCTCTCTCTCACCTTGACAGCCAGAAGGGGGACTCCGTGAGGATGCTGTTCATAGACTTCAGTTCAGCCTTCAACACGATAGTCCCCACCAGACTTGCTAAGAAGCTGCTGGAATTGGGGCTCAACACCCCCCTGTGTGCCTGGGTCCAGGACTTTCTCACAACCAGGCCCCAGGTAGTCAAAATGGGAGGGAATACATCAAAGTCCCTCACCCTGAGCACAGGTTCCCCCCAGTGTTGCGTCCTCAGCCCCCTACTGTACTCCCTGTACACACATGACTGTGTGGCTAGGTTCAGCTCCAACTCTATAATCAAGTTTGCTGATGACACTGTGGTGGTGGGCCTGATCTCCAATAATGATGAGTAGGCCTACCGGGAGGAGGTTGCTGATCTGGCACTCTGGTGTCAGGACAACAGCCTCCTCTTGAATGTCAAAAAAACTAAGGAGCTGATCATGGACTTTAGAAGGGCACAACATCCGAGGACGTACACACCAGTGAGGATAAATGGGGATACTGTGAATAGGTTAAGCAGCTTTAAACACCTGGGAGTCCACCTCTCAGAAGATCGGACATGGCCATCACACGCTGTAGCACTGGTGAGTAAGGCAAGGCAAGCGCCTTTACCCCCCTTTTACCCCCCTTTTGTACTTCACCCCCCCTGCAGGAACTATACATCAGAAGGTGCAACTCCAGAGCCAACAAGATCATGGAAGACCCCTTCCACCCCAGCAACGGACTGTTCCAGCTGCTACAGTCAGGCAAACGCCTCCGTTGCCATACTGTGAAAATGGAGAGGATGAGAAGGAGTTTCTTCCCAGAGGCCATTGGGACTGTAAACTCCTATCTCACCAGGGACTAACTTTACTGGACCAATTTACTATTGTGTGGTGTCTTTTTAAAATTGCTGTTTTTTCTTTTTTTTCCTCCCACAAATATGTAATATGTGAATATGTGATTCTGTTCCATTCTGTTACAATCCGCGAGCACTGCCACTTTTCATTTCACTGCACATCTCGTATGTGTATGTGACGAATAAACTTGACTTGACTTGACTTGTATAGTAGGAAGGCCCCATGCTTTTCAAATCACAACTAAGCCGTGAATAATATGAATAAGGAGGAGTACAATGTGGCCTAAGTAATGGAAGCTTGTAATCAGTATTGAATACAGTCTTTGTATTTAGGGTTAGGCCGACAAACCCGTCCTATATGCTTACGGTACAGGCCCTCTGCTGGAGGGGTGGGTGACACCATATCTGGTGGTGGTTCAACAGGCTTAGCAGGCGACATCATAGGTGACATCACCGGTGGTCTAATAGGTGATTTCGCCAATAACAGCGGTGGTATTTGGCCATTGGGGAGCCATTACGGTTTGAACGCAGTCTCTCCATTAGTCTTTGGCACAAAGTCCAGGACACTGGCGTACCCATACGAGAACTGCTGCGATGGTCTTAGTTTGCTCAATGGCAGGATATGTTTTCTATTACGCCTGTAAATTCCTCCTTTGGAGCGGATTAAATATGAAATGGCTCCAGGCAGGTTTCTGCCACTATGCCTATGCGGTCATGTCCTTTCTGTGTTTGTCCGTGAGACAAAGGTGTAAGGGGCAGTAGGTTCGGTCGTAATATGTTTTTTGAACTTGCCGTTTGTGTTGTAGTTGGGCCTGGATAGCGAGTGGATCATGAACCTGAGGTTGGAGCAGTGGCTTAGCTACTGGAAGGGCAGTGCGGGTTTGCCTGGACATCAAACACTGTGCAGGTGAACCTAACATAGCGTCCCGCAAAACGTTGCGTAGGTTGAGAAGGTCCAGGAAGACATCAGACCCCGCACTTTTAGATTTTTCCATCACCTGTTTCGCACTGCGAACGGCTCTTTCTGCTAACCCATTTGACTGCGGACATTCCGGGCTGCTGGTGATATGTTTGAACTTCCAGCGTTGGGCAAAGTCTTTGAAGCTTTAGCTTGTAAATTGTCCTGCATTGTCTGACATGAGGGAGAGAGGGGCCATGTGGACTGAGAAGTGTCTTGCCAGTTTCTGAATAACTGCCACCGATGAGGCAGTGCAGAGCAAATCAAACAAACTGGAGTAGTAGTCCACTACAATCAGGTACTGGTTGCCATTCCAATCGAAAATGTCAGTCGCCAGGGTTATCCACAGTAGATCAAGAATTTGGTGTTGAAGGAGCGTTTCCTTCTGCTGATGCAGTGCTAGACTGCTACATACCGCACATGACAGTGTCCTCTGCCCCACATAGTCTGACATGGGAGGCCAGAAGAACATGCTCTTGGCCTGTTGCACTGTTGCCTCTGAGCCAGGGTGCCCTCTGTGAATGGCATGAAAGTACTCTAGTTGCAGTGAAGCTGGGACCACTGCTTTGCGGCAGTTCATAATAACTCCGTTCTTGATTACCAGTTCGGTTGTTTATACCAAAACCCCCAAAAAAACGTACTAATCAAGAATCTGTCAGTCGCTGCCTTAAAACTATCCATTGACGGCCTCCACAGCTGTCAGTGGCAATAAATTCCACAGATTCACCACCCTCTGACTGAAGAAATCCCTCTTCCTCTCTAAAGGTACGTCCTTTTATTCTGAGGCTATGGCCTCTGGTCCTAGACTCTTCCACGAGTACATCCAGAAATGTGATGCACATAGTCAAGCAAGGAGCTGAGTTGACTTTGTCCTACATGAGTTATAAGGTCCACATACAGACATTTAAATCTAAAATGTGGAAACAAGGAGCTACAAATGATAGTTTACAAAAAAAGGTCCCAAGCCGAAATGCCACTTATCCATGCTGTCTCACTCAATGAGGTACTCCAGCATCTTGTGTCTTTTTTTGCAAACCAGCATCGGCAGTTCCTTGTTTCTACAGGTAACTGCTCCACTGCAAAATCTCCTGTGCCTACTTTGAAGAATGTTTTCTCCTCTTTTCAATGGGAGTTCTGTGGAGTCTGGAGAAAGGTCCTGACCTAAAATGTCACCTCTCCATGTTCTCCAGAGATGCTGCCTGACCCACTGAGTTACTCCAGTAATTTGTGTCATTTCATTTCATCTAAATCTAAAATCAGCCACTAAATGCAATTTTAGTGAAAATCACTAGAGGTCACCATTGTCCTTCAAAATACCTGCAAGGAATACTTCACATCAAGTAGCAAGACAAGATTTTGGAAATACATGCTCTGTCCTAGGTACCTCCATGGCATCTACACATTTAGTTTAGTTTAGTTTAATTTAGTTTTGTTTTATTTAGTTGTTTAGTTTAGTAAGTTTAGCGATACAGCATGTTAAGGCCCATTAGCCCACCAAGTCCATGCCGACAAGTGATCTCCGTAAACTAGTTCTATCCTACATACTAGGGACAATTTACAGTGGCCAATTAACCTACAAACCTGTACGTCTTTGGTATGTAGGAGGAAACTGGAGCACCTGGAGAAAACCCATGAGATCACGGGGAGAAGGTGCAAACTCCGGACAGACAACATCCATAGACAGGATTAAACCCGGGCCTCTAGCATTGTAAGGCAGCAACTCTTGAGGTGCCACTGTGCTGTCCCTTCTGGAGGCGTAGAATGTCTGTTGACAGAATACCAAAGCAGCGACTTCATGGAGAGAACGGAATAAGGGTATAAGATCACAGGGTCGTCAAGAGAGTTTATTGTCATGTGTCCCAGATAGGATAATGACATTCTTGCTTGCTGCAGCACAACAGAATATTGTAAGCATAAATACAGAACAGATCAGTGTGTCCATATACCATAGAATATATATATATATACACACATAAATAAACAGATAAAGTGCAATAGGCTGTTATAGTTCAGAGTTTAAGTTGTGTTTAATAGTCTGATGGCTGTGGGGAAGTAGCTATTCCTGAATCTGGATGATGCAGATTTCAGGCTTCTGTACGTTCTACCTGATGGCAGTGGAGAGGTGAGTGTGTGGTCAGGATGGTGTGGGTCCTTGATGATGTTGGCAGCCTTTTTGAGGCAGCGACTGCGATAGATCCCCTCGATGGGAGGTGAGATTCAAAGACTCTCTGAAAACTGAAGAGTTGAAGAGTTGAAGAGTTTCAACATTGAACATATAACTGGGAGCTGCAAAAATTGGATCATCCTGTTGCTACATATAAACACTCATGTTTTAGTCTGAAGAAGGGTCTCAACCCAAAACACCACCTATTCCTTCGCTCCATTGATGCTGCCTCACCCGCTGAGTTTGTCCAGCATTTTTGTCTACCTTCGATTTTTTTGCAGCATCTGCAGTTCTTTCTTAAACATATTTTAGTTTAGTTTAGTTTGGAGACACAGAACAGAAACAGGCCCTTTGGCCCACCAAACCCGTGTCAATCAGCGATCCCTGCACACTAACACCAGCCCGCACACACTAGGAACAATTTACGATTACACCAAGCCAATTAGCCTACAAACTGGTACCTCTGGTATGTGGGAGAAATCCGGAGCTCCTGGAGAAAACCCATGCAGGTCACGGGGAGAACGTAAATCTCCACACAGACAAGCACCTGCAGTCAGGATTGAACCTGGTCTCTGGTGGTGTTATGCAACAATTCTACTGCTGCGCCACTGTGCTGGCCTCTTGTCTGCCTGCACATGTCATCTGACGAAGCGAGAATGTAAAAAGCAAAGAGTAAAAGAGAAGCTGCAGGTTGAAGAACAACTGATTCTACAGCATCCCAGTTCCTCTGTCACCTGTATGAAAGGAACTTTTGAGCCAAATTGGTCTCACCAATGGTCTAATCAGCTATTCCCATACACATCACACCATTATAAACTAGATGCCACGGTCTTACACAAGGGGTGGCAAGGTGGTGCAGCAGTAGAGTTGCTTCCTTCCAGCACCAAAGACCCAGGTCCGATCCTATCTAAGGGTGCTGCCTGTATGGAGTTTGTATGTTCTCCCCGTGACCACCTGGGTTTTCCCCCAGTGCTCCGGTTTCTTCCCACACTCCAAAGACGTGCAGGTCTATAGGTTAATTGGCTTCTATTAATTGTCCCTGGTGTGTAGGATGTGATGGCTTGGAATGGGAGAAGCAGGATTTGGTCTGTACGTATCACACTCTTGTTTCTGGTCTGCTGTGTCCTCAGTTCCATGAGGTGCGCCCTCAAGTAACTCCAAGTCTCAACATTTACCCTTCCTATGAGACCAACATTGAGAGATTCCAGGAGTGAACTAAGATATGAAAGCACTCTTTTCCCCATGCTATCAATTCCTGTTGGGCCACAGTTGTTTGAACTAACAAGCTGAAAGAGTGAAAGAGAACTGAGCATTAACAGAAGAGGTTAGATTCATTTATTGTAATATCCTGTATTAGTTTTAGAGATACAGCGTGGAAACAGACTGGGTGATATGTTTTGCCTGGTAGAACAGCTGCCAGAGTTAAAGGTCAGAATAAAAGGACATACCTTCAAAATGGAGATTTCTTCAGCCAGAGGGTGGTGAATCTGTGCAATTCATTGCCACAGACAGCTGTGGAGGCCAAGATATTGGGTTCCAAGGCAGAGTTTGATAGATTCTTGATTAGGAAGAACATCAAAGGTGATAAGGAGAAGGCAGGAGAATGGGATTGAGAGGAAAAAATAGTTCAGCCAAGATTGAATGGCAGAGTAGACTCGATGGGCTGTAAGGACTAATTCTGCTCCTTTGTCTTATGGTTTTATGGACTTATGGAGACTGTCAGCATTTGAAATAAGTGTAAAATTTACCACACTTATGATATTTCCTTCTAAGTGGCATTACAGGTGGATAAGGTGGTCAAGAAACCTTTCAACACATTGGCCTTCATCAGTCAGAGTATAGAAGTTGGGAGGTCATGTAACAATTATATGAAAGTTGGTAAAGCCACATTTAGAGTATTGTGTTCGGTCTTGGTCACCATGTTGTAGAAAAGATGTTGTCAAGCTTGAAAGAGCTCAGTGAAGATTGCCAGGACTTGATGGATTGAGCTATAGGGAGAGGTTGAACAGGCTAGACAAAAATGCTGGAGAAACTCAGCGGGTGAGGCAGCATCTATGGAGCGAAGGAAATAGGCAACTTTTCGGATCGAGACCCTCTTTATTCCTCGGAGCACAGTAGGATGAGAACTGATCGGACAGAGGTGTACAAAATCATGGTACAATCGCAAAATTTAAGAAACATTTAGACAGGTACATGAATAGGATATGTTCAGAAGGATATGGGCCAAAAGCAGGCAGGTGGGACTAGTGTAAATGCGGCATGTTGGTCAGTGTGGGCAAGTTGGACCGCAGGGCCTGTTTCCACATGGAATGATTCTCTGACAAGGATAGACCTTTGTTGTGTGATGTTGTGGTGGAGTATAGACATGAGCACTTATTGATGGACAATGTTGGCAGGGGAAGGATGGGATGTGGGGAGTCTAACAGTTTGCGGCTAACAGTGCAATTGATTATTTGTAACTCACTGACATTTGTCAGCCACATGCCATTGATTCACGTGCTGTATGACATCCAGATGCTGGAGCTCAGACCCCAGGGCTCAACCTTTGCGTTCGCTTGCCCGACTTATCTCAACACCTGCCAGCGTGGTGGCGCAGTGGTAGAGCTGCTGCCTTACAGCTCCAGTGACCCGAGTTCAATCCTGACCTCGGGTGCTGTCTGTGTGGAGTGTACACCGTTCTTCCCCCGTGACTGCATGGGTTTCCTCCGGGTGCTCCGTTTTCCTCCCCCATCCCGAAGAGGTGTGGGGTTTGTAGGTTGATTAGCCTCTGTAAATTTCCCCTAGTGTGTAGGGAGTGGAAGGAAGAGTGGGATGACTTGGAACTAGTGTGAATGGGCGATCGATGGTCAGCGTGCACTGGGTGGGCCAAAGGGCCTGGTCCATGCTGTATCTTCCAGTCAAAAAAACAGCCTTGAGAATTGTGTGAGAAGGAACTGCAGATGCTGGTTTATACCAAAGATAGACACGAGGTGCTGGAGTAACTCAACGGGTCAGGCAGCATCTCTGGAGAAAAAGGACACGTGACGTTTTGGGTCAGAACCCCTTCTTCAGACTGAAATCCTTCTCCTATCTGATGAAGGGTCACCACCTGAAATGTCACCCATCTATGTTCTCCAGAGATGCTGCCCGTCGGCTGAGTTATCCCAGCACTTTGTGTCGAGCCTTGAGAACTGGTCAACTTGAAAATTGAGGCACTCTCTCCATCTTTCTTCCTAGTCCACTGATAATCAGTACAATACCTAAGCACGGTTTGTCCCACCGTGTGCCTTTATTTTTTCCAATGAGGTCACAAGGAGTGCTGGCCTCACTTGGGATTCTTTGAAATGTGTGGTCAGCAAGATCCCATCCCCCCCTGTGAGTTTTTATTTGGATTTTCCCAATTTAATCCATTTCCATTTGTCTCATTTACTTCTTGAAAAGATAAAATTTGTAGGTAGACAAAAATGCTGGAGAAACTCAGCAGGTGAGTCAGCATCTGTGGAGCAAAGGAACTAGACAACGTTTCAGGTCGAGACCCTTCTTCAGACTTAAGAAGAAGGGTCTCACCCGCTGAGTTTCTCCAGCATTTTTGTCTACCTTCGATTTTCCAGCATCTGCAATTCCCGCTTAAAGATAAAATTTGTTCTGCTTTGACAAATAAATTATCTGAGAACCTTTCCTTTACCAAATAATATTTCAAATTAACTAGAAGAGCGGCGATGATCACAGGGCAATTTACAAAGTTCAGCTTCAGTGCTGGTTAATTACTGGAATGTGTGGCTCTGAATATGTGAGGATAGCTTATTTAAACTCTACTAAACTAAAGCGACAGGAAAATTACTGCTCGCCAATCAGGCTGTGAAAACTGACAGAGCCAGGCTCTGTTCTGCCATTTGAAATGTCCATGATTTCTGCTTCCAGAGGCTTACGTTGACTCATCTGTCATGGATAATCCTTGAACTCGCTCTCCCATATTGTGTCTCATTGCATTTGAGTTGCTCTGCCGATATTTATCAGCTTATCGGGAATCGGCTGAACAACATTCGCTATAGTGCCCGTCACCATTCTGCGCTTAGTTAATATTAATGCAGGAGGTTTCATTAAAAAACACACACACACACACATCGACAGAATTGGACCTGGTGCTTGGTACGCTCTTCTGGAAATACAGAATAGAGAGGCTGGTAAATGTTGCTTTATGGATTAAATTTTAAACCAGCCAGAGAAGCTGATGATGAGGGACATTTATCATTCTTTTGGCTGAAGATTCTTCTGTGTGTGGTTCAGTGAATGAATACAATGGCACACATGTACACTCATTCATACATACGCTCATCCACACGCACTTCATTCACACACTCATTCACAAATACACTTACTCACTCATTCACACACACTCATTCAAACACATACACTATTCAGACACACACACACACACTCATTCACAAATATACTAATTCACACACACGCACTCATTCACACACACAAACATTCACATACACTCATTTACACACACACCCACATTCCTAAGCACACACATGTTCATTCACAAATGTACTCATACACACACACACTCATTCACACACACACTCATTCACACACACAACTCATTCACATATACTCACACATTCCAATACACACACAGGTTCATTCACAAATATACTCATTCACACACGAATGCTCATTTACAAATACATTCATTCATTCACAAATATACTAATTCACACATACGATCATTCACACATGCAAATAAACAGTCCACTGAGTGTATATGCAATAGTAGCCAGGCTTTGGTGCCATTTCATAGTCCCAGCTGCAGCTGGTCATAAAGGCCTCCATCCTGTTGTCCCATGAGTCATCAAGCTTCTCCTTCTCCACGCCTGGCCATCAGCCTTCTTGCCCCGGGGGTGACCGTGACACCCACAGCCGACATTAAGGGCATGGAAGGTAAGTTCCCAGGTTCTTACCACCATCCATTGTCCAAACACCCTCTACATCCTCTCCAGTTCCCAGTCTCCCGTGAAATGTTTTTCCATGGCAGGCAGCACAACCTCATCCTGAAACAGAACAAATGCACTCGTAGTGATACTGTGCATGGCCCCCGGGGTGGGTCTGGGATGGTATAGGATTGTTCGAGCTTCTTGCAACAGAAGTGATACTTGTCTCCGTGCCCATGAGACTAGGATGAACATGAGACTTGTTAAATCATTGTCATGAACTCCTCTGCAATCTGGTCACACAGAGCTCAGACTTAACAGAGTGCAACCTTCCAAGCTGCTTTCATGTCAGCCACAGTGCGGCACAGTGGTGCAGCGGTAGAGTTGCTGCCTCACAGCACCAGAGAGCTGGGTTTGATCCCGACTATGGGTGCTGTTTGTACAGAGTTTGTATGTTCTCTCTGTGACCGCGTGGGTTATCTCCGGGTGCTCTGATTTCCTCCCGCACTCGATGACGTGCAGGTTTGTAGGTTAATTGGCTTCTGTTAATTGTAGAGTAAATTGTCCCTAGTGTGTAGGATAGTGGTCTTGTACGGGGTGAACGCAGGTCGGCGTGGACTTGATGGGCCGAAGGGCCTGTTTCCACCTGTATCTCTAGAGTCTAAAGTCTACAGTAGTCACCCGCTCTGATGCAGAGACACTGGTTTTACCACTGGTGCTGCACACATCTCCATCTCGGGCTCTTTGTGAGCTCTACCTGCCAGCAAGTTTTAATCAGCTCCTGCACCTCCCTGAGCACTCATCTCAAGGCTGGTGGTGAAGAAGGGGGAAAGACTGAGAGTGTTTTCGTCATCCTCCTCAGCCATACACTGATCTGGGGTTTAAAATACAGACTGTGTTTTGTTTAAAGAGAGTTCTGTCAGCTTTATGTGGATAAATTAATAGTAGAGTGGTACTTGATAAAAAAAACTGAAGGCCACAATTACAGACTGTTTTAGTGAGTCAGAAGAAAGGTCTCGAACCAAAACATTGCCTCTCCATTGCCTCCCCAGTTGGTGCCTGACCTGCTGAGTTGCTCCACGTTGTGTTCAGCACTGCCTATGTCTACCATATCTTAGCAATATTATAATTGCGTTGTATCAGAGTTTCTAAGTTCAACCCCCGCTCAAAAGACTTGAATATACATAATCTTGGTTAGTGCCTCAAATATCTTTCAATTAGGGCAGCATAACAGTGCAGCAGTAGAGTTGCTGCCTTATTGCACCAGAGATCCAGGGTTGATTCTGACTAAGGGTACTGTCTATACGGAGTTTGTACGTTCTTCCTGTGACCATGTGGGTTTTCTTCCAGTGCACTGGTTTCCTCCCAAATTGCAAAGACATGTGGGTTTGTAGGTTAATTGGCTTTTGTAAATTGTCGCTAGTGTGTCGCGTGTGAAACTGGATTAACATACAGTAGAACTAGTGTACGGGTGATCGTTGGTCAGCGCGGTCTCGGTGGGCCGAAGTGCCATGCTGCATGTCTAAACATAACTAAACCATGCAATGTTGGAGTCCTGTTATTCACCCCCTCACACCCCACGTCATCAATCTTCTGTGCTCCTCAGTTAAATATTGTCTTCTGTCAGTGAGATGTGTGGTAGCGTTAGATGAAAAAGTTAAAGCCAAACATCTCTGAGAAGTTGGTCCATCTGTAAAAAAATACTATACACGTTCCAGGAACGTTAAATTGTGGAGTACACTGAGGTGTTCTGGAAGGGTCCAGAAGGATATTATTAAGATCATGTATTTTTATTTTTTTCCTTTAAAGAAAAACAATTAAAAAAAACTTTGAATGGACAATGAGAGTTACCAAAGGAAACATGTGCATAAGTCCTAAGAGAAGAATTAGGCCATTCAGCCCATCGATTCGACTTGCTGTTCAATCATGGCTAATCTACTTTCCCCCTCAACCCCATTCTCCTGCCTTCTCCCCGTAATCTTTGACACCCTCAGTAATCAAGAACCTGTTAACCTGAAACAATCTTGACCAATGAAAACAGGAACAAGTGAAAAGAAACAGAAAGATAGCAAACTGGCTGGAGCATTGTAACAGCCAGAAAGAAACCAAATTAACTTTTGGCAATTAGTATTTTTCCAAGAAAACCAATTAGTACTCAACATAACCATTAAATCCTCTGATTGTTCAAATAGTTACCCCGTTTGAAATCTTGTTAGCTGTTTGATGTTCTTCTTTAACCTTTTTGTCTTGTTCAGTTCACTATTGAACCTTCTTCATCTTAAACACTCTTCTGTAGGCTTTCCCAACAAAGGTCACCATATCTATTTCATGTGCTGACTAACCCTTCTGTCAATTATTGATGAGATGGATATGACTGAGTTAGCAGCTTTTAAAACCTCTTCAAATAATAAGCTGAAACGGTGCAATTTTTGAAACTATCTAATAATTTGTATTCATTTATTCATGGACATGATGGAGTGGCGTGAGATTATACTGAGCATTTCATTGAAAATGAGATCATTTTTATCTCCGTCCTGGTTAATGTAACAAGACCATTTTCCAATGCTTTCTTGGTCAATTTACTCCCTTTTGGTCTTCAGTTGAGCTTACATTCAGTGCACTAGATGGCAGTGTATTCCACAAATTGCCAACAAATTGTATCATTTAATTATTAGTTTATTCGTCCAACTTCCATCCTTTCACCTCTTGAATCAAAGACCTTGGATTCTGTACTCCAAGATAGACCACGTGGAAGCTGTTAGGCACAGGGTAAAGTGGAATAAGAAAGAATGAAAGGTTGCAAGAAATGCACCTAGCCTGGATGCTGGGTTGTCAAATTCAAGTGGGCAAGAGTTGCTACTTCCACAGCCAGCTTTGATATTAGGTCTGGAGGGTCCTGAGCTAGTCAGTGCTTCCTGCTTAGTCTCTGTAGGACGGCACAGTGGCACAGCAGAGACCCGGGTTGGATCCTCACTTTGGGTGCTGTCTGTACGGAGCTTGTATGATCTCTGGGTACCCCGGGTTCCTCCCACATTCCAAAGACATGTGGGTTTGTAGGTTAATTGTCCTCTGTAAATTGTCCCTAATGTGTCGGATAGGAACAGTGTACAGGGTGATCGCTGATTGGCATAGACTTTGTGGCTGAAGGGCCTGTTTCCACACTGTATCACTAAACTAAACTAAATTAAACTAAACTAACAAACTAAAGACTAAACTAAACTAATCTAAACAAAAGTAATAAACTAAAGACTAAACTAAACTGAACTGAACTAAACAAAATTAAATGTGCAGATGCTAGCGCTGGGACAGAGTTTGTGTTTCCAATATCTGGCTTCCTCCCACACTCCAAAGACATGTATATTAATAGGTAATTGGCTTTAGTAAAATTGTAAATTGTCTCTAGTGTGTGGGAAGGAAGTAGTGTACAGAAGATTGTGGGTCGGTGCAGACTCAGTGGGCCCAAGGGCCTTTTTCTGATCTGTACATCTAAAGTCTGGGAATAGTAAATATGTTGGTTTGATAAATCAATTTAAATTAAGTGGATATCTTTAAACGTTGACCCTTTATATCTCCAAGGAGATTAAATATATTTCCTGTACTGTCACCTTCATACTATTTAGGATCTGGAGTGAAAGTAGATAAATTTATCCAGAGACCCGGGTTCGATTCTGACTATGGGTGCTGTCTGTACAGAGTTTGCCCGTTCTCCCTATGACTGCATAGGTTTTCTCCCACACTCCAAAGACGTGCAGGTTTATAGGTTAATTGGCTTCTGTAAATTGTCCCTAGTGTGTAGGATAGTGTTAGTGTACAGGTTGATCGCTGGTTGGCGTGGACTCGGTGGGCCAAAGGGTCTGTTTGCATGCTGTATCTTTAAAAGGATATGGGCCAAATGTGCGCAGGCGGGTCTAGCATAGATGGGACATCGTAGTTGGCTTGGGCAAGTTGGGCCAAAGGACCTGTTTCCATGCTGTATAACTCTATGTCGCTAAACTCTTTCAGACTAATCCAGTTGGATCAGTCGGTTGTCAGTCTTCCGTTGTTTCCAGATGCAGGCCACTTGCACTAATTTGGTATGAATTACTGAGAGTTCACAGTTAACCATCTTCAGGGTCTTGTAGGAACAGAGAACTGCAAATGCTGGTGTATACTTTTTTAATAACTTCCACTGACACTCCCCCTCCCCCCTTGACCTCTCTTCCTCCACAGTAGTTCAACGAGTTCCACAGTTTACAAGAATTTATACCCCATGGGATCACACCATCCCAAGCCAAAAATTGGCCTATTACCCAGCCTGAGGTCATCTGTTGCCGGCCCTGATTTGTCCTGATCTTTTCTCACCTCCAGTTCTCTTCCCCCATCTCCCCCCTCTTTCTTTCTGTCTGAAGAAGGGTCCCGACCCAAAACATCATGTATCCATGTTCTCCGGGGATGCTCCTTGACCCGTTGAGTTTAGTGTAGTTTAGTTTAGAGATACAGAGCGGAAACAGGCCCTTCTGCCCACCGAGTCCACGCCGATCAGCAAACCCCACACAGCAACAGTATCCTACATACACTAGGGACAATTTACAATTTTTACCGAAGATAATTACAAACCCGTATGTTTTTGGAGCGTGGGATGAAACCAGAGCACCCAGAGAAAATCCACAAGGTCACAGGGGGAACATACAAACTCCATACAGGTTTGCAGCTGAGGTCAGGATCAAACCTGGGTCTCTGGCACTGTAAGGCAGCAACTCTACCGCTGCGCCACCATGTTTTGTGTCTACCTTCTTGGTCTTGCCCCTCTTGTTTCTGGATGTGGTGACAAATTAGGCTCCTACTTTTTCCAATGGAGAATACAAAGCCATGTAGTGTTTGCACATTATTGATTTATCCTGTATACCTCATTAGGTATTTGATGATAGAAGTGCTCAATAGACCTTGATGTCTTAAAATGAAAAAATGCAATGATTCTGCTTCTCATCACTATCCATTAAATTCTGTTACAAAGCGCAGGGCCATGAAAAAGAACCCGGTTATCGGGTTAGGTGGGAAAACGGTTGGTTGTCAAATTCAAGTAGACAGATATATGGACAGGAAGGGTTGAGAGGGCTATGGACCAAATGCAGGCAAATGGGACTAGTCCAATATGCCAACTTGGTCAGTATGGACAAGATAGGTCGAAGGGCCTGTTTCCATGCTCTACACTTCTACAACTCTATGACACAACGGACAGGTTTTTCAAAGAAACAGCCCAAGATCAGGGCACAAAATGGCCTTTAGCACGGCCTCTGGGTCTTACAACGTAGTCTCATGGATGAAAAGTAAGAACCTTGAAGGTTTGGTTTAGTTTATTATTGACCCGTGTACCGAGGTACAGTGAACATCTATTTTATTGCATGTTATCCTGACAGCAAAAGACTACACATGGTTACAATCAAGTAGTCCACAGTGTACAGTTACAGGATAAAGGATAAATCAATATTTAAGAGTGGAGAAATTGTAATTTTCTTTTAGTGATACAGTGTGCAAACAGGCCCTTCTGTCCACGTCGACTAATGATCCCCTGTTCACTAGTTCTATCATACACACTAGGGACAATTTACAGAAGCCAATTAATCCACATACCTGCACATACCTCTAAACTAAACTAAGCTAAACTAAACTGGAGCACCCGGAAAAAACCCATGCAGTCACAGGGACAACGTACAAACTCTGCATGGACAGCACGCATAGTCAGGGTCGAACCTGGTTCTCTGGCTTTGTGAGGCTGCAACTCCACAGCTGTGCCACTATATTCCGCATTAGAAGCAGAGTTGGACTCATGGGAGGTGGTCTTGGAGGAGAGGATACTCCTCAAGCTGCGGAGCATCTTGGACAATACAGTTCACCCCCTCCATGACACACTGGTCAACCTGAGAAGTACCTTCAACAACAGATTGACTCCGCCAAGATGCAGCACAGAACGCCACAGGAGATCCTTCTCCTCTGTGACTATCAAACTGTACAATTCCTCCTTCTTCTGCCGTGGGGTAGACTGACTACCATCCCCACCCCCTCCCAAATCTTTGCACATACCCAAACCTTTCCACTCATCACTTTAATTTCATGTTTCATGTATCTTTTGTGTTATGACTGTTGGCAGATCAATTTCCCTCTTGGGATAAATAAAGTTCTATAGTATTGTATCGTAAAAGGAAGTGTTGCCTCTGTAGATAGTGAAAGATGAGTTTGCAGAAGGGTCTCGACCCGAAGTGTCACCCATTCCTTCTCTCCAGAAATGCTGCCTGTCCTGCTGAATTACTCCAGCTTTTTATGTATATCTTTGGTTTAAACAAGCATCTGCAGTTCCTTCCTACACAATAAGATGTGTTTGGCTCCGATACAAACCAGCTAAGTTGATTCCTGGGATGAGGAAGGATTCTGTGGAGAAATGGAGAGTAGCATGAGCCTACACTCACTTGGATGAATGAGAGGTAATCTCATTGCAACAGAGAGGGTTGTTGAGAGGGTTGGCCAGGGTAGATGTTGCCAAGTTGCTTCCTCTGCTTGGAGAGAAGTGGGAGGCATAATCTCAGGAGAAGGAATCAACCGCTGAGATGAGGGGGTGTTTCTTCACTCAACGGTTGTGAATTAATGGATATATGGATCAAGTGGACAAGATTCAGGCACGTTTTTTCTGAAAGAGAAACTCAGGAGACTACTTGGCTCTGATTTTTTCACTCTGATGTAAAAGATGAAAAAAATGAATTTTGATTTACAAAAGCACACATTATGCAAATGTGATGCCACAATAAATATTTCTAAATTTCATTAATATTAACTACATTTTTGATGCACTGAAACATAAATCCCAAAGACACGAAGTTAGTTCAATCATTATTTGCCAGGTTCAAAAGATAGCTCATGTTTAACTTTTTGATGTGTAAAGCAAATATTCCCCAATGAATCTTGCAGAACAGATCACAGCTACAGGTTATACAACTGCTGGTTAGAACGAATTGCTTTAGGCAACAGCAAAGAGCAAATTCTTTGAAGAACCTTTTTGTTGGAGGCAATTCAAACTAATGTAAAAATAAACAGGTACATGGGTAGGAAAGATTTAGAGGGATATGGACCAAATGCGGGCAAATGGGACTAACTTAGATGGGCATCTTGGGCTGCATGGACCATGCATTCCAGAGGCGGTGTACAAGAACGATCCCAGTAACGATTGGGTTAACTTATGATAAGCGTTTGACGGCACTGTCCCTATACTCGCTGGAGTTTAAAAGGATGAGATGGGACCTCATTGAAAAGTACCGAATAGTGATAGGCCTGGGTAGAGTGGATGTAGAGAAGAAGTTTCACAAGTAGGAGAGTCTTGGACCAGAGGTCAGAGCCTCAGAATAAAAGGACGTTCTTCCTGAAAGGAGATGAGAAGGAATTTCTTTAACCAGAGGGTGGTGAATCTGTGGAATTCATTGCCACACACATATACGAAGGTCGTCAATGCATATTTTTAAGGCAGAGATTGATAGATTATTGATTACTAAGGGTGTCAAGGGTTATGGGAAGAAGGCAGGACAATGAGGTTGTGAGAGAAAAATAGATCAGCCATGATTGAATGGCAGAGTAGACTTGATGGCCGAATGGCCTAATTCTGCTCCAATTACTGATGAACATGAACTTATGGGCCAGAGGACCTGATTCCAAGCCATCTGTGTAGGTCATAGCTGGATTACTGAGTATTGTGTTGTCTCTATAGATAGTGAACAATGAGTTTGAATGAAACTATAACTGTAACCAAAATACAAAAGATGTTTAACAGCTTGAAATTTAATTTTATATAATAGAACTATGGTTAAAATTAGCCTTGAAGAATTCACTTACATATCCTTACATATATCTGAGGGGACCATAAACATAACTCATACAAACGCAATTAAAAAATGATCAAGGAAAAAACTGTCATGGGAGGAAGTGCAATGTTGCATCTTGGCAAACTTACTCTTGTTCCCTATTGCTTTTCCATTGACTTAACTCAAAAGCTTTGATCAAGGACAGTCAAAAGCCCATAACCTTCTTAAAAATTAAGAGAACTGAATGAAATTTTCCGTTATTATAGATTGAAGCATTCTGAAACAAATATGAAACAATCTTATGTGGATGACCTGAAATTAAAGCATATAATTTGTTAGTTACCTAATTGTAGCTAATTACAAAATTCAATTACTAGATTTAAACATCTATTGATTTCTTAAGAAAAGGTTAACATTTTTAAATAGCCTAAGTGTCCAAATAACATTCACACAAGAATTCACAATATAACATGATTTTAAAATCTCATTGTCATGTATTTATAGGCCAAATGGAAGGAATTTAGTGTTTAATTCCCATAAATTAATGGGAATTTAAATCATCTAAGAGTGGGATTTTGTGGAACGCGATCGATTAGAACGTTGCATTTGCGGTGAATTTAACCCCCATATCGGCAGGAAAAACACTGCCGGTTTGTATGGGGCAACGTGACATTCTGATTAAAGGCATCCCAAGAAGCACGTTTATATCTAAAAATAAACGGCTTACCTTGCTCTGTCCCGTACGTGACATACGTCCCGTTGTTGGTGTTGACGACTTTAGAAGATTTTTATTTTACTCCTGCTATTAAATTATCCAGCGATGTTTTTCAAAAACTTGATAAAATGCAAGTCGGATCAATTTTTCTTCAGCAGCTAAACAGCCTGACAAAGATCGACTTCAACAGGCTGTAGAAAATGGCATTTTAAACCCGCGCCCCTCTCAAAGGCGCCAAAGTCGCGCACACGGCCAGTGGCAGAACTGTAGCGCCGCTGAAGGTAAGTCTTGTAACATACCTATACTCAGGCCTACAGAATCCAGAAATGATGCCATTAAATTGCAAACGCGTATGCATTCATGAAAGAAACATTTCCACTGGAGAATAATAACATAGTCACCATCACAATCACAATCACAATAATACTTTATTAGCCAAGTATGTTTTGCAACATATGAGGAATTTCATTTGCCAAGTCAGTCGTACAAATAAAAAGCAACGGAACACACAAAATACATTTTAACATAAACATCCACCACAGTGACTCCTCCACATTCCTCACTGTGATGGAAGACGAAAAAAAGTTCAAATCTCTTCCCTTAGCTCTCCCACGGTTGGGGGCCTCGAGCCCTCCGTTGACGGGACGATCTTGACTCCCGTAACTGGCGGCGTTTGGGCCCTCCGCATCAAGGCGATCAGCTCCTGCATTGGAGGAATGTCAGCTTCCCCATGCTGGACAATCGGACCCCGCGTCAAGGTTGGTCGAGCCACTGCTCGTTGGAGCTTCTGGACTAGCCTCTCCCGAGACTGCGAGCTCTTGATGGTAAGTCCGCAGAGCAATCCCAGGCAAGGGATCAGCTCCGATGAAAGTCCAAGCCCCGCGGTGATCCCAAAGTCAGTCCATGGAGGACTTCAGCTCCATCGATGGTAGGCCGCAGAGCACCCGGAGATGTAACCCGAAAATTAATCGCATCTCCGGCAAGGTAAGAAACTGAAAAAAAAAGTTTCCCATGACCCCTCCCCATCCCCCCACATAAAACAAACCGGAGAACATTTACACAGACTTTCAACACACACTAAAATTTAAAAAAAAAGACAAAAAAACACACAGACTGTTGGCGGGGCTGCCAATCGTACGGCACCCCTGATGATTAAAAGCAGATCTGAAGTGGTATTCCCATTTCCCATATTCAGATGATTGACTGTCAGTTATTTGATTATGCCCATTTGCTGGATAACTGCTGTAGGGGAATCAAGAATCAGAGGACATATGTTTAAGGTGAGGTGGGGAAAGATTTAATAGAAACCTGCGAGTCCATCCACGAGTGACCCCAAGTGAAAGAAAAAAAACAGACGTGGTTGTGTACGAGATTCCAAGTGTTTAACCGAGTTCCCACGGCTATGTTATTTCTGCGATGTTCCAAGTTCCTCTCCCGAGTTACCAAGTTGCTCTCGTGTTACTCTTGAGCCAACCGTGAATGAAGGTATGTTTTAATAAGCAACAGTGTTAAAGAAGACATCTCCATCCTGCGGCTTTGAGTTAAAGATAGAATTCAGTGTGGCCGCATCTATTGATATGACCTACAAAGAGAAAATGCGTACCCTCCAGTGCCAGAGCAGTTATACTTATGATTTGTTTGAAACACACATCACATAGTTAGAAGACCAGCGGGCGGAGGTTTCTTATATTTTAATTGAATTTACTCTCTTCTTCTTTTCGTGTCCATCTTCCATGTGACAAATGTTGTCCTCGCTGTCATCGCCCGTCTTGACAAGGACGCAAGCTTCCGGCGACAATCAGCGGGAGTCATCACTTTTCGCAATAGATGATGGTGGTAGCAGAATTAGCTCGGGATACTTCCAGTTTCCAGCCCCGCGACGTGGACGCTTCTGCACTGGGGCCAGTCATGAATCAATAAATCATGAATTTACTGCCAGGTCTACACACTGCGGGGAGACGGGAGATTAAATCTTTGAATGTGGATGGATGTCTCCGCGCCTGCTCGTTCTAAGCGGAATATATTTTTAGTTGGCTTTCAAGCCGGGCTTTGGTTTTATTCCTTGTTTTTGTTTATTCACACACACTTTTCATGTGTGAGGATGTGAGAAGTCCATGCCTGGTGCCGGCCGGCCGCAGCCGCTGTTCTTTCACATCAGTTGCACATCAGATCGTTGGGAGATGGAGCTCAGGGTTCGCCTCCTGAGCTGCTTTGGTGCCCAGGCGTGAGGTGGAGGGAGGTTGGGGGGTGGGGGGGGGGGGGGGGGGTGCATGGGCATCATTAATCTGTCTGGGGTGACAAGGGTCTTGGGTTAGGCTGGGATCATTCTCTGCGGGATGATCTTAGTGCGGGAGACAAGTGTAGGAGAAGTGTACTGACTGTGTGGGCAGACACTTTGGTAGTGATTGCCAACCAGTCAAAAGCCGCTGTATCTCCCTGTCCCTGGGATAGCAGGGGGCGATCAAACAGCACAATACCCCCTTCCCCCTCCACGCCAACATGAAGGGCAATGATCGCAAGGCTTTAGACAGAAGGCAGATGCAACAAGCTGGAGTAACAACGTGGGCCAGGTAACATCTCTGGAGAACGTGGATAGATGACATTTCGGATAAGGGCTCATCTTCTGAGGAAGGATCTCGACCCGAAAAGTCACCTATCCCTTCTCTCCAGAGTTGCTGCCTGACCCGCCAAGTTACTCCAGCATTTTGTGGTGGGCATCAAACAAACCCTCGTCCAGTCGTTCTACTCGTTTTACAGATCGGCTAATTATACATTTGTTCCCCTGATTACCCCACCCCTCTCCTCACTTCTACTGCAGTTGCACTTACATAACTGTAACTTTGACTTAATAATTACTGTACTGACTAATCTATTTATTTTAAATGCCAAGCAACATATTTCCTACTGCTTCTCCTAATTCCCATTCCTCGAGAAAGGGTTGAAGCTTTTAATTTATCACAAAAGGTCACAAAGTGTTGGAATAACACAACGGGTCAGCCAGCATCTCTGGAGAAAATTGATAGTTGACGTTTCGGATTGGAACTCTTCTTCAGGGCCTTTAGTTTAGTTTAGATATAGTGTGGAAACAGGCCCTTCGGCCCACCGAGCCCATGCTGACCACAATCACCCGGACACTAGTTCTATCCTACACACTGCGGGGCAATATACAGACGACAATTAACATACAAATCTTAAAGTCTTTGGAATGTGGGAGGAAACTGGACCACCCAGAAAAAATCTATGTGGTCACTGGGAGAACGTGCAAACTCCGTACGAACAGCACCAGTCGTCAGGATTGAACTCGGGTCTCTGGCGCTGTGAGGCAGCAACTCTACTGCTGCGCCGCCAATGTGACATTCCAAGTTTTAGAATGAAGTTAGCCGCTTACAAATCCCATTCTCTGCCCAGCGTGGAGAATCATGAATTGCCAAGACACAGGGCACTGTAGATGTTGGTTCCTTTTTTAAAATCACGAATTCAAAGTTATCTATTCAAGAACAATGTAGTGTGGTTCATTGGATTTGTCCATACTCAACTTAAAATTGTCCATAATCTATAACTTTAATTTTTTTTAAAGCATTTAGTGAAACTACAGATTGTGTTCTGTTCCGGTTCAGTTTCCTGGGTCCAACTCAGAGCGAAGTCTCCCCTCTTTCCAGGGTTAATCGCTCCACTGTTTATAATGCTCTCTGCATTATGAAGTCCTCGACAGTGAACGCCATGGGCAATCATTACCAAAGTGTCTGCTCACACAGTCAGTACACTTGTCTCCCGTACTAAGTCACCCCAAACCCCCCCCCCCTCCACTCCCTCCCTCCTCCCCCCCACCCTTCCCTCCTCCCCGCCCCCCACCTTTCCCTCCCAACTCCAGTCCCGTCCCGACCCCCAGGGAAACTGAAGGGAGCGACAATCAACTGCCACGGATACAAATAATGTCAAGAAAGGGCAGATGCTGGTTGACAAAAAGAGAACACATGGTGCTGGAGATATTTGGAAACGTCATCCCGTCACCCATTCCTTCTCTCCAGAGATGCTGCCTGCCCGCTGAGTTCAAGAGTTCCCACGGTAGACTCACGAGTCACTAAGGTAAACGCACGGGCCACTACGTTATTACAACGAGTTTAAATGTTTCAATTTTTAACTTGAACAGTAAATTTGACTCGTGGAAAACCTCAAACATGTTTGAATTTTTTCACGAGTTAACAAGTTTCACGGGTACCTGCAGTTAGCGCCACGAGTCGCTAAGTTGCTCGCACGAGTTCCGACGTTCCCGCTACGTTAATTGTACGTGATTACCACGAGTGAAAACTCGGGGTCCCTCGTGGGTCAACTCGCACTGTGAGACAGGGGTTTTAGGATGTTTACATTCAGTTGCCAGGAGCACATAGAAGCCCAACATCAATGGTGGGAGGAGTACTCCTCTGGCAGGGTCTGTGGGTCTCCCAGTGATCGCATCAACCTCCTTAGAACCCATAGAAGTAAGAGTCAAGAGTCAAGAGTGTTTTATTGTCATATGTCCTGAAAGTGGAACAATGAAATGGTTGCTTGCAGCAGCAGCACACTAGGTTTGTAAACACAGTACTCAATAGATGCAATAGGGGCACCTATTGTAGATTTGCTGCCTTACTGCGCCAGAAACCCAGGTTCGATCCTGACTACAGATGTTGGCCATACAGACTTTTGTACATTCTCCCTGTGACCGCGTGGGTTTTCTCCAGGTGCTCAGGTTTCCTCCCACACTCCAAAGACATGCAGGTTTGTAGGTTAATTGGCTTCTGTAAATTGTCCCTAGTGTGTAGGATAGAACTAGGGTAGTTGGTCGGCGAGAACTCGAAGGGCATGTTTCCATGCTGCATCTCTAAACTAAATAAATTTAAACTAATAATATAATTATCAAACCAAAAAAGATCAATCTCTGAGTCCGATCTGATACAGATTCAAGATGGCACCAAAGCCAGGTGACTCTTTGTAGGCTGGTCACAGAAGTGGGTCTGCAATCACATAGAAACACAGAAAATAGTTGCAGGAGTAGGCCATTCGGCCCTTCGAGCCAGCACCACCATTCAATATGATCATGGTTGATCATCTAAAATTTGTACCCCGTTCCTGCTTTTTCCCCATATCCCTTGATTCTTTTGGCCCTAAGAGCTAAATCTAACTCTCTCTTGAAAACATCCAGTGATTTGGCCTCCACTGCCTTCTGTGACAGAGAATTCCACAGATTCACAACTCTCTGGGTGAAGAAGTCTTTCCTCATCTCAGTCCTAAATGGCCTACCCCTTATTCTTAAACTGTGACCCCTGGTTCTGGACTCCCCCAACATCAGGAACATTTTTCCTGCATCTAGCCTGTCCAATCCCTTAGGAAATTTGTATGTTTCTATAAGATTCCCTCTCATCCGTCTAAATTCCAGTGAATACAAGCCCAGTCGACCCATTCTTTCATTATATGTCAGTCTCGCCACCCCGGGAATTAGCATGGTGTACCTACACTGCACTCCCTCAATAGAAAGAATGTCCTTCCTCAAATTAGGAGATCAAAACTGCACACAATACTCCAGGTGTGGTCTCACCAGGGCCCTGTACAAGTGCAGTAGGACCTCCTTGCTCCTAAACTCAAATCCTCTTGCAATGAAGGCCAACATGCCATTAGCTTTCTTCACTGCCTGCTGTACCTGCATGCTTACTTTCAGTGACTGATGTACAAGAACACCCAGGTCTCATTGCACCTCCCCTTTTCCTCATCTGACACCATTCAGATAATATCACGCATTACAATCGCTCCACTCCAACAGCCAATCGGTACAGTATAGATAGCTTGAGTGTAATCATGTATCATCATGTAACCTCACGGAACCTCACGGAAACCTTGGGTGGGACGCAAGGTCTCCAGAGGGTTCCATTCAGGTTTCCTAAGTGGGGCACGGGCATAAGTGGTGCATATTGCAGTACCAAGGGGGTGAATGAAATAGGCAGAAGACAGAATAGCACATCTGCCTCACAGCTCCAGATGTTTCATTTGAAGCTCCGTTCTTATTACTTGCCTTGATGAATATCAGTGGAGCTAAAGACATGCAGCTGTTGCATGAACAATGAGTATCAGATATTGTTTGTACCTTGAAGGAAGGCAGGAATCAGGCATGAGATTAAAGTGAAGGAGGGAACTGCAGATGCTGGTTTAAACCGAAGATAGAACCGAAGATAATTGCTGGAGTAACTCAGTGGGACAGGCAACATCTCTAGAGAGAAGGAATAGGTGATGTTTCGGGTCGAAACCCATCTTCACTGAGTAAGAAGAGTCTCGACCTGAAACGTCACCCATTCCTAACTTGAAGTATGGTGAAAAGCTTTTGTTTGCATGCTAACCAGTCAAAGAAAATTCTGTACATGAATACAATCAAGCCTTCCACAGTGCACAGATAGAGGATTAAGGGTCCAACATTTTTTTTTATTTTTTTTTTACTTTGTTTTATTAGAACTAATCTATTTACAATAATGTAAACAGCTTTACAAACCTCAACTTAATTACACATTTTTTAAATAACCCATTGACAGTTATCATCTTCTATTTTTTTGGAAATAAGGAAAAGAATAGAATAGTTTTAAATCAATAAGAAAGTGATTAAATAATAATTTGATTATATAGAAAAGAAGAAGAAAATAGAGCAAGGAAAAAAGATTATAGATTAACAAAAAGTGAAAAAATATAATATATATATATATATCAATGAAAATCAACAAAATATATTGTATCTAAAACTATTACAAATAATAATATCAATGAAGACATGCCTATTAATCCTAGTATAAGAATCAATTATTCTCATCAAATCCCGCTGGGTACCCGTCAGGCTGTGACGTCAAGAACAGCTACTTCTCTAGATACTGTATATATGGAGACCATATTTGTTCGAAGATATTATATTTGTCCAATAGGACAAATCTGATTCTTTCTAATTGTAACGTCTCCAACATCTCTGCTGCCCACATTTTAATTGTGGGGGATAATGTTCCCTTCCAAAATTTCAATATGATTTTTTTCCCTATTATCAAACAGTAATCAAAGAAATTTCTTTGATTTCCTGTAAGTACCGAATTTGAATCCAAAATCCCAAGTATTATTAACTTTGGGTCTGGATCCAATCTAATTTTTAGAACCTCAGAAATAACCTTAAAAATTTCTGTCCAGTAGTAATTCAGTTTGGGACATGTAGCAAAACTGTGTGTTAAATTTGCTTCTAAGTTCTTACATTTATCACAAATTGAAGAGAGATTGTGAAAGATACTATTTAATTTAGTTTTTGAATAGTGTAATCTGTATAATACTTTGAATTGTATCAATGTATGTCTGGCATTTAACGAACACCGATGTATTTGCTGTAAACTTTCTTCCCAATTTTCTTTTGTTATGGATAAACCAATTTCCTTTTCCCATGCTTGCCGATATGTTTCCGTTGTTGGATTCTCCTTATCCAAGATTATGTTATATATATGGGCTATTAATTTTTCTGTATTTGGGTGTAAATTAAACAAATCATCTAATAATCCTGGTACTTTATTTTTATAATCTAGTGTGTTTGATTTTATATAATCTCTAATTTGTAAGTACCTAAACAAGTGTTGCGGAGACAATCCGTAGATATCTTGTAACTCTTGGAATAAAAGAAATTTTCCTTTTCTATAAAGGTGCTCTATCCTTTTAATTCCTAAATCATCCCAATGTCTAAACCCTCCATCCAATATGGAGGGCTTAAATAATGGGTTATTCATTATTGGTAGTCTAAGTGAAAGATTATCTAGCTGTAAAGTCTTAACTATTTGTTTCCAAATACATCTATTATTATAAATTATAGGGTTATCCCTATAAATGTTTTTTTGTACTTCCTTTGGGGCAAAGAGAACCGAGCCTACATTATAGGGTAAACAATCTTCCTTTTCCATCTTTAACCACATTGGTTCATAATCCATATTTACCCACCAAAAATTCATATTCTTAATCTGGACTGCCCAAAAATAATATAAAACATTTGGAAGTGCTAATCCTCCATTTATCTTAGATTTACATAAATGTTTTTTACTTATTCTATAATTTTTATAATCCCAAATAAAACTATAAATAATATTATCTATTTTTTTAAAAAAGGTCTTTGGGAGAAAAAAAGGAATAGCCTGGAACAAATATAATAATTGTGGTAAAAACACCATCTTTATAGCGTTTATTCTACCAATCATGGATATAGGAAGTGTTTTCCAGTACAAAATATATTTTTTAAGTTTATCTAATAATAGAGGGTAATTAGATTTAATTAGTGAATTATAAGATTTAGTTACATTAATTCCTAAATATTTAAATTTGTCTTTAACTATTTTTAACGGATATTGTTGTAATATATTTAAGTTAATTCCTGTTATAGGCATAATTTCACTTTTATTCCAGTTAATCCTAAATCCTGAAAATGTGCCAAAGATAGTTATAACATTGAATAACTTAGGTATACTAATTTCCAGTTTTGTAATATAAATCAAAACATCATCTGCATATAAAGATATTTTGTTAGTTGTTGTGTCAGTATTATAGCCATAGATTTCAGGTTCTGATCTGATTCTTTCCGCCAAAGGCTCTATCATCAAAGCAAATAGTAAAGGCGATAACGAACAACCCTGTCTACAACCCCTAGAGAGCTTAAATTTAGCTGATAATATTTGATTAGTTAAGATTCTTGCCGTTGGATTCAAATATAAAATTCTTATCCATTTACAAAATCTATCCCCCAATTGAAACTTTTCCATTATATTAAATAAATATAACCATTCCACCTGATCGAATGCCTTTTCTGCATCTAGCGATACAACTGCTAATTCCCTGTCCCGTACTCATTTTGAATATATAATATTAAACAAGCGTCTGAGATTATGGGATGAGTAGCGTTTTGGGATAAAACCTGTTTGATCTTGATGTATTAATTTAGAAATCACCAAACTTAATCTCCGAGATAAAACTTTTGTTAGTATTTTTTGGTCTGTATTTAGAAGTGCGATCGCTCTATATGATCCTGGATCTTCCAAATCCTTATCTGCCTTAGGAATAAGTGTAATTGTAGATTCGTTTAAAGATTCTGGTAATTTACCTTGTTCATATGCATATCTATATACTGTATATAATCTTGGGGAAATCAGATCTAGAAATTTTTTATAAAATTCTGCACTTAGGCCATCGGGGCCCGCTGCTTTTCCATTCTTTAACGAACTAATTGATTCTTCAATATCTTTTACTGTTATTTCGGCGTTTAACAAATGTCTACCTTCCTGATCTAAACTGTTAATTTGACACTTTTGTAGAAATGTTTCCATATCCACTGTTTGTCCTGTTAATTTAGATGAATAAAGATTTTGATAATATTGTAGAAATCTGTCATTAATATCTTTTGGTATCGTCAATATATTTCCATCCACCGATCTAATTCTATGTATCAATTTTTCATCCTCTAATTTTCTAAGTTGTCTTGCTAATAGTTTTTGTGGTTTGTCTCCAAACTCGAAATGCACTTGTTTGGTTTGTTGAAATAGTTTAATGACTTGGTTAGAATATATAGGGTCCAACATTTAGTGCAAAGATATAACATTGAAGTCCCATAAAGTCTGATTAAAGGTAGTTCAAAGATCTCCAATGAGGTAGATGGGAGGTCAGGATCGCACTCTATCTGATGAGACGACGGTTCAGTAGCCTGATAACAGCTGGTAAGAGACTGTCCCTGAATCTGGAGGTATGCATTTTCAAACTTCTATAACTCGTGCATAATGGGAGAGGGGAGAAGCAGGAGTGACCAGGGTGAGACTGGTCCATAATTATTTTGGTGGCCTTGCTGAGACAGCGTGGAGTGTAGATGGAATCAATGGAACAGAGGCTGGTTTTTGTTATGGTCTGGGTTATGTCCACAACTCTGCAATTTCTTACAGTCTTGGATGGATCTGTTCTCTAACCAGGCTGTGATCCATAAGATGTTTTCAACAATGCATCTGTACAGGTTGGTGAGGGCTATTAGGGACATGCCGAACATCCTAAGGTGTCTATGCAAGTATGCTTTGTGTGTGCTTCCTTGGCCATAGCTTTGATGTGGCTGGTCAAGGACAAACAGCTGCTGATATTTATTCCTTCAAATTTGAAGCATTCGACCATCTCTACTTTGCCGCCATCAATGTAGACTGAAGTATGTGTGCTGCTTCACTTCCTGAAGTCAATGATTATCTCTTTTGTCTTGCTGACATTGAAGGAAAGGTTGTTGTCTTGGTTGGGAAGAAGATGTTCCAGAACCTGGAGTTCATGGTTTTCAGACTCCTATACTTTCTTCCCGTTGGCAGGAATGAAAGAAGAGCGTGACCAGGGTAATGTGGGTCCTCGACGATGCTGGATGCCCTTTTTGAAGCAGCTCCCTTGACTCTTGGAAATACCTTCATAAATGTTCTCTGCACTCTTGCCAGCTTACACTTGGGGGCCCTGCTTCACGCTGAAGAATGATGAGTGCAAATGAAAATGGTGGACACATTGTGAGCTGGATATCCCTGAGAGGTTGCAGCTGCTTGCTCTCCATGTAGAAAGTGTGGAAATGTTGATGAAAGCAAGTCATAATCTCAAAGACCCAGGGAGTATAAAGTAACATGGTGATTTGTGGTATGAGAAAGACAAAACTACTATAAAGAGTAGAATTGGAGACTTACAAAATAATAGCATATTTATTAGTGCCATGGCTTGTATGTAGTATATTCTATTAGAACACAAAGTGCTGGAGTAATTCAGGCAATATCCCTGGAGGATGTGGAGCCGCTAAGTTATTCCAGCTCTTTATAATCTACACAATCTGCTTCTGCAGTTTCTTTTGTCTCCAGAACATTCTATTAATTTTGTTGGGATATTTTAATCCAGCAAGATTCTCAAAATTTTCACAAGCATATAGTAGGAAGCTGTTCCCTTTGGTGGCAGAATCAAGGGTGAGAGGTCAGAGGTATTAAATAAAGACAAATAATTCTGATATGAGAAAAAACTTTTTAATGAGTACATTTTTATATGTACAAGGCATTGGTGAGGCCACATTTAGAGTATTGTATCTAGTTCTGGTCACCCTGTTAGAGGAAAGATGTTGTCAAACTGGAAAGAGTGCAGAGAAGATTTATGAGGGTGTTGCCAGGGCTCGAGGAGCCTGAGCTATAGGGAGGGGTGGAACAGGCTTAGGAATTTATTCCTTGGAGAGCAGGAGAATGAGTGATCTGATGGAGGTGTATTAGATCGATAAGGTGAATGCACAGAATATTTTACCCAGAGTAGTGGAATCAAGAATGAGAGGACATAGGTTTAATGGGAGGTAGGAAAATTTTAATAGTAACCTGAGGGGCAACCTTTTTACACAAAGGGCAGTAGGTGCATCGAACGAGATGCCGGTGGGGGCAGCTGAGGCAGGTACTATCACGACATTTAAAAAAACATTTGGACAGGTACGTGGATAGGGTAGCTTTAGAGGGATATGGGCCAAACACAGGCAGGTGGGACTAGTATAGATGGAATATGGTGGTCAGCATGGGCAATTTGGGCCGAAGGGCCTGTTTTCATGCTGTATGAATTACTATTCATTACTACTGTATGCTATTACTCTATGAGTGTGTGACTGGAATCTAGAAAGCATGAGGTGGAGGCAGGTTCCAATGTGGCTTTCTGGAGCGAATTGAACAAATAGATGGTGGAGAACAAAGGCCACAGAGAAAGAGCCATTGTGTACAACTTGAGAGTTGCTCTGGTTGATAAATGGTGTGTATGTGATTGCCTCCCTCTGTTGTAACAATTCTATGATTCAATGAACTGGTCATGCAAATCTTTACAATGTTGGGCACTTTGTTCTACATTGTCTTTTCATAGAAATTGGATTAATCATCATGTCACTTATAACAAATTGGGCTAAATGGTTTCAAGACTGTCAGGGTTCTATTAAAGCAATCCTTAAGGGATGCTGAAGAGAACTAGAGGTCAAACACAAATTGGTGATTGCCTTATGGAATATATCAGAGTGGCAACTACGCTTCCAGTCACTTAGATATTCATAAAAATGCATAGAGATTCACAAAGAGAGTTTCAGCACGGAAACATGCCCTTCAGCCCATTGAGTAGGAAGAAACTGCAGATGCTGGTTTATACTGAAGATCGACACAAAATGCTGGAGTTACTCAGCGGGTCAAGTAGCATCTCTGGAACAAAGGAATAGGTGGAGTTTTGGGTCAGAACTCTTCTTCAAACACACACAGCGTCGAAACAGACCCTTCGGTCCAACTTACCCACACCATTCAACATGTCCCATCTACACTAGTCCCACCTACCTGCATTTGGCCCATATCCCTCCAAACCTGTCCTATTCATGTACCTCTTTAATTGTTTCTTAAAAGGTGGAATAGTCCCTGCCTGAATTGCATCCTCTGGCAAATCGTTCCTGATATCCATCATCCATAGTGTTAAAAAGTTATCCCTTAGATTCCTATTAAATCTTTCTCCCTTCACCTTAAACCTACGTCCGCTGGTTCTCAGTTCCCCTCTATAATGTATTGTAAGGCTCTGCCTAGGTGTCACCTCACTAACCTATTTGATTTTCCATTCCACCCTGAACACTCTGTTATTTATCTCGAACCATGTTCCAATGAATCGAATCAGGAATCCATGTTACAGCACATCCTATTTTATTTTCCACTGAGATCAAGGCTGATTAATACACTATCAGTCTATCTTCCGTTGTCCAGGATCACCTCCCATTTTCTTTTATTTCACAATCTGTAGTCCAGATACACAATGCCACCAAAAATCTGCTGATAAAAGTATTAAATTCTGTACAACATACATAGAACATGAGCTGCCTGACAATTAGTTGTAAAATGGAAAAAAAGTCCAAGATAGCAGGGAATCAAAAAGGCTTCAAATCTTTCCTTCCATCTCTCAATTTATCAAACTGCTTCTCTCGACAGCAGTAGTAAGTTGTTAATGAAATCTTTAAAGTTTTATGAAGCTCATTAAAAAAGAAAGTAATTGAAGATGACCATTATTCTATGTGAATGTATTTTTAAAATATGATTCAGATTTTTAAATATTTTTTTATAAGCCTTTGAAATAGTCATTCATAGAGTCGTGCAAAGTGGAACCTTGCCTTTTAGCCCAACGTCCACATGGACCAACATGCCCCATCTACACCCGTCCCACCTGGCTGAGTTTGGCCCATTTCGCGAATGGTATGTTAGCTTTCATAGCAAAAGGATTTGAGTATAGGAGCAGGGAGGTTCTACTTCAGTTGTATAGGGTCTTGGTGAGGCCACACCTGGAGTATTGCGTACAGTTCTGGTCTCCAAATCTGAGGAAGGACATTATTGCCATAGAGGGAGTGCAGAGAAGGTTCACCAGACTGATTCCTGGGATGTCAGGACTGTCTTATGAACAAAGACTGCATAGACTCGGTTTATACATTTAGAATTTAGGAGATTGAGAGGGGATCTTATAGAAACGTACAAAATTCTTAAGGGGTTGGACAGGCTAGATGCAGGAAGATTGTTCCCGATGTTGGGGAGGTCCAGGACAAGGGGACACAGCTTAAGGATAAGGGGGAAATCCTTTAGGACCGAGATGAGAAGGACTTTTTTCACACCGAGAGTGGTGGGTCTCTGGAACTCTCTGCCACAGAGGGTAGTTGAGGCCAGTTAATTGGCTATATTTAAGAGGGAGTTAGATGTGGCCCTTGTGGCTAAGGGGATCAGAGGGTATGGAGAGAAGGCAGGTACGGGATACTGAGTTGGATGATCAGCCATGATCATATTGAATGGCGGTGCAGGCTCGAAGGGCCGAATGGCCTACTCCTGCACCTAATTTCTATGTTTCTATGTTTCTATTTCCTTCTAAACCTATCCTATCCATGTACCTGCCAATTGTTTTTGAAACGTGATAATACCTGCCTTAACAAACTTCTCCAGCAGCTTGTTCCATATATCAACCAATTTTTGTGGTAAGATTCCTATTTACTCTTTCCCCCCTCACCTATATAATCTCATATGATCCACGAGACCCACATGCTCGTCTGAAAAAATGGGGTAAAAATCCATTGGAAGGTGTAATGTGACATTTTGCAGACAACACTTTGAACTGAATTGCTTGGAAGCAATCTAACACTTAAAAGCCTCTGTCCATTGTAACCTTTGTAACTTTGTCGGCAGCCTGTAAGCACTTTGTAACTTTGTTGGCGTACTACACGTGACGGCTGCTTGCATACTTTGTGTATGGTATGAAAAACAATGAATTTCACTGTGAGATGTAGCAAGTGATAACAAAGTACCAATCGATCGATCAATCAATCAACCAATCAATCAACCAATCGATCATTCACAGTAAAGCTGAAGATAACGCTGCCAAGGAGGGGACTCTACAATCTCCTTTGTTCTTGTCATTGTCTGGACAGTTAGACACCCACCCAGTGAATGTTCTCAAAACCACAAGCCACAGTAAGTTATGGGAAGTTATGGGAAGAACACAAAGCTTGTGGTTCAACACACAGCTGTTGAAACAGACACTTCTTGGAAAGGCACATGGATATGCAGGGAATGGAGGGATATGGGTTCTGATCAAGTTGATAAGTGATGATTTTGCCATCATGTTTGGCACGGACATTGTGGGACAAAGGGCCTATTCTTGTGCTGCAGTCTATATTGTATGTTCCCCAGTGGTTCACTGCAAATATCATGGGTAAAATGGTTCTTTCTTGTCATGTATGACAGCACAACCACAAAATGCAGTCGCCATCATTTTGGTGCCATTTTAAAAAAAACAGAAAAAAACTCAGAAAACACAACAGAACCATTTATGTGCATGATTTATAGAATCATAAAGAGATACCACACAAAAACATGTCCTTCCATAATCAACAATTAATTTAGACTTTAAACTTTAGAGATACAGCACAGAAACAGGCCCCTTGGCCCACCGAGACCGCACCGACAAGCGATCACCCTGTACTCAAACACTGCCCTACACACACTAGGAACAATTCACAATTTTACTTCTGAATCACGTGAGTGACTACGTGAAGAAGAACCCCGTCCAGCCGCACGTGCGTCATTTCGTCAGACGCATTGGTGCAGGCGACCGGTTGGAGCAGCAGAGCTCCTCCAGCGGTAAGTTTAAACTTCAGGTAAGTTGTATTGCTTACCTGTTTTAGGTCTCCTGCAGGAACCTCGGTTTCAAGATTTGCCGGAGGCTTTGCGACGGCCGACAAGGGAACCAGCTAAGGGCTGTGGGGGAACCCTGGTCCCACCGAGGAAGTGGGGAGCTGGCGAATGTCGGGTTTCGCGATCGGAGTCACTGATAAGAACGGTCAGGATGGAGCTCCTAATGGAGAGGAGGATCCATCTAGATACACTCCTACAGCAGGAGTTGTGCCAGCGCGGGTCAATGTGAGAGCCCGCGCCAGCAGCACCTTTGCACAGGGCTGCTTCACCGGCCTATGGGAGAGGCTGTGCCAGCAGCACCTTCGATAGGGCTGCTTAGTGGGAATGCCAAGTCTATGGCAGTGTGGCCTATGGGAGAGGCCACGCCCACAGTGCCTTGTAACAGGGCTGCTTAAGGTTGGAGGTATTGCAGAGCAGCATACCTCAAGGCATGTACACCGCTGGGTCGGTATTAGTCTGACGCCGAGTCCATGACAAAGTCGGCGTAGGCGTATTGCTGAAGCCACGCCACCAGCGCCTTGTAGCAGGGCTGCTTAATGTCTCCCTCATGTAATAGCAGAGCATGCCGGGTCAATGTAATCTAACGCCGAGTCTGAGGGTATAGCAATGGAGCATGCCCAAGGGATGAAAGGCACATACCAGAGGTACCATGCTTGGCAGCAAGGTTGCCATCCCAACACATATGCAGTGAACACCGCTATCAGGGGTACATTAGAGCCGGTCGCCAAATCTTCTATTCAGGTAAGACCTGTTCATAGGCGAAACCTGGAGGACGAAGCACAAGCTATTGGACCAAGTAAGGCCAACAACGAGTAAAGCTTCATAGATTCGGCGACAACGGACCCCACGTCTTCATTGGCAGTAAGTGGTTCACTGAAACTGGTGGCTGCATGAAAGCTGGTCAGAGGTTCCACGCACTCTACCTGTGCTACTCTACAACTAAGGGACCACTTACAAATTGGTAAGATGTACACTTGGTTGTACAATACAAATCATGAGACATTATCATCTACTTCAAGGGGTCTAACCATGTAAAACTGGACAATACTAGCATTCCAAGCAGGTTGGAATAGGGCAGGCTCAGTATAATGGACAGGATTGTCTTGCAAGACTGGCTGGGAAATTGGGCCAGAGTTGCCGTTCACGGCAGACATGAAATTATGGCAGGTGTGACCTGTTCATTATGAAAGATGGCTGATTAACAACTGATTTTATAGTGTATCCCATTTACAGTAATCATGGGGGATATTTGGAGGAGGCATTGCTATGATAAGGCAATATAACAGAATGATGACAAGAAATCATTCAAAAGGGACTACTCAGACTTCAAAAACACTGGTTATGTATTGTCTCTATGAAATTTTAACACTGTATTGTGCTAAAATCCACTGTTTAAATCTCAAACTATCTTTGAGAAATTGGGCTCCTCTATCCAGTTAACATTAAGTTGTTATCAAATAGACTTGTTGGACATTGGGATTTACCTTTAGCTAGTCAATTGGCCGTTGATGTCGGCGTGGGTAACACATTGCAGTCAGTAGACTCCTGTAACAGCCTTGTTGTTATAAAGCAGCCTTCTATTCATTAAGACTAATTGGCAATATAATAGATGTGATTCAGCTGTGCAAGTGGGAGAATTGTCATCCTGCTAAATGGTAAACTGTAAAGTGTCATGTAGGTCATTGTTAACGTAACTTTGTTATTACCAGCTGAAGCTACCAAAGTCATAATGATGGACAAACAGTATTCAGTATTGCTCCAGTAGTTTGTTCAGTAAATATTTCATTATATTGCAAAATTATGCTAATGGCCCTAAGATGGGAAATTGCGAATATCATCTCTAGTTTGGAGGTGGAGCAGATTTGCATGACTTACCAATTCTTCACTTATTGGTATCAATTATCTATAGACCCTACAGGCATTGTATGGGTTAAAGAGTGATTGAGCGAATATCCATATTTGCAGGCTCAACTTCATGTTGATACATTATGATGATAGCATATGTTAGTCACGTGGGTGCAATCAATTAAAGACTCCTGTAATGGTCACATTATCTCATTTGCCATAGGAGAATCATCAAGTATAGGTCAATGACAACACAGAATTGGTGTTGAATCACACCGTATTTCTCTAGTTCAATGGAACACTAAATATAGATATGTTTGTTTTCATGCTTATTCATAAGTTGCAAAATATGTGGCATAACTGTGGCGAAAGATACATTCTCGCTACAAGGAGAAGGAAGGTCTTTTTTGTCTTCCTCCATTTTGCTACATCAATCCGGGCTTCAAATAAAGTCATTAAGAGCCCGCTTTAGGTTCCTATTGTGTGATTGGCTTATGCAACTTTGATTCCCGATTTGTCAGGAATAATAATACAACCTTATATGGTTATGTTACTTTGCTGATTCAGCCTGAGGCTTGGGAAATCAGCTGTTGCATGATAAAATCAAATTATGTTCTGCAGATTCAATACACTGCCCTACGGCTTGGGTTGTTACATCTATCCTTCTATGTGTTCAGAGTGCTTGGATAGCACCAAAAAGCAGGACTTTTCTTTTCCAGGAGATGAAAAGAGTTTGTTTAATGCTCATATTACATTGAAAACGGTATAGATTACTGATGTTAGGAGCTCATGTTAAATGATCTTTTGTCAATAATTGAGTTGTACGGCCATTAACTGTGCCAATGTGCCTGCTCATTGAATTGACTGCCGCAAATGAGACACGTTCTGTCAGGTTCACCCCGGATATCAAGTTTGTAAGGATATCTTTAACACAAGGTCTCCCAGGACCAGTACAATGCCGTATGGGATGTTGATATTTTGTGAACACTATTTCATCAGGGTGCTCCAGCTACATCCTTAACTTTGGCTGGAGCTCATAAGGTAGTTATCTTTCTGGCGCTGGTTTAGCATAGCAGGTTCAGTGGCTACATAATTGCGACAGTACAGGATGTTTACATCTGTAAATAATAATTTATCTTACCAGTTTGAAGTTTGATCTTTATTTTATGAGGAGTTACGATGAGGGACTACGTGCCCTCCGCTCCCAACCCTCATAAATGTCATCTGGTAGTTCTAGTCTTCTGTTATCTCACTATTATACCTTAGTTACTATTGCCTGTGATTTCACACCGCTGCTTTGAAGATTGACGCACGTGCAGCTGGGCGGGGTTCTTCTTCACGTAGTCCCTCAGTGTAACTCCTCATAAAATAAAGATAAAACTTCAAACTGGTAAGTTTTCATTTAATCTTACTATTTTACTGGAGCCAATTAAGCTATAAACCGGAGCACCTAGAGAAAACCCACGTGGTCACAGGGAGAACATGCAAACTCCATACAGATAACACCTGTGGTGAGGATCGAACCCAGGTCTGTGGCACTGTAAGGCAGCAACTCTACCACTGTGCCGCCATGCCGCCCTCATTTGCACAAATCCTACATCGATCTAAAACAAAATAATTCTGTCCAGTATCTCACCTGCATCCCCCAGATTCCATGATTCATCTACATATTAGTGGTAATTATAATGTGCAATTAACTCACCAATCTGCATGTCCTCGGAGGAAACTGGTGCACCCAGAGGAAACCAATAAGGACTCGGGGAGAATGTGCATACAACCTGCCCCCAAGATCAGGACTGAACCCAAGTCTCTGATGCTGTACCTTGCAGCTGCCGACAAAAAAAAGAATGCAAAATGACTAGACTTAATTTGATATAGTTTTAATATTTTATTGTTTAATATTCTGAACTATGTCATTTTTTTCCTTATGTTCTTGTGATGTTGCCAATTTATTTCCGTTACATTTTTAATTCATAGCACTGAAACTTATTCCTCACTGCCCCTTGTGTGTCAAACAGTTACCTTGTAAAGAGGGACTTCTTTCAATCAACAGCTTCAAGGGCGGCGGCGTGGTGCAGTGGTAGAGTTACTGCCTCATAGAGCAAGGGACCCGGGTTCGATCCTGTATCGAGTTTGTACATTCATAGTGATAGGATTAGAATTAAGCCATTCAGTTCATCATCTACTCAGCCATTCAATCATGGCTGATCTATCTCTTCCTCCTATTCCCATTCTCCTGCCTTCTCCCCACAACCTCTGACATCCGTACTAATCACAAATCTATCTATCTCTGCCTTAAATATATATACTGACTGTCTCCACAGCCTTCTGTGGCAAAGAAAGCCACAGATTCACCACCCTCGGACTAAATAAATTCTCCTCACCTCCTTCCTAAAAGAATGTCCTTTAATTCTGAGGCTTTGACCTCTAGTCCTAGACTCTTCCACTAGTGGAAACATCCTCTCCACATCCACTCTATCCAAGCCTTTCACTAATCTGTATGTTGCAATGAGGTCCCCCCTCATTCTTCTAAACTCCCTGTGATGGCACCCGGGTGCTCTGGGTTTCTCACACACTCCAAAGATGTACAGGTTAATTGGCTTTGGTAAAAATAAATTGTAAATTGCGCCTAGTGTGTAGGATAGTGCTGGTGCTTGGGGTGATTTCTGGCCGACACGCGCTGAAGGACTTGTTTCCAAGCTGTTTCTCTAAAGTCTACAGTAAAGTTCCTAGGCTGGCATATCCCTGAAGATCTGTCATGGGCCCAGTACGTTACAGTGATGTAATCCCAATGAAAGCCCATCAACCCCTGTACTTCCTCAGAAGATTGAGGAGAATCAGTACATTAACGATTACTCTATTGAACTTATACAGGTGTGCAGCAGAGAGCATATTGACTGGTTGCATCATGACCTGGCTCGGCAACACGAACACCCAGGAATGAAGGTGGCTGTGGATGGTGGTAGACACTGCCTGGTCCATCACAGGTACTGACCTCCCCACCATCGAAGGGATAAACAGGAGTCACTGCCTCAAAAAGGTAGCCAATATCATCAATGACCCACACCGCCCTGGCCACACCCTCATTTCACTCCTACCATCGGGAAGAAGGTATAGGAGATTGAAAACCGTGGCCACCTGGTTCAAGAACAACCTCTTCCCAGAAACCACCAGGCTCTAGAACACTACACAAAACTATCTTCAACAATTATGATCTTCTATGAACTGTGTCTTTGGTTGCGCTATAGACTTCCGTTTTTGCACGTTTATTATTGTTATTTGGTATTACGGTTATCAAATTATATTTTTGATTATGTTATATTATCTGGGTGTTATTGCATTTATAGACCAGAAAATGAGGGCGGCACGGTGGTGCAGTGGTGCAGTTATTGCCTTACAGTGCCAAAATCCTGGATTTGATCCTGACTACAGGGGTCGGTCCATACGGAGTTTGTACATTTTCCATGTGACAGTGGCCATGTGGGTTTTGTCCGGTTTCCTCCCACATTCCAAACACGTGCAGATTTTGTAGGTTAATTTGCTTCAGTAACAATCGCAAATTGTCCCTAGCGTGTAGGATAGTGCTAGCGTACAGGATGATTGCTGGTCGGCGCAGACTCGGTGGACCGAAGGGCCTGGTTCCGCCTTGTACCTCTAAAGTCTCATGTTAAGCAGAGGGAAGTAAATTCATTGTACTGTTTTCAGAATATATGACAATTAAACACTATTGACACTTATTGAGAAGATCTCCCCATTTTCTCCCCATTACCTGCATCCTAAAATGTCATACCATGTTGGCAGCCCTTAAACTTGCCATGTTGTTAATGCAGCACGTGATACTCTCACCCTATATTTCATTCTGTTGATTTTGGTTGAATGAGTTTCAGACGCGGGGGCACAAATTGATACTACTGCTGAAAGGCATGTTTATTGCTACCAAAAGGGAATGTATTTCCAAGCATCTGTACTCCTGTTTATACTTCCCCTTGAGGAAAGTTGTTTGATGCACGGACATTGTTGAAGTAAAAATATACTTTTGGTCACCAGTGCTAAACACACACTAGAATACCAGCTACTACTTGTACTCAAGAAAGGCACAAAGTGCCGGAGTAACGTAAGGTGGCATTTTGGTGCAACGGTAGAGTTATTGCCTTACAGCACCATTGACCCGGGTTCTATCCTGACCACTGGTGCTGTTTGTGTGAAATTTGTACGTTCTCCCTGTGACTGCGTGGGTTTTCTCCGGATTTGTCATGTGTCCTGAGGTACAGTAAAAACCTCTTGTTGTATGCTAACCAGTCAACGGAATGATTATAATTGAGTCTTCCACAATGTACAGATACATGATAAAGGGAATAACATGAAAAACATTTAGTGGAAGATAAATTGCTTTAGTCAGAGGGTGGTGAATCTGTGGAATTCATTGCCACAGATGGCCATGGAGACCTACATTGGATATTTTTAAGGCAAAATTGACAGACTCTTGATTTGTAAGGGTGTCAGGAGTGATGGACAGAATGGGGTTGAGAGGGAAAGATAAATCAGCCATTATTGAATGGTGGAGCAGACTTGATGGGCTGAATGGCCTAATTCTGCTCCTATAACTTATGAATTGAACCCAGGTATCTGGCGCGGTAATGGGTCTGCCCCACTTAGGCGACTTTTTAGGCGAATACAGGAGACTATGCGGTCGCCACATGTTCGCGGGTGGTTGAAAAATGAGCGGCGACCAGAAATTTGATGCTGTGGAGAGTAAAGAGAATTCTCATGATGTAGGTGCAGTGATAGTGGGTTGCCAGGAGGTCGTAGGTTGTTGTAGGTTGTCACCGTTGCTGACTGGTAAATTTCATTGGCTCATTGGGAAAAAAAATGTATACAGTAGTTTTCAGAAACCGACCGGTAATAATGGCCACCGAGCTTCACAGCCGTGTATCTCTTCTTAAAAGTTTCTTAAAAGGCTTCTTAAAAGTTGGCTCCACTCCTGCTCCCCACCCCATTTTCCCCTTCTCCCACCTTCTCCCCCCTTCTCCCCTCTCTCCCCCTCCTTTCCCCTCCTCTTTCAAAGGACTTAAGTGACCCTTCCCGTACACTGTGCTTTCACCGTCTTAATTACAGCGCCAACCTCCCTGTTCATCGTGGTATGTGTCTGTATCACATTGGCTTTGCACCATGTGAATTTCACTCAGACAGCGCTCCCCCCACTTGCCCTGTCCCCCGCCTGCATAACTGGCTGGTGAATGAAGTGTGTATGTGTGTGTTCCACTCTGACAGTCGCCATTCCAGTCGCCATTCCAGTCGGCGTTTTTTCAGCGACCTCCTATGACCTGACATGGCCTAAGTGACACAGGCCCATTAGACAGCTGCGCCACTGTGGTGCCTTAAATAATGGACATTGCATGAAGATTTCTAGCATCTTGGTGCAGTGAAAATAGATTGAATTAAATTTGATAATGTAACGCATTAAATAGATACTCAGTATTCAGATTATTATTTTACATGCATCATTTTTGGATTGGAACTTTAATAGCCAAAAAATAGGATAAAAAAATTAATGTGTAAATTCGGGGAATATGTTAGCAATTTTTTTAATGCACTTGTTCACAAGGTCAGATTAAAAAAGCAAGGTTCAGCAAAAATTATGGAGAATCAAAGATGGGTTGACAGACATTAGTCAAAGAACTTCCATAACACTGCAGGGTAGTCAGGCACCCCATTAATTCATGGGACTTTTGTGAATATAATGATATCATCTGCACACTTGGTCTGTCGCTAAATATCTTTGGTTGACAACAGTAATAGTAGGTGACTGTGATTTTTCGCAGGAAAGCATGATGTATCTGACAGATTGGAATGTCGGTTCACTACGATCTAAACTGACCCAATCCATCACAGCTAAAAACTCTTGCCAAATTCAGAAAATCAACGTACACAGTATGGTTATAACCAAGTTTAATACCAAAATCTATCATCCCAGTCAGTATATATTTTGATATGCATCAGGAAGCATGCATACAAACAGTGTGGAGAAATCTCCCTTATCTTAGTAACATTTTATTTCAAGTAAGGGTATTGAGAGCAGAAGTTAGGAGGTCATGTTGCAGTTATATAAGACGTTGGTGACACCGCATTGAGAGTATTGTGTTCAGTTCTGCACACCATGCTGTAGGAAAGACATCAAGCTGGAGAGGGTGCAGAGAAGATTTACAAGGATGTTGCCAGGACTCGAGAGCCTGAGCCACAGGAAGAGATTGAGTAGGCTAGGACTCTATTCCTTAGAGCACAGGAGGATGTGGGGTGATCTTATAGAGGTGTATAAAATCATGAGAGGAATAGATCGGGTAGACACACAGAATCTTTTGCCAGAATTGAAAACCAGAAAACGGTAATTGAGGCAGGTACTATCGCAATAGCTAATAAACATTTAGACAGGTACACGGTTTGGAGAGGTTTAGAGGGATATGGTCCAAATGCAGGCTGGTGTAATAATGTAGATGGAACATATTGGTTGGTGTGGGAAATTTGGGCCAAAGGGCCTGTGTCCATGATGTACTAGACTAAGTGGGACCCGTTGGGTCCCATGTTCACACGGGAGGGCTGGTTCCCCAACGCAATGTTCCACCTCTCCAGCAATTACAACATTGGTGGCCAGTGGGGGGGCTTTCTGGAGTGCTAGTATGGGTGTTGTTGGCTGAAGGGACTGGTTTCCAGAGGGCTAGTATGGACATTGTGGACCAAATGGATTCTTGGGGTGGCAGCTCAGTCACTCAAGCCTGATGTGCTCACAGCTCACCCACGACTGGTGGGCTGGCAGTTGACCAACGGCTATTCCTTGAAATTCCATTTCAAGCAGGGTGCAAGGACACAAAATTCAAATGCAGTTTCCTACCATTTCAAGAAGGGTGCAAGGCCACCAAATTCAAGTGCAGTTTCTTACCACTTCAAGCAGGGTGCAAGGCCATCAAATTCAAGTGCAATTTCATATCACTTCAAGCAGGGTGCAAGGCCACCAAATTCAGGTGCAGTTTCCGATCACTTCAAGCAGGGTGCAAGGCCACCAAATTCAAGTGCAGTTTCATACCACTTCAGGCAGGGTGCAAGGCCAACAAATTCAAGTGCAGTTTCATACCACTTCAAGCAGGGTGCAAGGCCAATGAATTCAAGTGCAGTTTCATACCACTTCAAGCAGAGTGCAAGGCCACCAAATCCAAGTGCAGTTTCATGCCATTTCAAGCAGGCTGCAAGGCCACCAAATTCAAGTACAGTTTCATACCACTTCAAGCAGGGTGCAAGGCCACCAAATTCAAGTGCAGTTTCCAACCACTTCAAGCAGGGTGCAAGGCCTTCAAATTCAAGTGCAGTTTCATACCACTTCAAGCAGGGTGCAAGGCCACCAAATTCAAGTGCAGTTTCAAACCATTTCAAGCAGGGTGAAACCACCATGAAACCACCATAAAACCACAAAAAAACCACCATAAAACCCCACAAAACACCACATAAACACCACATAAATACCACACTCACAGTTCAATGTTCAGTGTGTGCAGTTGATTCGCAGCTCAGACAGAGTCGTGACCTCTCCCTCTCCCATCTTGCAGAGACTGAGCCACACCAACAATTCCGGATTTTATAATCCCTCTGTGCTGTGCTTTATTTCAAACCAACCACCACCAACCATTTGACGTGCTTTAGTTCAAACCAACCATCACCAACCATTTGCTGAGCTTTATTTCACACCAACCAACACCAACCATTTGCTGTGCTTTATTTCAAACCAACCACCACCAACAATTTGCTGTGCTTTATTTCAAACCAACCACATTTTCATTTTCAAACCACATTAAGGGCGCTCAAGGTGAGTAAAACCACACTCAGTTTAGTAGACATGCGTTCGGTGTTATTTACAGCTCAGACTGAGAGATGTGACCCTCTCGCTCCCCCATCTTGCAGAGACTGAGGCACTCAACACTTCCGGATTTTATAGTCCCTCCGGAAGGGGCGTGGCCTTCAGGAGAGAGAATCTCAACATTTTTTTAAACACTAATAACTCTTTTATTTTTCATCAATGGTTAAAATCCTCTTGTCCTGCACAGCGGATGGGGACTCTGAGTACGATGGCCAGAAATCACAGCCATACGTGGCAGCGTTTTTTCTAAAATCAATATACAGAACAACAGGAAGTGGTCAAGATCAGACTTTTAGTAATATAGATAACTCTTTGACTCTAAGAATGACACCCTTCCAAGACATGTTGGTCGGTGCGGGCAAGTTTGGATGAAGGGCCTGTTTCCACAATATATACGACTCTGTGACTCTTTGACTCAAAACACAAATTGATGGGGCAACTCAGTACGTCAGGCAGCATCACTGATGTACACATTTCAGGTCAGATCCTTGAGTCCTCCAGAGATGTTGCCTAACCTGCTGAGTTCCTCTACATTCTTTTTGCTCAAAATTCCAACATCTGCAATTCCTTGCTTCTCTCTTTATTTTATTTTATCTTATTTTGGGGTTTTTTTAGGACATGGGCATGACCAGCAGGGCCAAAGTTAGATCATAATACCAAAGGACCATGATTATGCCATTCAGCATATCAAGAATGCTCTGCCATTCAATCATGGCTGAATTTTCTTTTCCATCTCAACCACATTTTCCTACCTTCTTTAGCAATGTTACAACATTTTGAGATTTAAAAAATCAAGTCTGCAATTTATCTCGTCAGATAAAGCATAAAAAGAAGTTTAATTTGACACCTAATACACTTTCATATCTTCAGTATTAAAAATGTTATGGCCATTTTCATACTCGGAAATTAGCATCTTGTTCCCTATTGCTTTTCCATTGACTTAACTCAAGCTGTGATCGAGAACAGTTAAAAGCCCATAATTTCTTAAAAAATTAAGGGAACTGAATGAAATTTTCTGTTATTATAGATTGAAGCATTCTGAAACAAATATGAAACAATCTTACTTGGATGACCTGAAATTAAAGCATATAATTAGTTAGTTACCTAATTGTAGCTAATTACAAAATTCAATTACTAGATCTAAACATCTATCCATTTCTTAAGAAAAGGTTAACATTTTAAAATAGCCTAAGTGTCCAAATAGCATTCACACAAGAATTCACAATATAACATGGTTTTTAAATCTCATTGTCATGAATTTACAGGCCAAATGGAAGGCATTTAATGTTTAATTCCCGTAAATTAATGGGCATTTTAATCATCTTGCGAGTGGGTTTTTGTGGAACGTGATCGATTGGAACTTTGCGGTTGCAGTGAATTTGAACCCCATATCGGCAGGAAAAACACTGCCGGTTCGTATGGGACCAAAATCACATTTTCGCCAATGAAATTTGGATTAAAGTCATCCTAAGAAGCAAGTTTAAAAGTAAAATAAACGACTTACCTTATGTTTTGTCCCCTACGTGAGATCCGTTCCGTTGTAGGCGTTGACGGCGTTATAAGTCGCTTTTTTATTTTACACCAGGGATTAAATTGTCCCGCGATTTTTTAAAAAACTTCTGAGAATGTAAGTCGTAACAATTTTTCCGCAGCAGCTGAACAGCCTGAGAAAGTTCGACTCCGACAGGCAGGAGAAAACGGCATTTTAATCCCGCCCCCCCTCCACCCCCCCCTCAAAGGCGCCATAGTCGCGCACACGGTCAGTGGCAGAACTGCAGCGCTGCTGAAAGTATTGTAACATCGCTACCTTCTTCCTGTAACCTTTGGTCTCCTTCCTAATCAAGAACCTATCAATCTCCGGTTCAAAATGCCCAATAACTTGGCTTTGACTCGTCTGTGGCAATGAATTCCACAGATTCACCACCGTCTGGCTAAAGAAATTCCTCCTCAACTCCTTCCTAAACATACGTCCTTTTATTCTGAGCCTGTGCCCACTAGTCCTAGATTCTCCTATTACTGGAAACATCCTTTCCATGTCCACTAGGCCGTTCATTATTTAGTAGGTTTCAATGAGATATCCCCTCATCCTTCTAAAGTTCAGCGATTGCAGGCTGAGAGCTTTTAAATGCTTCTTATATGTTAACTCAATTGTTCCCCGGATCATTAGGCCAGTTCATTGGCTATATTTAAGAGGGAGTTAGATGTGGCCCTTGTGGCTAGGGGGATCAGAGGGTATGGAGAGAAGGCAGGTACCGGATACTGAGTTGGATGATCAGCCATGATCATATTGAATGGCGGTGCAGGCTCGAAGGGCCAAATGGCCTACTCCTGCACCTAATTTCTATGTTTCTATGTTTTCTATTATTGGAAAATGCCTGGAGCTTCTCCAATGCCAGCATATATTTCCTCAGTTGTTTGCCATTCCCTCAGTTCCTTTGAATCGGTTTGTGTTTCTTGGCCGACCACATTGCTGTAGGTTTGGATTCACGGACAGTTCAGCCCAGATAAAAAAGGCAGATTTTCACACCTGACGAATGTCAGTGAAGCATGTGGGTTTCCTTCAACTTTATACTTTAGAGATACAGTGCATAAACAGGCCATACGGCCCACCGAAGCCACGATGACCAGTGATCTATCCCGCACACTAGCATTATTCTCTACACTAGGGATAATTTACAATTTTACCAAAGCTAATTAACATACAAACCCACACATCTTTGGAGTGTGGGAGGAAACCGGTGCACCCAGAGAAAACCCACATGGTCACAGGGAGAACGTATAAACTCCATACAGTCTGAACTCATAGTCAGGATCAAACCCGGGTCTGTGGCACTGTGAGGCTGCAACTCTACCACAGACCCACTTTTCCACCCCACTGGGTTTTCTGGTTGTCCATGAAAACCCAATTATCATCACTAATGTACATTGTTCTATTTTGCTTCAATTCCAGATTATGAGCTAAATTTAAAGTTCACAGCTGTCATAATGGAATTTGGACTCTTGTCTCTGGTCTATTTTCCTGGAAGTCTTTGTAATCATTCCATCACCTTAACCACTGCATCTGCACCTGCCCACAAGATCCAGACATATTATACAGTCAACAAAAGACACAGACATCTGGAGTAACTCACTAGGTCAGGCAGCATGCCTGGAAGTTGGCATACCTTGAGGAGGTTGTGTCGTGGAGCAGTACAATGTAGACACAAGGAACTGCAAATGCTGGATTACAAAAAAAAGACACAAAGTGCTAGGGTAATGCAGAGGTTCTGTCAGCATCCCTGGAGAAAAGTCTTCAGAACCTTTTCCCCAGGGATGAAATGTCAAAGACTAGAGGGGATTAATTTAAGGGAAGAAGCGTAAAGTTTAAAGGATGTGTTGGAGGAACTGCAGATGCTGGTTTATATCAACATCTAAATGCTTGTTGTCTGAAGAAGGGTTCTGACCCAAATCGTCACCTATTCCTTTTCTCCAGTGATACTGCCTGACCCGCAGAGTTTCACCACCATTTTGTGTCGATCTCACAGTTGATGAGATCGCCAAGAGATATGCCAGGAAAATATTTTTACACAGAAGGTTGTGGGTGTCAGGAACGTGCTAGCAGGGATGGTGATGGAACCAGATACAATAGAGCCATTAGAAACTTTTAAATAGTTGAAATGGAAATGCAAGGGAAAGATCACGTGCAAGCAGGTGAGATTAATTTATCAAGGTATCATGTTTGGCACAGACATTGTGGCTCTAGGGCCCGTTCCAGTGTTGTATCTTTCCATGTTTCTGTGTTCTATTGCATAACTCAGTGATTTTATATGTAGTTTCTTGACTACACATGAGCCTTAAAGGATATCACATACTTACAGTGTTTTTTGCGATGTGTTACCACATAAAACAATGCACATGAAGTTCACTGATGGATTTTCATTCACATTTATTGCAATTTCAATTTCAATGCATGGTGGGTCAACATCCCACCAGAGGTTTATAAAAGCAAATTAATTACCTGTTCCTACTGGGTTTTACAGAAGAGATTAAATAGATGAAGAAGGAGTGTTTAAGACGATGCCTCATTACACAGAGCACATGTAAAAGCACACTAGTACATGACTATTAGAACTTCTTTTAATGCTGCGTGGAATTTCCTGTTCCAAATAAATGATTTCTCACTTGATACCAACTCCCAGCAGCAAAACCAAGTAGAGCTTAGAGTTTAGCCTATATATCTGGCACTGTGGCGCAGTGGTAGAGTTGCTGCCTTACAGCGTGACCCGGGTTCGATCCTGCCTATGGGTGCTGTCTGTATGGAGTTTGTACATTCTCCCTGTGGCCACATGGGCTTTCTCTGGGCAGACAGCACCTGAGCTCAATATCAAACCCTGATCTCTGGTGCTGTGAGGCGGCAGCTCTACCAGCTGCGCCACTGTGTTGCCATCAAACATTAGACTTTGTAGAGGTTATAATGTAGCACTAGCCTCTTGCAAAACTGAATGAGTTAGCATCTACCTGCCATAGAATCAAAACGTCCTAATCTAAATGACCCGCTTTATTCCAATTTTCATTATTATTTTTTCCTTTCCCAATCTATCCAGTTTACTAATTTATCTTGACTGAGGTTTCACCTCTACAAATTCAACATTTAAACTTTCATTTTTATTCTTGTCCACTGCCTGTAATAATCTTCTACCATTGTACTTGACACTACTGTCTCTAACACTTAGATAAACTTAAACACTTTCAGTACACTACACCATAGTCCACATTATAGTATTCATAAGGCCCAAGTTTTCAATCTTCCTTTATATTAATAATTCCTCTTGAGAGGCAGATACTTAAATGATCCCTAATGAGTATCTCCTAAGCTATTACATCTGGCTGTAATTTGGATCCCTGTACAACATATATTTCTCTATCAGAGGCCATGTTAAGGTTTTATATAAATGCATTATTTTTGTTTGGCTTTCACATTTTGTGCCTCTATCCCTGTCTTTTGTGTTGGTACGATCTGAAAATGTTAGCATAACTCATTTGGGGTTATATCCGATCCCATTTGAAATGCTGATTGATTTGTAATGGACTCAGTTCTGTAGCTTATGGACCACCACTACCTACTTCCAACTCCTTCTGCTGAATTGCCTTTTTACCTCTTCAGAGTGAGACCAAACACAAAGTGGAGGAACAGCACCTCATATTTCGCTTGGGCAGTTTACAACCCAGTGGTATGAATATTGATTTCTCTAATTTCAAGTAACCCTTGCATTCCCTCTCTCCGTCCCTCCTCCACCCTAGTTGTCCTAAGTTCATAAGTAATAGGAGCAGAATTAGGCTATTCGGCCCATCACGTCTACTCCGCCACTCAATTTTGGCTGATCTATCTTTCCCTCTCAACCCCATTCTCCTGCCTTCTCCCCATAACCCCTTACACCCGTACTAATCAATAACCCATCTCCACCTGAAAAATATCCATTGACCTGGCCTCCACAGCCTTCTGTGGCAATGAATTCCAGACTCACCACCCACTGACTTAAGAAATTCCTCCCCATCTCCTCTCTAAAGTACATCCTTGTTTCACTGTCATCCTGCTTATCAGCTTTTCCACAGCCAACAATAGAACATTGTGAGTTCCACCCTTCCTTGATCATTGTTGCTGACTTTGATTTGTTCTTTACATACCTTTCATTCATTTGTTCTTTGCACCTTTTCATCCGTCTAGTTTCCCTCTCCCGTAACTCTCAGTCTGAAGAAGGGTCTCGACCCAAAACGTCTCCTATTCCTTTTCTCCAGAGACTGCTGAAGGATCCGCTGAATTACTCCAGCATTTTGTGAATATCTTCGGTGTAAGCCCGCATCTGCAGTTCCTTCCTACAAATTTTGCCTTTAACTCTGTAGTTCTTCCATTTGAATAAAACTTATTTTTACTTTTCCACCCTCTTCAATTCCATATAGCTGAAGAAGGGTCTCGAGCCGATATGTCACCCATTCCTTTTCTCCAGAGATGCTGCCTGTCCCGCTGAGTTACTCCAGCTTTTTGTGTCTGTCTTCGGTTTAAACCAGCATCTGTAGTTTCTTCCTACCCGTACAGCTTAATAGTCGCCGGTGCTTTCCTGGGCGGTACTGTCAAATGGGTGGGAAAATTCATTACTGTCCGTCCACTGGGATGAAAAATCATCTCAATGTTCTCCTTAATAATGTACATGTATACTTTGGATGCTCAGCTGGTGACTGATGGCTGGGCGAGGAATATTTAATATGCTTTACTTTTTTGTTTGATCTTGCCAACCAAGTTGTGAATAAAACTCTCAGATGTTACAATCCAGATTGCTTTGCATATTCCAAAATATAGCCATAAGTAGGAATGGTACCAATGTCTCAGTACTTCAAGGTCTTATTTATGACTTTGAACTTTTGAAGATAAATAATCAGTTGCCAAAGCGTGATGTCAGTTTTCTCTATTGGGTACTCTTCCCAGAAGGCCATCCTTCAGCCCTTTCCAAGTCTCAACAGCACTGGAGCCTTGAAGTTCTTCAAAATAAATCAGTATTTAGTTCCATCTCCTAATCTGCTGCGAATAGTTTCATTTGTCAATTCTGTGCTTTGAGTGTGGGGATATATAAGTAAGTAAGTAAGTAATAAGTAAGTTTATTGGCCAAGTATTCACATACAAGGAATTTGCCTTGGTGCACCGACCACAAGTAACAACATGACATACAGTGACAGTTACGAATGACTCAGAAAACACTAAACATTAATAATAATTAAACATTAATGATAAAACACCATTGATCAAGCATGTGAACCAACAAAATACCAGATCAAAGGGAGGCTACAGACTTTTGTCTGTTGAGTAGAGCAACTACTCGTGGATAAAAACTGTTTTTATGTCTGGCTGTGGCAGCTTTGAGAGTCCGGAGTCGCCTTCCAGAGGGAAGTGATTCAAAGAGATTGCGGCCAGGATGAGAGGGGTCAGAGATGATCTTGCCTGCTCGCTTCCTGGCCCTTGCATTGTACAGTCCATCAGTGGAGGGAAGGTTGCAGCCAATAACCTTCTCTGCTGATCGGACGATTCGCTGCTGCCTCCAGGTGGCGTGCTTGGTGGCTGAGCCAAACCAGACCATGATGGAGAAGGTGAGAACAGACTCTATGATGGCTGTGTAGAATTGGACCATCATTGTCTGTGGCAGATTGTGCTTTCTCAGCTGCCATAGGAAGTACATCCTCTGTTGTGCTTTTTTGACTGTGGAGTTGATGGTAGCCCCCCCACTTAAGCTCCGTGCAGATGATGGTTTGCAGGAACTTAAAAGACTCCACAGATGTGACTGTGGTGTTGTTGATGGTGAGTGGGGTGAGGGGAGGGGGAGCTCTCCTAAAGTCTACAATCAGTTCAACTGTCTTAAGAGCATTGAGCTCTAGGTTGTTGCGATGGCACCAGGATACCAGCTGTGACACTTCCTGTCTGTAGGCAGATTCCTTCCCATCCTGGCTCAGTCCAATCAGGGTTGTGTCATCCGCAAACTTGAGAAGCTTGACAGAGGTGTCTGTGGAGGTGCAGTCGTTGGTGTAGAGAGAGTAGAGGAGAGGAGAGAGTATAGGGATGTATAGGGATGACTGTTTAGTTTAGTTTAGAGGTACAGCATGGAAACAGACCCCTCGGCCCACCGAGTCTGCGCCGATCACCCCATACACTAACGCCATCCTACACACTAGGGACAATTTAACAACTTTTACCAAAGCCAAATTAGCTTACAAAACTGTACGTTAAATTTAGTTTGGAGATACAGTGCAGAAACAGGCCCTTCGAAGCCAATTAACCTACAAAGCTGTACTTTGGAGTGTGGGAGGAAACCGGAGCATCCAGAACAAACCCATGTGGTCGCAAGGAGAACGTACAAACTCCATACAAACCCATGGTCAGGATCAAACCTGGGTCTCTGGCGCTGTGCACAGCAACTCTACCGCTGTGCCATTGTACCACCCTAGTTCTATCCTATAATGTACAATAGGACAATGTACAGAAGTTAATTAACCTGCAAACCCACACGTCTTTGGAACATGGGAGGAAACCGGAGAAAATGCACGTGGCCATGGGTAGAACGAACAAACTCCAACAAGGTTGGAACAATCTCGTTCCTTGCCTCTCCCAATAACCCATAATAGATCCCATCAAACCCGGAGATATTGCCCTTGAGGCAATTGTGAATGAATAGGGAAGGTTTACATTCAGTCATCCTGCTCTTACTCCACTCAATGTGACAATAATTTTATTCCTTTGCTGAAATAAGAGTGGCTGTGGATGGCTAAGATCTGTGGTCCACGGATCATCAAAGCTGGCAAGTGAAGTAAATGAAGAGGGAAAGCTGTGAATGATGACTCACTGCTGCATGGTACACATCCGATCTAATTCCTAGAATATGTAAATTAATTTCCATTTGGAATTTTCTGCTGCCAACATTAAAGGAGTACTGTATTGCCATAGATTATACAAATATATTTAGATTTATGTGGTACTGTTGCGCGGCGATCACCACAAGGTAACTGGGACATCAGCTATGAATAACCTTTAAACCCTTTTAAACCCTTAAAGGCACAGTGTTGCGAGAGACTGTAAAATATGATGGATAGCTTAGGGAGTTCAGAAGGTCCCCAACTCTCACCAATTTCTACAGATGCACCGTGCAAAGCATTTTGTCGGCACGCTTAACAGCATGGTTTGGGAACAGCTCCATCCAAGACCGCAAGAAATTGCAGAGAATCATGGTGGTAGCCCAGTCCATCACACAAACCAAACTTCCTTCCATTGATTCCATTTACACCTCACACTGCCTCGGCAAGGACACCAGCATAATCAAGGATGAGTCACATCCTGGCCGCTTCCTCTTCTCCTCTCTCCCCTCAGACGAAGTATGAAAATGCACACTTCCAGATTCAGAGACAGTTTCTTCTGAGATGATGTCAGGCAACTGAACCATCCTACCAACAACTAGAGAGCTGTCTTGAGCTATTATCTACCACATTGTAGACCTTTGGGTAATCTTTGATCAAAACTTTACTGAACTTTATCTTGCACTAAACGCTATTCACGTTTATTATGCCCTTTATCATGTATCTGTACACTGTGGATGGCTCGATTGTAATCATGTCTTTCCGCTGACTGATTTGCATGCAACCAAAGCTTTTCACTGTACCTCGATACACGTGACAATAAACTAAACTCACATGGGTGACGTTTCGGGTCAAGACCATTCTTCAGACTGTCTGAAGACGGTTCTCAACCCGAAACCTGTCCATGTTCTGCAGAGATGCTGCCTGACCTGCTGAGTTACTCCAGCACTAATGTGTCCTTTTGGATATTAACCAGCATCTGCAGTTCTTTGTTTCTGTAAAAGATAATAGTTATTAAAATTGTTTGGCCTTACATTCTATTGTTTAAGAAAGAACTGCAGATGCTGGAAAAATTGAAGGTAGACAAAAATGCTGGAGGAACTCAGCAAGTGAGGCAGCATCTATGGAGGGAAGGAATAGGCGATGTTTCGGGTCGAGACCCTTCCACGGACTGATCTATCTGGCCTTACTTACTATGTAAGTAACAAGAAGTTTTTAAAACACACCAAAGATACAGGTTCGATCCTGACTATGGTGCTTGTATGTACAGAATTATATGTTCTTCCCTGTGACCTGGGCGGGATATCTCCAGGGGCTCCGGTTTCCTCTCACACTCTAAAGACATATAGCTTTATAGGCTAATTGGCTTGGAATAGCTGTAAATTGTCCTTAGTGTGTGCAGGATAGTGCTAATGTATGGGAATCGCTGGTCGGCATGGACCTGGTGGGCCAAAGGACTTGTCTCCGCACGGTATCTCTAAACTCTAATATATTAACTCTAAAAGCAAGATGCAAAGTACCGGAGCAACTCAGCGGGTCTGGCAGAATCTCTGGCAAACATGCATGCGTGATGTTTTGGGTCAGGATCCTTCTTCAGGTTGATTGTAGTACGGGGTAAAAAGCTGGAAGAGAGATGATGGGTGGATGCAGGAGAGTGAAGGTTTTATTAGCGGATGGACAAATACCACCCACCCATTGATGTAGGCAAAAGGCTGAGGTAAGCTGAGAAAAGATATGAAATTTGAAGCCAGAGGAAGGGATATAGATGGAATGGGCATGAGGAAGGGGAAAGAGGGGAAGGATAGTAGGAGAATAGGTGTGCATCCAGGAGGGGCACTGGGAAGAGGGGGTCGGGAGAAAGGGGGTAGTTGTTGTGGGTTAATTACCTAAAACTGGAGAATTCAAGGTTCATTCCATTCCTACACAAGTGGAAAATTAACATTTTTAAAAGCAGTAATTTTTAAAAACAGATGGAGATAAGTTTATTTTAGTTTAGCTTAGAGATACATCAAGGAAACAGGACCTTCGGCCCACCGAGTCCACGCCGACCAGCGATCTCACACTAACATCATCTTACACACAATTATACCAAGCCAATTAACCTACAAACCTGTATGTCTTTGGAGTGTGGGAGGAAACCGGAGATTCCGGAGAAACCACAAGCAGGTCACAGGGACTATGTACAAATTCCGTACGTACTAATCAGGATCAAACCCTGGTCTCTGGCATTGAAAGACAGCAAGTCTACCACTGCGCCAGCGTGCAGCCCTGGTTTTGAGAATGTTTAAATGAAATTTGTCAGAATTTGAAAGTCATTTTAAACGTTTTATGAGAAAGAAAGATAAGGATTTATACTTTGCTACCTGACCTGTTGAGTCCTCCAGCAGTTTGTTTTTTTGCTCACGTTCCAGCATCTGCATTCTTTTTAGAGTTTAGTGTTTAGAGATACAGCGCGGAAACAGGCCCTTCAGCCCACCGAGTCCGCTGCGCCCAGCGATCCCCGTACACTAACTCTATCCTACACACTAGGTGCAATTTACAATCTTTGGCAAAGTCAATTAACGTACAACCCTATACGTCTTTGGAATGTGGGAGGAAAATTAGAGCGCCCAGAGAAAACCGATGAGTTGATGGGGAGAAAGAACAAACGCTGTACAGTCAGCTGCCTCAGTCAGGATTGAACATGGGTTTATGGCGCTGTCAGGCAGTAACTCTACCGCTGCGTCAACGTGCCACCCAAGCCCACGCTGTCACAGCGAGAAGGTAGACACTTTGTACAGACAGCTTCTGTAGTCAAGATCAACCTTTGGTCTCTGGCGCAAGGCAGCAACTCTACCAGTGCGCCACTGTCACCAGGAGATTCTCTTATATCTCCAAATTACCACAGCATTCCTCGTGACCTCAGGTCATCCTGAAACACTTTACAGACTAATGGGTACCTTTTCGGTGTATAATTTGCCATTGTAATGTGGAAACAGAGCACTTAATTTGTACACAGCTAGATTGCACAAAGCGTAATGGAATAATAAGCTGTAAACCCATTATTTTATGCAACATTTGAATGACAAATAAATATTTGGTAGGACACTGAGGATAATTTGCCTGTTCTCTTCAAAATAATGTAATGGAATCTTCTATAGTGCACTTAAAACTTCAGACAGGACTTTGGTTTAACATTTCACCTCAGAGAATAATTCTCTGGCATGTTCAGGATTCCTTCAGCGTTGAGCTGGAGTGTCAGTCTGAATGTTTTGTACTCAACTCAGCAGATCAGGGCTTTAACCATTAGCTTCTGACTCAAAGGTCACCGTGCTGCTGATGCTGATACAGAGACAAGTATAATGTCTGGTTCTCAACAATCAGTCACAAACAAAATATATGCTCAGCCTATGCAAGTAGTTAGAAATGTAATGCTGATCTCAGAATAGAGTCATGGAGTCAAGTTATTCAACATGGAAACAGGCCCTTCAGCCCAACTTGCCCACACCGACCACCAGCCTGCGTTTGGCCCATATTCCTTTACACCTCTCCTATCCATGTACCTGTCTAATTGCTTCTTAAATGTTACGATAGTCCCCACCTCAACTACCTCCTCTGGCAGCTCATTTCATACATCTACCACCCTTTGTGTGAAAAGACTATCCCTTATGTCCCTATTAAATCTTTTCCCCTTCACCTTGAACCTATGTCCTCTGGTCCTTGGTTCCCCTACTCTGGGTAAGAGACTTTGTGGGTCTGCCTGATCTATTCCTCTCGTGATTATGTACACCTCTATAAGATCGCCCCTCATCCTCCTGTGCTCCAAGGAATAGACTCCCAGCCTGCTCAACCTCTGCCTATAGCTCAGACCTTCGAGTCTTGGCAACATCCTTGTAAATCTTCTCTGTACCCTTGCCAACTTGACAACATCTTTCCTATAACATGGTGCCCAGAACTCAACACAATACTCCAAATGCAGCCTCACCAATGTCTTATGTAACTGCACCATGACCTCCCAATGCCTATACTCAATACTCTAAATGATGATTGTGAATTTGCCAATGTAAAGGAACTTCAATGAAATGCTCCTCATCGGAACAATTTTAAATCATTAGTGCTCTCTATGAGGCAGAAACTTCGTCACTGCAATTCTCTATAGGGACCTTTTATTCCATTAGATTCACAGGCCAAGATATTCTGTTCTGTCAAAACTCTGCATCACCCTGGCCAAAGTCAATTTAATAATGCCAGCGTGCTTCTAATGAGGAGTTTGATATTTGATGGTAAATGCTTTCAAGCGGCTGCAAGATTTAAAGATCTGTAGTAGAGTTAAAGGGCTCACAGAACGAAAAAGCCTGACCGAAATAAACTGATTTTTGGCACACTTTAGACTTTAGAGATACAGCATGGAAACAGGCCGTTCGGCCCACCAAGGCCATGCCTACCAGGGTTCACCCATACACTAGTTCTATCCTACATGCAAGGGACAATTTAGAATGTTTAACCAAACCAATTAACCTACAAACCAGTACATCTTTGGAGTGTGGGAAGAAACTGAAAACCCATGTGATCACAGGGAGAAGAATGAGAAGGAAGGGGGAACCTCAATGAAACTTAGCGAAATTTGAAAGGCCTGGCTAGAGTGGATGCAGAATGGATGTTTCCACTAGTGGGAGAGTCCAGGAACAGAGGGCTTAACCCCAGAATAAAAGGACGCATCTATAGAAATGATATGAGGAGGAATTTCTTTAATCTTAGGGTGGTGAATCTGTGGAATTCATTGCCACAGGCGGCTGCGGAGGCCAAGTCATTGGGTATTTTTAAGGCGGAGATTGACAGATCATTGGTTGGTAAGGCTGTCAGGGGCTATGAGGAGAAGGCAGGAGGAAAAGGGACTGAGAGGGAAAGATAGATCAGCTATGATTGAATGGTGGTGTAGACTTGATGGACTGAATGGCCTAATTTTGCACCTATCATTTACGAACGTGAAATATTGAATGCAAAACAAGTAGTTATCATCAATACAAAGGATGTGATTTCAGAAGGCAAATCCGCGAAATGTTTTCAACATCATTTGGAAAATGCAAATAGTTGTGTGTGACCTTCAATATTGTTCCAACTCCTGACAAATCACAATCACAATAATACTTTATTAGCCAAGTATGTTTTCCAACATACGAGGAATTTCATTTGCCAAGTCAGTGATACAAATAAAAAGCAACAGAACACACAAGACACACTGTCACAGACATATTCAGAAGGGTACAACATTTGTAAGGAACAATTGATGTGATAGGTAGCATGTCAGGCATGGAACAGAACCACATGATTAAGCATGGTAGCTAGAAATGTTATTGAAGTGATGCCAAAATTGTATGAATAAACAAATATATGGATAAGCAAAGTTCAAACCAATTTTGCAACATCTTGTGGTCCAGCCCCTCCTTTAATCCAACAAAATCCCCCCCCCCCCACCCCTCGATCTCAATATCACCGGGACCTCCACAGCTGATCGCCGGTTTGAATTTGCCCCCTGCAGCTAGGGCTCTGGAACTCAGGACCAGCCAGAGCCAGCAGATCTGTTCCCAGAGCCATCCGTGGCCGACTTTGCAGGCCGGTATCTCTGCCCTCCGAGGCCGTGACCTTTGTTGGTCTGGCGAATAACACGGCAAGGCTCTGGAACCAAGGGTGACAGAAAATCAGCGGTGAGCATGTGGTGACCGAAAAATAACAAAGCAGCAGAGGAAAGCAGAGGAAAGAAGAGAAAGAAACAATAGTCACATTGGACCCAACAGATGGGGTTAATGTAAAGAATATGTTTAAATAAAAAAAGGAAAATTAAGAGCTACCCTACACATCTAAATATATTTAATATCCAAAATAAAATCAATGAATGAACAGCACAAATGGAGATAAATGGGTATGAATTAATAGCCGTATGCAAACACAGTTACAAGGAGATCAGAGCCGGGAAATAAATATTCAAAGATATTTGACTTTAAGGAAGGTCAGGCAGAAAAGAAAAGGTGGTAAATTGGCTTTGATAAAAAGAGTGAAATAAGAATTGTGAGAGATTTGGTTTAGATGATTCAGAGTCCACCTATGTTGAGATAGGGATCAAAAGACAGTGGTAGTTGTCTCCAAACAGTGCCTACGCTAGAAAAGAATATATTTCAAAAATAATGGGAGCATGTACATAGAACGTAAAGAACAATGCCGGGGCAGCACAGTGGTGCAGCAGTAGATTAACTGCCTTACAGCGCCAGACCCGTTGACTGTGGGTGCTGTCTGTGCACGTTTTCTGTGACCACGTGGGTTTTCTCCGGGTGCTCCTGTTTCCTCCCACACTCCAAGGACGTACAAGTTTATAGGTTAATTGGCTTTGGTAAAATTGTAAATTGTCCCTATTGTGCAGTAAAGTTTATGGTGATTGTAGGTCGGCGTGGTCTCAGTGGGCCGAAGAGCCTGTTTCCACGCTGTTTTTAAGTCTAAATAATGCAGTGTAGGAACAGGTCCTTCAGCCCAAAATATTCTTTGCTGAACATAATGAGATAACTAATCTCCTTTCCCTACTTGTGATCCGTATCTCTCCAGCCCTGCATACCCATGGGCCTATCTAACAACCTCTTAAATGCAACTATCTTACCTGCCTCAACCACTACCCCTGCCTGTGCATTCCATGTAAAAGGCTAGTCCCACACATCTGTTTTAAACTTCACCCCTTTGGTCCTTCACATTTTCACTCTTGGAAAAAGATCCTGACTCTGCATTGTCCATGCATCTCATCATTTTATATAGTTCTAATAAGTCACCCCTCAATATTTGACGTTCCAGAGAAAACCATCCAAGTTTGTCCATCCTCTTCGCATAAATAGTATCTTCTAATCCAGGCAGCACTTTCCAGCACCTTCCCCAAATTTTTTACATTCTTCCGTAATAAGGCGATTAGGTCAGTACACAATACTCCAAATGCAGCCTAACCAAATTTTCTGTACAGATGCAACATGACTTCCTGTACTACCATACGCCTTCATTATCACTTATCTACTTGTCATGCCACTTTTAGTTTTAGTGGAAACAGCACAGAAACAGGTCCTTCCACCCACCGAGTTTGTGCCAATTAGTGATCCATCCTACACACTAGGGACAATTCACAGTTTTTACCAAAGCCAATTAGCCTACAAACCTGTACATCTTTGGAGTGTGGGAGGAAACTGGAGCACCCGGGGAAAACCCAGAAGATCACGGGGAGAACGTGCAAACTCCATACAGATAGCACCCATAGTCAGAATCAAACCCGGGTCTCTGGTGCTGTAAGGCAGCCACTGCGCCGCCCACTTATGGGCTTGATGAGCTATGGATTTGAAAAAAGAGGAGCATCAAATAACCATTCTGATGCAAGATCTCAACACAAAATGTTGACGCACTTTTTGCAATCACAGGTGCTCCTTGATCCACTGAGTTCTTCCAGCATTCTGCTATTTATTCCAGAATCTTTAGTCTCTTTTGGCTTCATCGTGCCAAACCCTCTCTCCCACCTCCCTCCACCCTAGATGTCCTATTAGTTCCACTGTTCACTTCCCTGTATCCCTTCGTTATCACCTCTTCCCCAGCCAACAATGGGCCATTATAGGCTCCACTCTTCCTTGGTCATCTGTTGCCAGCCCTGCTGAGTTCTTTCAGACCCAAAACATTATCCATCCTTTTTCTCCAGAGATGCTGGCTGACCCGCTGAGTTACTCCTGCACTTTGTGTAAATCTTCGGTATAAACAGCAGCATCTGCAGTTCCTTCCTACACATAGATGATTGTAATGGTAGCCACCAAACTGAATTTGTAGTAAGCAGTTGCGATTGTTTACAAGAGTAATATATTATTGAACCAACAAGGGAACGGACTAATTTTGATCTGGTAATATGTAATGAGTTAGTTTAATGAATGATCCCAGTTAAAGATCCACCTAGATGCAGTGAACTTAGTATTCCGAATTTCACATTTAAAGTTAAGAAACTTTGTGTCTGAAACAACTGTTAAATTTAAATCAGGGATAATTGCAAAGTGCTGATGATGGCTTGGCTTGAATGGACTGAGATTAGCAGGTAAAACAAGCTTACCAGACACTAAAGGAGATAATACATGATGCCCAAGAAACAGCCCTATGATAATGGAAGATTGTAAGGGATTAACCAAGCATGGCTAATCAAATACGTTAAGGAGGCTATTAAGTTGAAAAAGACATGTCAGGTCAATAGGTTGACTGGTGATTGAAAAATTAAAAGTCCGAGATGCTCCAATGAGGTAGATAGGCGGTCAGGGCTGATCCTTAGTTGTTGATAGGATGGATCAATTACCTGACAACAGCTGGGAAGAAATTGCCCTGAATCTGGAGGTGTGTGTTTTCACACCTGTACCTCTTGCCTGATGGGAGAGGGGAGAAGAGAAAGTTATCCTTGATTATACTGGCGACCTTGCCGATCAAACCTTCCGAACTTAGTAACATCCTCGTAAAGGTACCAACAAGCAGTTATTTTGCAAAGCTAAGAGCTCCTGATTTTGCAGGTAATATATTAGCTTGGATGGAGAATTGGCAGACTTATGGTAAGCAGAGATGAGAGATAAGAGATCGCTTATAGGTTGGCAACTTTTAAGCTGTGGAATGCCGCAGTTGTTTACTGTATATATTAATGCATTAGAGGGGGGAAGAACATAGACTGTAGCCAAATTGTACACAAGTAGTTAGGAAGGCATGTTTTGAGGAAGATTCAAACAGTTTGGAGAAAGACATTAACAAGTTAAGCACGCAGGGAAAGTGCTGGCAAATGGAGTATAACGTGGGAAAAAGTCAATTTGTTCATTTTGGAAGTAAGAATGATAAAATAAATTATTATTTAAACGGGGAAAGGTTGCTGAAAGTCGCAGCGCAAAGGGAGTCAGGAATTCACATATGAAACATAGAAAACTACCAGAACTAACTATCTGAAGTAGGGTTCCGACCAGAAACATCACATATTCCTTACCCCCAGAGATGCCGCCTGACCCGCTGAGTACTCCAGCACTTTGTGTCTATCTTCAGCATACGATACGATAAAACTTTATTCATCGCCGGAGGGAAATTGGTCCATATAAACCAATTCCTTTTGCAGTTCCTTCCCACACAAAGAAAACAACCACCCAAGTGTACTATGTAGTCAGCAAGCAAATGGGATGCTGACCTTTGGTGGCACAGTGGTGGTGCGGTAGAGTTGCTGCCTTACAGTACCAGAGACCTGGGTTCGATCCTGACTATGGCTACTGCCTGTACGGAGTGTGTACATTTTCCCCCTGACCACGTGGGTTTTATCTGGGTGCTCTGGTTTCCTCGCACAAAGATGAGCAGGTTTGTATGTTAATTGGCTTCTGTAAATTGACCCTAATGTGTAGGATAGAACAAGTGTACTGGTGATTGCTGGCCAGCATGGACACGTTGGGTTGAAACGCCTGTTTTCATGCAATACCTCTACTTTGAGGAGGCTGGAGTCAAAATGTAAGAAAGTCCTTCAACAACTGTACAACGTACTGATGTACGTTGAGTGAATCTCCTTATTTAAGGAAAGATATGTTATTATTGGAGGCCTTAGAGAAAGGTTTCACCAGAATGTATCTGGGCATGGGTGGAATGTCAGATGATGAGTGGTTGGCATGGATTGAAACTGTACTCCGCAAAGCTAACAGGAATGAGAGAAGACACAAGTGCTGTGGTAACCCACCGGATCCGGCAGCATCTCTGAAGAGCATGGACAGGTGATGTATCGGGCCGGGACCCTCCTTCAGACTAATTGTAGGGGAGAGGCAGGGCTAGTAGAAAGTCGGAAGAGGGGAGAGGAAGGACAAAGGCTGGTACAGGTTGACAGTTCCTTGTTTCAACAAGAACAAGAGGTAGTTCTACTGAAGTAGTGACTCAAATGTGTTTTTCTATTGATAAATGCTATCATTCATAGAATGAAATATGAACTTTATCAGTTTTCTCCAAAATCATTTAGGGTCAAATAATTTCACTTTAACATTAGGTAAGAGGTGTCTGGATTAAGTCAAAGAGATTATAGACAATAGACAATAGGTGCAGGAGTAGGCCATTCAGCCCTTAGAGCCAGCACCGCCATTCAATGTGATCATGGCTGATAATCCACAATCAGTATCCCGTTCCTGCCTTCTCCCCATATCCCTCGACTCCACTATCTTTAAGAGCTCTATCTAACTCTCTCTTGAAAGCATTCAGAGAACCGGCCTCCATTGCCCTCTGAGGCAGAGGATTCCACAGAATCACAACTCTCTGCGTGAAAAAGTGTTTCCTCATTTCCGTTCTAAATTCCTGCCTCTAGCATGTCCAAACCCTTAATAATCTTAAATATTTCAAATAGATCCCCTCTCATCCTTCTAAATTCCAGAGTATACAAGCCCAGCCACTCCATTCTATCAACATATGACAGTCCCCCCCATCCCGGGGATTAACATTGTGAACCTGCGCTGCACTCCCTCAATAGCAAGAATGTCCTTCCCCAAATTTGAAGACCAAAACTGCACACAATACTCCAGGTGTGGTCTCACTAGGGCCCTGAACAACTGCAGAAGGACCTCTTTGTTCCTATACTCAACTCCTCTTGTTATGAAGGCCAACATGCCATTCGCTTTCTGCACTGCCTGCTGGGCACCAACCTGGCATCCTTCCAGGTACACATATAATGCAGTAGCATACAAAGATATTTCCTGGAAGAAAACCCATCTACAGCTTATTCCCCTTAATCTGAGACCAACAAGGAAAGTAAAAAAACATGGCAGTATATTGTGTTACTAAGTGGATTATACATTAAGTAACTCCTGCATATCTTTTCCCTTTCTTCTCTACCCACTTTTCACCACCCTGAGCCACTCAACTAAAAGATGTACAGTTAATTCTCTGTTATATGAACACCAATTTGCTTTTTTTTTTGCTGTAAGGTCTTTGACTTTTTTAGGTAAGTGTCTTTTTATTTATGATCCTATTTTTCACTATGACATTTAGTGCAACACTATCCATCTATGGGAATGCACGGTACCAAAAGGCACACAGTGCATTGTGACGCATTTTTCCGGTTTATAAAATGACGCTTCAAAAAGCATTTTCAATTTCATGAATTGCAGATCTACTGTAGATCATAAGGTAAGTGATAGGAGCAGAATTAGGCCATTCGGCCCATCAAGTCTACTCCACCATTCAATCATGGCTGATTTATCTCTTCCTCCTAACCCCATTCTCTGACCTTGTCCCAAAATAATCTCAGAACACCTGTACTAATCAAGACTTTATCTATCTCTGCCTTAAAGATAGCCACTGACTTTGTCTCCACAGCATTCTGTGGCAAATAGTTCCACAGAGTCACCACCCACTGACTAAATAAATCCCTCCTGATCTCCTTCCTAAAAAAACGTCCTTTAATTCTGAGGCTGTGACCTCGAGTCCTGGACTCTCCCACTAGTGGAAACATCCTCTCATCATATCTTATGATGTTACTGTACACCCGTGTAGAAAGATTTAAAGCTCATTGACTCAGACACTCCACACTAAGGCCCAGCTTCTATCTACATAAACCCCTGTGGCTTCACTGCTTATAAACTTTAACATCACTGATATTCAGAGAGATTTGGTAACAGGTGAAATTTAAGTATTTAACAATAATGAACAATATTTTCCTTTAATTTAAAAATGCATTAAAGTACTATTGATTAATTAAAACATAAATAAGCAGTGAAATAAAGTAAAAATTGAAAAAGCATATGTAAAAGCTGGGGGGTTACACAAAAAGCTGGAGAAACTCAGCGGGTGCAGCAGCATCTAAGGAGCGAAGGAGATAGGCGACGTTTCGGGTCGAGACCCTTCTTCAAGCTGCTTGTATTTACCTTTCAATCAGGGTGACATTTGAGTGGAAGTGCTTAAAAAATCTAATGAGTTCTGCAGGTCATCTTGTATCTAGTAAGGACTTGTAGCCAACACTGTGCACCAATGGCAAAGTGCATGAATGGGATGCCAGGTAAGCCACATGATTTGTAGTGGAGTTGATCAAATTTTATTGTCGCTGTTGCCACTGCTTCCCTTTTGGAAATAGGGCGTATTCCACATATTCCTGTCTTGTGTGTCGTAAACGGTGAACAGGCTTTGAGAGGCTACTTGGACAAGAAACCAAGTTTACCTGGACAATAAACTGGACTGGTCCAGGAATGCTGAAGCCATGTATAAGAAGGAACAGAGCCATCTGTAATTTCTGAGGAGACTCCACTCTTTCAACGTCTGCAATATGATGCTGTAGGTGTTCTATCAATTGGTGGTGGCCACCGCCATCTTCTTCGCTGTCGTGTTCTGGGGTAGCAGGGCAAAGGTTGCGGACGGCTACAGAATCAACAAGCTCACCAGGAAGGCTGGCTCCGACCTGGGGGGTGAAGTTGGATTTGTTCCATCAGGTCCATGCCAGACCCAAGGAAAACAATCCCAGCCGTTCCATTCCGGTTGTTATTTTCCTGTATCTGTTCTCCCCCACTGACTTCTCGATTCCTCTGTCACCCACCAACATGAGCCAATTAACTGACCAACATGTATTTTGGGATAGGGGAGGAGACAGGAGTACCGAGAGGAACCCCATGCAGAGACAAGGAGAAAGTACAGGGGAGATCACACCTAAGATCATGTTAGAAGCCGGGGCACTGGAACCGTGAGTCTTGTTGTACGGGCTGGTTACTTACCTCCAAAGCTGTGAACTAAAATTAGCCCAATTGCAATCATCAGTAAATAACTCACAGACTTCAATATTCTTGGAAGACCAATGATCAGTTTCAGATAGAAAAGTGAGGAACAAGCAGTGATGCGCAAAAGCGAAGAAAATATAATTCTGATAGCTATAGTCATCCTTATTCGGTCTAAGATGGCACTAGAGCCATCCCAGAACTAGATGTACGATCATCTTTACTTTAATTTAGACTTTAGAGATACAGAATAGAAACAGGGCCGTTGGCCCACCGAGTCCACGTCGACCAGCAATCGCCCAATACACTAGCACTATCCTACACACTAGGGAAATTTACAATTAGCAGAAGCTAATTACTCTACAAAGCAGTACATCTTTGAAGTGTGGGAGGAAACCAGAGCATTCGGAGAAAGCCTACGGAATACCCACAGGAAGAATGTACAAACTCCATATAGGCAGCACCCAAAGTCAAGATCGAACCCCGGTCTCTGGCACTGTAAGGCCGCAACTCTACCAGGGTGCCTCTGTGCCACCCTGCTGTGCCACTGTGCTGCCTGATACAATCACTCCACACTTTCAAATCTCTTTTCCACTTGTAAACCCATCAGTATTATTAACTGTAGTAATATTTTTTAACTTTCCACAATGCTGGAAAACTATATTCAACACTTTTCTTCCAAGGAGAAAATGTCAAAGACCAGAGGGCATAGCTTTAAGGTGAGAGGGGCAAAGTTTAAAGGAGATGTGCAGGGCAAGATATTTTACACAGAGGGTATTGAGTGCCTGGAAAGTGCTATTGGGGGTGATGGTGGTGGTAGATGTAAAAGTTGCATTTAAGATATAGTTAAAGACACATGAATATGCAGGGAATGGAGTGATACGGATTATATTTATGCAGATACGACATGGCCTTGGAGTCATGTTAGGTATACTCATTGTGGGCCGAAGGGTCTGTGCTTTACTGTTCTTCGTTCTCTGTTCTAGTTCCTCCTCAAATAAAGTCAAATTATTGAGACAGGTTCTCCCTGCACAAACCTTTGCTGACTAGACACCAACCTTCCCAAAGGAAGGGGACAGAAAGTCAGGGCACCACTCTCCACAACGGTGGGGAACAGAATATCAGGGCACGAACCTTCCCAAGAATGGGAAACAGCATATCAGGCCACCAGCGCTTCTAAATGTGCAGGAATCACATCCCTGAAGACTTCCCCCAGTAATTTTCCTATCACTAACGAAGAGCATACCAGCCTGAAATTACCTGGCTTACTCCCGTTTCCCTTCCTAAATAAAAGAACAATGTATGTTATCCTGCATCATTTGGCACCTCATCTGTGACTAACAAAGGTGCAGAAATCTCCAAATGACGCCTTGTGTATTTTCCCCTTTACGTCCCATAGCAACCTGGAATAGATTTCAGCAGGCACTGGAGATTTGATTAACTCGTGTGCATCTCATGACTTCTAACACCTCCTCCTTCTTAACACTGACCTCTCCATGTATCCCTCTCCCTTAACACGCTACCGTCCATGTCCCTGTCCTTGGTGAATACGAATGAGAAGGATTCATGAAGGGCCTCAGCCACATAGCCTGGCTCCAGATATAGATCATCTTAGTCATAATTCATTTCACCTATTGTACGGAGCTGCGGTTTGACTTTGATTGGCATTCTTGGCTTTGAACCTTTGGCTGTGAAATGTTTCTCTTCACAACTAGCTTCCCACTTCCAAGTGCAAAGATTCTTTCCTTCTGACATTTACCGCAGTATTTATAGGCTATATTAGGAGCAGGTGAGAATTTATACTTCTTCCTTGGTACTTATTTCTTTCGGCTGTCAATTCTGTGGTTTTATAAATGTCATTACAAGGTCTCGATGTTAGCTTTAGCTCTACCAGTTTCTTTGCTGCACGTGTCAGAATTAAAGGATTTAACATCTATTTTTGGAGTCTACCAGGAACACCTAATAGAGGGATAAATCAAATTCTGGTCACACAAAGTCACACCTTGGTTCCCAGCCAACTCAGACTCGGGACTATTCACAAACATCTTCTCATCCCTTGGCATACTCAGCAATAACTCATTTTAGTTTAGTTTAGAGATACAGCGCAAAAACAGGCCCTTCAGCCCACCGAGTCTGTGCCAACCAGCGATTCCCACATAATTACACCGTTCCACACCAACTAGGGACAATTTACAATTATACCAAAGCCAATTAACCTACAAACCTGTACGTCACTGGAGTGTGGGAGGAAACCAGAGATCCTGGAGAAAACCCACGCAGGTCAGGGGGAGAACGTACCAACTCTGTACAGACAAGCACCTGTAGTCAGGATCAAACCCGGGTGTCTGGTTCTGTAAAGCAGCAACTGTATCGCCTCACCACCATGCCATCCTACTTGCCTTACTTCTCATTGCTAAGCAAGTTTTAACTTGAATTAGAATGGGCAGCCCAGTGGAGCGGCTGGTAAAGCTGTAACGTGTGCCAAGGGGCAATGTTGGAGGTGGATACTTTAGTGGCATCTAAGAGACACTTGTATAGGTACATGGATGTGCAGGGAATGGAGGGATATGGATTGTCATAAATTCATAAGTTATTGGACCAAAATTAGGCCATTCACCCCATCAAGTCTACTCCGCCGTCCAACCATGGTTGATGTATCTTTCCCTCTAAATCCCACTTTCCTGCCTTCTCCCCATAACCCCTGACACCCTTACTAATCAAGAATCTGCCAATCTCTGCCTTAAAAATATCCATTGACTTGGCTTCCACAGCTGTTTGTGGTAATTAATTCCACAGATTCACCACCCGCTGACTAAATAAATTCCTCCTGATCTTTCTAAATGTATGTCCTTTCATTCTGAGTCCCTGACGCCTGTACAAATGAAGAATCTATCAATCTCCTCCTTAGAAATATCCATTGACCACCTCCACAGCCATCTGATTCCTGTATGTACAGGCAGATAAGAATTAGTCTTGGCATCATGTTCAGCACAGACATTGTGGGCTGAAAGGCCTGTTCTTGTGCTGTACTGTTCAGTACTCCATGTAGTATTTGTGCAGAATTAATAATAGGAAATGTGTCCCATCGGTACATGGATCAAGAACCAAAAGACAAATATTTAAAAACTTCGAGCAAATGAAACGAGGTAAAAATGAGGAATATCTTTGGCACTATGGAGTATTCTAGATCCAGAACCCATACACTGCCGCACAGCGCCAGAGACTCGGGTTTGATCCAGACCTCGGGCATGCGGCCTGTGTGGAATCTGCATATGCTCCCTGTGACCCTGTGGGTTTTATCTGGGTGCTCCGGTTTCCTCCCACATCCCAAAGATGTGTCAGTTTGTAGGTTAATTGGCCTCCGTAAAATTGTCACTTGTGTGCAGATGTGAAAATGGGATAACAGAACTGAACGGGTGATTGATGGTCGGCTTGGACTCAATGGGACACAAGGCTTTTTTTCCATGCTCTGTCTCTAAAACTAAAACCAGATTCTTACAATGGTTACAACATGACAGAAGGGGACGATTCGGCCCGTCATGTCAATACTAGTTCCCAGTAGAGCAATCCGGTCAAATTCATCACCAGGGTCCTGCAAATTCTTCCATCCTCAAAGGCAACAAATTCCAAAATCTTGAATACTCCCTAGTGCCAGAGATTTTCCTCATTTGCACCTTCTTTCATTTGCCCAGAATTTTAAATCTGTGCTGCATGGTTCTTAATCCATGTACCAATGGAACAATTCCCTATTATTAATACTGTACAAATAGAACAGCACAGCACAAGAACAGGTCCTTCAGCCCACTGTGTCTGTGTCGAGCATTATGCCAAGACCAACTCTTATCTGCCTGCACATAATCCATATCCATCCATTCCCTGCATATCCATGTGCCTATACAAGGGTGCCTTAAATGCCATTAATGCATGAGTTGCAATATATTCTACATCAACTGTTCTGACAAACGTGTCACAAAATGTTGATTGTTTCTCTTTTCACATAGGCTGCCTGCCTTGCTGAGGTTTTTTTGCAGCATTTTCTCTTTTTATTTATGCTACCTTCACACGTTTTAGTTAGTGCATGAAACCTACCAATGCTTTGACCAGGTAAGAAACATTAGCATTGAGTTAAAGGTCTAACTCCAGCTCACAGAACATTGAATGAATGCATAGGAATGAACTGCAGATGCTGGTTTACACTGAAGATGGACAAAAAATGCTGGAGTAACTCAACAGGTCTCGCAGCATCTCTGGACAAAAGGAATGGATGATGTTTCGGGTCGAGACCCTTCTTCAGACTGAGGACTTCAGATCAGTCTGAAGAAGGGTCTCGACCTGAAACGTCACCCATTCCTTTTCTCCAGAGATGCTACCTGACCCGTTAAGGTACTCCAGCATTTTGCATCTATCTTCAACAGAAATCTGAAGAAGAGTCCTAAGCCAAAATGTCACCCATGATAGAGATGCTGCTTGACCGATTAAGTTACCCTGGCACTTTATTGTATTTTTCTTAAGAAGAAATTTGTTGCTGACTCTCCAGAAGCATCTAGCTTCCCTGTGCAGATCAACCTCTCCAGGAGGATATGGAGCATCTAGGAGGATCCATGACGCAGGAATAGTTGGGAGCTCATGTTGCAGTTGCATAGGATGTTGGTGAAGCCACATTTAGAGTATTGTGTTTGGTTCTGGGTACCATGTTACAGGAAATATGTTGTCAAGCTGGAAAGGGTACAGAGAAGAGAGGATGTTGCCAGGACTCGATGGTCTGAGCTATAGGGAGAGGATGAGCAGGTTGGAACTCTATTCCTTAGAGCGCAGGAAGATGAGGGGGTGATCTTATAGAGGTGTATAAAATCATGAGAGGAATAGATCGGGTAGACACAGTCTCTTGCCTGGAGTCAGGGGCGGATCCTGAGAAAGTAATGAAGCTTAAGGCTCAGGGCCCATAATCCCAGAGGGGCCCCAGAAGCATATACTTCCAATTTAAATCCTGCAGCCCCTCCCGCAGGGCGGGGGGGCGTGGTTTGGGCTTGAAGACAATGTCAGTGTGCACCCCTCCCCTCCCCTCCCACTGGCTCTCTCAGGCAATGTGCCTGCGCCGCTCTCCCCTTTCACCCCCCCCCCCCCCGGTTGGAGCCGGTCCACGCATGTGAGGCGCCGCCAACGGCCGGGGGTGGGCTATAAATAGCGGGAGCCGGAGGAAGGCGGCGATTAGTCGAGGCATGGAATAGGTGTGAGGTTTAGTTAAGTTGAGGTGGGGTTAAGGTGTGAGATGAGGTGTGAGGTTTATTTCAGGGATGAGGTTTAGTGAGGTACGGTTTAGTCGAGGAGAGGTTTAGGTGTGAGGAGAAGTTTGGTAGTGGGGCATCATCGAGGCGAGGGGTTTAGTGAGGCGAGGGGATTAGTCGAGGTGTAGGTGTGTAGGTGAGGGGAAGTGAGCATAGGTGAGGAGAAGTGGGTGTCTGAGCTCAGGAAGGGAGACCGAGGTGCTGCTGAAGGAGACGAGACCACTGCATTCTGTGGCAGAGAATTCCACAAATTCACAACTCTGGGTGAAAACGTTTTTTCTCATCTCAGTGCTAGGCAAAGAGACATTTATTGAAACATATAAGATTACCAAGGGTTTGGACACAAACATGTTTCCAATGATGGAAGAGTCAAGAACCAGGGGCCACAGATTAAGAATAAGGGGTAGGCCATTTAGAACGTAGATGAGGAAAAACTTTTTCACGCAGTCGTGAATAGACAATAGGTACAGGAGTAGGCCATTCGGCCCTTCAAGCCAGCACCGCCATTCAATATGATCATGGCTGAACATCACCAATCAGTACCCCGTTCCTGCCTATCTCCGCTATCTTCAAGAGTGGATTGGCAATGGAAGACAATTCTCTGGAGCTTTCAAGAGAGAGATAGATAAAGCTCGTAAAGATGGCAGAGTCAAGGGATGTGGGAAGAAGGCAGGAATGGGGTACTGATTGTGGATGATCATAGAAATGTCTATTGTCTATTTCATGAAATATATATCTTTTGGGGGTTATTTTACTGCTTAGAAAAATTCTAAGCTTCTGTTATGCAAACTACCAGCAGAAAGCTTGAGAATCACTTTCAATTTATTGAAAATGCAGGAGTTTCAGGGGGTGTTACCTCCACCGGGGGGGCGCTGCCCCTGGACCCCGCCATGGGCCTAGCCAGCCTGTCGTGGAACAACCCCATTGAAGATAACAGTGGTTATCCAGACCTCGTTGCTGGTTGCGAAGGGGCCCCCCATAGCAGTTCAATCTTCAGGGCCCCAAAAATGTAGGTCCGCCACTGCCCGGAGTAGGAGAATAGAGAACCAGAGGATGCAGGTTTAAGATGAAGGAGGAAAGATTTAACAGGAATCTGAGGGATATCTTTTTCACACAAATGGTGGTGGGTGTATGGAACGAGCTGCCAGAGGAGGTAGTTGAGGCAGGTACTATTGCAACATTTTAGATATATTTAGACATGTTCATGGATAGGACAGGGAGGACTAATGTAGATGGGACGTGATGGTTGGTGTGGGTAAGTTGGGCCGAGGGGCCAGTTTCCGTGCTGTTTGACTCTGTGACTCTATGACTCCAGTGCATTTGCATTTGCATTTGCCAGCATTTGCATTCTCAACAGCTTCCTATCCCAGTCTGTTTGCTTTCGTTTACTGGCAAACAAGAACATCCAAGCCTCATTGTACATGAACAGTTGCCAATCTAATAGCATTTAAAATATTAGCCATCTTTTTCTTTTTGTCCTACCAAAGTGGATAACTCCACACACATCCAAATTATGCTACATCTACCCACGTGCTCCATCTCTCCGTGTTGACACAAAGCCTCTTTGCATACTCGTCACAATAAACCACGCCGCTCAATTTCAAGTCTTTGCCAAACCTATATAGATGACTTGGATGAGGGAGTACATTATGTCATGAACAACTGAGGTCCAAGAACTGATCCTTGCACCAAGCTACTTGCGACTGCCTGTCTCCCACAAAACACCCATCGGTTTCTTGTTCGTCAACCAATTTTTCAACCTATACCAACAGCATGCTTTTTAATTTAATGCACTTATCTTTTTATGGGAAACTTTATCATACGACTCCTGAAAATCCAAATACACCTGACCGATTGGTTGTCCCTTGCTTATTCTACCATCCACAAAGTAACTCCATTTAGTTTAGTTTGGTGTTACAGCGTGGAAACAGGCCCTTCGGCCCACTGAGCCCATGCCGACCATTAATCACTTGTTCCCACTTGTTCTATCCTACGCACGAGGAGAAATTTAAAGAAGCAAAATAATCTACAAACCTGCACGTCTTTGGAGTGTGTGAGGAAACTGGAGCACCCTGTGATGCAACCCCATACAGACAGCACCCTGTGAACTTGGGTATCTACCGCTGCACCACTGTGCCATCCAGTCATGTTTGTCAGACACCATTTCTCATTTATAAAGAAGATAGACACAAATGGGTCAGGCAGAATCTCTGGAGAAAACGAATAGGTGACATTTCAGATCGGAACTAGAAGGGTGACCCACTACGTTTTGTGTCTAACTTTCGTATAAAACAGCATCTGCAGTTTCTTCCTTCCCATTCATTAATCCATGTTGATCTTCTCTAATCCCATTGATATATTTCAAGGAAAATCTAATTCTTTATGAGATTTCCCCAACAGTGATGTTATGCTAACCAGTTTATAGCTTCTTATTTTCTCTCTCCCTCCAATTTATTAGTAAGGATATACAGTATTTGCCACTGTTGAATCCACAGGAACAATTCCAAAGTAAATGGATTCTGAAAATGATCACAAGCATCCATTATTTCCATGGCTAACTCCTTTAGTATTCCAGGATGCAAGTTATCAGGTCCTCAGGATTTATTGGTTTTCAATATTATTATTTTCTCACCAATACCAGTTCCCTGCCCTCATTTGAATTTATAAAGTCTAAATTCAAATGAAGGCAGGGAACTGGTATTGAGATTTAGAGATACAGATTGGGACTGAATTTAGAGATACAGCGCGGAAACATATATATCTCTTACTGGTGCAAGGAAGAATTTCATTGTTCTGTTTCAGGACATGACAATAAAATGTGTATGACATACGACAAAAATATATGTATGTAAATTTATACACATATATATAAATGACCATTGTTATGGTCAATCTTCCCAATTGGACCTCGAATGGCAAGATCATTGACAAACTCTTCCTTATTGTGAAGCAGCCACTTTGGTTACTCGAGCTGATTTAGCTTATGTGTTGATTAGTCATGTATAATTCCTCTATCACTCTTGTTACATGTATCCTTACTTCCTTAATTAAAGCCTTCCTTTAAATCACCACTACTGTTTGGAGCCTGTAGATAATCTAATACAAGAGAGCGGCACAGTGACACAATGGCGGTTCAATCCTGTTCATGGGTGCTGTCTGTACGGAGTTTGCACATTCTCCCTGTGATCACATGGGTTTTCTCTGGGTGCAGCAGCTTCCTCACACATTGCAAAGATGTGCAGGTTTTCTAGGTTAATTGACTTCTGTAAATAGTTCCTAATGTTTAGGATAGAACTAGTGTACGGGTGATCATGGTCGGCGTAGACTCGGTGGGCCAATGAGCCTGTTTCCATGCTGCATCTCTTAACTAAATTAAACAGTGTAGCTTTAAGGTGAGAGGAACAAAGTCTAAAGGAAATGTGCAAGGCACGTTTTTTACACAGAGGGCGATGGGTGCCTTGAACGCACTCCCAGGTGTATTGGCGGTGGAGCCAGATACAATAGTGGTGTTTGAGACTTTTGGATAGGCACATGGATTTACATGGAACGGAGAGATACAGATTACCTGCAGGCAGGTAAAAGTTGGTCTTAGCATCATATTCAGCACAGATATTGTGGGCCAAAGAGCCTGATCCTGTGCTGTACGTTTCCATGTTCTATAACTACCACCAATGTTCTCCATCCATTTTCGTGCTGTTTAGCTCCAAACAAATTGTTTCCACATTTCATTTTTGGATCTAATCTCTACTCTCACTATTGCACTGGCTTCATCCTTTGCTAACTTTACCACCCCACCTCCTTTTCCTTTTTGCCTGCCTTTCCCAAATATTGAACACTGTCTGTCAAATACGCCTGTGAAAGGACAAGAAACCCTTCAGTTCAATAATGGATCCATGAGTCACACCCAAAGCAACCATTTGCAACACATTGTCTAATCTATAACATCTCGATTTACCTTGTATTTTCTCAACACCACCAGAACCTTTACAATGCCTATTAACCTTTCTGCTAAATTCCTCAATTTTGGAAAAAAAAACTAATCCTCACTGTAGGTAAAATTACAGTGTATTAATAATTTATGTGTGCAACATATCATGCTGGCAGAACTGTTATTTCTGAAGCCAATTTTTTGCTTTAAAGTTATATGTATCAAAGCCATGAATATAAATAATGTACCACAAACAATTGAAAGCAGTGATAACTAGAGGGACTGAAAGGATCACACAGGTGTGGTATTTGCACAGCTTCTGTGGAGATATTGTTTTTTGATGCTTGCAATGCATTCAGATGATCATTGGTCATAAGTGCCTGTGATGGCAATGTATTCCACAGGGGCACAGCCCAAGTCACAAGGCATCTCCGATGATGGACATTTTGTTTGTCTGCCTGGTTCAAATGAAATATGTAAACTCTTGCTATCTATTGTGTTAACTTGCCAAATGCATTCATTTGGGAGGCACATATTCAAATGGAGACAATACTACTGTCCCTACTAATCACGCAGCACAGAAGGAAGCCACACAAGAGGGTTAAACTCAGAAAATAACTACAAGCATTTTCAGGATGTTCATAACAATGTTTGGACATTTTATTTTCAATTTGTCTGTGCTTGCTGAGTTATTGTCAATAGCAAAATTGGGAATCTATTAAAATAAAGCTTCAGTGAAACTTGTCAATTTAGGATTTTTATGATTCATTGAAACTAAATCAGTTTAGTTTAGAGATATAGCAAGGAAACAGGTCATTCAGCCCACCAAGTCCACGCTGACCATCGATGGCCTGTTCAATTAGCTCTATGTTATCCCACTTTCTCACCCGCACAATACACACCAGGGGTAATTTACAGAGGCCAAACCTGCACGTCTTTGGGATTTGGGAGGAAACGGGAGCTCCCGGAGGAAAAAGCTGTGGCCTGAAACAGGTACTGGAGCCGGTTCACGGACTTGCCAGCCACTTGTCACTTCTGAGGGGTTGCAGCCTCTGTTAGACTATCTGAAGGGGCTTCTCCTCAAGTTTTGGCTACATTTTAGCCCCACCCTCCCGATATTTGGACACCCGGTACAAAGGGGGGAGGGTCGGGTGGAAGTGGAGGGGGGGAGGGGTTCTCCCTCTCGGTTTGCTCCTGGGCCTGGCCAAGATGGCTATTCGCGGGTCCAGGCAGCGGGTAGTTGACGGCCACACCGGGGTCGGCTGCCTGCCCCTTTCCCGGGCCTACGTCGGTGCCCCTTTCCCGGGCCTACGTCGGTGCCCCTTTCCCAGGCCTACGTCCGTGCCCCTTTCCCAGGCCTACGTCGGTGCCCCTTTCCCGGGCCAACGTCCGTGCCCGCGTCTCCCTGGAGAGTGAGCACGTGGTGGCCACGGGGACTTTGGAGGCCTTTTTGAATGCCGGTCGCAATGGGAGGTCGAGTGGAATACTGATGAGGACGACGTTATTTTTAAATTGATAACTGTTGTTTTGTAAACTGCCGCAAAATCAGTTTTGATCGTGTTACTTTTTTTGTATGTTTGTTTTTCTTTTCTGAATTAAAGTATTTGGTTTTTTTTTAAAGGAGAAAACCCAGATGGTCACAGGGAGAATGTGTAAACTCCACACAGACGGTACATGAGATCAAGATCAATTGTGAGGCAGCAGTTTTACTAGCTGTACCATTGTGCCACCTTACTGCAATAACATATGGCGATAACATCGACTTTATGTTAACATTAACATTATGTGACGTAGCATTGTAACATAATGCCTTTTATTTTTTGCCCTGATACGTTACCTGCTTAGTTTAATTTAGTTTAGTTAAGAGATACAGTGTGAAAACAGGCCCTTCGGGGACAATTTCCAATTTTACCGAAGCCAATTAACCTACAAACTTGTATGTCATTGGAGTGTGGGAGGAAACTGGATCACCCGAGGACAACCCACAAAGAACGTACAAACTCTGTACAGACAGCGCCCGTAGTCAGGATCGAGCCTGAGTCCCTGGCGCTGTAAGGTAGTAATTCTATTGCTGTGCCACCGTGCCAGCATGGCACCATTCCCAGAATTTCATATCCCTGTCCCGTTCTCCCAAGCCCAACCCCGTCACGGCACTGACTAGCATATTCCATTGTTCATCCATAAACAAATCTGATTAGCTAGTCGTCTGTGAGCCATGCCATATTTTCAACAAAGTCTACTGCCTTAAGGCAAAATACTGAGTTGAGATTAATTAAAATATATTGCTCTCACTTTATTTTATTGGGTTTTAAATAACTTAAAGGTATAGAAGTGTGAAAATGCATACCTCCAGATTCAGGGACAGTTTCTCCCCAGCTGTAATCAGTCAACTGAACCATCCAGTCACCAACTAGAGATAGGTCCTGACCTCCCATCTACTTCATAGGAGACCCTCGGACTATCTTTTTAGTATTAGTTTAGTGATGCAGCGTGGAAACAGGCCCTTCGACCCACCGATTCTGCACTGACCATACATCACCCACACACCAATTCGATCCTACATGCCAGTGACAATTTATAGAGGCCAATTAACCTAAAAACATCTTTGGAGTATGGGAGTAAACCAGAGCACCCGGAGAAAACCCATGCAGCCACAGGGGGAACATGCAAACTCCACACAGACAGACTCCGAGGTCAGGATCGAACCCGGGTCTCTGGCGCTGTAAGGCAGCAACTGTGCCACTGCGCCACTGTGCCACCCATCTATAATCAAACTTTAGGTAGACACAAAAGCTGGAGTAATTTAGCGGGTTCTAAACGAAACATTATTGCACTAAACATTATTCCCTTTGTCCTGTATCCGTACACTGTAAGTGGCGTGATTGGAATCATGTAACATCTTTCTGCTGATTGGATAGCATGCAACAAAAAAGCCTTTTGCTGTACCTCAATACGTGGCATTAATAAACAAAACTAAATTACAATAAATTAATGTTCTAAGTAGGTCATCAGTTTAGTTTATAGAATTGGTTTGGAGGCAGGCCCTTCGGCCCACCGAGTCTGCGCCGACCAGCGATCCCCACACATTAACACCATCCTACACACAATTTACAATTTAACCAAGCCAATCAACCTACAAACTTGTACATCATTGGAGTGTGGGAGGAAACTGGAGCTCCAGAGAAAATCCATGTAGGTCACGGGACGTACGTACAAGTTCCGTACAGACGGCACCCTTCGTCAGCATTGAAGCTGGGTCTCTGGCACTGTGAGGCAGCAACTCTATGGCTGTGCCACCTTTGTTTTTGTTGAAGAATTTGGGCAGCCATGAATTTGGGCTTTGCAATATTCCCTAAAAGGCAAAGAAAAATAAATGATTAGATCATCAGTTGTTTAACAGGGAGAAACATTGGTCGAAATGCCAGGAAATCTCCTCTCTTCTTTAAATAAGGGAATTGGATCCTTTCCATTCACGGGGAACCATCTGGGTGAAAGTTAGCATGTTATCTTAAAAGCGGCAGCGAAATATTCCCTCAGTGCGATCTTGTGTGGCCAACATAGATAGTGCTCCAGTTGGCTGAATCCACAACATTCTGACTCCAAGGGAAGGGAATGATGCAAGAGAGGGGCACAGTGGCGCTGCGGTAGAATTGCTGCCTTACAGCGCCAGAGACCCCGGTTCAATCCTGACTATATGTGCTGTCCGCATGGAGTTTGTCCATTCTCCCTGTGACCTTGTCGGTTTTCTCTGGGTGCTCCAGTTTCCTCCCATACTCCAAAGACATAGAAGTTTGTAGGTTAATTGGCTTCTGTAAATTGTAAATTGTCCCTCGTGTGTAGGACAGTGCTGATGTACGGGGCGATGGCTGGCCGACGCAGACTCGGTGGGCCAAAGGGCCAGTTTCCACGCGGAATCTCTGAAGTCTAAAGGAAGAATCTTGCAACATTCACACATCTCATAAGGATGTTAGAATCCCCTTATAAAGCAGACAAAGCTATTGTTGGTCATCGTAACCAGCTAAGAAATATTACTTTAAAACTACAACACAATGTGAAGGCATGAAATGTCAGAATTCTGTCTTAAGATTGAATAGTGCTTACAATGTGTGCTACATTCATGGTAACTTATTTTACTGCGGTACCTGGTCTTGCAATCACGCGACCAACCTTACCTGAATGAATTGTTAACACTAACACTTCTGAAGCCCACAAGTATGAGACCGATTGAAAACCTGCTGAATTGTAAAGCAGCTGCATGTTCGAAAGAATTGGTTGGGGAAGAATTGAAAGTTAAATGTTACAAAATTCCAAATTTGCCAATCCCTGGCCCATCTCCTGAAATGGAGCTAGCTTAACGAAAAAAAAACAGCCAATGATAACAGGAAATGAATTTTCCAATTTTTGAGAATAGCCTCAGTTTTTTATCTCTGTGTGGATTTAACCCTAGTTGAACATAGAACACAGAACAGAATCTTGAACGTTGAATATTGAACAGTACATCACAGGAACAAGCCCTTCAGCTCACAATGTTTGTGCTGAACATGATGCCAAGTTAAACTGATCTCATCCGCCTGCACATGATCCATATCTCTCTAAACCCTGCATATCCATGTGCCTATCTAAAAGCCTCTTGAACACCACTATCGCACCTGCCCCCACCACCACCCCTGGCAATGCGCTCCAGGCCCCCACCACTCTCTGTGTAAAAGACTTGCCCCCCACATCTCAATTAAACTTTCCCCCTCTCACCTTCTGACTGCGCCCTCTAGTGTTCATCATTTCCACCATGGGTATAAGGTTCTGACTGTCTCTAGCTACAGTATGCCTCTTATAATTTTAAATACATAGAATGGTTGGCTGGTTTACTAATGCTGTAGGAATTTGGCAGCTGACGGGAGGGCGAAGGAGCCCTGTTTATAATCCTCCATCGCTTCCCCATCCTCCTCCTGTACTCATGTACACCCATCTCCCGGAATCAGGGATCAGACTATCTGTCACCGTCTCATGAACATCAGACGTCAACATTCCGCCAAAATCCACCTCATTCACTGAAAACATACCCATAATGGGGGCGGGCTTCTCAGAGTGTGCCCGTCAAAGCGATGCACAACACAACAATGTGGTAAACCCAAACCTCCAGGTTTCCCTGTGGAAATGCTATCTGCAACATGCCCAATTCACTATTGTGGTGATAGTTTATATTCTTTATTTATAGAATCGTAGTCATAAGTCACACAGTATGGAAACAAGTCCTTCAGCCCAATTCATCCATGCCAACCAAGATGCCCCATCTAAGCTAGTCCCATTTGCCCATGTTTGGCCCGTATCCTTCTAAAACTTTTCTATCCATGTACCTGTCCAAATGTCTCCCTTTTTATCACCATAACCCTGCAGACTAAAATTAATCCATTGTTTTGTATAACTCTGTTATTAGGAAGCAAACTACTGTAGAATGTGGAAAACAATTTTAAGAAGACACAGTAGGGCAGCTAGTAAAGCAGCTGCCTTATAGCGCCAGAGAACCGAGTTCGATCCTGACTGCGGGTACTGTGTGTGGAGAATGTGTGTACATTCTCCCTCTGACCGTGTGGATTCCCTCTTGTGACTCCAGCTTCCTCCCACACTTCAAAGACATACAGGTTTGTAGGTTAATTGGCTTTGCTAAAATTGTCCCCAGTGTGTAGGATAGTGCAGGTGAAGAGCCTGATCGTTGGATCAGCGCAGACTCAAAGGACCGAAGGGCCTGTTTCCACAGTCTATTTCTAAATAAAAATACCCTTCACCTGTCCACTAGAATCTCCCTCCAGCATAATCAAAAGCATCTTATGCCATATTTCTTGAGCATCGACCTGTTTCCACGCTGAATCTTTAAAGTCTAAAGTCTGAAGTCTAATAGGCCATGGGCCGAGCATTGAAAATGTGTCTAGAATTTAACTTTCGTGACCCATGTCTGGTATCTACTTGAGTTTTGGCACAGATTTAAATAAAACATAATTGAGAAGAAATTCATAACTTGTCAGTGTCAAACGTTGCACACTAATTAATTAAGCTAATTAGTAAATCAGATCGAAAAAGTAAGAGCGAGCCATCTACTGCTCAATGCTCATATTACTCTACAGGGAGCATAATTCCGTGCTGCAGTCTATTTAAACCATATATTATTATTATATATATATATGACTTGTGAATATGACTGGAGTTATATATAATTATATATAAAATAATGTCATGAATATAATTGTGAGTGTGTATGTTGAGTGAGACTACCACAGAGGTCCCGGGTTTCACTGGCTCCTGAACCCGCCTAATTAAAGGGTGAGGGTAGTTCCTGTGCATTCCCCCATTTACTGAACCCCAATGATTGCCGGTGGACAGAGTGGGGGTCACAGCCATAGTGGGACTGGGGCAGTGCCAGGCTGGGGGAAGGCTAGAGCATCTTCCACTGAGAGGAAAATGCCTAACCCTAACTCGCCCCCCCTTCCAGGGATGCCCACGGCTGGAACTGAAGCCGCTTTAGGACCTGCTGCGGGCTCCGTAAGTGTGGCCGCTCAGCGCGTCCACCTCAGCCAGCATGCCCTTCTGGATCATGATGATGATGAGGGTGGTGGGGAGCAGCACTGCCCTGCACGCCACCCGGGCCGCCTTCAGCACCCCCATAGTGCCGGCTCCGTCAATCCGCCCACTCGCTCGATTGGTCAATTGGCATCCGTCTCAATGTCAAACAATTACTAATCGGAAAATTGAAGGTTTTTCTTGTATTTTAAGAATATGTGCAGGTTTTGGTCTTGACACGTTTCAGGTATGATTTCTGTAATATTTTTACACAATATGTTATAAATACAGCTGGATACATGATTTGGGCCATAAAATGAAACGAGAAAGCACCTCGACCCACAGTCCATAAAGAATGCTGGAGAGACAAGAGACTGAAGATCCTGGAATCTAGAGCAGAAAACGAACTGTTGGAGGAACACTGCAGATCTAACACATTTGGGGAGACTCAGGGATGTTCAGAGTTTTGAGTCAAGATCCTGCATCAGACAAATGTAAAACATATTTAAGATATTAATGAAACACTCAACAGATCAAGCAGCATCTGTGACAGCTCAATGTACAGATGCTGATTTGGCTGCAAATCCTTTGTTAAAATTGATGTTAACTGTGAACTAACTCCTCCGGCAGCACGCCAATTGAATTGGATCACAAACGAGAAATTTAAAAATAATCTGCTTGCAAATAAACTGATGTTGACGTTTGCTTGGATTATGCTAGAATCACAACTCTTTCACTGTTGACTCTGTGGGAAGGAAAAATATGATCCTTAACTGTTAATGGTTATAATGCTCTACCTGTTAAATGCCTTCTGAATGGTGGTTGCAATTCCGTGAATTGTATCAAGCCGCTTTGGTCGTCCAGCACCATCTCTTCAAGTCCTGCTTCCAGATTTCATCGAATCATGGAGTCCTACAGCATGGAAACTGACCAGAAGAAGGGTATCGGCCCGAAACGTCACCCATTGCTTCTCTCAAGAAATGCTGCCTGTCCCGCTGAGTACCTCGGTTTTTTTATGTCCATCTATGGAAACAGGCATTCCAGCCATAGAGTCACGGACCCTTTGGCCCATCTTCACCACACTGACCAACATGTCCCATCGACACTAGTCCCACCTGCCTGCATTTGGCCCTTATCCCTCTAACCCTGCTCTATCCATGTCCCTGTCTAAATGATTCTAAATCATTGCAATAGTACCTGCTTCCACTACCTCCTCCAGTAGCTCGTTCCATACACCCACCACTCTTTGTGCGGAAAAGGTTACCCCTCAGGTTCATATTAAATCTTTCCCTCTTCACCTTAAACCTATGTTCTCATGTTCACAATTCCCCTACTCTGGCCAAGAGACTCTGTCCATGTACCTGATCTATACCTCTCATGTATATTACTAAAAGTCTGATCTTGATCACTTCCTGTTGTTCTGTATATTGATTTTAGAAAAAACCGCTGCCACTTACAGCTGTGATCTTTGGCCATTTTACTCAGAGTCCCCCTTTGCTGTGCAGGACAAGAAGATTTTTTCCATCGATGAAAAATAGAAGAGTTATTCGTGTTTTAAAAAAATGTTGAAATTCTCACTCCTGAAGGCCACGCCCCTTCCGGAGGGACTATAAAATCCAAAATTGTTCAGTGCCTCAGTCAGTGTCTGCAAGATGGGGGAACGAGAGGGTCACATCTCTCAGTCTGAGCTGTGAATAACACTGAACACATCTACTAAACTGTGAGTGGTTTTACTGACCTGTCAGTGCCCTTAATGTGGTTTGAAAATATAGTTTGGAAATGCTAAAGCTGTGTTGCCTTTGGTTTGGAAATGCTAAAGCTGTTGCCTTTGGTTTGGAAATGCTGAGGCTGTGTTGCCTAATTAAAGTTGTCTTGCCTAATTAAAGTTGCCTTGCCTATATAATTAAAAGTCTAATCTTGACCACTTCCTGTTTGTGTTTTATATTGATTTTACAAAAAACGCGACCCACCCTCCTAAAACAAGTCCCCCTCCGGCTCATCAGGTGCCGAGGATTTTTCCCATCGATTAAAGATAAAAGAATTATTAGAGTTTTAAAAATGTTGAGATTCTCTCTCCTGTCAATCACGACATGAAGGCCATGCCACTTCTAGTGGGAAGAGGGGAGGGACTATAAAACCCAAAAGTGTGGGCGTGGCTCAGTCTCTGCAAGATGGAGGAGAGAGAGGTCACGACTCGCTGTCTTTAGTGGCCTTGCACCCTGCTTGAAATGGTATGAAACTGCACTTGAATTCAGTGGCCTTGCACCCAGCTTGAAGTGGTAAGAAACTGCACTTGAATTTGGTGGCCTTGCATCCTGCTTGAAATAGAATTTCAAGGAATAGCCGTGAGTCAACTGCCAGCCCACCAGCCATGAGTGAGTGAGCTTCCAGCACAACGGGCTTGAGTGACTGAGCCGCCAGCCCAATAATCCATTTGGTCCACAATATCCATATTAACCCATACTAGACTGGAAACCAGTACCTTCAGCCCACAACACCCATACTAGCGCTCCAGAATGCCTCCCCCCCGCCCCCACTGGCCACCAATATTGGAATTGGTGGAGAGGTATAATATTGCCTTGGGGGACCAGCCCTCCTGTGTGATGCTGGGACCCAACGGGTCCCACTTAGTCTAGTGATTTTTTACATCTCTCTAAGATCACCCCTAATCCTCCTGTGCTCTGAGGAATAAGAGTCCTACCCTGCTCAAACTCTCCCAATAGCTCAGGCCCTTGGGTCCTGGCAACATAGTCGTAAATCTTCTCTGCACCCTTTCCAGCTTGACAACATATTTTCTATTGCATGGTGCCCAAAACTGAACACAATACTCTAAATGTGTCCTCACAAACCTGCATGTCTTATATAACTGCAACATGATCTCCCAACTTCTATACTCATATCAGACAATGTATAATCCATCACATTGACTTCATCCATTCATCACACTGCCTCGGAAAAGCAACCTTCTTCTCCCTGTTCCCATCGGACAATAATAAATACTTGAAATCAACCACTGCCAAATTAAGGAACCTTCTTCCCTTCTGTTATCCGGCTTCTGAACAGTCCTGCCTTGAACTAGGGTATAGTCTGATTCAACTCTACCCCCTTGTGGAAATTGAACTTTGTCCATGGATCAGTTGTGCTACGATGCTGAGAATTATATTCTGCACTCTGTATCTTCCCTTTGTACTTGTGTTTGACATGATTGTACTTATGTATAGTATTACCTGATCTAATTGGATAGCATGCAAAACAAAGCTTTTTACTGTGACAATAATGAACCTAAGCCAAACCTTGAATTGCAAACAATGAGAGGTGACCTCATTCAAACGTACAAACTACTAACAAAATTTGACAGGGTAGGTGCAAGTTTGTGTTCCCTCTCACTGAGGTGTTGAGAACTAGGAATCATGATCTCAAAATAAGAGGTCAGCCACTGAGATGAAAAACACCACTTTCTCAGAGGGAGGGCTTCAGGACAACTCAGCAGTTGAGTGTATTGATGGTAGAGATTGATAGACTTTTAGTTTAACTTAGTTTAGTTTAGAGATACAGCACGGAAACAGGCCCTTCAGCCCATCGAGTCCGCGTCGACCAGCCATGTCCGCACATTAACACAAGCCTGCACACACCAGGGACAATTTTACACTTATACCAAGTATACAAACCCAAGCCAATTAATCTACAAACCTGCATGTCTTTGGAGTGTGGGAGGAAACCAATGCACCCAGAGGAAACCCACGTCATCACAGGGAGAACGTGCAAACTCCATGCAGACAGCACCTGGGGTCAGAATCGAACCCAGGTCTATTGCGCTGTGAGCAGCAGCTCTACCAGCTTCACCACTGTGCCACCCGTGGGGAACAAATGTATGACTGTTGCTTCTGTTTCTTGTGTTCTTATATTCTCCCGGCCCCTGTATCACGATAATAGAAAATTTTGATCCATTCAACGTTAAAATATTCCCACTATGTTAACAGCGAGCCATTGTGAGATGTAAAGCATTCTTTTAGTCAAGGAAATGGAGTTTAAAGAGTGAGTCTGCAGCAGCCTGCATAACATTAATGGGATGAATGCAGACAATTGCGTAATGAAACATTACTCAGACCACTTCAATACCATGTTCACTTTCTACAGAGGAAAGTGGTTCCATTCAACCAGTGGGTAAGGATAGTGAGTGGATAAGTTACACCCACTAAATGAAGTTTGACTGTGTGAGGGGCGGCAGCTATGCAGCACATGAGAGGCTGTGGGAGACAGGATAAGTGGGAGGAAAAGTGCTAGAAATAGGCTGATGAAAGCAGGCCAGAGATTATTACACTGCAAAAGTAATAATTACTTGACTGGATGGATTTGGGCTGAATTATAACTTGCCAACACGCTGTGTGGAGTTGAGAATGGCAGATTGGGAGCACACAGGAAAGTTAGTGCAAACACAAATCTAAGCTTTTTAATCCAGACGCTGCATTAATATATTATTTCCACATTTCCTGGCCAATGTGTGGGCTCAACAAAGATTCATGGGTCAATCAAACCAATTTCTGCAGTTACTTCCTGCACATTCTTTATTGTTCTGGCAATAGGTTCGTTGTTAGCATTTATTACCAATCCCAATTGCCTCTGAGAAGAGAGGCTGACTCACCTTTAATTATTGCAGCCCTTCTGATGATGAAGCTCCCTCGGAGTTGTTGGGGAGCGGGTTCTGGAATTTCAGAATTCAAGCAGCAGTGAAAATCCCGTAGGATATTTTCAAGTCAGTTTGCTGAGAAGAGGAATCTGGTGATGGTGGTGTTCCCATGCATCCATTGCCCTTGTCCTTCAAAGTGCTGGTGATTATGGGTTTGGGAGGTGATGTTGGAGAGTATATACACATCATCACAGTATAGTTTGTGGATGGTACACTTTGCATCCATTGCCTGTCATTGGTGTAGGGGATGAACGTTCAATGGCCCATTAGTTCAATGGTGTCCAGTAAAATTCATTTTGCACCTCTCACACATGCAGGTCGGATTGCGCGCTCGATGTACTGGAGCAGTTCCCACCAAATTACATCTTTCTCCTACCCTGGCCCGGCCATCTTTGTGTCCTGGGGACGCCTCCTACAGACGAGCTTGAAGGTGCTGGAGGCATTACCCCATTTCACCCTGCTACCGGCCCACCCCTAGCACCCACATCTCCAGCTCCCTCCTGGTTATGCCTTCAGGAGGGTTCCAGGTGCCGCTGACCGACGAGACTATGGGCGGGTCCTGCTGAATATTTGAAGTGGAGGTGGGGTCACCGAGCAAGTTGACAGTTTGTCCTGGACAATGTTGAGCTTCTTGAGTAAGATGTTGGAGCTGCAACATCTCAGCATGTGAAGAATACTCACGGCTTGTCCCACCTACATAGAGGGGTAACCTGCTGCTAGAAACCCATCCTTTGTCCTGATGATTTAGGTTTAGGTTTATTATTGTCACATGTACAGGGGTAAAGTGAAAAGCTTTTGTTGTGCCTGCTATCCGATTAGAAAGAACTACATGGATCATAGAAACATAGAAAATAAGTGCAGGAGTAGGCCATTCGGCCCTTCGAGCCTGCACCGCCATTCAATATGATCATGGCTGATCATTCAACTCAGTATCCTGTAACTGCCTTCTCTCCATACCCCCTGATCCCTTTAGCCACAAGGGCTGCATCTAACTCCCTCTTAAATATAGCCAATGAACTGGCCTCAACTACCTTCTGTGGCAGAGAATTCTAGAGACTCACCACTCTCTGTGTGAAACATGTTTTCCTCATTTCGGTCCTAAAGGAATTCCCCCTTATCCTTAAATTGTGACCCCTTGTTCTGGACTTCCCCAACATCGGGAACAATCTTCCTGCATCTAGCCTGTCCAACCCCTTAAGAATGTTGTAAGTTTCTATAAGATCCCCCCTCAGTCAAACACAAGTACAGTAAACCATCGCTATAACAGACCCCAGTGTGGGTGGGGGGAGACAGCGTCCGTTATAACCGACTGTGCTCTAGTGTTGGAGTGGGATGGGTTTAAACCAGCGGGATTCACAGGCCGTGGATCAGCAGAGCCCCAGCTCCACACGCGGTGCACCAGAGACTTTGTGCACTTCATGCTGCTCGCTCTCTCCGCTCCTGCGGCCAGAAATTCCCGCCGCGTGGCGCCAGCTCAGTAGGGAACCTGCTGGAAGCAGGCGGAATTACGAGGGATGCCTCGCACTATGACGAGGTGATCGAAGCACCTGTGGCCAGTGTTGCACACTGCATCTGCATCCAACACACCTGCACATCGCTTTGTGGCAGCCACTGCAAACCTGGGCCCAATGCAACGCTCTTCAGGAGTGTTTCACTGCTCGCTCTCTTTCTCTCCCCGCAGTTGCCTTTCCGCTGCTCTGCGCACCGCCCACCAATCCCCACAATGAACGGACACCTCTGAATCTGTTATATAGAGGTCCGTAGTAACGAGGGTGGACTGTACAATACATAAAGCAAAGGGACCAATGGAGAGTGCAGAATATAATTCTCAGTGTGATAGCGCACCAGTTCTATAGACAAATTCCAGTGTCCGCATTGGTAGAGGTGAATCGGACAGTACCCAACTTATGGAAGGACTGTTCAGAAGCCTGATAACAGAGGGGAAGAGTCTGGTGGCGTGCGCTTTCAAGTTTCTGTACCTTCTGCCAGGCAGGGGCAAGGAGAAGAAGGAATAACGGGTGGGACAAGTCTTTAATAATGTTGATCAAGTTGTTCTACAACTTTAGGCTGTGCACGCCATACGCAAGAAGAAGGAGATAATGTTGGTTGCTTTTCCAAGGCAGTGTGAAGTGCAGATAGAGTCAATGGTGGGATGTCTGGTCTGTGCGGTGGACTGGGCTACATCCACCTCATGTAACCACGGTATGTGTATGGCCGGTTTAGTTGTGTTTCAGATCAATGACTGACCCTACATTTAGGCTCTCAGAGAAGCGATTTATTATCAAGAGATGTCGTCTCAAAGGGTAGTCGTATAGTCAGAAGATTATCAGATAGTCAGAGGGTGGTCAGATATTCAGAGAGTCACAGTCAATCAGCACAAAAACATGCCATTCTGCCCAGCTCATCCATAATAAACAAGATGCCTCATCTAAACTAGTCCATTTGCCCTTGTTTTTCTCATATCCCTCTCAACCTTTCCTATCCATGTACATGTCCAAATATATTTAACGTGTTGTTTCTGTACGTAACGTAACTGCTACATCTGGCAGGCCATTCCATATACCACCACCCACTGTGTGAAATGGTTGTCCCCTAGGTTCTTATTAAATCTTCTCATCTCTCACTATAAAGCTGTGCACTCATGTTCTTGATTCTCCTAGCCTGAGAAACAGTTCATTCTATTTATTCCCCTTGTGATTTTACAGACCTCTCCATAAAATTACCTCTCAACCTCCTGCGCTCCATGGAATAAAGCCCTAGCCAATAGCTCAGGCTCTCAAGCCCTGGGAACATCCATGCACTCTTCAGCATTCAGCTTCCAGCGGGGTTGCACAGTGGCAGAGTGGCAGATTTTCTGTCTATCAGGGCTAGAGACCAGGGTTTGATTCTACCTGCTACAAGCGCTGTCTGTACAGTTGTACGTTCTTGCTGTGACCGCGTGGGTTTTCCCCAGGTGCTCCTCCCACATTCTAAAGATGTGGAGGTTTGTAGATTATTTGGATTCTGTAAATTGTCCCCAGTGTGTACGATAGAACAGGTGTACGGTTGGTTACTGGTCGGCATGGACTTGGTGGGCCAAAATTTCTGTGTTGGACCTCTAAACTAAACTAAACATCTGTCATCTCCCCCACAGCAGGGTGGCCAAAACTGAACATAATACTGTAAATGTGGCCTCTAAAATTCCCATCCCTCTAAATTCCAGAGTATACAAGCCCAGCCGCTCCATTCTCTCAGCATACGACGGTCCCGCCAACCTGGGAATTAACCTTGTAAACCTATGCTGCACTCCCTCAATAGCAAGAATGTCCTTCCTCAAATTAGGGGACCAAAACTGCACACAATACTCCAGATGTGGTCTCACTAGGGCCCTATACAACTGCAGAAGGACCTCTTTGCTCTTATACTCAACTCCTTTTCTTATGAAGGGCAACCTGCCATTCGCTTTCTTCATTGCCCGATGTACCTGCATGCTTACTTTCATTGACCGATGAACAAGGACCCCCCAGATCCCGCTGTACTTTCCCTTTTCCCAACTTGACACCATTTAGATAATAATCTTCCTTCCTGTTTTTGCTACCAAAGTGGATAACCTCACATTTATCCACATTAAACTTCATCTGCCATGCATCTGCCTACACCAACCTGTCCAAGTCACCCTGCATTCTCATAGTATCCTCCTCACATTTCACATTGGCACCCATCTTTGTGTCATCTGCAAATTTGCTAATGTTAGTTTGAATCCCTTCATCTAAATCATTGATGTCTATTGTAAATAGCTGCGGTCCCAGCACCGAGCCTTGCGGTACTCCACTAGTCACTGCCTGCCATCTGAAAGGGACCCGTTAATCCCTACTCTTTGTTTCCTGTCTGCCAACAATTTTCTATCCATGGCAGCACTCTAACCCCAATACCATGTGCCCTAATTTTGCCCTTTAATCTCCTATGTGGGACCTTATCAAATGCTTTCTGAAAGTCCAGGTACACTACATCCACTGGCTCTCCCTTGTCCATTTCACTAGTTACATCCTCAAATAATTCCTGAAGATTAGTCAAGCATGATTTCCCTTTCGTAAATCCATGCTGACCCGGACCGATCCTGTTACTGCTATCCAAATGTGCCGCTATTTCATCTTTTATGATTGACTCCAGCATCTTCCCCACCACCAACTTCAGGCTAACTGGTCTATAATTCCCTGTTTTCTCTCTCCCGCCTTTCTTAAAAGGTGAGATAACATTAGCTCCCCTCCAATCCACAGAAACTGATCCTGAATCTATAGAACATTGGAAAATGAACACCAGTGCGTCCATGATTTCTAGAGCCACTTCCTTAACTGACACAAATGATTATTACACTTTACGGCGGTATTTACTGCAGCGAAGAAAGCGAATGGCATGTTGGTCTTCATAACAAAAGGAGTTGAGTATAGGAGCAAAGAGGTCCTTCTGCAGTTGTACAGAGCCCCAGTGAGATCACACCTGGAGTAATGTATGCAGTTTTTGTCTCCAGATTTGAGGAAGGACATTCTTGCTATTGAGGGAGTGCAGCGTAGGTTCACAAGGTTAATTCCCGGGATGGCGGGACTGTCATATGCTGAGAGAATGGAACGGCTGGGCTTGTACACTCTGGAATTTAGAAGCATGAGAGGGGATCTTATTGAAACATATATGATTATCAAGGGTTTTGGACATTCTAGAGGCAGGAAACATGTTCCCGATGTTGGGCAGTCCAGAACTAGGGGCCACAGTTTAAGAATAAGGGGTAAGCCATTTAGAACGGAGATGAGGAAACACTTTTCACACAGAGAGTTGTGAGTCTGTGGAATTCCCTGCCTCTGCCAGGGCGGTGGAGGCCGGTTCTCTGGATACTTTCAAGAGAAGGCTAGATAGGGATCTTAAAGATAGCGGAGTCAGGGGATATGGGGAGAAGGCATGAACGTGGTACTGATTGGGGATGATCAGCCATGATTACATTGAATGGCGGTGCTGGTTCAAAGGGCCGAATGGCCTACTACTGCACCTGTTGTCTATTGTCTATTGTCATCGAGTCAGTTAGCATGGAAAAGTTCCTTTGGCCCAACTTTGCCACGTCAATCATCATGCCCAATCTATACTTGTCCCATCTACCTGCCTGAGTTTGGCCCATATCCCTCTAACCCGATTTTATCCATGTACCTATCCAAATGGTATTTTAAACTATGGTCTAGTATCTGTCTCATGATTTTATAAACCTTTATATGGCCACCCCCTCTGCTTCCTAATACACAGGGGAAAAGGTCCAAGGCTGTCCAGCCTCTCCTAACTTAAACCTTCCAGACATGTTAACACCTGTGAACCATGTGTGGCACATGTGCAAACCACCCCGAGTCACATACAGTAATTACAAAGGCAATTGGAAAATACACAAAAATCGCTCAATCTGGTAACTATTCCTTAATGCTAATATAATGAACAGCATCAAAACACATAAGACTGATGAGAAAGAAGAATTAGTAAAAGTGGAGAGAGAGGTAATTAGTGGGGAAGTTTTGCCAATTGTAGGAATGAATATGTGTACATACTGCAGATTTTTGAACTTAATAATATTATGGGAGCTGATTCATACGTAGGGATGACCATAAGTCAGGCATTCATGACCAAGCAAAGCCCTGTACTTTCCTCTCTATCTCGGCCACACGTGATTTTATAAAACTCAGTCAAATCTCCCTTCAGACTTCTTCTTTGCTAAAAGAAAACAACTTTCGTCTGTCCATTCTTTCCTCGTAGTTAAAATAAATTGCCGACAGATTGGCTAGCTAATGGCTCTGTGAATGATCGCAGCCCCGGTCTGTAACTAGTGTGAAGATGGATTATAATTCATTGCATTTCAAGCTGAGTTTTTCCAGCAAGCTACCACTAGAATCTTTTATTTTTTTGCGTTCACTCTACACATATAAATGTGCCCTTTCAGTGAATGTTGCTGCACTGTGGGTGTAGTGTGTGGCTGTTCCCTAATGTGCATGTATCTGCATTTGTGAGTGCATCACTCTATATTTACAAATTTCTCATGTACCAGGAAATTAATCATCATTTAAAGAAAAATGGGCAAGAGCAGTGGACACAAGGCAGATGTATATAGGGATGTCCATCAGTTGGGCATTTGTAACCTGAGGATGACCTGTAATATTGATTTAAGGATGGTATCATGAGACCAACTTCTCCCTGACGGTGGGCTGTCGAGGATGGGCCGTTAGAGTGCCGCTCGGCCCTAGGCTGGTGCCACATGAGTCCCAGCAGTCGGTCGAGAAACCACCGCCAAGAACAAAGAGGGCCCTGGTGTCGGGGGACTGCCGAGAGAACAAAGAGGAATCCAGCATGAGGGAGCCGTCGAGAGGACAATGATTCAAGATTCAAGATTCAAATTAATTGTCACATAACCAATTAAGGTACAGTGAAATTTGACTTGCCGTGCAGCTATATCAAGTAAAAAGTAAAAATACACACAGCACATAAAATAAAGTTTAACATAAGCATCCACCACAGTGGAATCAACATTCCTCACTGTGATGGAAGGAAATAAGATTCAGTCATCTTCCTGCTTTGTTCACCTGTGGTCTGGGCCTTTCGCTGTTCAGGCCCTCTTGTCGGGATGCTCAAAACTCCGGCATTGGGACGGATCTAAGAGGGACTAAGAGGGACAATCAGGACTATAATTAATACTTCCATAACTTTGTCACCTCACTTTACAAAGCGACTCTTTACATAATTGTGCATTCTATGCGAAACAAAGAATTTCACTGTACATGTGACAATACAGGAACATTAAATCATCGTTCATTCTCTATGTTCTTGCAACATTGGCTAGACTGAAGCCTGCCTCTGTGAAATGAGATGCTGTAGGAAGGATGCTGTTTTGATATGGTAAGTTTTTCTTTTATTTAATTAAGCACCCTCATTGTTTATATGAATTAACACATTTTCATTTTTTTTTAATTAACATAAATTATTTTTTTATAGAGATACTGCGGCTTGGCATCAGACTTAATAAATGAAAAGAAAATGAAATTTAGACAGGGTGCCTGCATCCAAACAGTGAGTGAGTGCCAGTTTTGATCCCACGCAATCGAGAAAACAGATAGAAACATAGGAAATAGGTGCAGGAGTAGGCCATTCGGCCCTTCGAGCCTGCACCGCCACTCAATATGATCATGGCTGATCATCCAACTCAGTATCCTGTAACTGCCTTCTCTCCATACCCCCTGATCCCTTTAGCCACATGGGGGCCACATCTAACCCCATCTTAAATATAGCCAATGAACTGGCCTCAACTACCTTCTGTGGCAGAGAATTCCACAGATTCACCACTCTCCGTGTGAAAAATGTTTTTCTCATCTTGGTTCTAAAAGACTTCCCCCTTATCCTTAACCTGTGACCCCTTTTTCTGGACTTCCCCAACATCGGGAACAATCTTCCTGCATCTAGCCTGTCCAACCCCTTAAGAATTTTGTAAGTTTCTATAAGATCCCCCTTCAGTCTTCTAAATTCTAGCGAGTACAAGCCAAGTCTATCCAGTCTTTCTTCATACGAAAGTCCTGCCATCCCAGGTATCAGTCTGGTGGATATACGTGGATATACACATGGAGCGGTGTGATGTTTAATGGTGCTTTATCGTCACATGTGCGAAGTGTAATTGCACAGTGAAATTGGTTTCTTCCAAAAAGGTCCAGCAGAGCATCACCATACCACCCCCCAATTAGCAATTGTACAGCAATAGTCTACTTAGCCCGCATGCTAAAGATGCCATGGTTTGGCACCATTTTCCAAGTTGTTGGAACACTCCAGTTGTTATGAGCGGTGCTCGATTCAGGCAAGCCCCAGGCTGCTGCAGGCCTCCAGCCGTCGCTTTCCTTTGCTCGACCTGCAACCAGCGTCTCTCTCCGTCCGCCTTTGTTCCGTGGGGGCGCCTCCTGCAGCCGACATCAAAGACAAGGTAGGCCTGACCCTGGCTCCCTTTCCTCTGCTACCTGGTGGTCAGTCTAAAAAATCAGGAGTGTGGAGCAAGAGTTAATAGTATACGTTGAAGATAGACACAAAATGCTAGAGTAACTCAGCGGGTCAGGCAGCATCTCTGGAGAAAAATTAAAAGGTGGCGTTTCAAATCTGAGCCTTCTTTGCCCTTTGGGGAAAAGGCAGGAAAAATAGGGTTGAGAAGGAAAGATAGATCAGCCATGATTGAATGGCGGAGTAGGCAATGGCAGAATAGACTTGACGGGCCGAATGGCCTAATTCTGCTCCGATAACAAACTTATAAACCAGACTTAAAGTAGAGGTGGAGGTAGGGGAAATAAACTGAAGGCAAGAAAAGATCAGAACAAATCAGGGCTGGCAACAGATGACCTCAGGAGGGGTGGAGCCCATAATGGCCATTGTTGGCTGTGGAGGAGTGAGAGGGATCCAAGGATGGAAACAGTGGAACTCGTAGGATGACTCAAGTGGAGGAGAAGAAAAGAGAGGGGAGGGGAGGGGAGGGGAGGGAATGCAGTAGTTACTTGAAATTAGATAAATCAACGTTCATATGTCTCAGCATATCTTCAACCTGAGCCTGAGCCTGGAGAGGGTTACTGTGATGTGGAAGACATACTGTACCAAAGAGGACGTGCCCAGCTCCTCCAATGATGACAGACCGGTGGCGCTGACTTCAAACATCATGAAGTCCCTGGAGAGGCTGGTGGTCACTCATCTGCAACTCCTGGTTAAACCCTACCTGGACCACCTGCAGTTCGCTTACCAAACAAAGATGAGGGTTAAGGACGCCACCATCCACCTGCTCCATCATTCCTATTTTCACCTGGATAAGCCATGAAGCATTGTGAGAGTCATGTTTTTTTACTTCTCCAGTGCTTTTAACACCATCCAGCCTGCACTGCTAGGGAACAGACTGACCAAGGTGTGGGTGGATGCTCCATTGATGTCCTGGATCACCAACTGCCTGACTGGCCGACCCCAATATGTCAGGCCACAGAACTGTGTCTCGGACATGGTAGTGAGCAACACAGGGGCCCCACAGGGAACGGTCCCCTCTCCCTTCCTGTTCACCACCTACACTTCGGACTTCAGATATAACTCGGCCTCCTGCCACCTGCAGGCGTTTTCAGGTGACTCTGTAATTGTGGGCTGCATCAGTGAGGGGAGGGAAGCTGAATACAGAGGTGTAGTCTATGACTTTGTTGAGTGGTGTGGGGTGAATCATCTGCAGCTCAACACTGACAAGACTGAGGAGTTAGTGGTGGATTTTAGGAAGAGAGGAACACCCCTGTCCCCTGTCTCCATCAATGGTGTGAATTTGCAATTTACCAGGGATACAAATACCTTGGAGTGTACCTGGATGGTAAACTGGACTGGTCCAGGAACGTTGAGGCCCTGTACAAGAAGGGACAGAGGCAGCTGTACTTTTTGTGAAGGCTCCGCTGCTTTAACATCTGCAATAAGATGCTGCAGATGTTCTACCAATCGGTGGTAGCCAGAGCCATCTTCTGTGCTGCCGTGTGCTGGGACAGCAGGGCGAAGTCCGCAGACGCCAATAGAATTATCAAATTCATCAGGAAGGCTGGCTCTGTCCTGGGGCTAGCGTTGGATTCATGGGAGGTGGTCTTGGAGGGGAGGATGCTCCTTAATCAGCGGGGCATCCTGGACAATATGGCTCACCCCCTCCATGACTCATTGGTCAACCTGAGGAGTACCTTCAGCAACAGACTGGTTCCACCAAGATGCAGGACAGAACGCCCTTCACTGTGGCTATCAAACTGTACCACTCCTCCCCCTTCTGTCGTGGGATAGACTGAGACTGACAAAGACTGATCAAGGTCTGAAGAAAGGTTCTGACCTGAAACGTTACCCATCCATTTTCTCCAGAGATGCTGACTGGCCTTCCAGCACTTTGTGTCTATCTTTTGGAATTGAAATTCAAATTAAGAATAACAAAGTCCAAAAATGTATCTCTTTATCACAGACCACTGCAAGGTCCCACCATCTTTCTCCCTGTAAATGCTCCTTGAAGCAAAGTTACTCCTCATCTCTGAGCACTTTTCTGGTATTATAAAGCCTCATTGGTTACTATCTACTCCTTCTATTGAAATGAAACATTTGATTCAAATATTTAATCTTATCTTTTTAACGATAAAAAGTTGTTTTTATCTGTTTTTCATTAAGAAGCACAGCACAATAAATTTCAAGAAGTGAACTCTCTTGACTAAACAAACAACTTTGCAGCAAGAATTGGTGAGTTAACTTATTAGATTGCAGATAATGCCTCAAGATAGATTTGTCTGGTGAATAAAAATGGCAGTCATATCTAAGGTAACAACATTTCCTTCTATTGGTTCATTTGTCTGTGTGCTGATCTGATTGTTATACTTCTGGCTTCCATCTGGGTAAATCCCATTTTTTACTTCCTCTCCATTATCACTGACAATTAGCGGTGAGATGTTGAGACTATTTGCTCAGCTGCCGTTGCTGCTATTTATTCTTTCTACTTATCAAATCAAATCTTTACTCAGAACCATTCCTATTCCCACCTTTCTTTCAACCTCTCCAGAATGAACGTCACTGAGTTCCATCTAGGCTCATTTATCATTGAGCAATAGAGAGTCATAGAGTCATATAATGTGGAAACAGATCCTTTGGCCCAATTTGCCAACACCAACCAACATGTCCCATCTATACTAGTCCCACCTGCCTGCGTTTGGCCCATAACCTTCAAAACCTGCCCTATCCATGTACACATTTAATTGTTTCTTAAACATTGTGACTGCCTTAACTACCTCCTTAACTACCCACCTGCCTTAACTACCTCCTCTGGCAGCCTGTTCCATACACACACCATCCTTTGTGTCTGCCCTACCATTTACTATATAGGTCCTGCCCATGTTAAAATTTCCAAAATGCAACACCTCACATTTCTCTGTGTTTAATTCCATCAACCCCTCCTCAGCCCACCTGACCAACCAATCAAGATCCTGCTGCTATTTTTGACATCCATCTTCACTATCTGCAATCCCACCCACTTTTGTCTGAACTGCAAACTTTCTAATCTTGTCATATATGTTCTCATTTATCATTTAATCATGATGTAGATGCCTTATGCGCTATCCTCTCATTGCCATCTGAACAGAGTGCATCCCATTTCAGAAAGGAGTTAAGAGTGGGGAAGCACAGTGGCGCAGCAGTAGAGTTGCTGCCTTACCTGGGTTCAATCCTGACTATGGGTGCTGTCTGTGCATAGTTCATACAGTACGTTCTCCCTGTGACTGCATGGGTTTTCTCCGGGACCTGCAGTTTCCTCCCACACTCCAAAGACATGCAGGTTTGCCAGCTAATTTACTTCAGTAACATTTTAACTTGTCTCTAGTGTTTAGGATAGAACTAATGTATGTGATGATCACACGCTGGTGCAGACTCGGTGGGCTGAAGGGCTTGTTTCCGTGTCATACCTCCAAAGTCTAATGAGTCTACCTCATCAGCATGTCTAGAGTCTCGTAAAAGTCAGAAGAGAGAGGAATGACAGGTTTCATTAACTAAAGGATGCTGGTGAATCAGATGGTGTTTTATGGCAATCTGGTGGTTTTGCAGACATTAACATTTCATTCCAGTTTTATGTTGGTTGAATTTAAATGCCATGGTTGCACTTTGTTCAAAACTCTCGCCTCCAAATCAAAACCCCAGGCCACTGAAAAAACCTTCACCTTTATCCATCTTGTTCCTCACTCCCAAATCATTCTCAAGGAGAAAGATGAGGAGGAATTTCTTTAGTCAGAGGGTGGTGAATCTGTGGAATTCATTGCCACAGACGGCTGTGGAGGCCAAGTGGATGGATATTTTTAAGGTGGAAATTGACAGGTTCTTGATTAGTATGGGTTTCTGGGGTTATGGGGTGAAGGCAGGAGACGGGGTTGAGAGGGAAAGATAGATCAGCCATGATTGAATGGCAGAGTGGACAATGGGCCGAATGGCTTAATTCGGCTCCTACAACCTATGAAATGAAGATCAGGTTTACCATCTGCAGAGTGGAAAAATGTTGCAAGGGCAGCACGGTGGTGCAGTGGTAGAGTAGCTGCCTTGCAGCGCCAGAGACCCGGGTTCAATCCTGACTATGGGTGCTGTCTGTACGGAGTTTGTCAGCTCTCCCCGTGACCTGCATGGGTTTTCTCCGAGATCTCCAGTTTCCTCTCACCTCCAAAGACAAACAGGGTTGTAGCCTGATTGGCTTCGTCTAAGTGTAGATTGTCCCTAATGTGTGAATATAATGTGCGGGGATCGCTGGTCGTAGCGGAATCGGTGGGCTGAAGTACCTGTTTCTGCATTGTATTTCTAAACTAAACTAAACTAAAATAATGTACACATCCGTCCTAACTCTCTTTGATGATTGAAAGATGATAGAATACAGCATGGAAGCAGGGCCTTCGGGCCACCGAATCCACACCAACCATCAATCACCCGTTCACATTTGTTCTAAGTTATCCCTCTTTCCTATCCACTCCGTGCACACTAGGGGCAATTCACAGAGGAACAATTATGCTACAAACCTGCATGTCTTTGGATTGTGGGTGCAAAGAGGAGCATCCGGAGAAAACCCACGTGCTCACAGGGAGAACTTGCAAACCCTGAACAGACAGAACCTGTAGTCAAGCTCGAACCCAGAGCTGCAAGGCAGCAACACTACCTCTGCTCCACCGTCCCACTCATTCCAATTGCTTTAAAAACATCAACAAATAATGCAACAGTTGCATGCAAGCAGTCAGCGCATGACATTTGAAAATCAGTCTTCTATAAAGCTTTTGAAAGTCTCCTGCTTCTTTCAGATTTATTTTCTCAAATCATTTTTTGACTGAAGAAAGCAGCTGCATAATTCTGTCCCTGTCTACAGTCCTTTGTCAACCAGTCCCCAAGTAATCATTACTCATAGATGAATAGCCCAAGACTGCTTAGTTTGGTTGAGAGATGCAGCATGGAAACAGGGCCTTGGGCCCAATGAGTCCATACCAACCAACAATCAGCCATCTCTATAATACTAAAACTCTTTGTCTTCTTTGTGTCTGTCTGTGTGTGTGTGTGTCAATATCTGGTTAATTCCTATTTTCTACCAAACACTAGGCCACAGCCTTCTCATTTTCACACATCCTACTCACATTTTCCATGTTGAGGCGATAAACATCTTCCCGTCGCATTCCCACCTATATTTCCGAAGTTGTTAATCATTTAATGTTTAAAAAACAGCCCTAAAACTCACCCATTTCTGAAAAAAAACCCCGAGTGACTTCACAATCCACTCGCAAGGCAGGACGTGACACTCCGGGAGGGAGGGGCACTCCAGTGCTAGCGGTGAACGACGAGTGGCGATGGCTGCCGGCGCCCGGTGGGGAGGGTGGTGCTGGAGCTGGAGTGAGGGCCAAGCCCGGAGCTTGGGATGGGGCCTTGACCGGGACCGTGAAAGAAGCTGCCGCTGGAACCAAGGATAAGCCTGGCTCCGTGGTCAGGGAGGAGCCCGGAGATGAAGTCGGGGCCTGCACTGGAGCCAGGCGGTGGCCGAGCTGATGGCTGAAGTCTAGCAGCCAGAGCCAGGCCCAGTACGAGAACCAGGCCGAGTTCCAGGCCCCGGCGCTGCTCTACGACCTGGGTAGGTCCTGGGACAGGGAATGGGAGTCAGGGGAGAAGGATGAGGGAAATGAGGAGGAGGGGGATGGGGTGGGGAATGGGCTGGTAGAGGCAGGGGCAGAAAACACAGTGGGGGGGGCAGAGGGGACACTCTACCCCCTCCCTCTCTGCCCCTCGCCCTCTCTACCCCCTCCCCCTCCCTCTACCCTCCCTAACTAATCCCCTCCTTCTCCCTCTCTACCACCCCTCCCTCTATACCCCCCTCCCTCTACCCCATCCCTCTCTAGGGATTGAAGAGGGAGGGTGAAGAAGAGGAGGAGGGAGTGCTGGGGGATGTGGATAACTCATGCATAGCCCCCAACTCCGCAAGTTGGGGGCTATGCATGAGTGGTGCAATATTGTGCTCGGGGAACGGGTGAGGGGTGGAATATTATGTTGGGGGAGCAGACCCAACAGGTCAGCACTTGGTCTAGTTTTGGTTCTGAAGAAGGGTTTTGACCCGAAGTGTCACCTATTCCTTTTCACCAGAGAGGCTGCTGAGGTACTCCAGCATTCTGTGTCAATCACCCTAGTTTAATATTATCCCACTTTTGCATCCACTCCCTAAGCACTCAGGTCAATTTACAGAGGTAATTAGAGTCACAGTGATATGGGCTGGAAACAGGCTCTTCAATCCAACTTGGCAATGTCGACCGACATGCCCCATTTACACTAATCCCACCTGCCACCTGTATTTGGTTCATATCCCTCTAAACATTCCTTATCCATGCAGCTGTCCAAATGTATTTTATTGATCTGCAACCTCACAGGTTTTTGGAATGTGGAAGGAATGTGGAACACCCGGATGAAACCCACGTGGTCACGGGAGAACACAGTCAGCACCCATGGTCAGGATCGAATGCGGGTCTCTGGAGCTGTAAGGTAGCTACCTCTGTAGCTGTGCCACTGTGCCGCCTTGCGTTGGTGATAAGCTTTATGACTCTAGCATGTACTTGAGTCGAATCCTAACCTATTCTCATTCATTATCCACGCCACTATCTGAGATGTGAGATCACTGCCTGCGTTTGGCCCATATCCCTCTAAATCTGTCCTATACATTGTACCTGTCCAAATGTGTTTTAATCAATGTGATAGTACCTGCCTCAACTACCTCCTATGGTAGCTCGTTCCATATACCTACCACCCTTTGTGTGAAAAAGTTACCCGTCAGAATCCTATGAAATCTTTCCCTCCTCACCTTAAACCCATGGTTCTTGATTCCCCTACTCTTGGTAAAAGAATCTGTGCATTTACCCTATCTATACCTCTCATGGTCTATACCTCTCATGGCCTCTATAAGATCACCCCTCATCCTCCTGTGCTCCAAGGAACAAAGTCCTAATGGATATCAAAATGCATCAAAGCTTGTGTGATGACATATCACCAAATTTTGGTATGAGAGATATGAAAACTGGGAGCGAGGGGATACTTGGTGTCCCAAGAAACTGCAGATGCTCAAATATTCAGCAAAACACAAAGTGGCGGAGGAACTCTGCGGGTCAGGCAGCATCTCTGGAGGGTAGACACAAAAAAACTGGAATAACTCAGCTGGACAGGCAGAGAAGGAATGGGCGACATTTCAGGTCGAGACCCTTGGAGGGAATGGACAGACAATATTGAAAGGTTGGATAAGCTAGGACTTTATTCCTTGGAGCGCAGGAGGCTGAGACATAATCTTTGAGAAGTGTACTAATTAATGGGTGGAAATGATAGGTTGAATGCCCAGGTTTGGGGAATCAAGAACCGAAGGACAAGGGTTTAAGATGAGAGAGGAAAGATTGAATAGAAACCTGAGGGGATTGTCCCATGCCAACCAAGATGCCCCATCTCCACCAGTCCCACGTGCCTGTGTTTGGCCCGTACCCTTCCAAACACATCCTATCCAGGAACCTGTCCAAATGGGTTTTAAATGTTGTGATAGTACCTGCCTCAACTATTTCACTCGGAAGGTGTTGGGTATATGGAACCAGCAGCTGGAGGTGGTAGCCGAGGCAGGTACTATAACAGGATATAATAGATACTTGAACAAGTACACGGATAGGAAAGATTGTGAGGGAAATGGCCAAATGGGACTAATTAGATGGAGCTTCTTGGTCGGCATGGACGAGTTGGGCCGAAGGGACTCTATTACTCTAAATATTACATTGCCAGGATGAATGGGATGACGCGAAACGGAAGGCGAGAGTAGGGTTGGTGGAGTAACAGTTACCATTCCAGGATACGAGGCCGATTGCTAACCCCCTCCAGGCGGTGTGGACCGATCTTTGCAGGAAAGGAGATATTTGTATAGGGGGTGTGCGGCGGGGGAACCTCGAACATGGCAGTCCCGCATCGGAATGAACGAGGTCAGCCACCTGTCCAATTTGACGTGACTGATTTTTGAACGGCTGATCTGAAAGAGGTGAAATAGGGTTTCACCGCACACCACTGCGCTCTTTCCTCCGTTCGCCGCGACTTAAGACGTGGATGAATTCATGAACACGGTTATTAATGAATTTTTCATCAAAACGGAAAAAAAAAACCAAAATAGTCAGAATAACACTTGGCTTCGTTCGCACTTGGGGAGAAGGTACATCGCGGGTCTGATGGAGCCAGTTTAAACGGAAAGGATACAGTGTTGTTGAAGGGTGTTTCTGGAGACGGACTAGAGAGTATCTGACTCACCACCGTATGTATGTGTCTATCTGTGTGTCTTTAGGGAGGGCGCTGACGTTACGGGCAGAGTTAAAAAAGACAAGCGGGGAGGGGGGGGCGGGAGATTTATTTATTTCTGCTCGCGTCGGAGAAGCATGCAGCAGTCTGGTACACTCTCTGGTGATATTTTTGCACACTCACGTCCACACACACACACACGCAGAGGAAGAGAGTGCAGAAGCAACGGGCAGGGCATCGCCACAAGATACGGAGTGGACAGACGACAAACTGAAGAGAACAGGACAGTCACACAGAGAGAGAGGGGGAGAGGAGAGAGATCCAATGTAACTTCCAACGGGAACAAGAGACGGGCGGATTGCAAAAGGGACGGAAGAATATATTATTTCGGGAGGCAACATCCATCTACATCTGCTGAAGCAGGCACGGGCAAGGAATTAATGATAAGATCACTGTGCAGGAGGCACGACTACTGAGCGGCCGCCAGTCAAAGCTTTGATATCAACTGCAAGGAAAATTTACTTTGCATTACATTTTGTATTCTGGAATTATTTTAAATTGTCGCCTCTGCCGGAGTTTCTCCGTTGATCTGTCCACTCTGTGTGTGTGTGTGTGTGTGTGTCTCTCTCTCTCTCTATCTATCTATATGTATTTTTCTCCCCTGTTTTCTTGCGTCCCTTGTAGCTACATGGAATAATGAGGAGTGCGGCTTTCTTGCTCTGTGCCCTGCTACTGTGCACCGTCTGCCAACCCTCTTCCCCCGAGCGCCAGAGGTACCAGCGCCGAGGAGGAGCGGTCAGAGCGGCCGACTGGCGCCCGCAAAACAAGGCGGCCAAGATCGGGCAGACCTACAGCTCTCGCCTCAAGCGCAAAGGGCTGGCGGTGGACTTCACCTTCTCGCCTTTCTTCCGCAACTACCTGTTACAGTTCTTCGGGCGGGCGAGGAACGCCGACTGCCGCTTGGTGCTGGACTGCGAAGCGCTGGGCTCTTCCCTGGAGGAGGGATACCCACCGGCGAGGGCCGACAGCTTCCCGGACTTGCCCTCTCCCCCTCCCCCGCCCCTCTCCAAGCGGAGGTCCAAGAAACAACCCAACCAGGTAGTGCTGGAGGTGGGATGGGCGGATACCGCCCGCTGCGGCCACGGTGGCGACCCCGACTCTTCCCTCCTGGTGTACAACCTAACCCAAGTGTTTCTGCGCTGGTCCGCTTCCACCGAGGGCAGACTGAGGATCAGGCTCATGCCCGAGAAGAGAACAGTGGCCAGATACCCAAAGAGGGAGGAGATCATCTCGGCGGCTATCAGGAGCTCGGAACCCCGGGTCTGGCTTCAAATCTCCTTTGCAGGTGAGAGGGGCGGTGGGCCAGGAGGGAGCAGAAGGCAGAGCCGAAGTGTGTGACAAAGTTAGGAAGAGTACGCGTGTGGAAGAGAGAGAGAGCAGGGGGGGAGCGGAGACTGACAACAGGGGCGACTGAGTAACGGTGAGGGAGAGAGAGTGGAGGAATAAATGAGGAGGACACACACTGAGGCACAGAGAGAAAGAGAAGAACTGTGCACGAATAAATGAATCCTCTGTGTGCGTGTGTGTATGAGAGAATGAGATATAGAAATTAATGCTGAACGATGAACGTATACAGAGAAATCAGGTTCACAGCCAAATAAGTCTCAATAATTTTCCCCAAAGGGAAAGATAGATGGGAAGGTTTCTAACCGCTATTCAGCCCTTTTTTTTACGCGGCCGCTGAGAGTATGGGGACGTTGAGAGATGGTGGTGATAGGCTATCATAGCCTGCCTGGATCAGCGAAGCTGGATTAAAGCGCAGGAGGGAAAAGTCTTTACATGACGCAACTGTGTCACCGGTGCCCCTGAAAACGTGCACCCGCGGTCCGGTCCCTCGTCTGACTTGTTTCCGGGAGATCTTTTGAGAAATCAAAAGCATCCCGACATCTGGGCTATTAAAATGCGAATAACTATTCCCTCCCTTTCCACTCTCAGTTGGACCGAGTTTTCCTAGAAAAAAAGAGAGTAATTTTAATCCAATCCACACATCATAGTGTATCACAACACGTACGTAGCTCTTTCGGACTTTTAACATAGATTGAAATTGAGCCGCGAGTCAAACCAGGATTGCCACATTTGATTAGCAATTCGAGGCAGTGACCCTTCGCCTCCTCAGATACTGCTTGACCTTTCCTTGGATGGGTAAAGTGGGAAGGAAGAGGCGCAGAGTATTTACAGAGGGATGAACAAACGTGAATTTGTGGAAACTTGATTGAAACAAAATATTCCCATTGTTGTAGTTCAGTTCAGACCAGGAAGGGCACTGACGGCCTTTCGACTGGAGCGTGTGTTGACACTTAAATTTCAGTTCAAAATAATTAATATAGGTGCACATTTGGAAGTGCGTAGAGTGTACACAAAGAGGCGGGACTGGGAAAATTGGGAAAGTCAGATTGAAAGACTTGCAGAAAATTTAAAGAGACTGACATAACATTAGGTGTCCACATTATAAAAACCTGGAAAAGTAATGCAGGTGATTCAGAGCCAAAGGTTAAAGGAGGGACAGACCACAGCAGACCAGACCAGACAGAAGGAAAGGGGGCTCAGGATTTAGTCCTGATCTTGGAGGAAGTAATTTGCTGATTTTCTTGGCCAGGCTTTTAGTGTTACTCCACTACATCAGCCCTGTAGGTTAGCAGATAGATAGAGCCCAGCTTTGGGTTAAAAGTCACTCTTTTCACTCATATACTTTTTGCTCTTTATGGCAGAGGAGGCAGGATCGAGAGAGAGAGAGAGAGAGAGAGAGAGAGAGAGAGAGAATCATAGTTAACAATTCAGGTCCATGGCACATTCTGATGAATGGCCAGTCACCCGTTTCCCTTTCCAGAGCTTCCCCCTGACCAGCTGCAAATGCCCACGATCGTCCCTGTTTGTTTTGCAATCATTTCCTATTATTGCAATGTGCTAGCAAAATGCAGCTCGGTAACTGGAGGTAGCCCTACAGAAGATGACTTGGCTCTGCATCCAGTTCAGATCCTGTGAAGGCTGTTCCAAATAGACATTGGTGGGTAATAGTGCCAAAAGCTTGATGATAAGGTTGGTGCCAAGTGCAGTCCACTGCCTGCCAACCATCCCCACATCCCTTCCTTTCATGCCTGGCTTCATTGTCATTGAGTTGCTCTGAGCCAGCACCCAATATTTTGGTTAATCAGTCATTCAGTTATCACGGTGTTGTCATTGAGCCTGATCTCCCACTTGCGGTTGGGAAGAGGAGCCCTAGTTTGCAGTAACTGTGCATGAAACCGTGGTATGTTAATCGTGTCCACTGGTACAGGCCTCTGAAAACCTGCTACTGGGCACTGACTAATACTCGAGCAGCTTGAATTGCGGAGCATTCCTCAGTCAATCTTCTTTCCAGACAAGTCAAATGTCATATCAATGTCAGCAGAGGACCAGATGGGCTGCTAGCAATAATTTATTTTAAATAATTAACATGAAGTATTATGAGAACCCAAAGTGCCAATAGAAGAAACATAAAGGGAACAGTGAAATGACAACTGACATGTGAAGGATTGAAGCTATTTGCATTGGCCATTTAGATCAGCTACTTCCCTCGTAACTGGGGCATCATTCAGACAGATGTTCTGTGTGCCAGCGAATGGAAATGTGTGCGAGCTTATTACATCACCTGGTTTGTTTGAGGTACATACGCCCATAATCACCGGCCACGCCACTGGGAATGAAATGGCAGTGAAACTTGGGCAGAGTTCCACCCATTTCATGTTGCAATCAAGGATGACTAATGGAAGCAAGCAAGAACAACGCAGGGAGCTTTGAGGGAAATGTTAAGAGTGAATGAGAGGATGTTACGTGGTAAACAATGTGAGAGCGAAAGGACACGTTTATGTTTGGGGGAAAGTGTGCGAGGAAGCGTGCGAGTAAACCAGAGAGAACGAGAGTGCAATTCTGGATTGAAAATGCTTTTAATAGAATAAGGAAGCAGTAGAGAGGATGCAGAAGGGAGAAATAGTACAGGAAATTAAAGAGATAAAATGATAGAGATTTGAGAAATTGAGAGCTGCATGAACAGAATAAAGAATATTCCAAGGGAGAGAATGATTAACAGCCAGTGAATGAGGAAGAGATCATAAGGTGAAGAAAGAGAAATAGAAAAGATACATATTAAAACAAATGCAGAGACGCAGGTAAAGAAATTAAAATGACTTGGACTGTCTTCGAGACAAGTTCTTGATGCACAGGTGTTTGTCAGATGAAAAAATATTAGAGATGAACAAAGATAACAAGGATTGAGATTAGGTGAAAGAGAATTAAATTATATCTTTGTACATTCTGAATCAAGTCTTGCTGAAAGAAAAATCACCGTTTTAAGCCTAACCATGTATTGATACGTGAAAAGGTGATTTCATTGATACATAAAAAAGAATGGAGATTGAAAATTATGTATAAAGGAAAATGTGGCGAAACTCTATATTGTATTTCACATTAAATGTTTTCATAAAAACGTTGAGCAAAACAACTTAAAATGAAAGGTGGTTGCTTATGCCGTGAGGTTGTATCGGCAATATATGTTTTTTTGTACGTAGTATGTACATTGCTTATGTTGCGATCATGGTGTAAATTGTGGATCTTATCCAAGAGTATCATTGATCTGTTGCTTTCAAACATGTGTGGCAGCAGTTTCAACATATCATCTCTTCATTACAATTCACCTCTCCTAACTGCCTTCCTTTCATACACTTTCCCATAGCTCCATTTAAACTCAGAGTGTGTCTTAATTTCATTGCCTTCAGCTTAAAAAAAAAAGTCAAGTCATTCCTTTTCTCTGTGATCCCTCTAATTTTCAACAAAGGAGCAGCATATTCGGGAAAAACTGCATCATGGATGTAATTTACCTGGTCGCTTAACAAATATTGTTGGGGTGTTGTGGCAACATTTGTACTCCATCCTGAATTAAGTGATTGTGATGGTTCTCTCTGAAGGCTAGCACAGTCTCAATGGGCTGAAAGGATCATGTTTTGTGTTGCATGGTTTCACAGTTCTAATTCACCAGTAGTCAATGGTCAAAGATAGACACAAAATGCTGGAGTAACGCAGGAGGACAGATAGCATCTCTGGAGAGAAGGAATAGTGACGAGACCCTTTTCAGACTGTCTATCTTCGGTTTAAAGCAGCATCTGCAGTTCCTTCTTACACACCAGTCAATGGTCACTCAGGAATGCGCTAAACGTACAACGTAAAAGAAGGGTTGGACATTTCATTTTAAGAGTCTCATTAAATGGAATCAGTTGTCAAAACTGTAATGTGATTGGTGCGAATTTATGTTTTATTCAGGATTGTCAAATTACTGATGCAAAGAGCAGGAATAATGCAAAGGACATAGACTTTCTAAGTTAAACAAAGAGGGGAAGGTTGCATTTTATTCAAAAGCAAACATTTCAAAGTGCTGGGGCAACTCAGCGGGTTAGGCAGCATCTCTGGAGGACTTGGACAGGTGACGTTCTGGGTCTGGACCCTTCTTTGGCATTTTATTCAATTTTTGAAACATGTTTGTATACCAGTGAATTGTGCACCTTGTGTTATCCAGTCAAGCTATCCTCCACTTCTGCTTGCTGGATGAGTTGCACATTGTTGTGTTGAGGTGAGGATCCTGCTTCTATTCACATTGAGTTGTGAGTTGGGAAAAGCAATCTGTTTGTTGCAGGAAACTGTGAACAAACAAGGAATATTAAGGAAGTGCACAACATCAGAACGGATGAAACATAAATAAAACATCAGAAATAATGTCAGCATTCTAAGCAATGCCGTATCCCAAAGATTTACGACATTGCTTAATGTAGTAACCCTTTAGGATACTATGATGAGAAAGTGGGACAACATAGAACTAGTGTGAATGGGTGATTGATGGTTGGTATTGCCACTGTATCTCCACACTAAACCGTCCCAATGGGTTAATTTCTTCCGATGATACAAAATGCATTTGCATCTTGCCAGGACTAGAGGGCCCGAGCTCTAGGGAGAGCTTGACCAAGCTAGGACTCTATTCCTTGGAGTGCAGGAGGATGAGGGGTGATCATATGGAGGTGTACAAAATCATGAGAGGAATAGATCGAGTATTTGCAGTCTCCTGCCCAGAGTCAGGGAATTGAGAACCAGAGTACATGGGTTTAAGGTGAGGTAGGGAAACCTTTAATAGAAACCTGAGGGGTAACATTTTACACGAAGGGTGGGGGGTATATGGAATGAGCTGCCAGAGGAGGTAGTTGAGGCAGGTACTATCACAATGATTAAGAAACATTTAGACAAATGGGACAGGTTGAGAGGGATGTGAGCCAAATACAGGCATGTGGGACTGCTGTGGATAGGGCATGTTGGGCCAAAGGACCCGTTTCATTGCTGTATGACTATGACTCCAGATGATTCTCTATGAATGTCAGTGCGTGAGCTTTCTCATAATGTTTCAATCCCACTGGTAGTTGTAGGCTTGGTAATGCTGCTGCTTTCGTCTCCTTAGTGTTCTGATTCATAAAAAATGACTATACAGCAGATATCCAGTCATCATACCATTGATAATTGCTGAATGTGAACATTTTGAATATGAATTGCTCTGACTGTCAAAGACAGATTTTATGGCTGCAATACATTGCTCAAAAGTATGTATTCCTTGGTTGTTTTCATGACAGGTTGGTTCCAGTATTGAACCCAAAGCACATGCATAGTATATGTTGTACCCAATCTTAATAAGGATATTATTATGAGCTAAAGCCAAGTATGCAAAGTAGACAGATCATTATATCAATTTAGGGGCAATGCTGTTTTGACACCACATTCCAATATGGAACAATGTTTCATCTTAATCCCTGCCCCTCCCCACTCCTATCTATTAACATTGCAAAGTGAACATTCAATTTCAGAAGCAACATCCATTGGCCATATTTAATTTAGACTTTCGAGATACAGCATGGAATCAGGAACTTCGGCCCAACAAGTCCATGCCGACCAGCGATCACCCTGTACACTCGCACTATCCTACACACTATGGAAATTTTTCAATTTTTAACCAAAGCCAATTAACCTACAAATCTGTACGTCTTTGGACTGTGGCAGAAAACCCAGGAGGTCATGGGGAAGTATAAACAAAATGGTGGAGTAACTCAGCGAGACTGGCAGCATCTCTGGAGAGAAGGAATGGGTGATGTTTTGGGTCGAGACCCTTCTTCAGACATCATGGGAAGAACGTATATACTCCGTACAGACATTACCCGTAGTCAGGATCGATCCTGGGTCTCTGCCGCTGCACCACTGTGCCACACAGTTTTACTCAATTTAATCAATAGTAACTTGCAGGTTAGTTATTGAATCAATTATGCTGCTGTGATTCGACGTGGTTGAGTTCTCTAACATGTTTTTAAAGTTGCTGTGGTAGGATGGAGATCTGCGATAGATGCTTAAATAGTTAGCCTTGAATCTTCAACTGACTCTGTGCGCATTGGTAGGCTCACCACTTGGGGTAAAATACAATGAGGAAATTGAGTATAAGGCATACAGAAAAAAAGGAGATTTGAAAGAGGGATGATGAGATGGTGAGAAAGCTCCCCCAGCATGAGTCCAGATCATTCAATGTATCATGGAGACAATTGTCCTACCAGGATCCCAGCAAGAAAGTGTCTGTGATGTCTGTGCTTCAATGAAGACATCTTCATTAATGATAGCTACCTGTACCAGCATCAGAGCAGGGCAGATACTCTGCCTGTGTCTCTTAAGATTAGCTTGGCAATAGGCTGTTACCCGTGGGGATATTTCCAGTCTGGAGCTAGAGATATTTGTAACATCTCATTTTACCTTATGTGCAAGAAGTTTACTGACGTGTATAGAATGCAACTGCAGATGCTGGTTTAAACTGAAGATAGACACAAAATGCTGGAGTAACTTAGCGGGACAGGCAGCATCTCTGCAGAGAGGGAATGGGTGACGTTTCGAAACCCTTCTTCAGGACTAAGGGGAAAGGGAAACTAGAGATATAGATGGTGATGTAGAGAGACACAGAACAAATGAATGAAAAATATGCAAAAAAGCAGCGTTGATAAAGGAAATGGGCCATATTTAGCTGTTTGCTAGGTGAACAAGAAGCTGGTGTGACTTGGGTGGGGGAGGAATGGAGAGAGAGAGGGAATGTAGGGGTAACTTGAAGTTAGAGCAGTTAGAGATTACTGATATCCTCTATTTTCAAAGTGCTGATAGCCTCTAGTTTTATTGTCCTTGACCAGAGAGAGCACCAGAAGTGAGTGTATTGTTTTACCAGGCAGGACTCAAAGTGCTGGAGTAACTCAGCAGGTCAAACAGCATCTCTGGAGAAAGTGGATAGGTGACGTTTTGGGTGGGGGCCCATCTTCAGTCTCGATCACCTGTCCACGTTCCCTTGCCATGCTGCCTGACCAGCTGAGCCACCGCAGCACTCTGTGTCGTCTTCTAATCATACTAACCTCTGGTGATTGCACAGAGAGCTGCTGGCAATGGCATCTTATTGTGTCCACTCGTCTCTGACTTGCATGCCTGCACATTGAAACCTGACGTACTGACCCAAAACATCACCTATCCATGTTCTCCAGACACTCTGCCTGACCCACTGAGTTGCTCGAGCACTTTGTATCCTTTTGTGTATTGACCAGCATCTGCAGTTCTTGGTTTATACACTCTGGTTTTAGCAGGCTTGCAGGTTTGACCCTGTGGAATAGTGCCTTGGCTTCATTCCCTTCCCATTCCCTTCTATGTCACTTTACTTGGCACTCTGGCAGGAGAAAAGATGAGTCTATAGTGAGGGGAATGGGTAGGAGGGAAGTGTATAAGAGAGTGCACAAAGTAAGGCATGAAAGTTGTAAATCAGATGAGATGGTGGAACACGGAGGGGGAGGGGGAGGGGAATGGATGTGCGAAGGTGGATATAATGTGGGTGGAGCATCATTGTCAATCATTCCTGCCCCATTGACTTTACTTTAGACTTTAGAGATACAGCATGAAACAGGCCCATCCGCCTACCGAATCCGCGCCGACCAGCGATCGCCCTGTACACGAGCACCATCCTACACTCTAGGGACAATTTACAATTTTATTAAAGCCAATTAACCTACAAACCTGCATGTCTTTCGAGTGTGAGCGGAAACCAGAACATCCGGAAAAAACCCACGCAGTCACGTGGAGAATGTACAAACTCCGGACAGACAGCACCCGTCGCCATGATCGAATCCAGGTCTCTGGTGCTGTAAGGCAGCAACTCTACAGCTGTGCCATCGTGCTGCCCCATTGTTGGTGTCTTTGCAAGCGCTGGCTTGGGAATGATAACCCAAATTACGGTGAGCGCATCTTATTCCATGGCAATCAGCTGATGAAGATGCTCATGTCCTTCTCCTTGGGATTGTGTATCATCTGTTCCTGCAACAGTAAGGGGACAAGTTGGTGGGTGTTGTGCAATGTGCTTGGCTCATGCCTATCTGGAATATCTGGAAGTGCGTACAAGCATGGAGAGGTTGGGATGCGGCTTGCAGCAGTTCAAAGCACTTGAGGATGCAGCGGAGCAAATTAATATGCTGTCTGCACTGAAAGCTCCAAGGACGGATTGACTGTGCACTATGCTGCTAGTTTATCCCTGTTCACCTCTGAGCCATAAACATCCAAAGAATGCCCGGTTTAATTTTTGTTCCGTGCTGCAATAAATGGAGTTAGTGATATTGTCTGTCATTGTATGCACCTTCACATAGTCAACTTCATTAATTTCTGTTGCACTGCACATTTGTGTCAGTAAGATCTGGGGATCATAGAACACAGTGGCTGGCACGGTGGCGCAGCGGTAGAAGCCCATGTTCTATCCTGACTATGGGTGCTTGTCTGCACAGAGTTTGTATATTCTTTTGTGACTACATTGGTTTTCTGGGTTCCTCCCACATTCCAAAGACGTGTAGGTTTGTAGGTTATTTGGCTTCTGTAAATTGTTCCTCGTGTGTGGATACAACTAGTGTATGGGAGACCGCTGGTTGGCACAGACTCGGAGGGCCGAAGGGCCTGGTATTGCGCTACATCTCTAAATAAAACTAAAAACTAACATAGAAGAGTACAGCACAGGAACAGGCCCTTTTAGCTCATTTTGTCTGTGCCGAACATGATGCCAAGATTAACTAATCTCATCTGCCATATATATTTAAATCTCAAGGTGGTCTCTGACTCTTTCTTAAATTTGACTTGGACAATCATGTACCTGTGTTTCTGCTATGAAAAGTGCTAAAAATTCATAAAAGACCTTTCACAAGCTCAGTACACCCTAAAATGCATAACTGGTCAATAAACAACTTTTGTAGGGAACAATGTTGGGAAGCACAGACGTTATGTGGGTGTGAAACAAAAGGGCAATGGCATAGTGATGATCTAACTATCACAGCCTTTATCTTGGTCTCAGCTTGTGGATTTACTGCAGGTGAGGATGCTTTTGTGGCAGCATGGTAATTTCTGCAGCACTAGTGATTTTGGCTTCAGAAGAAAAATGAACTGGTGATTAGAATTAATCAGACTTTTAAATCACACTGTGCAAGAAAGAATTGTAGATGCTGGTTTAAATGGTATTAAATGGAAAAAAGGTATGCACAAAATGCTGGAGTAACTCAGCGGGTGAGCCAGCATCTCTGGAGAGAAGGAATGGGCGACGTTTCACGTCGAGACCCTTCTTCAGACTGATGTCAGGGGAGGGGCAGGACAAAGATAGAATGTAGGTGGAGACAGTAAGACTAGTGTGAAAACTGGGAAGGGGAAGGTGTTGGAGAGAGAAAGCAAGGGCTATCTGAAATTAGAGAAGTCAATGTTCATACTGCTGGGGTGTATGCTACCCAAGCAAAATATGAAGTGCTGATCCTCCAATTTGCACTGGGCCTCACTCTGACAATGGAGGAGGCACAGGACAGAAAGGTCAGATTGAGATTGGGAAGGGGAATTGAAGTTTTGAGCAACCGGGAGATCAGGTAGGTTAAGACGGACTGAGCGGTGGTGTTCAGTGAATCGATCGCCGAGAGTGCACTTGGTCTCGTCGATGTAGAGAAGTTGACACCTGGAACAGCGGATACAGTAGATAAGGTTGGAGGAGGTGCAAGTGAACCTCTGCCTCTCCTGGAAAGACTGTTTGGGTCCTTGGATGGAGTCGAGGGGAAAGGTAAAGGGACAGGTATTGCATCTCCTGCGGTTGCAGGGAAAAGTACCCGAGGAGGGGGTGGTTTGGGTGGGAAGGGACGAGTTAACCAGGGAGTTTCGGAGGGAACAGTCTCTGCGGTAAGCAGACAGGGGAGGAGATGGGAAGATGTGGCCAATTAGTGGGATCATGTTGGAGGTGGCGAAAATGTTGGAGGATTATATGCTGTATGCGACGGCTGATGGGATGGAAGGCGAGGACAAGGGGAACTCGGTCCTTGTTATGAATGGGGGGGGGGGGGGAGTAAGAGCAGAGGGGCGGGATATCGAGGAGACCCTAGTGAGAGCCTCATCTATAATCCGTTCCCTAAAGAATGAGGACATCTCCGATGCTCAGGTATGGAACACCTCATCCTGGGCACAGATGTGGCATAGACGGAGGAATGACGAGTAGGGGATAGAGTCTTTACAGGAAGCAGGATGGGAAGAAGTGTAGTCTAGATAGCTTTGGGAGTCAGCAGATTTATAGTAGATGTCGGTCAATAGTCTGTTACTTGTGATGGAGATGGTAAGATCTGGAAACGGTAGGGAGATGTCCGAGATGGTCCAAGTGAATTTGAGTGCAGGATGGAAATTAGTGGTGAAGTCGGTGAATTCTGCTTGGGTGCAGGAGGTAGCACCAATGCAGTCATCAATGAAGCGGAGGTAGAGATCGGGGATAGGGCCAGTGTGTGCCTAGAACATGGATTGTTCGACGTACCCTACAAAGAGGCAGGCATAGCTGGGGCCCATGCGAGTGCCCATAGCTACGCCTTGGATTTGGAGGAAGAGGGAGGAGTCAAAGGCGAAGTTGTTGTGGGTAAGGACCAGCTCTGCTAGGTGGAGGAGAGTATTAGTAGACGGAAATTGGCTGGTTCTGTAGTCGAGGAAGAAATGGAGGACTTTAAGACCCTCCTGGTGGGGGATGGAGGTGTAGAATGACTGGACATCCATGGTAAAGATGAGGGAGTGGGGGCCTGGAAAACGGAAGTCATTGAGGAGACAAAGAGCGTGTGAGGTGGCTTGGACGTTGGTAGGGAGGGATTGGACCGGGGTGAATAGGATAGAGTCGATGTATGTGGAAATTAATTTGGTGGGACATGAACAAGCAGAAACAATGGATCTGCCAGGACAGTTCTGTTTGTGAATTTTGGGGAGAAGATAGAATCGGGCCGTTCGGAGCTGGGGAACGATGAGGTTGTAGGCTTTAGACGGCAGAGAGCCATAAGTGATGAAATCAGTAATGGTGCTTGAGATTAAGGCCTGGTCCACTCCTTTAAATCACACTCCTGCCTTTTGCAACATTGTTTATTGCAGCAGTACTATTTTGTAAGGACACCTTTTAAAATTCTAAAACGCAGAATGGCATTATACTGCAAATACGAAAGTATGCCAAGCAAACGGCTGAGATGTGAAATAAGGAAACATTTGCTGGAATTACGTGCAAAGTGAAAGGACGTGTTTAGATTTAGCTCTCCTTTCTTCATTATGAATTGTTTCTGTTTAGATGTTTGGAGCATATGTAAATACATTTGTGTGGAAATATATTCAATTACAGAACACACTGTTTATTGCCCCTGCTGGACAGGCGGTTAGGATTTAACTCACTGAATTATAGAAGCTGGTTTTGAACTTCTATTTTTGTTTCATTTAGAGATACAGTGTGGAAACAGGCCCTTCGGTCCATTGAGTCCACGTTGACCAACGATCACCCGTACTCTACCTTTATCCGACACACTAGGGACAATTTACAGTACCCAATTAAGCTACAAACCTGCATGTCATTGGAATGTGGTAGGAAACTGGAGCACCTGGAGAAAAGTCACGTGGTCACAGGGAAAAGGTACAAACTCTGTACAGACAGCACCCGTAGTCAGGATCAAACCCAGGTTATTCGGTTAGTAGTGGCCTTTCGTCCCCTACTACATATATCCCTCCCTCTGGCTTTATGTTTCACTCATCTTTTTTCTTAATCTAACACCCTTTTGACTCCTTTTTATCTCAAGCTTTTGTCACTCTGCACATCTGCCAATAAGGACAGCATAGTGGCTACAGTGGCGCTGGAGTTGCTGCCTTACTGCACCAGAGACGCAGGCTTGATCCTGACTGCAGGCACTGTCTTTACGGAGTTTTACGTTCTCTTTGTGACCGCGTTGGTTTTTTCCGGGCTTTCTGGTTTCCTTCCGTATTCCAAAGACAGCAGGTTTGCAGGTTAATTGGCTTCTGTAAATTGTCCCGGGGGGGGGACTGGATGCAAGAAAAGACCAGGACAAAGGACAGAGCAACTGAGTATTTCATTTTGTTTCATGTCATAGCAGCAGAATTAGACCATTCGGTCCATCAAGTCCATTTCGTCATTCAATCATGGCTGATGTTTTATTCCCTCTCAACCCCATTCTCCTGCCTTCTCCCAAAAACCCTTGACACCATTACTAATCAAGAATCTGTCAATCTCTGCCTTAAAAATATTCTTATAATTCATGAACTTTCATATTCTAATTAATCTCCAGCATTTTATAAAGTCTGAGGAAGGGTCGTGTCCAGAAACATCACCTGTTCGTGTTCTCCGGAGATGCTGCCTGACCCGCTGAGTTACTCCAGTACTCTTGATTTTTCTTCTGTAAACCAGCATCTGCAGTTCCTTGCTCCTAGTAATATGATCAGGCTGGGTGGCAGCCTGACAAGCTCTGACAAGCTCTGCTCCATCCATGGCTGATACACATTATGGAGGTGCACACTGCCCTGTTCAATTCATTCCTGCCATTAAATGGGCTACTGGGAAGACGTTCAAGTGGAATTTTAACGTGCCAAGGATGGAGTTGAATATGACAAATATCTGGAGATGTTCTTCTGACCATAACCCAGCCTTTACTCTATCATTTTCAAACCTCCATTATCTTCAGTAATTGGCACTGACATGATCCATTTTTCAGTACAGAAAATGTGAAAAATACGAATTACATAGCTACTTTATCATGTAGACAAGGAAACCAGTGCACACTGCCATTGGCCTATTATCTATTAGTAACATTTTTGGTCATTATGATTGGTGGAGATCTAACTGCTTGCAAGAGAATATTCCCAGGAGGACTGACAACCAACATGTGTAAATGTGAAACTCACTAAAGGACTTGGCACCACTAGATGGCATAAACAACTCCTTTTCTACCCAATGTGCATATGTGTTGGCCTATTAATTCATGCATCTCTGTTTAGATTCCCGGAAACCTCTCCTTTGCTTCCTTCCGTCGAGGTACATAACACAAATGAAGTTTACAAAGCCATGTAAAAAACACATATTTAAAGCTAAATGTTTTGATCTGCTTGGAAGCAAACAGTTTTTCTATAACAACTTCTCAAATTTTCAAAAAATGACTAAATATCACATAGTCACAGTCATGGAAACATACAGTGTGGAAACGGGTCCTTCGGCCCAACTTGCCCACACCGACCAATATGTCCCGTGCCTGCTTTCCTATGATTTCCACACAATGCCAGATACCAGGGGTATCAGTGAAGTAATTGCTGAGCTATAATAAATCCCACCTGCCTGTATTTGGCCTGTACCCCTGAAAACCTGTCCTATACATGTAGCTGTCTAAATGTTTCTTAAACATTGCGATAATACTGGCCTCAACTACCTCCTCCTGCAGGTCGTTCCTTACCCCCACCACCCTTTTTGGATATCATCTTAAACCTATGTCCTTTGGTTCTCGATTCATGTGTTGACATGGATGTGGTTTGGAGTTGTGACTATAGAGAGTCTGTGCACTATGTAGAGGTGGTTTTAGAGATAAACATGGTAACAGGCCCTGCTGCCCATCGAGTCTGTTCCAACCATCAATCTCCCGTTCACATTAGTTCTATGTTACCTCAGTTAACATCTACTCGTTACACAGTGGAGGGCAAATCACAGAGGCCAATAAACCTACAAACCCGCATGTCTTGGGATATGTGAGGAAACCAGAGCACCCGGGGTAAACCAATGCGGTGACAGGGGGAACATGCAAACTCCACACAGAGGGCACTTGAAGTCAGGATCGAACGCATGCCTCTAGCGCTGTGAGGCAGCAGATCTCCCAGCTGAGCCACTGCGCCACCCTCATCTAATGCTTTTACCATCTCCGCATTCTATGCTGAAGTAGATCACCAGTCTCTTCTTGTCCAAATCATAGCACATGTACCTTCCACAAAATAAGTGCGAGCGTTGTCGCAAAATCCTGGTATCTAACTTGTCCTTCTAAAGACAATTTGTAGCACACATCGCTACATTCCGCTGTGTCAGCATAGATCAAAGATTAAACCAAGCATCTCTTGGCCTATTTAGTTTAATACTCCATCATGCATTAACTCCCACCCTTGCCCCTGTCATCTCAAATTAGGCCATCAAGTAATAGTTCTAAAAGACTGATTTTTATGTTGAATATTTAATTTGTCGGATTGACTGTTGCCTCTCTATTTAACATGCTTACATTACTGATGTGCAGAGCATTTGGATTGTTAATGTTTAATTACACATCTCATGGACACAGAGAGGATTTATTATAGCTCAGCAATTACTTCACTGATACCCCTGGTATCTGGCATTGTGTGGAAATCATAGAAAGCAGGCACGAGGTTTTAGTTCAATCATCGCTGAAATTAATAAAGAAGATTTTCTTACAATGCTGGCCACAAATCTGCAGAGCAACATAACCATTTGGATTTGTCACTTGACCTTGCATTCTGCACAGCCAAGTATGAATGTTGTATTCTGGCCGAGATGGGTTGAAAACAACATGCACGCAATCCGCTAACCCAGTGTTCATCACTGTAAGGGTCAGGTACGCACTAAACCTGGAATTAGAATTCGAACGCAGTTTCGGACTATTATTTTAACTGCAAAAATACTCTTCTGCAAAAGGTACATCATCTTGAAGTGCGGTTTCTACTCTGAACATTATTCACAGTAACTGCAAGTGTTAGCACGCAGTGGCAAAATACATACATCGCCAGTGCCAGATACCCAGGTTCGATTCTGACTACGGGTGCTGTCTGTACGGAGTTTGTGCGTTCTCCCCGTCACCTGCGTGGGTTTTCTCTGCATGCTCTGGTTTCCTCCCACACTCCAAAGACGTTCAAGTTTGTAGGTTACTTTGTTTCTGTTAATTGTGAATTGTCCCTGGTGTGTAGGATAGTGCTAGTGTATGGAGTGATCACGGGTCGGTGTGGAACGTAGGACGTGTTTCCGTGCTGTATCTCTAAATTTATTCGATGTGTACTGCATAGATCAAGGAGATATATTAAATACTCTCTGTTATCAGTGTTATTCCTAAGCTTTTCAAAGCACCCCAATGCACTTTACCAGTGAAGTACTTTTGAAGTGTAGTTGTTATTATAGATGAAAAATGCTTCGATAATCAGATTATTTACATTAGTTATGGTGACTGAGAAAGAAATTATGGTTGGAATACAAAGAATAAACTGCTTTGGAAAATAGGTAGGGAGTCTTTTATGACCATTTGAGAGAACAGACAGGAACCTGGTCCACCTTGGTTTTAGTTTAGTTTAATTTAGAGATAGTGGACAAAGGCCCTTCGGCCTACCAAATCTGTGCCAACCAGCGAATCTTTCCCCCACCACTCTTTTTCCCTCCCTCCACTAAAAGTAATTTAACCAGTTCCACAGTTTGCAATGATGGATGTATCACTCTTGGGATCACGGTTTGCAACCATGGATGCATCACTTTTGGTATCACACCATCCCTAGTCAACAATCGGTATCTCAGAGAACCTCTGCCTAAGGTCATCTGTTGCCGGCCCTGATTTGGTCTTTTCTTGCTTCCAGCTCCCTCCCAAGAAAGACTAGAATGAGGATGAGGAGGTATTTCTTTAGCCAGAGGGTGGTGAATCTGTGGAATCATGTGGCGGCCAAGACATTGGGTATTTTGAAAGCGGAGATAGATTCTTGATCAGTAAACCTTCAAAGGTTATGGGTAGAAGGCAGCAACATGGGGCTGAGAGGGAACATAGCTCATCCATGATTGAATGGTGGAGTAGACTCAATGGGCCAAATGGCCTGATTTTGCTCCTATGTCATGGAGTCAGTCATCCAGTGTGCAAAAAGGCCCTTCAGCCCAACTTGCCAATGCCAACCAATGTTGCCCAGGTGCATTAGGTCGCATAGATTTACACGCTCCATCTGCACCAGGTGCATAGATTTTTGTTTAACGTTGGTAGTACTTTTTGGGATTGAAATTTGTCTCGGAAAGCAGCATAAATGTACGACCATCAGCTACTGCCTCGCCCTGCCTGATATTATTTTACATTAACCTCCTGTGGCTTTGCACAATCACAGAATAGCAATTGCGTCCACTGATCACTGAACTTTATTTGCTGATTACTGTTGCACTGAAAATGCAGTTAAAATACTTAATTTGGCCATTTATCAATGTTGTTGCTATATCCCAGCATCCTGCTATGCTCTCCTGAAGCCCCTATCTGTGACTGGGGTGATCCCCTAGGTTATCCACTATTACATCTGAGCATTCACTGAGAACCACAGCCGACCACATATTATGGTTCAAAGTTTTCTTTCTCATTATGTGTACCACAGTACAATGAAACTTTTTTGTGCATGCAGCTCAGCAAGACCATCATTGTACATGAGCACAATCTCCTGGTTAGTACAGAATGTACTGAACACTCCACTGAGTCTATATGCATGTGGTGCATTTTGCTGTTATTTTACAGTCCCAGCTACAGCGGGTCACAAAGGCCCGATGCAGCCGTCGCCCCCCATTGTGCTCGTCCCGCGAACCATCGACCCTCCCCTTGCACGGCGCTCTTCAGCCCGTGTTCCCCAGGGGGTGCCTGCCACAGCCGACCATGAGGGGGCAGAAATTAAACCCCCCCACAGCTTCTTCTCTCTGGGCCCTTTGTCCAGCGTCCGCCACTGTCTCCCTCCACCCTCCTCTCCCCGGCTTCCCTCCACCGGCAGGTTTGCAGTTCTGCGTTGGACGAGCCAGGCCTGCTGTTGGGATATGGCCGCAGATCACCGGGATTCACTGCAGATCACTGCGCATAGAAATTCATGAGGTTGCATGTGATGTATTTGAGAAACAGAGAATAAATGGTGATATGACTACATCGCCTGTTTAGCTCTGCTGGGCATGGTGGCGCAGCGGTAGAGTTCCTGCCTTGTAGCATCAAAGACCCGGGTTTGATCCTGACCACAGGTGCTGTCTGTCTGGAGTTTGTACGTTCTCCTTGTGACCGCCTGGGCTTCCCCCCGGTGCTCCAGTTTCCTCCCACATTCCAAGGGTTAATCGGTTTTGGTAAGAATTATAAAGGATCCCTAGTGTGTACGATGTAACTAGTGTACGGAGATCGCTGGTCAGCATGGTCATAGTGGGCCAAATTGTCTATTTACGCCCTGTATTTCTAAACTAAACTAAACTAAACTGCTGCCTAGCACTACAGGAGATGCAGGTGCAAGGGGAGGTTGCCTCCTGTTGGTTTCACTTCAAGTCCTGCACCACCTTGACTAAGAAATATAACGGCAATCTTTCATCATCATTTAAATTTTAATTGAGAGATACAGCATGGAAATTGGCCCTTCAGCCCACTGAGTCTACGCCGACCATTGATCACCCATTCACGCTAATTCAATGTTATCCCACATTATTTTTACACAGAGTTATGAAGTCTGTGGAATTCTGTATCTCGGAGGGCGGTGGAGGCTGGTTCTCTGGATACTTTCAAGAGAGAGCTTGATAGGGCTCTTAATGATAGCGGAGTCAGGGGATATGGGGAGAAGGGAGGAACGGGGTACTGATTGTGGATGATCAGCCATGATCACATTGAATGGCAGTGCTGGCTCGAAGGTTTGAATGGCCTACAGCTGCACCTATTGTCTATTCTCATCCACTCCGTACACACTTGAGGCAATTTTACAGAAGGCCAATTAATCTACAAACCTGCACACCTTTGGGATGTAGGAGGAAACCGGAGCACCCGGAGGAAACCCATGCGGCCACAGGGAGAACATACAAACTCAACACAGCCAGCCCCTGAGGTCAGGATCGAACCCAGGTCTCTGCCACTGTGAAGCAGCAGCTCTACCAGCTGTACCATTGTGCTGTCCCAACGGAATTGGTCTAGATGACTGCATCTACATGACTGTGTATATAGTGTAAATGGGGCATCTTGGTTGGCATGAGCAAGTTGGGCCGAAGGGCCTGTTTCCATGCTGTATGACTCCATGACAATGATTCTAAATCCTACAAATCTGAACGCAACATTACTTTAGGAGATTCTTTCCCAACTGGCCTATACATTAATTAATTACTCTAATTACTTTAACCCACTCATTCCCCTTGCTGAATGCTTGGGAGTTTGTGATGGAACTCTTCCAAAGTCTTTTTTGAAAAATGGTCATTATTATTTCCGTAAATTGGCCGGCACATTATTATAGTAACTTTCATTTTGAAAGATGCTTTACTGGAAGATACTGAGATTACAAAAGACTTTAGACTTTATTACAAGAGAATTTGAATGCAGTAGGAAATCTTATTGCAATTGCAGTGGGCCTCGGCGAGAATACACCCAGAGTACTGTGCACAGGTCTCCTTATCTAAGAAGTGATTTAAGTGCCATAGAAGGAGTGTAAGAAAGATTCACTGGACCAATTCCAGGCATGGCAGCTTTACTGCCTGGGAAGAGATTGAGGAAGGTTAGAAGGCGTAGGAGGTGGCCCTGTAGCAGCCTGGGGCTGACCTGGGCTGATCTGGACCGGGGCGCTCCAGTACATCCAGCATGTGCACAAGACTGTGGACATTTTATTTTGGAAATAGTACCAAACTATGACAACTTATGCATGCGTGAGCTATGCAGATGCTGGTGTACACAAAAGGACACATGTTCTGGAGTAACTCAGCGGGTCAAGCAGCATCTCTGGAGATGCTGACATTATGTATTAATGTTCCTGTGTTCTTGAGAAAGAAAGGACTTTCATTAATATGTCTTCTGCACACCACTGTAAACCTGTAAATTCAATTTTATAAATCTGGATTCTGTGTTCTTCTATGGGCATCCAGCAATGTAAGAGACGTTAACAACTTTTTTGGAAAACTTATTTATATTGCTTTGATCCTATGTTTCAATCTTTATTTAGCAATTTGTATGATATGGAAGAAAGTTAATGTAAAGAATATTTCTGGGTTTCACATTCCTATGATTAATGTGAATGAGACCTGGATGCCAGGAATCCCCTGACCCAAAATTGTTCAGTGGGAGAAATGGGAATAGGGGAAGGTTTCGCCATTGTACTTGGTCATTTGCCGGGAACTATTTTCCAGGTTTGTAATGGACTTTACTGAACATTATGCGATATGATATGATAGAAGTTTATTTATCTCAAGAGGGAACTTGATGAAGAAACCACAAGACACATGAAACATGAAATTAAAGTGACGAGTGGAAAGGATTGGGGATGTGCGAAGATTGGGGAGGGGAGTCAATCTTCCCCACGACGGAAGGGGGAGGAGTTGTACAATTTGATAGCCACAGAGGAAAAAGGATCTCCTGAGGCGTTCTGTCCTGCATCTTGGTGGAACCAGTCTGTTGCTGGTACTCCTCAGGTTGACCAGTGTGTCATGGAGGGGCTGAGCTGTGTTGTCCAAGATGCTCCGCAGTTTGAGGAGCATCCTCCCCTCCAAGAGTTATCTTGTAGTAAACGTTATTCACGTTATTACCTTCATCGTGTAGCTCTACAGTGTGGACGGCTTTGTTGTAATAGACACAAAATGTTGGAGTAACTCAGTGGGACAGGCAGCGTCTCTGGATAGAAGAATGGGTGACATTTTGGGTCGAGAGCCTTCTTCAGATACCTAACTCGGACTACAGGCTCGGTTGCAATTATGTATTATCTTTCCACTGACTGATTAGCTCACAACAAAAGCTTTTCACTGCACCTTGGTGTCATTTGCTGTAAATTCTGGGCTTTTACCTTGTCAATGGACAAGGTAGGGGTGGTCAGGGGCTATAGGGAGGAGGCAGGAGAATGGGGTTGAGTGGGAAAGATAGATCAGCCATGATTGAATGTCAGAATAGACTTGATGGGCCCTTGAAGGGTCTCGACCCGAAAAGTCACCTATCCATGTTCTCAAGAGTTGTTGCCTGAGCAGCTGAGTTACTCCAGCACATGTGTCCTTCCATGAATGAGAGGCTTGGGGGTTAACTATTTAAACAGCAGGAAGCAGGGGAGAGAGAACATTTGGTTTAGTTTATAGATACATTATGGAGACAAGCCTTTCGGCCCACTGAATGCAAGGCAACCAACCTCATATGCAATTTTTATCCCACATTCTAGGGACAAGTTACAGTAGCCAATTAACCTACAATCCTGCACGTCTTTGGAGTGTGTGGGAGGAAACTGGAGTGCCTGGAGAAAAGGAGGTCATGGGGAGAATGTGCAAACTCCGTACTGACAAGATTGAACTGGGGTCTTCTCTGGTGCTGCAAGGCAGCTACTCTACATCCATGCCACTGTTCCACCCCTAGAGGGCGTTGGGGAAGAGGGAGAGATTGTTAATATTAGCTTCTGCTAATAGTGTATCGGCTGAGGGGGAGAGGATGCAAGGTAGGCAGGTGTTCAATGCAATGTAAGTGACTGGACTGTGAAATCAGACAAAACGCATCAGGGAACATTTTTTGGCAATCATTACCAGGTGAGAGCAGCTTGCTGTTTGTGCCTGTTCTGTGAAGGCGGAAAGCAACCACTGAACACTTGCCTGGAGTGAGAAAGAGAAATATTGACCTGTATGGATTGGTGGGAAAGGATGCAGTGGCAAGTAGGGAGTTACTGGCAGGAAGGGGGAGACGATGGTTGGAGGGAGCTGCAGCCACATGTAGGACATAGTGAGGGAGATGTGAAGAGCTCTAGGTCATCTGCTGCTCTGGTTGAAACATTTACTCCAGGGAAAGCACAACCGTTTTAGTTTAGTTTTAGTCTAGAGATACAGCGCGGAAACAGGCCTTTCGGCCCACCCAGTCCGCACCGACCAGGAACCACTGTGCACTAGTGGAGCGTGGGAGAAAACCTCCGCAAGTCACAGGGAGAATATACAAATGCTGTACAGACAGCACCCGTGGTCAGGATCGAACTCGGGTCTCTGGCGCTATAAGACAGCAATGTCCTCGATTGGATCAAGGTGAATCAAATGGTACCCTAGCTATTTAGAAGCAAGGAACTGCGGTTTCCACATCTCAAAGACGTGTGGGTTTGTAGGTTAATTGGCCCTCTGTAAATTGGATGTTAAAGTGGGATACCAGTGTGAACAGGTGATCAATGGTTGACGTGGACTCGGTGGGCCGAAGCACCTGTTTTCATGCTGTATCACTAAACTAAACTAAACTGAATGGAGATACGTTCTGATGGACTGTCCTGAAGGAAGCTCATCGACTCGAAACTTTCACTCTGGTTCTCCCCACAGATACTGTGTTGAGTGATTCTGACTCCATCTCCATTTTAGGCAGTGGATTCTAGACTCCAATCGTTGTGTGGGGAAAAAATCTTCACTTTCCTCCATTTTTTCCATCTTGAATCTATTTCCACTGGTTGTTGACTTCTTTGCTAATGGAGGTCAGCCCATCCTAATGCTGACTTGGTAGCACAAGGGACATTAGGCTTTTGTTTTGCACAAATATTGTGTTTTTTATTATTTTGTAGAATCACAGAGTTGTACAGTGTGGAAACAAGCACTTCAGTCCAACTTGCCCTCACCAACTAACATGTCCCAAATCTACTAGTTCAACCTACCTGCATTTGGTCCATATCCCTTTAACCCTGTCCTATCCATGTACCTGCAGCGGTTTTCTCCGAGATCTTTGGTTTCCTCCCGCACTCCAAAGATGCACGGGTTTGTAGGTAAATTGGCTTGGTAAATGTAAAAATTGTCCCTAGTGTGTGTAGGATAGTGTTAGTATGCAGGGATTGCTGGTTGGCGTGGACTCGGTAGGCCGAAGGGCCTGTTGCCATGCTGTATCACTAAAACCAAAAAACTAAGCTCAGGACCTTGAGTCCTGGCAACATCCTCGTAAATCTTCTCTGCACCCTTTCCAGCTTGACAACATCTTCCCTATAACATGGTGCCCAGGATTGAACCCAATACTCTAAATGCGGCCTCACCAATGTCTTATGCAACTGCAACATGACCTTCCAGCTTCTATACTCGATACTCTGACTGATGAAGGCCAATGTGACAGAAGCCTTTTAGACCACTCTATCGACCTGTGATGCCACTTTCAACGAACTACGTACCTGCACACCTAAATCTCTCTACACTAAAATACTCCCCAGAGCCCTACCATTCACATTTATTTAACATTTGTTTTGTTTACTATGGTATTTATGAGTAATGTGTTAACAGACCTGTTATGCTGCCGCAAGTAAGATTTTAATTGTTCTGTTTTGGTGCATATGACCACTGAACTTTCAGTTAAATTGTCCCAGAGATGATCAGGCACGGGCTACTCGCTCTTTCCTCATGATGAACATCTTCCAGTCTCTGAAATTCCCCTTGTGTCCCCATCATTCTTCCCGTGATCTGGTGACCTGTAATGTTGTGACATTTGCATCGCTCTTTCCCAGCTCCTGCTTTCATTGTTGTTAAAGGTTACTTTCCACAGCACATTTCCATTTATTACCCCAGCTAATCATTAGCTCCATCGTTATTCAAATTGCTGGGGTGGAGAATGATGCTTTTATTGGTTCTCTATTTCATAGCTGGCTGCATTATGGACGTTTTGTCACATAAATGAAAGCATTTGCTTATGGTTCATCTTTTTTAAAGGGAAGGACTCTCAGTGAACTTGTGAGTAATCCTAATTTACCAGGTACTGTGTTTAGAGTCATGCAGAGTGGAAACAGGCCCTTCGGCCCAACTTGCCCACACCAGCCAGCATGCCCCCCGAGTGCATGAAATGTGCTGCCAGGGGTAGTGATTGAAGCAGTTACGTTAATGGCAATTAAAATACATTTGCATAGGCACATGGATATGTGCAGAGAATGGAGGGATATGTATAGTTCAATAAGTGATGGCCTTGCTATCCTGTTCGGCACAGACATTGTGGGTCGAAGGGCCTGTTCTTGTGCTGTTGCCTTACAGTGCCTGAGAACCGGGTTCAATCCTAACTACAGATGCTGTCTGTATGGAGTTTGTATGGTCTCTCTGTGACCGTGTGGGTTTTCTCCAGGTGCTCCGGTTTCCTCCCACACTCCAAGGACATGCAGGTTTGTGGGTTCATTTGCTTCTGTTACTTTTCCTAGTATGTAGGATAGAACAAATGTACAGGGTGATCAGCACAGACTCGGTGGGCCGAAGGGCCTGTTTCCACACTGTATCTCAAAAATCTAAAGTCTAAATTCAACCCATTAATTCCTCCATGAGACTGGGATCACCTGCTGTTGAGACGAAAGCAGAATATTTTAAAATAGTTTTCCTGTTACTCAATCAAAATGAAGAAAAAGTGCTTTCACCTTGTCGTTTCTTATGCATGTTCTATTGGGGCAGTGAGGTATTGCTGTGTTTTTCTTGGAGGTATTTCAGAGCAGTGCTTCTGATTAATGATCTGTGTGCAGATCAACTATTGAAAGCCTGAAGAGAATAAAACCTCTTCTCGTTTCCAGCATCATAAGATGGAGTTTACCCATGCCATAGATTTTGGAATGTTATTACTGTATACTCTGAAGCTTATAAGATTTGCAGGGCTCACAAAGACAAAGGGTTTTCGCCGAAATGAGTTCAGATAGTAGGAGAACGTATGTAGGACACAGGGAGAGGAGCTTCATCACAGGATCTGCAGCAGCTTAAGAAGGTGGCTCACGATCTCATTCCCAAGGACATTTGGCGAAGGGCAACCAATGCTAGCCTTGCTAACGTTGTCCATCACTGGCTGACGATACTTCCTGGCAAATAATCAATCACCTTTAGTTTTAGTTTCATTTTAGAGATACGCCATGGAAACAGGCCCTACGGCCCACCGAGTGCTTGCCGACCAGTGATCACCTCTACAGAGGCCAATTAACCGACAAACCTGCATGTCATTGGAATGTGGGGGGAAACCGGAACACCCGGAGAAAACCCACATTGTCTCAGGGGGAACGTACGTACCCCACAAAGACAGCACGTGTAGTCAGGATCAGGTTGAGATCCCTTCTTCGGACACTTTAGTTTAATTTAGTTTAGTTTATAGATACAGTGTAGAAAGAGGCCCTTCGACCCATTCAGTCTGCACTGACTGGTGGTGACCATCCATATACTGGCTCTTCCCTACCCACATAGGAGGGCATTTTTACAGAAGCCAATTAAACAACAAACCTACACGTCTGTGGGAGGAAACTGGAGCACCTGGGGAAAATCCACATGTTTACAGGGAGAATGTACAAACTCCGTACAAACAGCACCCGTAGTCAGGTTCGAACTCTGATCTCTGGCCCTGTATGACAGCAACTGCTCCGCTGTGTCGTCCAAAGCCCTAATTCTGCAGTTGGTCCAGGAATTCTATGAGCTACTGAGCAGGATTAGGACACGAGTAATGCAGCAGAATGAGTATCTGCTTGAAATTAAACCTCTTTTGCATCAAAGAGCAATAGTTGAACGATCTTTCTTTGTAATTCCTTCCAAATCTTTTCTGATATTACAGCTCCTATACAAGTTCATTTATGGTTTTATTTGTGTACTTGCTTCCCTTATCACACGTCCGCTGGTAATAATCCCACACAGCTATTGATCAAGCAGACACCATTTCATTTATATAGAAGGCTACAGGACAACCTTCTGTTACACCGTGTCTGATTCTCTGCCACTTGTCCAATTCTGAGGACTCGACAATTACACATCCTCTCCCTTGTTCATGTCCTTGGCCCTAAATTAGACCAGTGTTCAACCAAATACTGAGCCTGGTGGGATACTTGATGTCTAGTCTCTTGCTCCAAAAAAATTACAAGAAGATATGGGCCATTTGGCCCTTTGTCAATGATCATTTTAAGCAGCGTTTCTTCTGCATTAACCCCGTATTCAGGCATCAACCCATCCAGATTCAGGAACAGTTTCTTCCCGCTGTTATCGGGCAACTGAAAGGTCCTCTCATCAGCTAGAGTGCGGTCCTGACCTCCCATCTCCCGTTTAGTTTCATTTTTTAGTTTAGAGATACAGCACGGCCCACTGATTCTCGCTGACCAGAGATGCCTGCACACTAACACTATCCTACACACACTAGGGGCAATTTACACCAAGCCAATTAACCTACAAACCTGTACGTCTTTGCAGTGCGGGAGGAAATTGAAAACCTCAGAGAAAACCCACACGGTCATGGGGAGAACGTATAAATTCTTTATAGACAGCACCTGTAGTCAAGATCGAAGTCGCGTCTCCAGCGCTGTAAACACTGCAAGGTACCAACGCTACCGCTGCGCCACCGTGCCGCCAATCCATGATGGAGACCTTTAAACTATCTTTAATCAGACTTTATCAATGTTATATCTTTGCACTAAATGGTTTAGTTTAGTTTAGTCTACCTTAGTTTAGTTTAATTAGGTTTAGTTTAGTTTAGTCTATTAGGTTTAGTTTTTAGTTTATTATTATCATGTGTACTGAGGTACACTGAAAAGATTTTAGTGTGCTACTCAGTCAGTGAAAAGACTATACGTGATTACAATCTGTGGATGGCTTGAATCCATTCACGTATAGCATTTTATTGACTGATTAGCGCGCAAACAAAAGCTCTTCACTGTCTCAGAATCATGTGACAATAATCAACAAATAAACAATATAATTTGATTATATCTGACGATCTCATAAATTTGTAAATATCAGGAATTAACATTAAAAGTGGTTTTATTACACTGGCAACAGAAACATAGAGTCAGAGGGACCTAATCTAAAAAACAAGGAACGATAAGCAGTGAAGAAAAGTCAGTTTGCTGTCCTTTAACTCAAACATTTCATGTTGGGGTTGTACGGTGGCACAGTGGTAGAGTTGCTGCCTTACAGTGCATAGTGGTCATTACCAGTTATAGTGCGAACTCCATCATCAAGTTCGCTGGCGATACCACTGTTGCGGGACGTATCATTGATGGGGATGAGTCAGAGTACAGAAGGGAGATTGTCCGACTGACCAAATGGTGCCAGCACATTAACCTGGCCCTCAACACCAGCAAAACCAAGGAACTGATTGTGGATTTTGGAAGGGGGAGGATAGGGACCCACAGTTTACATCAACTGGTCGATGGTGGAAGGGGTCAGGAGCTTCAAATTCCTGGGCGGGCATATCTCTGAAGATCTTTCCTGGTCCGAGAACACTGATGCAATCATAAAGAATGCACATCAGCGCCTCTACTTTCTGAGAAGATTAAGGAGAATCGGTTTGTCAAGGAGGACTCTCTCTAACTTCTACAGGTGCACAGTAGAGAGCTTGCTGACTGGTTGCATCGTGGCTTGGTTCTGAAACTTGAGCGCCCTGGAGCAGAAAAGACTACAAAAAGTAGTAAACATGGCCCAGTCCATCATCGGCTCTGACCTCCTGTCCATTGAGGGGATCTATCACAGTCGCTGTCTCAAAAAGGCTGGCAGCATCATCAAGGACCCACACCATCCGGGCCATACACTAATCTCCCCACTACCTTCAGGTAGAAGGTACAGGAGCCTGAAGACTGCAACGACCAGGTTCAGGAAAAGCTACTTTTCCAATCTGTTTATTTGCACTTTATCAGTTTATTTATTAACGTGTGTATATATTTATACAATGGTATATGGACACACTGATCTGTTCTGTATTCGTGCTTACTATGTTCTGGTGTGCTAAAGCAAAGCAAGACTGTCATTGTCCTATCAGGGACACATGACAATAAACTCTCTTGATCTCTAGTTCGAGATCTATGTTCAATCTTGACTACAGGTGCTACCTATACAAAGTTTGCACATTCTCCCCATGATTGCATGGGTTCTCTCTGGGTGCTCCAGTTTCGTCCTACACCAAAAATTGTAGGTTAATTGGCTTTGGTACAAATTGTAAAATTGCCCCTAGAGTGTAGGATAGTGTTCATGTACAGGGTGATCGCTGGTCGGTACGGACTCGTTTCCACGCTGTATTTCTAAACTAAACTAAACTAATTAATTGTGCAATCAATTATTGGAGTAAAATCAACCATACAATAGAAAGACCCTGAGCGACATAAGTTGTGATTCACCATTCTCAGGTTGAAGTAAGCACCTTACAAGATTCTAAATCCCATTCCACAGCTAATCATATAAATGACGACAAGGCAAACATATCAGTGGGTTTGGGTTCAACGTGTTCCGGTTTGGTTAGTATTCACTGCCCTAGATTCATGTGAAGAATGTCCATGCAGGCAAACTATCAGAAGTTGGCAAGCTCATGGACTCGCCTCTCAACGAGAGATCTACAAAGCAAACAAGAGAGTGCAAAATGATTGAAGACACTGAATAAATATTTGAATATGCTTACAGAAGGAGAACATGCAATGGTTAGGAGCAGAGATCTATTTACCTGTGACTGACACTGCAAAATGGCAATATTTAGTTGGCCATTTATTGTACACCAAGTCTTTCCTTTTCCTTTTGAATTCAGCAGAAAGGAACATATGCAAGAGAGTCAAGAATCAAGAGTGTTTAATTGTCACATGTACCAACGTCGAAACAATAAAATTCATACTTGCACACGTATATCAAGCCTGTAAACACAATAGATACACACAAAATGCTGGAGTAACTCAGCGGGTCAAGTAGCATCTCTGGAGAAAAGGAAGAGGTGACGTTTTGAGTCGAGACCCTTCTTCAAACACAATAAACACTGTAAAAGTTAAACAGAGTAATTAAACACAATAAATATTGTAAAAAAAGGACTGTTACCACAATACACAGATTAAAAATAATAAATTAATATAATATAATAAAATTACAACAGCAGTACTTGTGCAATGAAAACATGAAGTCCCTAGTGCAACCAAAGACAGTCCATAGTTTAGTTTAGCTTCGATAACATTAGCTTCCAGCTTGTCAAACCAACGTCATAGTGCTTCCAGATCAGTTTAGTTTCGTTTATTGCCACATGTACCGAGGTACAGTGAAAAGCTTCTAATCAGTCAGCGGAAAGACAATACATGATTACAATCGAGCCACCACAGTGTACAGATACATGGAAAAGGGAATAACATTTAGTGCAAAATAAAGTCCAGTATAGTCTGATTGAAGATAGACTGAGGATCTTCCATAAGGTAGATGTAGGTCGGGACCACTTGCCAGTTGGTAATAGAACGGTTCAGTTGCCTGGTAAGACAGCTGGCAAGAAACTGCCCCTGAATCTGGAGGAATCTCGGGTGGTAAATGTACCTGTACACCCCAGAGTATTTGAACAACCAAAAGGCATGAGTCATGAGGAGGATGCAAAGATCTCATGTTGTCAAGATGAGGCTACTCCAGCAATGCAACAAGCTTGACACCATCCAGCATCCTGTGGCCTGCTTGATTCACCCCATCCTTCACCCTAATCATTAATTTCCTTCAGCAGGGAATGTGAACCACCAATAAAATGCACTGGCTGACTGCATGATCAGTGTAGTAATAATGTTTAAATGCTAAAGAACACAATTCCTTTTGTTTACTCTGTCTAATGCTCCCTTTCCTTAAACAACATTTAGGACCAAGAAAAGTTCATGAACAGATGCAAAGTGCTGGAGTAACTCAGAGGGTCAGTCTTCTTCAGACTGCTCTGGAGTAAAAGGATGGGTGATGTTTAGGGCTGTGACCATCCCAAAATGTCCCCCATCCTTTTTCTACAGAGAGACACAAAGAGCAGGATTAACTCAGCGGTGTTACTGCTGAGCATCTCAGGAGAACATGGAGAGGTGGCATTTTGGGTCGAGCTCCTCTTCAAAGAATGATCCCGACCTGAAATGTCACCTATCCATGTTCTCCAGAGATGCTGCCTGACCCTCTGAGTTACTCCAGCACCAAGTGGTTTGGTTGCCAGTTGAGGCAACCAGGGGCGGCACGGTGGCACAGCGGTAGAGTTGTTTCCTTACAGCGTTGGAGACCTGAGTTTGATCCTGACTATGGGTGTTGTCTGTACAGGGTTTGTATATTTTCCATGTGAACACGTGGGTTTTCTCCGGGTGCTCCGATTACATCCCACACTCCAAATTCATGCAGGTTTTAGGTTAATTAGCTTTGGTGAAATTGTAAATTGTCCTAGTGTGTAGGATGGTTTTAATGTATGGGGTGATCACTGGTCAGCATGGATTCAGTGGGCCGAAAGGCCTGTTTCTGCACGGTATCTCAAGTCTAAAAGTTCTTCAATTTCTAATATTTGCATTTTGTTTGCTGTTTAGTTTAGAGATGCAGTGTGGTAACAGGCCCTTCAGCCCACTGGGTCCATCCAGACCACGATCACCTTTACACTAGTTCTATCTTACACATTAGGGACAATTTACAGGAGCCTACAAACCTGCACGGCTTTGGAATGGGGGAGGAAACCGGAGCACCTGGAGAAAACCCATGTAGTCACAGGGAAAATGTAAAAACTCTGTACAGACAGCACCTGTCTTCAGGATCGAACATAGGTCTCTGGCGTTGTAAGGCAGCGCAGTGTGCCACCCTTAGTTATGTATATTGTGTTGTGCTATTCAGAGGTTTTAAAAATCTTCATATTCACCCTTGACTTTTGAAAATTAATGCCATGAAAATATCTGAATAAAGAAGTACTTCTAGGAATCGATCAAACTCACGCCCGCAAGTCATAGGTCGATGAAGTGATGAAGGAATAAAACACTAATTACTATTGTATTTTCAGAGTATTTGTTTCCAATCATTCCATGATGCTTAATCCAAATGAACGTTTAGTTGATTGAAATAATTCTGATCAGCCTGGCAGGGAGGCATGAAGGGATGAATGATACACTTGAGGTAAAGAATCACTTCTCTGTAACATAATCCAGAGACAGAGATTAGTACTGTTCCCTGAGAAGAGCCCTCCCATTCAGACCCTCTCTGCACCTTCAGCATCTCACTACCAATGCACGTTGCCCTTGGGACGGCTGCTATGGTTGCCCACCTCTTCACAGACTGTGGATTTACAAAGAGAGTCTGGAGATCGATGCAAAAGTTCTTGTTGCGGTTTATCCCGAACAGCTCCGTAACAGAGAACTCGCTGATTTATGGGCTCTTTCCAGGGTTGCATTCGGAGACGGATGTCAACCGCTGCTGGAAGGTCATCAGCTTGGTGGAAGACCCACTTTGGTCGGCCCAAAACTAGTTGGTATCCTGGCAGAGTGAGATGTCTGTCAGGGAATGGTGATGACTGGCCCATTCCAGACTGCAGGGGTCCATGCACTGAAACTTGGTGCAGCCAACGCCAAGGCTCTGTGGGGGAAGACCGCAGTGTAGGGTCCTTCCACTGTTGGACAGTGAGGGGCAGAGTCTGGTGAGGACACCCCTCAAACATGGGAAGAGATTCACCCCAGGCAGCCACATGAGTGGCAAGGGTGCATGGTATAATGATCGTTTTTTGTCAACACTACCAAATACAATGGTGATTAGTGCATGTATAGCCAATAAGAATGTCAGAAGTGTTTTTGCACAGTTCTTGTTTTGTATATATTGAATAAAGTTTATTTGAGGGGAAAAAAAATCCCAATACACAATCTGGGTTGGTTTGAGAGTGAGCTTATCAATCACAACAACTAATAAATAATCAGGCCATTCAGCGCAGAAAAACCTGCACCCACTGTCTGAAGAGGGGTCTAGACCCAAAACGTCACCTATTCCTCTTCTCCATAGATGCTGCCTGACGCGCTGAGTTGCTCCATCATTTTGTGTCCATCTTCGGTGTAAACCAGCATCTGCAGTTCTGACGTCCAAAGCAATATAGATCTCCTCAGTTCAAAAACTATTATAGCGCAAGTTCTGACCATTTCATTCAACGGATAGATGGGTGGGGCTGACACAGGGATCCTCTAGTGCCTTTGCATAACGGTTAAATGGTGCTTTATTGTCACATGCGCAAATGGACAGTGAAATTCCTTTTTACAAACCGTCCAGTACAGTATTGTCATACCTAAGCACATCCCCGATCGGCAAGTGTACAGTAATAGTCCACTGAGCCCGTATGCATGAGGCGTTACGTTTTGGTGCCATTTGCTGGGCTCGGCTGGCGTTGCTCGATCCAGCCAAGCCCCAGGTTGCTGCGGGCCTCCACCTGTCACTTTCCTTGGACGTGTGGATCAACCTGTGAACCGACGTCTCTCTCCACCTCTCGCCCGTCCACCTCTGTGCTCCAAGGGTGCCACCCTGAAAGGTGTGGATGGGCCATTCCCTGGTTCCCTCTCCTACCAGCCTTGCTCCTCACCCCTCACATCCCATATCCTCACTATCTCTGGTCTTCAAGGAAGAGTGGCACATGCTCGCAGGCTTCCACCCTACCGATCCCAGCCCGCCAGGTTAGAGTGCGTTTGGCCGCGGGGGGGACGAGCAGGGGGCTGATTGGTAGCTTCTCGCCCGCTGGGAGCTTCTATCACGCCTGTACAAAAGCAACATCAAAATCTCTTTGGATACACAGGATCTGCAGATGCTGTAACCTTGAGTGAAACACAAAGTGCTGGAGGATGTTAGGGAGTCAGAGAAGGAATGGACAGGCAATCTTTTAGGTCGGGATTATTTTTCACAATCTGTTTTTCTTTTTCCCTTGCTTTCTTGTCTTGGTTCTTCTACATTCCTGGTTTCTTGGTCCTCCAAAATATTCCAAATGGAATTTAAACTGGAGGTGGTAGAGGGAGGACTTAAGCTAGAAAGGGTTTTTGGGAAGAAAGCTACCTTAAATTTAGTTGCATCTGGTTGGGTAACTGTGGTAGGGTGGAGGTTATTCCATGCTTTAATTGTGCGGGAGAAGAACGAATTGCTGTACACATCTGTCTTGGTAGCTGGAATCACAAATTAGATCGAATGCCCTCGTCTGCTCCTAATTGGTTTGGGTTTGGTGTAGGTCTTGTAATCTATGTCGAGCTGGCCATTTAACATTTTGTAAAAACAGGTCAAACGGTGTGCTTCACGACTGTCTTGGAGAGGGTTCCACCCCAGAGAATTCAGAAGTTTGGTAACACTCGCTTTTCTCTAATAGGTGTTAGTAACAAATTGAGGTGCCTGTCTTTGGACACGTTCGATGGAATATTTTTATTTGTGTCTAGGTCCCATGCTGCAACTGCGTAGTCCAAATGAGGTCTAACGAGGGTGAAGTATAGCTTCTCCTTGACAGTAGTTGAACAATGATGAAAGTTGTGCCTCAGAAAATTTAGGACACCTGTTGCTTTCACCGTTGCGTGATGAGTCTGACCATTCCAACGCAGATCATTCTGCAATTTGATGCCAAGATACTTGGTTTGTTTGGATTCTTCAAGGGTGGCACCAAGTAAGATGTTTCGCCTGGATTCCTCTTTCTGGTGACACGCATGGTTTCACATTTGGACGGGTTGAACTGCATGCCCCATTGTTGTAACCACGCAACTATTGAATCGAGATCCTTTTGGAGAGCATCTTCATCATCAGCTGACTTAATTGGACGGTGCAGCAAACAATCATCAGCGAATAGTCTGGTTGTGCTTGCGACTTTTTCATGGATGTCATTTATGTAAAGCAAAAACAGATGTGGGCCAAGTACTGTGCCCTGAGGTGTACCACTCAACACTGGATGCCAATTGGAGCTCTTTCCGTTCACACACACACGCTGAAGGCGTTTTGTCAGGAAACTGGAAATCCATCGTGTCGTGTTTACATTGATGCTGAGATAAAGCAGAAAATCCTAAGCTGGTCTTGTAACACCTGTAATGAGAGAAACAAGGAGCTGCTTGAAATGTTAACTCTGCTTCTTCCTCCATGGATGCTGTCTGACCTGCCGAGTGTTGACAGCATTTTGCATTTTACACCCAATACCCAGCATTTTGTTTTCAGTTTACTTTGAGAATGTCAATTGTATGAGACTTGCACGTTGGATAAGAGTATAATTTGCTACACACCAGAGGAATAAATAAGCAGTTTTCAATAGCTTCATGGTTTTTACATCCATTATCCTACTTGGAAGTTCATTTAAATATTAATCAGTGTTTCTGTGTCCAGAGAATTTTCTGATATTGATTTTAATTTTGCTTTTCACAATTTGAACACTTTACTCTTTGTCTCAGCTGTGTGCCTTCAAGTAATGCCGAATGTTTACTGATTTTGCAATTTGTTGAGGCTATAATCCTGGCAGTTAGGCTCAAAAATTGATTATGGAGCATATCTCATGGTAGTTCACCATTCCCTGTCATAGTCAGTACTTGTGGGCTTCTTTCATCTTGCGATAAACAAAGTAGCTGAAGTACTAATTTTCATGTCTTTTAATCGGCCTCCCATCGACCCAGCAGACCCCTTGTGGCGACGCAGTTTTCTGTGGAGTTGCAACCTCGTGGAACACTTTAGCTTTTGCACGGCATACAACCATAGTGATTCAGGCAGCGCAGCCCCTAAACAATGCAAACAGTTGAAGCATTGGCAGGAGACACCTTCCATTAAGCTGATTCAATCAATGACGGCCTTACCCCACACCCAAGAACACATGAATCTCTGCAGAGACAACGAACTGCAGATGGTGGTTTACCAAGGAAAGGCACAAAATGCTTGAGTAACCCAGCAAATCAAGCAGCATCCCTGAAGAACATGGATGGGTGAGGTTTCAGGTCGGGACTCTTCTGAACAATCTGAAGAAGGGTCCCAACCTAAATCGTCACCTTTCCATGTTCTCCAGGGATGCTGCCTGAACTGCTGTTACTCCAGCACTTTGTGTTTTTCCTTGTCAACACATGGATTTTCCAGATTTTTCCTTCTCTCCATTTCCCCTGGGTAGAAGGTATAGAAGCTTGAAAGCATGCACCACCAGACTCGGGAACAGCTTCTTCCCCTCTGTCATCAGGCTTCTGAACGGCTCTTCCAGTAGCCATGGCTCAGTCCGATTGTCTTCTCCCCAATTGCAGACATTGGACTTTGTCTTTGCAACTTTTGTGCAGCAATGCTGAGAACTATATTCTGCATCTTTCCCTTGGCTCTACCTATTGTACGAGCTTGCTTTGATTGTATTTATATATAGTATTATTTGATTTTGATTGGTCGGCATGCAAAATAAGGCTTTTCATTGCACCTTGGTCCACGTGACTATAGTCAAAAATCTAAATCTAAATCTAACATTCTTGCTAAATTCACTGTCTGCCACTATTCTGCCTTCTCCACAATATTTTCCTGGTGCAAATATTTCTGTGCAGCACAGTAACGCAGCGGTAGAGATGCTGCCTTACAACACCAGAGACCCAGATTCAATCCTGACTACGGGTGCTGTTTGTACGCAGTATGTACGTTCTCCCTGTGACCCAGTAGGTTTTCTCTGGGTGGTCTGGTTTGCTCCCACATTCCAAAGACGTGCAGGTTTGTAGGTTAATTGACTTTGGTAGAATTGTAAATCGTCCCTAGTGTGTAGGATATTGCTACTGTACAGGGTGACCAATGGTTGGCGCAGTCTCTGGCGGCCAAATGGCCATTTTCCGTGCTGTATGTCTAAAGCAAAGGCCCAGAGTACACCCTGAGTGTATCTCTGAGGCTCATAGATGATGAACTCCCTGGTGCAGTATAATACTTTTGGTCAGCTCCTTACAAGTCAGGAGAACCACATTTCTCCAGCCTTCCTCAAATAATTGAATCATTTGATTAGGATCAGCCTTGTAGCTCTTTTCAATACTGCTTCCCAAGCTGAAATCATTCTCTTGTGGACAAGAACTGTTTTTTAAAAAATAAAACAGCTGCTGTTTATCTTGTATAAAAAGCCGTACATTTACACAGTGTGATTTGACAATCTCTCACTGGATGGAACAATGAATTTAATGCTCTCTCTCCAGCTGCAGCAAGGAATCCCTCACTTTGCATTCACCATTAATCTGAATTGCAAGGAAATGGAGAATCTCGACAATATTGCATTGTTTTTTTCTGTCCCTCATGGCATCATAAAAACCTGACAGGCAAGGAAAGATCATTTGGCCCATCAAGCCTCCGTAATGTGTGCCTCTTCCCATAAATTTGATTTAAATGGCTATCATAACAACATATGAAGTAGGAACAAGAGATGTTGTACACCCTTTGAGCATGTTCTGCCATTCAACTGGATCATCGTGGATCCTGTGCTTGGTTGCTCAGTTCCCATGCCTTCCAGTTTCTTTGGTGTCCTTCTGCAGTTGAGAATTTTCTTCCCAGGGCAGTTTAGTCCCAGCTGTTATCAGGCAGCTGAACCATCCTCTCACCAACAAGAGAGCGGCCCTGGCCTCCCATATGCCCCATTGAGGACCATCAATCTATCTTTAATCAGACTATACTGGATTTTATTTTGCACTGAACGGTATCCCTTATATATCTGTACACTGTGGACGGCTTGATTGTAATCACGTTTTGGGTGGAGACCCTTCTTCAGACTCACACTGATTCAAATTCAGACTGAGTCTAAAGAAGGGTCTCGACCCGAAACATCACCTAATCTATTTCTCCAGAGATGTTGCCTGATCTGCTGAGTTACTGTACTCCAGCATTTTGTGTTGTACTACAATGCAACCTCCTTATCTGCTCACCTATCCAAATGCTGATACGCTATAAACTATGTGTAGGTGTTGGAGAAGGTCCAGAGGAGGCTTACACGAATTATCCCAGGAATGAGTGGGTTAACATATGATGAGCGTTTGATGGCACTGGGCCTGTACTTGCTGGAGTTTAGAAGGATGAGGAGAGATCTCCTTGAAACCTACTGAATAGTGAAACAAAGGCTTGTATAGGGTGCATGTGGAGAGAATGGTTCCATCAATGGGAAAGTTTAGGACCAGAAGCCATAGCCTCAGAATGAAAGGGCGTACGTTTAGAAAGGAGATAAGGAAGAATTTCTTTAGTCAGAGGGTGCTGAATCTGTGGAATTTATTGCCACAGATGACTGTGAAGGCCAAGTCAATGGATATATTTAAGGCAGAGATTGGGAGGTTTTTGATTAGTAAGGATGTCAGGGGTTATGGGGAGAAGGCACGAGAATGGCTTTGAGAGAGAAAGAAAGATCAGCCATGATTGAATGGCGGAGTAGACGATGAGTTGAATGGCCTAATTCTGCTCCTATAACATGAACCTATTGTCCTAAGACACAGGATAATCCAAACATACTATGCGTTTTAGTTCCCCCTTGTCCACCCCCCAATTACTTGCTCTCAGACGTCTATTAGATATGGCAAACATGAATCTTCTCATTTTAACCTTTTGACGATTTTGCCTAATCATGTTATAATTCTGATTCACATGGATTTCAGCACTTTCAGTAGGTTTAAGTTCACATTTATTATTGTCATGTTTACCTTTGTTTTGCATGCTATCCAATCAGATCAGATAATACTGTACATGAATACAATCAAGTCAAAACAAGCACAATAGATAGAGCAAAGGGGAAGATACAGAGTGCAGAATATAGTTCTCAACATTGTAACGCACCAGATCCACAGACAAAGCCCAATGTCCGCAATGGGGTAAAGGTGAATTGGACAGTACCCTAGCTTATAGAAAAACTGTTCAGCAGCCTGATAAGCAAAATGCTTTAAGGCATAGGAGCAGATTTAGGCCATTTGGCCCATCGAGTCGGCTGTTTGATCATTTTCCCTTTCAATCCCATTCTCCTGCATTCTCCCCGTAACCTTTGATACCTTTACCAATCGGCTATCAGAGGGGCAGACAGCGTTCCTGAGTCTGGTGATGTGCGCTTTCAAGCTTCTTTGCGTGATGGAAGCAAGGAGAAAAAAGACTGACTGGGGGAAGTGTTTGATTATGTTGGCTACTTCTCTGAGTGTAGATGGAGGCTGGTCTGTGTAATGGACTTGGCTACGAAAGCAGAAGGAAGTCAGAGGTAAATCATTATTTAATGACACATAAACTAAAAACACGGTAATCCTGTTCATTAGACCAACTGATGAATCTCCATATTAACTCCACTTCCCTGACTGAGCTCTTCGGTAACCACAGTGCATTGATATCATATGTTAAGACCATTGGCCAGGTGATGAGCGGTGCCTGGTTTCCTCCAGGCTTGACACTTGGTAGAGTGGCCAGACGGAAGCCACTCCTTAGTAGAAGACACGTGACAGCCCGTTTGGAGTTTGCCAAAAGGCACCTAAAGGACTCTCAGACCATGAGAAACAAGATTCTCTGGTCTGATGAAACCAAGATTGAACTCTTTGCCTGAATGCCAAGCGTCACATCTGGAGGAAACCAGGCACCGCTCATCACCTGGCCAATACCATACCTATGGTGAAAGATGAATGGAGCAAAGTACAGAGAGTAACTTGATGAAAACTTGTTCCAGAGCATTCAGGACTGGGGCGGAAGTTCACCTTCCAACAGGATAACGACCTTAAGCACACGGCCAAGGCAATGCAGGAGCGGCTTTGTGACAAGTCTGTGAATGTTCTTGAGTGGCCCAGCCAGAGTCTGGACTTGAACCCGATCGAACTTCTCTGGAGGGACCTGAAATTAGCTGTGCATCGACGCTCCCCATCCAACCTGACAGAGCTTGAGAGGATCTGTAGAGAAGAATGGGAGAAATTACCCAAATACATGTTTGCCAAGCATGTGGCGTCATACCCAAGAAGACATGCGGCTGCAATCACTGCCAAAGTACTGAGTAGAGGGTCTGAATACTGATGTCAATGTTATATTTCACTTATTTCTTTTTTAATACTTCTAAACATTTCTAAACACCTGTTTTCGCTTTTTTATTATGGGGTATTGTGTGTAGATTGATGATAAAAAAAATGAATTCCATCCATTTTAGAATAAGGCTGTAACGTAAACAAAATGTGGAAAAAGTGAGGGGGTCTGAATACTTTCTGAATGCACTGGACAGTGAAAGCAATTATAAAAAAGAAACGGAAAGTGAGTCAGTAGAAATGTCCCAACCTGAAACATCTTCTATCTGTATCCTGCAAAGATGCTGCCCGATCCACTGGGTTAGTTCTACACAGAGGATTCCAGCATCTGCAGTTCCTTTTGCTCCAACAGAAAGTGATGTGAGTTTCTACTCGAAGAAAGGCAATTATTTTAACTTGAATATATTTATCAGCCTTCAGGTAAAACAAAACGAAGAATAACAAGGCCTTAAGAGAAAAAAGCAAAAGGGGAAAGATAGGAACCTGAGGGGCACCATTTTCACTCAGAGTGGTAGGTATATGGAACAAACTGCCAGAGGAATTAATTTAGACAGGTACAATAACAAAATTTAAAAGGCACTTGGATAGATACATAGATGGCAAAGGTTTAGAGGGATATGGGCGAAATGCAGGCAAACGGGACTAGTTTGGATTGGGCATCTTGGTCGGCATGTATGTGGGGTGAAGAGCTTGTTTATGGTGGATACAGATGTGATAATGTTGTTATAAGAAGCTTTTGGATAGGCACATGGATATGCAAGGAATGGAGGGATATGGATCACGTGCAGGCAGAGGAGATTATTTAACTTGAGTTCAGCTTGGATGTATTTATGCCAAATGCAGGAAAGTGAGACTGGCTTGGATGGGGCATCTTGTTCGCACAGACAAGTGGGTTGATGGGGCTTTTTTCCGTGTTAGATGATTCTATGACTCTATAATCTCCTCATTCCTGTCCTAAGAGAGTCCCAAATTCCTTACCCCAAGAAAGTGTAACTACTCGTTCTAGACGAGAACTCAGGGGTAATTAACTATTGCTCGTTGATGTCTGTTGGTAAATAAATGGGGTGATTCTGTCTTTAAGGCAAGGTCCATTTGTTTTCTTTCTTTGTATGTTTGATGCACAGTCTCAGTGAAAGGGATTATTAAAAAGAAACAGAAAGCATTGTCAGTTTCTGGTTGAAGAGGGGCAATTATTTTATCCAGACACTAAGCTAAACATGACATTTGTCTTGTCTGTCAGTGAATGAGGCAATCTCACTCATTCAATTGCTTTTCATTTTTGTTTTATCACGATACAGTAGTATAGAAGTTTGGAGGTCGTGTTATAGTTATATAAGATGTTGGTGAGGCCTCATTCAGAGTATTGTGTTCAGTTGTGGGCACCATCTTATAGGAAAGGCTATCAAGCTGGAAAAGGTGCAGAGAAGATTTATGAGGATGTGGCCAGGAATCGAGGACTTGAGCTATAGAGAGAGATTGAGCAGGCTAGGACTCTATTCCTTGGAGTGCACGAGGATGAGGGGTAATCTTATAGAGGTGTACAAAATCCTGAGAGAAATAGATCGGGTAAACTCACAGTCTTTTGCCCAGAGGGGAATTGAGAACCAGATAGCATAGGGTTATGGTGAGGGGCGAAAGATTTAATAGGAATCTGAGGGCTAACTTTTTCACACAAAGGGTGGTGTGTATGGACCAAGCTGCCAGACGAGGCAGTTGAGGCTGGGACTATCCCAACATTTAAGAAACATTTAGACAGGTACATGGATAGGACAGGTTTAGAGGGATATGGGCCAAATGCACGCAGGTGGGATAAATTGGTCAGTAGGGGCAAGTTGGGCTAAAGGACCTGTTTCCACACTGTATAACTCTATGAATCTTTATGACTCTATCACAGCTAAGGAATACATTTTTGTATTCCAGCCTTGGACAGCACAGTTTTAATGGGGCAGGGAGTGGCGAACTTGATACAATGCATCAACCATAAATGTTCATAACGCCACACTTCTCACATATCTCATTTTAATTGGGATGAAACGTCAATGGGCTGCAGCACTGAGAAAATAACTGTACAACCATTACATTGTTGCAACAAAATGAAGAGACGACTCCGCCCATTGACTCCTGTTGACAGTTATACTTTGGTTTATTGTCGCGTGTTCTGAGGTACAGTGAAAAGTTTTTGTTGCGTGCTATCCAGTCAGCAGAAAGACAATACATGATTACAATCGACCCATTTACAGTGTATAGATATATGATAACATTTAGTGCAAGGTAAAGCCAGCAAAGCCTGATCAAGGATAGTTCAAGGGTGACCAAGGAGGTGGATAGTAGTTTAGCACTGCTCTCTGGTTGTGGGAGGATGATTCAGTTGCCTGATAACTCTATCTAGCAGTGGTGGAAACAAAGTCAGCGCATATGTCCATCCGAAAGACAGAGGGGAAAGAGTGAGCCAAACAATATTTGGGCGGCACAGTGGGGCAGCGGTAGAGTTGCTGACTTAAGGCCCTGTCTCACGGTGCGAGTTGACACACGAGTGACCCAGAGTGACAGACTCGTGGTTGTGTACGATATTCCAAGTTGATGTGCAAGTGTTTGAGGCGAGTTCCCACGGGTATGGTAATCTGCGATGTTCCGAGACCGTCTCCAGAGTTACCAAGTTCCCCTCCCGTTTGCTCTTGAGTTACCAAGTTCCTCTCCCGCTCCGGGCGTGTGTTGTTGCCGCAGTCCGGGATTCTCATTTAAAGCACTCGGTTATCTTCAACAGTTCAGGCGAGGACAGGTTTGGGGGGGGGGGGCAAGGGATGGTGGAATTGGGAGAAGGCAAAGACTATGGGTGGGGAGGAGTGAGAGGGGGGGCTAGGAACGGCATCTGCAAAACGGGTAGTCAACCTTTAGGGTCCCGGCCCGAAACATCCCTATACATTTTATGATTTCCCTCCAAAGATGCAGTCTCCCGTGGTTTGTTTGCACAACTCTCTTCCCTCTCTCTCCCAACATTGGGGGGGGGGGGGGGGGGTACGGCAAGATAGTTTAAACGGACCTTACCCCCACTTCATGCTTCTGTTGCGCATAATTCAGCCGTAAAACCTCTCTTCCCCTACCCAGCGACGCCCGATTCCTCGCACCCCCACAAGTTCACATCGACGAGGGAAGAATGAGCGGGGAGTCTGAAGAAGGGTCCCGACCCGAAACATCACCCATTCCTTCTCTCCAGAGGCGATGCCTGTCCCGCTGAGTTACTCCAGCATGTTTGTGTCTATCGTCGGTGTAAACCAGCATCTGCAGCTCCTTCCTACACACGGACAGTGAAGTGCCTCGGCCAAATTAGGAACATTAGGATTCTCTGATGTGAAGGTAGTCTGGTTTGCGTTTCTTACACTTGATCATATCCGAAACTAAAGTATAGATAGGCACAAAATGCTTGAGTAACTCGGCGGGACAGGCCGCATATCTGGAGAGAAGGAATGGGTGGCGTTTTGGGTAAGTCTGAAGAAGGGTCTCGTCTCCATTCCTTCTCTCCAGAGATGCTGCCTGGTCCGCTGAGTTACTCCAGCATTTTGTGTCTATTAAAGAGTTCCCACGGTAGACGCACGAATCACTAAACTTAATGCACGGGCCACTATGATATAACTCTGAGTTTAAATGTTTCAATTTTAAACTTGACCACGAAATTTGACTAGTGGAAAAAGTCAAACATGTTTGACTTTTTTCACGAGTTCATAAGTTTCACAGGTACCTGCCGTTAGCGCCACGAGTGGACAAATTGATCGCGCGAGTTCCGACGCTCCCGCTACGTTGGCTGTACGTGATCACCACGAGTGAAAACTCGGGGTCACTCATGGGCCAACTCGCACCGTGAGACAGGGGTTTTACAGCGCTTGCAGCACCGGAGATCCGGGTTCAATCCTGACTATAGATGCTGTCTGTATGGAATTTGTACGTTCTGCCCGTGGGTTTTCGCCGAGATCTTCGGTTTCCTCCCACAATATGTACGTTAATTGGCGTGGTACAAGTGTAAATTTTCCCCAGTGTGTGCAGGATAGTGTTAATGTGCGGGGATTGCTGGTCGGTGCACACTTGGTGGGACGAATGGCCTGTTTCCACGCTGTATCTCTAAACTAAAAATTAACTAAACTAAACCTGAAGGGAGAACATGCAAACTCTGTGCAGACAGCACTCATAGTCGGCATTGAACCCGGGTTTCTGGCACTGTAAGCCAGCAACTCTACCACTGCGCCACTCTGCTGCCCAAATATTGTTTGGCTTACTCTTTCCCTCTGTCCTACAGATGGACATATGCACTGACATTGTTTCCACCATTGCTATACAGAGAGATCGATCATGGAAACAGGTCCTTCAGCCCAATCCATCCATGCTGACCCAGTTGGCTAATCGAGCTGGTCCCACTTGCCTGTGCCTACATCTCCCCAAGTCTTTTTAGGAGAGAAAATAAGTCTCTGCAACTCTTCTCTAGGTTGAATAAGAGTTAACGAACCAGTTGATATGCATTTTTAAAGCGGAGATTGATAGGTTCTTGATTAGGAAGAGCATCAAAGGTTACAGGGAGAAGGCAGGAGGAGAATGAGGTTGAGGGGGAAAAATAAATCGCCCATGATCGAATGGCGGAGCAGACTCGATGGGCCGAACAGCCAAATTCTGCTCCTAAGTCTTACAATCTTATAGTCTTATAGCTGAGCCACAGCATTTTCATCAGTGTTTATATCCATTGCACTTAAAAATGAACAGAAAACAAGTTTACTCTGTCCGTTCAGAAATGCAGCGTAATCGTTGATTCTCTCAGCCACTGTGCTCCTCAACAGACTGACATTTGCAAGAGCTTCACATTTATCACAATACTCTATTTCTGGAGCTTTATGCATGCAGTATTTCAAAGAAATTCCCCTCAGCAAATGGTTTTGTGGACATAGCTATTAACATGCGATCCAGGGAGCTCAGTGATAAGATCGGCACCACTTTCATGATGAGCATTAGTGAGCATTGATTACTACGTTCTCAGCCACCAGGCTAATTCAGAAACTTTATCTTCCCTTAAATTACCAACACATTTATTGTATTTCTCACCTTGGTATGCTGCTTAGTGTCTTTGAATGCATTTTGCATGAGGGCAGCGCTGGCTGGGCCAACATTTATTTATTGCCCATCGCTAATTATCCTTGAACAGAGCGGGATTGCTAGACATCGCTGTGCATCTTGAGTTCTGTACGGAGCAGATCCAGTGAGGGAGGCAGATTTATTTCTCTGAAGGACATTAGTGTCCAGGAGAAGAGCAGGACAGCACAGCACTTACGTGACTGGACTAACATCAGAATATGAGTTCGGATCCCACAGTGAGAGTTGGGAATTTCAAGGAGTCTGAAGACGGGTCTCAACCCAAAATGTCACCTATCCATGTTCCCCAGATATGCAGCCTGACCCGCTGAGTGACTCCAGCATTTTGTGTCTACCTTCGGTGTAAACCCGCAACTGCAGTTCCTTCCTACACATCTTATCCACCTGCACATAATCCACATTCCTTCATATCCACGTGCCTATCCAAAAGTCTCTTAACGGTTTTTCTTGGTGGTTCTCTTGTGTTAAGCCTCTTTTTACTCAACAGCTCTGGTCTTTGTGTAGCTAATTTAATCTCTTCTCCTCTGTGACCTTCACATTGTGTAGGAATTAAAGTTGCTCTGACAGGGCACTGAGGATAACGATGCATGCTGAGCATGTGCCTTTGCCTGGTTAGCAATAATAGAGTTAGTAATATTCGACTAAAATGTTTCACACCCACCATGTGATGAGAGTGATGCAAATGTCTTATTACACCACGGACAACAGGTGGCTGTGCTATAATATCCTGAAACTGATGAGCGAACCACTTGTTTCTTTTCTTAGTTGGAGCTTTCACGTCGCCTAAAAATAACTTTACGTTGGCGACAGATGAAAAGAGTTGAGCGGAAGCTGAGCTATTGTGGCTCGTTTTTTGTCACTGTTCTTGCTACTTCAGGAATGCCATGATGCCCTAACAGTTGAGATTGGCACAGGTATCAGAGGTTCGCGCTGTTATGGCAACCGGGATGTGCACTAGATTTAATTTAGTTTAGTTTAGTTTAGAGATACAATGCGGAAACAGGCCCTTCGGCCCACCAAGTCCGTGCCGACCACCGATCCCAGCGCACTAACACCATCCTACACACACAAGGGACAGTTTTTTTTAACCGTTATATCAAGCCAATCTAATCTGTCTACTAATCTGCATGTTTTATGGAGTGTAGGAGAAAATTGGAGATCCAGGAGAAAACCCACCTAGGTCACAGGGAGAATGTACAAACTCCGTACAGACAGCACCCGTAGTCAGGATTGAACCCGGGTCTCTGGCGCTGCAAGGCAGCAACTCTACCGCTGCACCACCATTGGACTGATGAACAGTTGGTAAGAAGGTGATTTTTTTTTGCATGTCACTGTTCTGTTTTCTGTGCTCTCAATACGGCTTTCCTCTTCAATATTAATTGTTGATGAAACGACCAGATGCCCTCAGTAGAGCGTGGGGCACTCTTTAGAGAGGCCATTGTTAAAATGGAGCGCCTCCGCTTCAGCGATAGTAAGATCCAGGGCATAGATCTCTTTCAACTGCCCCTAGCCTCCTGAAGAAAACCAACATTTCAATGTTTAAGAAATATTTAGCCAGGCACATGGATAGGACAGGCTATATTGTTCTATCTTCCATGACCTTCTTTACTGTTCGCAGTTGTATTACTGATGATAATAAAGCAACATTGGGCCTTTGTGCCTATTTATGTACAATTTGCTGACCAAGTCTCATTAAATAGGAACTAGCTTCTCACCACCCAAGCCCACTTGATGCACGGCCCTTCCAATTGGGACAGGGAAAACTGGGGAAATATTTATCTTTGGCTACTAACATTGAAAGTTTGTGTGAGTATTGCCTGTTTAATGAAGTTATTGGAACCGAATGTGCAGAAGATGTATACAACTGATACCTGTTACTATAGTGTCAGCTCAGGATGCAAGGACACGTTTCACTCCCCACCCTGGTTAACCCATCACAGAACCAGAAGAAAACACACTGGAAACACCCAGGCAAGCAGCATGAGTGGAGAGATCAACAGAGTCCTTACAGACCCGGGTTTGGTCCCAACCACTAGTGCTGTTTGTAGGGAGCTTGTACATTCTCCTTGTGACCACAAGGGTTTTTGTCGGGTGCTCCGGCTTCCTCCCACACTCTAAAGATGTACAGGTTTGGAGGTTAATTGGCTTCTGTACATCCCTAGTATGTAGGACAGTGCTAGTATATGGGGTGATCACCGGTCAGCGCAGACTTGGTTGGCCGAAGGGCCTGTTTCTGTGCTGTATCTCGAAAGTCTAGTAAGCAACATCTCATCTAATATCCTGGCACATCGCAGCCTGAAAAACACCAAATTGATTTGAACAATCTTCACACATGTCTCTCTACATCAATAGAATGGCAGTCTCCATTTTTTAAAATTTTCCGCTTTTTATCTAGCGATGTTTTTAAAAAAAATTCTTGATCATTTTGATCTGCACTATATGTGTTATCTCCATCCTCCCCTCTCAATCATTTAAAACATTCTTGATTCCTCAGATTTCCATTTCCCTGGCCTGAAACCTTGACATTTTGCTGCCCCACTGGTGCTGACAAAGCTGCTGCATTCCATTCGTTTAGGATTTCTTTCATCTGCAACTTTTAGTTCTTGTTTAACTCCATCTTTCTTTTAGTTTATTGTCATGTGTATCAGCAATGCTGGCTCTGTGTGCAAGCCAATATCTTTGACTGATTATAGACACAATGTGCTGGAGTAACTCAACAGGTCAGGCAGCATCTCTGTGGGAAAAGGATAAATGAAATTTCAGGTCAGGACCCTTCTTCAGACTGAAGAAATGTCTGAAGAAGGGTCCCAACGCAAAACATCTCCTGTCTTTTTTCTCCTGTTGGCGGCATGGTGATGCAGTTGCTGCCTTACAGCATTTAAGCGCCAGAGACCCAAGTTCGATCCCGACTAAGCGTACTGTCTGTACGGAATTAGTACGTTCTCCCCGTGACCGCATGGTCTGAGGTCTTCGGTTTCCTCCCACACTCCAAAGACGTGCAGGTTTGTAGCTTAATAGGCTTGGTATTATTGTAAAATGACCCCTAGTGCATGTAGGATAGTGTTAATGTGCGGGGATTGCTGGTCGATGTGGACTTGGTGGGCCAAAGGGCCTGTTTCTGCGCTGTATCTTTAACAAAAACAAACAGATGCTTATTGAGTTACTCTAGAACTTTGTGTCTATCTTTGGTCTAATCCAGCATCTACAGTTCCTTGTTTTTACGTCTTTGACTGAGGGATTGACAAATCTATTGTACAATTTGCAATAACAAGTCTTAAATATACATATACATATATATATTTAAGACTTATTTGAATCATTTTGCAATAAGAATGCTTTGCAAGTACATTGCTAAATGTATATATATATATACACACACACACACACACACACATATATAGTGGGGTTGGCAGGGCAATGGGGTTGGCAGGGCGGTGGGGTGGGGATTATAAAATATCAAATGGAACTGAAGCAAGAAAATCATTGTTAAAAATGGAAAGGCAAAGCACAGACTTTAGAGATACAGCATGGAAGCAGGCCTTTCGGCCCCCCAAGTCCTTACTAACCAGCAATCACCCCATACACTAGCACTAGCCTACACACTAGGGACAATTTCTAATTTTACCAAAGCCAATTAACCTACAAACTTGTACGTCTTTGGAATGTGGGAGGAAACCGGAGCACCCGGAGAAAACCAACCCAGTCACAGGAAGAATGAACAAATTCCATACAGTCAGCAGCCGTAGTCACAATCGAACCCGGGTCTCTGATGCTTTAAGGCAGCTACACTAACGCTGCGCCACTGTGCACCCCACTCACTGAGTGAATGATTTACAGTGGTCTTGAAATAGGGAAGAGGAAGTGAATCCTAACATTTCCTAGGAGCAACCTTAACATAGATAAAAGGGGAGAATTTAGGTTTAAAAGGAAGGTGACCTATGAAGGCTGGATGGGATAGTTCCTAGGATCCTGATCAAGCAAATTGCAAAAGGCCCTACAAATTCATGCACAAAGCACTATTGAATCTGGCTGTTTGCCAGATTGTTGGAGTGGCCAACATAGTAACCATTTTAAAAAGGAAGGAAGAGCTAATTCTTGTAATTAGTGGGCAGCCAGTTCAACATCTGTGCCTGGGGAAATATGAGTGTCTCTATTTTAGGATGAAAATATTTAGTTCTAGCTTTAAAGATACAGCATGAAAGCAGGGATCATGGGATCATGGACCAGCAATCACCCCGTGCGCTAACCTACACACACAAGGGACAATTTTACAGTAACCATTTAACCTACAAACCTGCACATCTTTGGAAGGTGGGAGGAAACTGAAGTATCCAGGGAAAGCACAGGCAATCACAAGGAGAATGTGCAAACTCCATACAGACAGCACCCATAGTCAGGATGGAACCCGGGTCTCTGCTGCTGCAAGGCAACAACTCTACCGCTGCGCCATTATGCCGCCCCATACTGTGTGATGATAAAAGGAGAATTGGCTGGCTCTGACTGTAATAAATGCAACTGAACTTGCTAAGCATCAGAAGTTAGCATAAGAATGATAAATGATCATCATAATTTTGACTGCCTGTTGTCAAAGGCTCCTGGTATTAGACTGCATTATAGTTAGTGGAATGACATATTAGGAGAGAAGTACAAGACATTCTGTACCCTCTGTAATCTCCTTCGTTCATGGACGGTCACATTTCTGAACCAGGCCGTGATGCAACCCTCTATCATACGCCTGTAGAGGTTAAAGATAAATTTTGCCCACAACCTTCTAAGGAAGTTTAGCTTACTTTAGCAGTTTATTGTTTTCATGTGTACCGCGATACAATGAAAAGCTTTCAGCAAAAAGACCATACACGATTCCAATCAAGCTGCCCACAGTGTACAAGGGTATCATTTTTAGTGCAAGATAATGTCCAGTAAAGTCTGATTAAAGATAGTTCCAAGGTCTCCAATGAAGTAGATTGAACCGTTCTCTCGCCAACGCGAGAGTTGGTGAGAGGTCAGTTCAGTTGTCTGATGAAGCATTAGTGGGCTTTCTTTATGATGTGTGGCTAGGAGAATTTTCTTCAACAATATAGAGATGGCCTTACCACGGAGGGTGCATAACTGGAAATCCTTGCAGATGCCGAGAAGTGTGTTCAGCTCTGGCTGAACCACTTCTAATCTTATGTGTGGACTCGAAAAGAAGACTGGACATTCTATCAGACAACAAAGCAGGGTGGATGACTGGAGCATCAGCATGGCATAAAAGGCTGAGGGTGAACTAACAGGAGTATGAAACAGGGAAAAATATGTGCAGTACTCTTTGCTTCCTGTCTGCCATTCGACCCATCAAGCCAGCACTGCCATTCAATATGACCATGGTTGATCATCAAAAATCAGTACCCTGTTCCTGCTTTTTCCCTCATATTCCTTGATTTATTTAGCCCTAATAGCTAAATCTAACTCTCTATTGAAAATATGCAGTGAATGTAGTCCACTGCCTTCTGTGGCAGAGAATTCCACAGATTCACAACTCACTGGGTGAAATATTTTTTCCTCATCTCAGTCCTAAATGGCCTCCCCCTTATTCTTAAACTGTGACCCCTGGTTCTGGAATCCCCCAACATCGGGATTTTTTTCCCTGCATCTAGCCTGTCCAATCCTTTAAGAATTGTATATGTTTCTATAAGATCCCCTCTCATCCTTCGAAATTCCAGTGAATACAAGGCCTGTCGACCCTTCTTTCATCATATGGTAGTCCCGCCATCCCGGGAATTAACCTGGTGAACCTACGCTGCACTCCCTTAATAGCAATAATGTCTTTCCTCACATTAGGAGACCAAAATTGCACACAATACTCCAGGTGCGGTCTCACCAGGGCCCTGTACAAGTGCAGTAGGACCTCCTTGCTCCTAAACTCAAATCCTCTTGCAATGAAGGCCAACATGCCATTAGCTTTCTTCACTGCCTGCTGTACCTGCATGCTTACTTTCAGTGACTGATGTACAAGCACACCCAGATCTCGTTGCACCTCCCCTTGTCCTAATCTGACAATATTCAGATAATAATCTTCCTTCCTGTTCTTGCCACCAAAGTGGATAACCTCACATTTGTCCACATTACACTGTATCTGCCATGCATGTGCCCACTCTCGCAACCTATCCAAGTCACCCTGCAACCTCATAGCATCTTCTTCGCAACTCACACTGCCATCCAGCTTTGTGTCATCCGTAAACTTGGAGCTGTTACATTTAATTCCCTCGTCTAAATCGCTAATATATATTGTAAATAACTGGGTTCCCAGCACCGAGCCTTGCGGCACCCCACTAGTCACTGTCTGTGATTCTGAAAAGGACCTATTAATTCCTACTCTTTGCTTCCTGTCTGCCAACCAGTTCTCTATCCATGCAAATACCCTACCCCCATACCATGTGCTCTAATTTTGCCCACTAATCTCTTGTGTGGGACCTTGCCAAAGGCTTTTTGAAAGTCCAGATACACCACATCCACTGCTCTCCCTTATCCATTCTACTTGTTACATCCTCAAAAAATTCCAGATTTCCCCTTCATAAATCTAGGCTGACTGACCGATCCTGTCACTGCTTTCCAAAGGTGCTGCTATTACATCTTTATGTAATATGCAGAATCATGAGAGGGATAATAGCGCAAATGGTCACAGTTGTTTTCCCAAGATAGATCTGCCCAGGTAAATCCCTGTGACTTGTGTGGGGTTCTCCGGGATCTCTGGCTTCCACCCACATTCCGAAGATGGTCAGGTTTGTAGGTTAATTGGCTTTGGTAAAATTATAAATTGTCTCTAGTGTGTGTAACATAGTGCTAGTGTATGGGGTGATCGCAAGTTGGCATGGATTCATTGGGTCGAAGGGCCTGATTCCACACTGTATCTCTAGACTAAACTAAACTAAATAATCTCCAGGGTGGCATTAGCGAATCAAGGTTTCCCTGTGTAGGAAAAAACAGCAGATGCTGTTTTAATTCGAAGGTAGACACACAACGCTGGAGTAACAGGCAGCAAGCATCTCTGGAGAGAAGGAATGGGTGATGATTTGGGTCGAGACCCTTCTATAGCATTTTGTGACTACCATCAAGTTTTTCGTGTTTTGGCTCTCCTCTTCGAAGCTTGCTGCCCTATGGTGTCAGGCAATCGATTACCTCACCCCCAAAGGACAAACAGTTAATGAAGAAGGGTCCCGACCCGAAATGTCACCCATCCTTTTTCTCCAAAGATGCTGCCTGACCCGCTGAGTTACTCCGGTACTTTGTGTCTATCTTTGGTATAAACCAGCATATGCAGTTCCTTTCTACACACAATGAATATCAGCATTGAGTTCACTTACCCGAGGTATGCAGGATGTTGTTCTACCTCTCACATTCAGAAATGGCCATTTTCTTCATGCAATGTGATGTTTGCATAGATGCCACATGCTATCTCGCATCATACTCAACAGACATTTATTCTTTGCAAAACTTAACACTTTTTACATGGGGAAGAGTGCATCATAACCAACTGCAACTCATGTAATTGCACTTCCAACAATGGATATATATCACGTTGAGGAAGGAAAATCAGCAAATGCTGTACACATTGAAAACGGAATCTTATTTCTAGTTCAGTTATTCACCAAATTCATTTTCACCTTTAGGGAAATAATTTAATCACTTGCATTGGCATTTCAAATAAATTGACTTGGGGAAGCCTTTAACCCAGGGTAGGGGAATCAAGAACCAGAGGACATAGGTTTAAGGTGAGCAGAGAAAGATTTATTAGTAACCCGAGGGTTATTGTTTTAACACAGATGGTGGTGGATATGTGGAATGAGTTGTCAGAGGAAGTAGTCGATGCAGGTACTATAACAACATTTAAAATACATTTAGACAGGTACATGGAAAGGAAAAGTTTAGATAGATAAGGGCCAAATGCAAGCAAGTAGGACTAGTGTAGATGGAGCATCTTGAGAGGAATAGATCTGGTAAACACACAGTCTTGTGCCCAGAGTAGGGGAATCTAGAACCAGAGGACATAGGTTTAAGGTGAGGGGGAAAGATTTAATAGGAACCTAAGGGGTATTTTTTTCACACAGAGGGTGGTTGGTGTATGGAACAAGCTGTCAGAGGAAGTAGTAATATTGTAACATTTAAGAAAGATTTGGACAGGTACATGGGTAGGAAAGGTTTAGAGGGATATAGGGCAAACACAGGCACGTTGGGTTCTTGTAAATGGGACATGTTGGGCCAAAGGGTCTGTTCCTATACTGTATGTCTCTATCTTGGACAGTGTGGCCATGTTGGACTGCAGGGTCTGTTTCCACGCTGTATGACTCCATGGTTCATAACTTTTGTTAGCTCATCTACTTTTTAAAAGAGATATGATGACTTGGATAGAGTTCATCAAATTGCAAGCTTTCTCCACCCTATTGTCTGATACATGTTGCAAAGCTTTGCTTCAGAGAATGGCCTTTAGAATAGGAGAAAGCAAGGAGATAATACTGGCGGCGCGACTCACGTTGAGGCGGCCCCTACAGCCTGTCTGTCTTTTTTTTTTTTTTGGTCTAGTTAAAAGTAGTTGTCGTGTTTTTTCATACTGTTATTAAATGTGTATATGTGGGGGGCGGACTTTTAAAATCTCTTCCCTGTACGGGAGGCCCGACCTTTTCTCAGTCGGGTCTTCGTTGTCGTTGGGGCCTAGCACCGTGGAGCGGCCTACAACCGGAACGACCTGGTGGCTCCAGTCGCGGAGCCTGCGGAGCTGCGGACTTACCATCGTGGGGCTGGCCGGCCTCAGATCGTGGGGAGCGGTGGTGGCTCACTGCTGCGGTCCGACCCCAGAGCTCGGAGGCTCCAGCTGCAGGCCTGTGGACTGTGATATCGGGAGTTCACGGCTCCGGGTGGGAGACTGCTTTTCGGAGCTCCCGCAACGGCAACTTTTCCAGCCCGTGTCGTGGGATTTACCATCGCCTGCCTGGCTTCAACATCGGGAAAAAAATGGTGCACATGGGAGAGAAAAGAGTTTGCCTTCCATCACAGTGAGGAGGAGATTCACTGTGATGGATGTTTGTGTGAATTGAATTGTTTGTGTGTCTTGTAGGAATTGTGTTGTTTATATGGCTGTAGAAATTGAGTTTCATTTGAGCCTCACTGAGGTTCAAATAACATGGAATAAATATTGTATTGTATTGTATTGTATTGTATAAAGTGAAGGGTGCTATCTGGTGACTGTGCAGGACTTTACCACTGTGAAGAGTGTTTGATTGTCGTATGGACACATATGATAAAGGAACATTGAAATTGTTACTTTCAGCTGCATAACAACCCTGTAACACAATACATACACATAAAGAAAAATGCAATCAATTAATCACCCCAAAGCTCGTGCAAACATAGCCTGAGTGGACCAGAGTACTGGGTTCGTTTTTGACTAGGAATTTGAACGGAGTTTGTATGTTCTCCCTGTGACCACATGGATTTTCTACAGGTGTTCCAGTGTCCTCCCACACTCCAAAGACGTGCAGATTTGTAGATTAATTGGCTTCCGTAAATTGTAAATCATCCTTTGTGTGTAGGATAGTGCTAGTTTATGGTGATTGCTGGTCGGCGTGGACTGATGGGCCTGATTCCATGCTGTATCTCTAAACTAAACTGCACTAAACTAAACAATAAATCTCTCTGTACCTAGGTACATGTGACAATAAATTATCATTGAATATGCTCGCCCTATGATTAAACACTCTGGTAAATAAGAGTGAGCGGCTTATTTGCACATGTTCTTATTCTGCAATTAACTATCCCACTGGACTCTCTGAGCTTTCTCACACCTTAACACATGCTCAGCAGAGGAAAAATTCCATTCCTTATTATCTGATTTTCACACAACCATGTACAGCATGATCTGACCTTTTTTTTAATATTTCAGTTTGGAGCGAATAAGCCAAAGAATTATGTGTAAATTGAGGTGGTTTATGTAAGAAAAATATAAGAATATTAACAGCAGATGTTCTGGGGAGAATGCAAAGATAGTTACTAATGTGTGTGAAGCATCTGAGCTCATGTTCAAAATCGAGAAGTGTGATTATGGCAGCCTGTCTTGATAATTGGCCACTTGTAAATTGTACATTTAAAATGATGCATGTGTGAAGGGATTTGCACATCGAAGGGTTTATTTTTGGCAACTGGGACTGAAATCTAATCGCGTGGACCTTGCGAAAATGATGTTTATGGTAAAAATAAGCTTCAAAAGGCCATTAATGATTCTCATCTTTATTGCGTGGGCCAAATGCTATTTTATTTCATCCCCAAAGTGCATGATAACGAAAGGGTGAAAACCGTCAGTGGATCATTTTTATAGTTAATCTTTGGCTAGGTGTGGATCATTTTAATTTTGCAGACTAATTAACTGAACAGCATTGAATAAGCTGCCTAATTTTCACTACATCTGATGATCTTTACCTTGGAGTTGGTGACATGGAGCAATGGATGTTGAGTACAAAGTGAAGAAATTGTGATGACTTATACAAGATGAATATCTTAAAATTATCTATCTCGATCTGTTCTGCCACCAGGACTCAGTTATTCAAATGGCTTGAAGAAAATAATGAAGTTTTCACATTTGGTCCATCCTTGATTGTATTTAAATGAAGCACAATGGACTATTGCATTAATTTGCTCACTGAATTAATTTTTTTTTAATAATCCTCCACCTTCTGCAATCCCAATGATGGAATCTGGAGTGATTAGATGCCCTTGTGTCTGGTGTTGCGCTGAACACCTTCGCTCAGTCCGCTTTGGCCTACGTGGTCTTCCGGTTGCCAAACACTTTAACTCCCCTTCCCATTCCCACACTGACCTTTCTGTCCTGGGCCTCCTCCACTGTCAGTGTGAGGCCAAACTCAAAATGGAGGAACAGCACCTCAGATTTTGCTTGGGCAGCTTCCAACCCAGCAGTACGAGTTTTGATTTCTCTTAACTTAAGTAACCCTCGCTTCCCCTCTCTCCACCCCCCCCTCCCCCACCCCCACCCCCCACACCTTAGTTGTCGTACTAGTTTAATTGTCGTCCTGCTTAGTTTCACTGTTTATAATCACCTGTTATCACCTCCGCAGCCAACAATGGACCATTGTGGTCTCCACCTTTCCTTTTTCACTGTGGCCAACATTGACCTGTCCATTTGCACGACTTTCATTCATTTGTTCTTTGTACCTTTGTCATATCTTTCATTTCCCTCTCCCCTGACACTTGGTCTGAAGAATAGTCTCGACCCGAAACGCCACCTATTGCTGTTCTCCAGAGATGCTGCGTAACCCATTGAGTTACTCCAGCTTTTTGTGTCTATCTTTGATGTTTAGTTTAGTTTATTGTCACGTGCACCGAGGTACAGTGCAAAGCTTTTTGTTGCTTGCTATCCAGTCAGTGGAAAGACTATACATGATTATAATCGAGCTGTCCACAGTGTACAGATACAGGATAAAGGGACCATGTAGATGTGGTGTAATTCCACTGTCAGTTAGAGAGCGGTCCTGACCTCCCATCTACCTCATTGGAGACCTTAGTGCAATCTTCCATCAGGGTATATGTTTTTTCTCCAATGTTACTCCAATGTTATTTCTTGAACTGAGTGTTGTATCCTTTATCTTTTACTGTGGACAGCTTGAGTGTCGTCACGTATAGTCTTCTTGCTCTCTGCATAGCATGTAAAAACAAAGATTTTCACTGCACCTCGTGACAACAATAAACTAAACTAAAGTTATTCTGGATTTTGTTGAACAACTACATCCAGTGTAGCATCCATTTAATTCTGTCACAAAAAGTGTATTTTAAATAATTCAACAAAAATGCAAGACACGTCTCATGCATCCGGTTAAGTCAATACATAGGGTTCTCATAGGTTGAAGGCCCAACTCAAAATTTGAACTGAAACACTCAAGCATTGACTCACTGCTGGGAAAGTCTGAATATAGGAGTCATAGAATCATACAGTGTGGAAATTGGGCCCTTCGGCCCAACTTACCCATGCCGCCCAACATGTGCAATCTACACTCATCCCATCTGCTTTTGTTTGGCCTATATCCCTCTAAACCTATTCTATCCATGTATCTATCTAAATGTTTCTTAAATGTTGTGATAGTACCTGCCTCAACTTCTTCCTCCAGCAGCTCGTTCCATACATCCACCACCACACATCCACCACCCCACGTACAAAATTCTTAAGGGGTTGGACAGGCTAGATGCAGGAAGATTGTTCCCGATGTTGGGAAGGTCCAGGACAAGGGGTCATGGCTTAAGGATAAGGGGGAAATCCTTTAGGACCGAGATGAGAATGACTTTTTTCACACACAGAGTGGTGGGTCTCTGGAACTCTCTGCCACAGAGAGTAGTTGAGGCCAGTTCATTGGCTATATTCACGAGGGAGTTAGATGTGGCCCTTGTGGCTAACGGGATAAGAGGGTATGGAGAGAAGGCAGGTTCGGGATACTGAGTTGGATGATCAGCCATGATCATTTTGAATGGCGGTGCAGGCTCGAAGGGCCGAATGGCCTACTCCTGCACCTAATTTCTATGTTTCTATGTTTCTAAAAGGTTACCCCTCAGGTTCCTATTAAATCTTTCCACCCTCACCTTGGAACTGACCTCTCCAGAGATTGAGGTGTTTTCCAGATATCGTGCCTTTACCCAAATGTATGGACTCCAGATGTGGAATTGATGATTTATTCATATCAAATTAATTTGTAAAAAGAAGCTTCCAGATTCAGGTGACATGTGTTTAGTTTAAAGATACAGCGCGAAAAAAGGCCCTTCGGCCCATCTGCTCTGACCAGCGATCCCCATACAATAGCATTATCCTACACATTAGGGACAATCTCACAATTTTTACCAAAATCAATTAACCACAAACCTACAAACCTGTGCGTCTTTGGATTGCGGGAGGAAACTGGAGCACCCAGGGAAATCCCACACGGACAGGGGGAGAGTGTACAAACTCTATCCAGACAGCTCCCGTAGTCATGATGGAACCTGGGTCTCTGGCGCTGTGAGACTGCTACAATTACGCTGTGCCACCGTGCTTCTATGACCAATCATGGCAGCTTCTGAAACAATGCTTATTTGTCCCTACAGTTGAAAGCATTTTTAAACATTTTTAGCCTATAGGGTACATTCTTTTTAAATAGGCTTTCTTTTATTTTGTGCTTGTCAAAGTGAGGGATGCCTGCACCATGAGTGGAGCACTTCCTAAAGAACAATCTGTCAGCTTCAATCACTCAATTCCAAGACATGGCATGGGTTTGATGTAGTGTAACATTCCTACTTTTCCTTTGAAAGCTCCTTAATCTAAACCACTGCAGAGCACCTCTGTTCAATTAGTTTAAGAAGGAACTGCAGATGCTGGAAAATCGAAGGTAGACAAAAATGCTGGACAATCTCAGCGGGTGAGGCAGCTCTATAAGCATAAATGCTGCCTTACCTGCTGAGTTTCTCCAGCATTTGTGTCTACCTTCAATTCAATTATTGTTGTGTTTCTGGTAATCTCAGGCCCACATTGGTGATACTGGCAATTGAGGATATTTTAGCACATTGGGTCAGAAGCAGACTTGGAGCATGGTGGATGTGAGGAGGGGTCAGCATTGGCAACCAACAGATAAATTAATCTGTACATAGTGGAACTGGGCATTGACTGTGACTGTCCACATAGATGTGGAGAGGATGAGTCCACTTGTGGGAGAGTCCAGGACCAAAGGTCAAACCCTCAGAATAAAAGGACGTACCTTTAGCAAGGAGATGAGGAGGAATTTCTTTAGTCAGAGAGTGGTGAATCTGTGGAATTCATTGCCACAGACGTCAGTAGAGGCAAAGTGAATTATGGTGGAGAATGACAGATTCTTGATTAATCCGGGTGTCAGGAGTTATGGGAACAAGGCAGGAGAATGGGATTGAGAGGGATGGATAGATCGACCATGATTTAATGGCAGAGTAGTCTTGATGGGCCGAATAGCCTAACTCTGCTCCTATAACCAATGAATGTATGAACTCCATTGACTCCATCCACACATCACGTTGCCTCAGCAAGGTCACCAGCCTAATGAAGGTTGAATCTCACCCTGTTCACTCCCTCTTCTCCCCTTTCCCATCAGGCAACAGGTACATAAGTGTGTAAATGCATACCTCCATATTTAGAGACAATTTATTCCCAGCTTTTATCAGGCAACTGAACCATCCTACAAACAACTAGAGAAAGGTCTTGACACCCATCTACCTCATTGGAGACCCTGGAACCATCTTTAATCAGACGTTACTGGTCTTAATCTTGCACTAAACATTATTCTCTTCATCATGTGTCTGTACACTGTGGATAGCTCGATTGTAATCATGTACAGTCTTTCCGCAGACTAATTAGCACGCAACAAAAAGCTTTTCACTGTACCTCAGTACACATAACAATAAACTAAACTAAAAACACAGGAACAGGCCAGTAGGCCCACAATGTGTCTGCTGAACATAATGTCAGGTTAAACTAATCTTCTCTGCTGCACATCATCTGTATCCCACTATTCCCTGTATTTCCATGTGCATATCTAAAAGGCTCTGAAATGCCACTATCAAAGCTGTTTCCACCACCACCCCTGGCAGTGCGTTCCAGCCACTTGCCATTCTCTATGTGGATAACTTGCTTTGTGTATCTCCTTTAAACTTTGCGCCATTCACCTTAAAGCAATGCGATCTGATCTTTAATAATCCCATCCTGGGAAAATGATTTTGACTGTCTACCCTATCTGTGGCTCTCATGATTTTATAAAATTCTATCAGGTGACCGCTCGACCAACGATGCCCCAAAGAAACCAAGGCAGGTTTATCCAAACTCTACCTTTCGCTAATATCCTCTAATAGCCTCCAATCAAGGTAGCATTCTGCACCCTTTTCAAAGTCTCCACATCCTTCCTGTAATGGAGCGACCAGGACAGCAATACTCCAAATAGTCCTAATGTGGTCTAAACAAAGTCTTCTAGAGCTGCATCATGTCTCCCTATCTCTTATACTCACTGCCCCAACCAATGAAGGCAAACATCTCATATGCCTTCCTTACCACTCTTATCTACTTGTGTTGCCACTTTCAGGGAGCAATGGACTAGGAACCCAACATCCCTCTGTACATCAATGCTGTGAAGTGGCTTGCTGTGAACTATATTCTTTCCCCTTACATTCAATGATTTAATTCAATGATACTTTATTGTGACATTTACCTAGGTACAGTGAAATTCTTTATTTTTGCATACAATACCCAAAGTACGCATAGTGTCTTTGAGATAACTCATATTTCAACGTGCTCTAATTGGTACAAGTGACAATAAACTGACCTTGAAACTATGAAACCTTGAGTCACCACAGATCTGGCGGCGACAAAGTTACAAAATTACTCATAAGAGTCTCGATGGTCCCTCTGTTCTCGGCAGCCCCCCAGCTCAAGTCCCTCTTTGTTCTCAGTTGTCCCCCACTCCGCCGGGTCCCTCCTTGTTCTCAGCGGCCCCCCCTCGACTTCCCAAACTACAACACCGCACAATTGCTCGGATTAAACTCCATCTGCCATTTCTCCGTTCATCTCTGTAACTGATCTAAATCATGCCATATCCTTTAACAGCTTTCATCACTGTCCCTACTGTGTGGAAATAGCAGGCACAGGTTGTAATCACCACTGTGTAGTCAGTTGTAGTTTAGTTTAGAGATACAGCATGGAAACAGGGTCCATCGAGTCCACGCTGACCAACGATCACACGTACACTAGTTCTATCCTACACACTAGGGACAATTTACAGAAGCCAATTAACCTACCAGTGATCACCCCGTACACTAACACTATCCTACACACTAGGGACAATTAAAAAAATTAGCAAAGCCAATTAACCTTCAATCCTGCACGTCATTGGAATGTTGGAGGAAACTGCAGCATCTGGAGAAAACCCAGTGGTCACAGGGAGAACGTGCAGACTTCCTCCAGATAGCACCCGCAATCAGGATCGATCCGGGTCTCTGGCATTGTAAGACAGCAACTCTACCTCTGCGCTACTGTGACGCCCACAGTTCAATTGCATTTGGTTTCATTGAAGTCACTGAAGAAGACAATGTTGAGGTGAGCAACATAAGGCCTGGTATCTCAGATGAAGATGAATTTTTCACCCAGTGCAACACAAAGTGTCGGAGTAACTCAACAGGTGGAGGGAATGGGCAGGTGGTGTTTCTGGTTGGGAGGTAGACACAAAATGCTGGAGCAACTCAGAGGGACAGGTAACATCTCTGGAGAGGAGGAATGGGTGACGTTTCAGGTCGAGACCCTTCTTTGGACTCTTCTGGTTGGGATCATTCTTCTGATCCATTTCTAACCTGAGATGTTGTGGCTAGTGTTTTATTTTTTTCTACTAGCATTCCGTCCCATCCCTCAGCTATTCGAGTCCCATAATGGATTCACTGATATCATTCTTGTTTCACGTATACAATGATATGTGTGATCAACTGATTCAATAAAGTAATTATGTCATTTCCATCTTTGTTAAAATAATAATGAAGATTAACTCATAAATTTTGTCCTGCATAATATATGAAAAACAGTTTTGCAATTATGGAGTGAAATTATTGCTTGCAATTACTTACATGTTGTTTGGAAATGTTGTACTTTAGTGGAGGAATTAATCTTTTTAAAATAAATGTTCTTTGCTAAAATCCTTGCAGAATTTTTTAACATTTCCAGCTTCAAATAACTGCAATGATATCTCTACCTCTCCCTCCATTCCCGATGCCTGACTTCCGCAGAATTTCAATTTTTCCTGGTGTACAGATTTCAAGCATCTACATGAACTTTAGACTTGGGAGATATGGCGTGGAAACAGGCCCTTTGGCCCACTTAGTCCGTGGCGACTGGCGATCATCCCGTACTCTAGCACTAACTTACAGACCAGGAGCAATTTCCAATATTATTGAAGGCAATTAACCTACAAACCTTTATGTCTTTGGGGTGTGGAAGGAAACTGGATCACATGGAAAAAACCCATGCAGATCACAGGGAGAAGGTACAAACTCCGTACGAACAGCACCCGTAGTCAGGATCGAACCTGGGTCTCTGGTGCTGTAAGGCAGCAACTCTACTGCGGCTCCACTGTGCTGCTCTCAAAGTATTATCTGTTACTGTGTACTGCAATGGCATCAGTGAAGGTCACGCTTAAGGGCCTGTCCCACGAGCATGCAAATCCATGCGGCAAACGCGACCTACCGTGGTCGCTTGAGCCGTACGGCCTCGCGGGGCTGGTCCCACTTCGATCGCCGGAGCCGTATGGAGTTGTGCGTAGCTGGTCCCGACATTGCGCGGGGCTCGGAAAAACTGACCGTGTTCAAAAATTCCGCGCGGCAATGGCCTGTCGGCCCGCAGCCGCCTCGACGTCGTATGCAGCGTCTTGACGCTGTACATCACGCGCGAACTTCCTGCGGACTTCGCTTGAACTACACGTCAATCACTCGACCTCCGCGCGGCCCCCGCTTCCGGTTTGGTCGTGCTCGCCACATGCAGGCGCATGCTGGTGGGACCGGCCCTGTACAGGGATCACTTGACCTCCACGCGACCCCCGCACGGCCCCCGCTTCCGGTTTGGTCGCGCTTGCCGCATGCAGGTCTGTAGACGTAGGGGGCTAGTTGACAGGAGTGTGGGACACTTGTAGCGCTTAGAGACCTTGGAGCTTAGAGGGATACAGCATGGAGGCAGGCCTTTTGGCCCACCTAGTCCATGCCGACCATTGAACACACTAGTTCCTTGTTATCCCACTTTTTCATCCACTCCCTTCACATGAGAGGGGCAATTAACAGAGTCCAATTAACCTACAAACCAGTACATCTTTGGGATGTGGGAGGAAACTGGAGGAAACCTGTGCGGTCACAGGGAGAAGAGGGGAAATATGTAGAAAATAGTGAGCTGACCAATGTGCTCAGATTCAGTGGCCAGTGACATCAGCTACAGAAGTTTATTTGTTTAGGTTAGTTTAGAGATACAGCGTGGAAACAGTACCTTCAGCCCACTGAGTCTGCATCGACCAACAATTACATATACACTGGTTTTATGCTACACACCAGAAACAATTTACAGAAGCCAATTAACCTGCACCATCTTATGTTGTGGGAGGAAACTGGAGCACTGGAGAAAACCCCACGTGATCATAGGGAGAATGTACAAACTCCTAAAGATAGCACCCATAAGAAAAGATCTGTTCCCATAGCCAACTTCCGTGGTCAATCAGCGGGTCGAATTTGCCGCCTGCGGCCAGGACTCTCGAACACCGACCTGACTGGAGCAAGCAGATCCGCTCCCATAATCGGTATCTTGGCTCCTCGGAGGCCTAGGTGAACAGTTATGGTACCGTTGGACTCCTCTCAGAAGCCAAGACCTATGTTGGTCCAGCAAAACAGATAATCCATAAAAACTCTGGAACCAATGGAGCCGGGAATTTGGTGGTGGGCCTGTAAAATGGTAAAAACTCACAATCAGATATAATCTAAGTTTATTGTTGAGTTGAATCAACATAAACGAGGGCAATTATGTTTCACCTTAAATCCTACTTCTTTTTCTCCATCTGAGCTCCTCTCTCCCTTTCATTCCATCTTTAGCCAATCTATCATCGACATTAATATCTGGTACTCAAAAATGAAAATGTTCCATTATGCCTCTGGGATGATTTCCTCCATTTATTTTTGATGGTAAACAAGATTCCTGATCACCTAACAGGGGCGGCACATTGGCGCAGCAGTAGAGTTGCTGCCTTACAGCGCCAGAGACCTGGGTTCAATCCAATATTCGGGTTCTGTCTGCACGGAGTTTATAAGTTTTCTCTGTGACCACGTGGGTTTCCTCCGGATGCTCCCACATGCCAAAGACATGCAGGTTTGCAGGTTTGTTGACTTTGATAAGTTGTAAAAATTGTCTCTCGTGTGTGTAGGTTAGTGTACAGGGTGATCGCTGGTCGGTGCAGACTCGGTGACCGAAGGAGCTGCTTCTGTGCTGTATCTCTAAAGACTAAAGTAAATCATGGCACAAATCTGAAAACACCTATCAGGATATTTCAAAATGCTCCATAATCAATGAAGTGTAGTCACTGTTGTAAAACAGGAAACAATGTAACATGCACATGGTATCACAATTAGAAGCGACTCAACCTGCAAATGAAAACATAATGGTAGAGAATACAACAAAGGTCTGATATGTGTGAGAAATTCTGCTGGCGGTTATTCTCAAGATGTTAAATATTGTAATTTTAATGGTTTATTGATTTTGCCCTGTTGTTTTAATATATGTAAGTTACAAAGATAGTGCAGATTATTCTTCTTTTTCATTGTGCTCGTTGCCAGAGAATGAATTGGTTTAAAATAGCATTGCTTTGAATCCATTCATTGCAGCACTAGGAGGGAGGTATGGTTAGCATATCGTGTAATTTTATGGTGTATTGTCCAACTTATGGACAAAAGTTTAGGTTTAGGTTTATTATTGTCATGTGTACCAAGGTGCATGCTATCATCTTTCACTTGGCAGCTTACAACCCAGTGGTATAAAAATTGATTTATCTAACTTCAAGTAACCTGTGCATCCCCTCTCTCTCTCCATACCTCCCCACCCAAGATGTTGTCCTAGCTTCAAAGCCGTCTTGTTGTCTTATTGTCTATAACTCGTTTTAACTAAGGCCCCAGCAAATAATGGCTTGTTCCCTTTATCATCTTTACTTTTTTGCCTACCCTTCATTCATTTGTTCTATATCTCTCTATATCACCGTCTATATCTCTTGTTTCCCTTTCCCCTGACTCTCAGTCTGAAGATAGATCTCTTCCCAAAACGTCACCTATTCCTTTCCTCCAGAAATGCTGTCTGACCCGCTGAGTTACTCCAACTTTTTGTGTTTATCTTCAGTTTAGCTCAGCATTACCAGTACCTTCCCACACAAATTAGATAACTTTAGACTTTAGACTCTACAGCTGACCGGACATTGAACTTTGAATAATGAAACCAAAGATGACGGCTCTCCTGTAAGTGTTGCCAAAATAGGCCTTAAAATCATAGTGAATGCCTGCCCAGGTAGATGGAACAATCTACCAGAGGAGGTAGTTGAGGCAGGTACTAAATTACATTTAAAAGACATTTGGACAGATACATGGATAGGGAAGGTTTAAAGGGATGAGGGCCAAACACGGGCAAATGGGACTAGTGTAGATGGGGCAGCATAGGGAAGTTGGGCCGAAGGGCCCGTTTCAATGCTGTATGACTATGACTCCTGCATAAGTAACAATTGTCTTAAGATGGACAGACACATCCAAATAAACTTTTTGGAATTGATATAATTTTAAAATGCTGGGCATACCTGTTTATGCCAAATAATGCAAATATTTTACACCTGTCCTTATACTTTCTCCCATGACTCCATCCAGGGTACCCAACGGTCCTTTCAGGTGAGGCAGAGGTTCACTCGCATCTCCTCCAACCTCATTCACTGTATCCATTGTTCAAGTAACCCCAACATTCCCTTTCTCCCCAGACCAGAGTCATCCAACTAGTTCCACTGTTTGTATCCTTGTATCCCATTGTGATCACCACTTACCCAGCCAACATTATGACTTTGTGGGCTCCACGCATCATTGGTCATCTGTTTCTGGCCTTGCATTGTTCTGGTCTTTTCTTACATCCAATTCCCTCCCCTCTACTTTCGGTCTGAAGAAGAGTCCTGATCTGAAACGTCACCCATCCATTTTCTCCAGTGCTGGTACCTGATCCACTGATTTATTCCAGCACTTTTTGTCTATCTTCAATGCAAATGTTTTCTACCATTAGACCTCACTGCATATTCTGGGTAACATCACATCATTGCAAATGGTGAACTTCATGTTGCATCATTGACTTTATAATTACTATTCATAAGTTCATAAGTTCTTGGAGCAGAATTAGGCCATTCGGCCCATCAGTTCTACTCCGCCATTCAATCATGGCTGATCTATCTTTCCCTCTCAATTTGATTCTCCTGCTGTCTCTCCATAACCCCTGACCCCCGTACTAATCAAGGATCTATTAATCTCCACCTTAAGAATATCCATTGGCGGCCTCCACGGCCTTCTATGGCAGTGAATTCCACAGATTCACCATCCTCTGGCCAATTCCTCCTCCTCCTTTCTACAGGTACTGTACATCCTTTTATTCTGAGGTTATGGCCTCTGGTCATGGACTCTTCCACTGGTGGAGACATCCTTTCTGCATCCATTCTATACTGGCCTTTCACTATTCGCTTACGTGGCACATATAAACTTTGTACTGCTGGTAGACTTTCCAAAGGAAAGACACTAAACTTCCAAATGTTTCCTATAATTTGCTTAGAAATTAATTGCTGTGCCCAATGTAATTAGTAAATGATTCTGTACAGTTATTATTGTTGTTGTTTTTTATGATTAAGTTAGGCACTGGGGGTGGAATAAAGGGTCTGATTAAAATAATTAATCTTCTTATGATGAACATATTGTCCACTGCCTAATAAAAACTGCAGAGGGTAATTTGAAATACATCAAAGAATGCTTTCTATTTTTTTTTTAAATAGAATTGAAAATGCTGCGTAATTGTGCTAGTTCATGCCAGATTTCATGTCTGCTGCGAAGCAAATCATTTTTGAGAGTTCTGAGTAAACAAAAAACAAAACCTTAAATTCTTCGGCAGTTGGATGGAGAGAAGTTGTATTTCCCAGGATAATGTTCAGAACCAGGGGTCAGTGTGTTAAAGTAATGCCTCAGCCATTTAGGACTGACGTCGGGATTAAATAAATCTTTAGATTTCTCCAACCTAGTGATCTTATAGACGTGTATAAGATCATGAGAGGAATAGATTGGGTAGATGCACAGAGTCTCTTGCCCAGAATAGGTGAATCGGGGACCAGAGGACACAGGTTTAAGGGGTAACTTTTCATACAAAGGGTGGTGGGTGTACGGAACTAGCTACCAGAGGAGGCAGTTGAAGCTGGGACTATCCCAACATTTAAGAAACAATTAGACAGGTACATGGATAGGACAGGGTTTGGAGGGATATGGACCAAATGCTGGCATGTGGGAGTAGTGTAGCTGGGACATTTTGGCTAGTGTAGGCAGGTTGGGCTGAAGAGTCTGTTTCCACACTGTATCACGCTATGATGCCAAGTGGATGAATGCATCCTAAGCAGAGAATGACGGATTTTTGGAAGTTAAGTGAAAGCAAGGAAGGGGCACCAAGGTAGAAGGTCAACTAGTTTCTTAGTTTAGTTTAGAGATACAACATGGAAATGTAATTATGCTCCTAAAGCTTACCCCCCTTTGTCTAGTTCAGTAAAACACTGAGTCAAGCACTAAACTTTATTCTTTCAAACAATAACAAACTCCCTATACAATATCTAACCACCGCAGGTCCGATCCTTGTCCCTGCTCATTCAAGCCCTTCATCCTCGTGCAAGCAGACATCTCCAAAGGTTACGCAGTCCCGAGTGCCCCTCCAGAAGATCGATCCTGATCCTCGTGGAGATCACTTTTTATAGATCATCAGACCCTGTGGCGCAAACTAGATGGGGTGGCAGCCCCTACAAACCAATCACAGATATCGATTACATTATAGAGTTATTGACGGTTCCCTAACCCAATTACAAAGTACCCCATTACAATGTTTCTACAAAGAAGCTTCTGGAAGGAAGTCAGTTAACTAAGTAATGAACATTTTCCCAGGTTGTATAAACAATTTAAACAAGGCTTCACACTTCAGCCAATCATCAAACAGCAGTACAAACACCTTGCAACATTATTAACAGTACTTACAACTCCTCTTTAGTTGGCCAACCCTGATCATGCATTTGCAATACTTCTGAGCTCCTCATACATTTTAACAATGGAAAGGACATCTGGATATCACCTTATCCTGCAATATCAATCTAGGGTTCAGACTATCTGGCACCAGCTCATTGCAAATGTGAAGATCCTCAATTTTATAATATCTCTAATTTGGTCAATATTAACAGAAACAGGCCCTTTGGCTCACCGAGTCCACACTGACCAACGATCATCCATACTATGTAGTTCTATCCTACATTCAAGGGACAATTTACATAGGCCAATTAACCTACAAATCGCTATTTGGAATGTGGGAGGAAACTGGAGCACCTGGATAAAACCCACACGGTCACAGGGAGAAAGGTACAAACTCCATAGAGACAGCACCAGTAGTCAAGATCAAAACTGGTCTCTGGCGCTGTAAGGCAGCCACTCTATGGTTGTGCCACTGTGCAGCCCTTATTGAAATGAAGAGGCCAAATGGTTTTCATTGCTTTTTAACTTCATACCAAGGTTGTCAATTGCACCCAAATAACTGTGGTTATTAAGTGAAGCGTAACAACTTAAATTGATGGTCGTAGATGCCATGAACAGCCAGTTTCCAGGTGCTGTAAAGTGTAATGTTTGTGACACTGTATGCTACACTTAAGAACTGAAGCATGTGATCCTAGAGTCATGGAGTCGTAGTGTTATACAATGTGGAAATGGGGCCTTTGCTGGACAGGCCCTAAAGTTACAATAATGATTTCAGCAATCGCCTGCCAGGCCATGCCAGGCCCCCATCTCTATTCCAGCTTCCTCCTACCCTACTGCAATCAGCCTCTTAAAAGGCTGCTTTTATCTTATCTGATTATTTGATCTTATCTGCCTCCACTACCACCCCTGGCAATGCGTTCCAGGCCCCAACCGCTCTCTGTGTGAAAAACTTGCCGCATCTCATCCACTGTTAGCGTGAGGCCACATGCAAATTGGAGGAACAGCACCTCATATTGGGCAGCTTACAACCCAGCGATATGAATACTGACTTCTCTAATTTCAAGTAACCCCTGCATTTCCTCTCTCTCATCCCCTCCCCCACTCTTGTCATCCTGCCAGTTCCACTGTTCGCATCCAAATATCCCTTCGTTATCACCTCTTCCACAGTCAACAATGGACCATTGTGGGCTCTATCTTCCCCTGGTCATTGATGCCGACTCTGAACCTTTTCATACCTCTAGTTTCCCTCTTCCCTGATTCTCATTCTTAAGACGGGTTTTGACCTGAAATATCACCTGTTTGTTTTCTCCAGAAACGCTGCCTGACCCACTGAGAAACTCCAGCATTTTGTGTCTATTTTCCATTAAACTTTCCCCCTCTAACCCAATAGCTATGCCCTCTAGTGCTGTTCACTCTGGAAAAACTTTCTGACTGTTTACCCTGTCTATGACACAAGGAACTACAAATGCTGGAATCTTGAGCAAAACACAAAGTGCTGGAGGAACTCAATGGATCAGGCAGCGTCTGTGGAGGGAATGGTTAAGTGACCTTTTGTGTCGTACCCTTCTTCAGACCTGAGATGTAGGGTCCCAACTCGAAACCCTGTTTTTGGTTGCTTTGGGGTTTTGTTTCTTTTGATGAAATACTTTGTTAGTTTAATGGTAAGCTATCCTCCCCTATAACAGTAAGTTTATGAGAGGAAGATACTGAGCCACAAACATCTCGTAGCATCCCTGCCAAAATTAAAAGATCTTCGTTCAAACTGCACAAAGTGCACACAAGAAAATAATTGAGAAAGATATTTCATGCTGGACCATGTCTTTCATGCTGAACCCCTTCTGCATTACTCCCAAATGCCTGCTTTTGGCCCATAGTCCTCCAAACTTGTCCTATCCATGTCTTTGTCCAACTGTCTCTTAAACGTTATGATAGTACCTGTCTCAACTACCTCTTCTGGCAGCTTGTTCCATATACCCACTACCCTTTGGATAAAAAAGTTATTCCTCAGCTTCCTATTAGATCTTTCCCACCTAATTTTAAACCTATTGCTGTGGTCACTAGTGTTGTTCATCCTGGAAAAACTTTCTGACTGTGCCTGTCGATTCCCCTATTCTGGGCATCTGTTCCGCCCATGATACACCTCTATAAGATCATCCCCTCTTCCCCCTGCGCTCCAAGAAATAAAGTCCTTGCCTGCTCAATTGCTCCGAATAGCTCAGGCCCTTGAGTCCTGGCAACATCCTCGTAAATCATCAGATTGTTGATTAGTAAGGGTGTCAGGGGTTATGGAGAGAAGACATGAGAATCAGGTTGAGAGGGAATATAGATCAGCCATTATTGACCTGATAGGCTGAAAGGCCTAATTCTGTTCCTATAAATTATGAACATAAATCTTCTCTGCGCCCATTCCAGCTTGACAACATTATTGGAGCTCACCTTTGCTCTTTTCTTCTTGGTATACAAGCAATAATCATCCCAGGTTTGTCTCACTTATTTTATGTATAATTCGAGGGTTGGTTTAGTTCAGGGAATAATGGCTTATCTCCAGACTGGTGTTTAGAGGCTAAAGGATTACAGTCCTGTTCCTCACTGCTGATGTGCTTTATAACTGAGATGATGGCTGAATGTTCCACGCACGTCTGGCCTGTACTCATCCTGAGATGCCCTTGTAGCTTCTGAATTGTAAGTTACAGCTTCTTTCTCTGTAAGAGGGAGAATATAAATTAATTTATGGCTGTCCAGCTGATTGATTTATTATTGTCACGAATACCGAGACTCAGTGATAAACTTTGTTATCCAGTCAAATTAGACTACACATGACACAAGAAGGGGCCCGATCCAAAACATCACCTATTACTTTTCTCTAAAGATGCTGCCTGACCCGTTGAGTTACTCCAGCATTTTGTGTCTATCTTCAGCGGAAACCAGCATCTGCAGTTCCTTCCTACACATTACACAAGTACAACCAGGGCGGCATGGTTGCACAGCGGTAGAGTTGCTACCGTACCATGCCAGAAACCCAGAGTTTGATCCTGACTCTGGGTGCATATCTGTACGTTCTCACCATGACCTGCGTGGGTTTTCTCTGGGATCTTCGATTTCCTCCCACGCTCCAAAGATGTACAGGTTTGTAGGTTAATCTCGTTATTGTCTCTTTATCGTCATGCTGTTGGCCAGTTAGTGTTTTGTATTTGTCCTTTAAATTGTCCAACAACTTTGAGGCTTGATCATCTCTCCTAAGACCTTCCCCATCACTTTGGGTGAAGTTTTTAATAATTCCTCTGATCTGTCTACAGAATAGGCATTGCTATCCATGCAGTAAGCTAGGTTTAGGTTAGTAGAAAGCAACCATAGTTGGCTTTGATTTCTTCATGTTTATCTTTTCATCGATTTTAGACATTGCTGTAAAGCTGCCATTGTATTCCTAAAGGATGGAAAAGATGGTTAAAGATCCACTACATTGGTGGGTATGGAGTCACTTATGTGATAGGAGCAGCAGTTTCTTTGAAGGGCATTCAGGATCTGAGGGTTTTTAAGATGATCCATTTCGTTTCTTGGCCACCATTCCTGCATCCTTTTCTTCATTTCGAGATTTATTTAACTATTTGAATGTAACTTCACGCTCTGGTTCATCAGTTATCACCACTGGATATTGGGTTCAGTTATTTATCCATTATGCTGCTGCACCCAACCTTGAGAGAAGAATGTGTGTTGAATGGGAACATGGGAATGTTGAACGCGAACATGACCCTGATCCTTTTTTCTTCTCCTCCTCCTACCCTTCCTCTGCACAATGTAAATATCTGTGGACACAAGTTGTCCCAACGTATGAAAGAAAATTGGCCATTTGGTGCAACATTAGAGAATTAATGGCACAATAAGACAGCGTATTGTCGCAAGTTGCTGCCATCATGAGACAGAAGGTAAAATTGGCAAAGAAAATCCCTCCATGGGGAGACCAAACAAAGGGCCAGACTTTTCTCCGTGTCTTCCACTGTTTGATATTCCCTCATGGCATGCAAATACCAAAATTGCCGACTGCTTCACACCAGCAATTGTTTTTCTGCTCTCGAACATGGAATTCATCAGGGTATCCAGCAGGGAAGTGTTAGTCCTGCAGTTCCTCAACGCACACCAAGAATACAGAGCATTGGACTGGAAGTTCCCTGTCAGTGGTGAAGGATGGCTGCAAAGGGTCAAACTATTAGTTAGCTTACAATTATTGAAATTATTTTACTTAAACATGAGGGTAATAGATAGAGTGAATACCCAGAATCCTTTCCCCAGAATAGAGGAATCGAGAACCAAAGAGCATGAGTTTAAGTGAGGCTCAAGATCTAATAAGAATCCATGAGACAACTTTTTCACTTTTAGGGTGGTCGGTTTTGGAACGAACTGCCAGATAAAGTAGTTCAGAGCAGGTACAATAACAGCAATTAAAATACACTTAGACAGGCATATGGATTGAGGAGGTTTAGAGGGATATGTGCCAAACGTAGGCAAATGGGACTAGCATAGGTGGAGCATCTTAGTCAGCATGAACGAGTTGGCTTAAAGACTTGTTTTCATGGTGCATGACTCAATAGCTCTCTGATCCTAAATGCAGCAAAATGGAACTAGCTTAGATGGGAGATTTTGGTTGGCATGGACAAGTCTGGGCTAATGATTCAATGTCTCAATTTTGGTTATTTATAATTTAGATCTTTCAATTGTTTTAGTTGTTTTGTTGATGTTTAATTTTTTCAAAGAAGAATTAAATATCGGGGGTAATTGGAAAAATTCATAGCCTGGCCAAATGTCAAAATGTTTTTTCAATGTTATATCTGGGTAGCTTTTGGCCTGGCCTTCCCATGTGATTACATTACATTGGGCTAGTCTGTTGTGGCCCAGCTTTGTCTATTCGGGATTGACTTGATAAGGACACAGTAGACAACAGACAATAGGTGCAGGATAGGCCATTTGGCCCTTCGAGCCTGCACCATCATTCAATGTGTTCATGGCTGATCATCCACAATCAGTAACCCATTCCTGCCTTCTTCCCATAACCCTTGACTCCGATATCTTTAAGAGCTCTATCTAACTCTCTCTTGAAAGCATCCAGAGAACTGGCCTCCACTGCCCCCTGAGGCAATGTCAGGTCTATAAAAGGAATATACCTAGTTAGACACAAAATGCTGGAGTAACTCAGCAGGTCAAGCAGCATCTCTGGAGGAAAGGAATAGGTAACGTTTCGGGTCAGAACCTTTCTTCAGAGTGAAAGATCAAGAAGGCCAGAACAAAACAGGGCTTGCAACTGATGACCTCTGGAAGGGTGGAGTCCAGGACAGCCCATTGTTGGCTGGAGAAGATGTGCTAATGACAGGGATACAAGGATGAGAGCAGCCAACAATGCACCATATATAGACGCCAAATGCTGATCTCTGCCTCTATATCCCATTTTCTTGCCTTCTCCCCAAAACCCTTGACACCCGTACTAATCAAGAATTTGTCTATCTTGATACATGTAGTTCCTTCCCACATGAATGTACATCAATTATTCATTTAGTATTAGATGCATCAGTGTCATAGACTTGTATTGTGAGAAGCATGTCATTCAGCCCACGACATCCATGCCGATCTTATTGGCCATCTCTACTAATCTCATTTGTTTGCACTTGGACAATATCCATTAATCCCTTTCCTGTTTACATTTCCATCTAAATGCCTCTTCAATGTGGTGACTTTATCTAATTCCATGACTTCCTCCGGCAGCGTGTTTCTGGATTTCAACCACACTTTCTCATTATACACATTTTGTCAGAGCGTTTAATGATAATTCAGTACAGGATTCATTCTGTAGTTAATCTTTAGCTGGAGGTATGTTTCTATTTGTATCAGCATATAGTTTCTGACTGAAAGACGTTTTGCGAGACAGTACAGACAAGAAACTGCAGATGCTGATTTCAGGGCTACCAACATTAGGTGTGAGTTGGGAGTGAGAAATTGCGAGAGACCAAGCCCGAGGGAGCGTAGCGATCGGGGGGGGGGGGGGGGTGTGAGAGGGGGGTGACCCCCTTCCCATGGTATGGAACTTTTGCATTTTTCAGCTTGAAATTGTGCAATCTGGTGCATACTGTAGCAAGTTTTTTAAACTTACACTTGAATGCAATATTTATGCTTTAAATTGGGTTAGCTATGAATAAGGTTAGGCTAAATTACATTCCTAATTACATTCCACAGTAGAGCCAGGCTCTGATCAACAGGTACATCACATGAATGATCTTAGTGTATTCATGTATGGACATCAGATTGTAATCAAGCAGTTGGCCCATGTTAACCAACCTGGGACTCACTGCACACCTGGTACTACTCCTGACCCTGACTCCAGTTGCATACCTTCTCTCATTCCTGACCCTGAGTCCAGCCTTAACCTGGCCCCCTATTCTACCCTGATCATAGCTGCTTACCTGCTTAGGTTCCCAGTGCTGAACACTCCCATTGTCTCAACTTTGACTGCACACCTAGTACTATTGCAGACCTGAACTCTGGATACACACTTGGCCTTGCTTATAGCCCCTCTGCACTGACAATATATCTGACCCACACCTTAACCTATTTCGCTCGTCCACCGGTGCTTATCTAATGCATTAATCTTTTATGGAGCACTTCACGGACCAAATTTTGTACAACAAAATTTGCTGTATCCATTGGCTTCCTTGTTATCTAACATGCCAGTTACTTTGTCAAAGAAGTAATCAATTGGCTGAACACAATATCTCCTCCATAAAATTATACTCACTCAGCTGTATAAGTATTCTGTTACCATTTCCGAATAAACTGTCCTGAAGTCATTTTCACCCCCAATATTTTCAGTATTTTGCTGTCTTCCTCTCAGTTTGGATTTTTCCGATATGCAAAGTCCAATAACAATATATATTTAAGCAATAATATTCTATTTAATGTGATCTTGAGAGTACATAATATTTTCTGTGGTATTCATAACAAAACAATTATAAAAAGATCTTTGTTTTGATTGCACTTACCAACATGCATACATTATTATATTGCAGTTAATATGTACCGAGGGGAAATTTCTGTTCCAATGCTCCCCATTCCCAATTACTTTTACATTTAAGTGATTGAAATCCAAGTGAATATTAAATGGCATCCAAAAAATAAAACCTCCGGAATGGACGATATTCATTATGTGGTTGGTTGGAGTCAGTATCAGCACAATTACTATATTAAACTTTGCATTTACAGATGTCCTGCTTCAAGCTAAAACTAAAGACAAATAATAACCTCTTCATGCATTCCCCTGCACGTATCTCTGTCACTCCTTTAAAATATGATCCTTCTTTTATAAATAAGCTCCCCCCAGTCTAGTTTCTGTAAAAACACTGAACCAAGCACTTGAAACAATGAATCTTTATTTTACCAAAGGTGCGTTACAGTTCAACTACTGTCCTTTCCCACCCTGGATTCAATCCTCGTGTCTGCCTGTTCAAGCCCTCTAGGCCTTGCTCAGACAGAGACATTCCAGAATTTCATGCAGTCCAAAGCTCTCTCCCAGAAGATTAACGCTGAGTCTCAAGGTAGCGGACTTTTATATGTCCCGGGACCTCGAGGGGCCGAACCACATGGGGGTGGTTTCTTAATAACCCAATTACAGATATCGATTAACCCCATACATAACAGGCATTTCCCTATCCCAATAATACAACAGCTCAATACATTGTATTCAAAACGGAATTCAAAAGGAACTTACCCTGATTTACAGAAAACCCAGTCAAGGCTCAATTATTTACAAGATGTATGTCTGGTTTGCAGCCATCCAATCCATTCTATGCATTTTGCACCTAATTGACAGGGTTTTCAGATATTCCCATTCTTTGCTTGCAAATTGTATCTAAGCACCAGACACTCTGGCACCTCTTCGGAGTTTCTCCCAGCTCTGCAGAGAGCAACTCCAAATTGACAAATCTCCCAGCAACCCTGAAGCTTTACCCCATTTTGAAGTCCTAGCTGCTCCAATTTAGCCAGGATTAACATTCCTTCCTTTTATCATAATGATAACCCATCATTAATGATAACCAAAGTGGCGTACTGCGCATGTTGTTCCATTGTTTAAAAAGGGTTCAAAGAATAAACCTAGCAACTCTAGACCGGTTAGTTTGACATCAGTGGTGGGCAAATTAATGGAAAGGATACTTAGAGATAATATATATAAGCATCTGGATAAACAGGGTCTGATCAAGAACAGTCAACATGGATTTGTGCCTGAAAGGTCATGTTTGACAAACCTTCTTCAATTTTTTGAAGAGGTTACTAGGGAAATTGATGAGGGTAAAGCAGTGGATGTTGTCTATATGGAGTTCAGTAAGGCCTTTGACAAGGTTCCCCATGGAAGGTTGGTTAAGAAGGTTCAATCATTGGGTGTTAATGGTGGAGTAGCAAGATGGATTCAACAGTGGCTGAATGGGAGATGCCAGAGAGTAATGGTGGATGGCTGTTTGTCAGGTTGGAAGCTGGTGACCAGTGGAGTGCTTCAGGGATCTGTGTTGGGTCCACTGTTGTTTGTCATGTACATCAATGATCTAGATGATGGGGTGGAAAATTGGATAAGTAAGTATGCAGATGATACTAAGATAGGTGGTGCTGTGGATAATGAAGTAGATTTTCAAAGTCTACAGAGAGATTTGGGCCTTTTGGAAGAGTGGGCTGAGAGATGGCAGATGGAGTTTAATGCTGATAAGTGTGAGGTACTACATCTTGGCAGGACAAATCAAAATAGGACGAACATGGTAAATGGTAGGGAATTGAGGAATGCTGTGGAACAGAGGGATCTAGGAATAACTGTGCATAGTTCCCTGAATGTGGAATCGCATGTAGATAGGCTGGTAAAGAAAGCTTTTGGTGCGCTGGCCTTTATAAATCAGAGCATTGAATATAGGAGTAGGGAAGTAATGTTAAAATTGTACAAGGCATTGGTAAGACCAATTCTGGAGTATGGTGTACAATTTTGGTCGCCTAATTATAGGAAGGATGTCAACAAAATAGAGAGAGTACAGAGGAGATTTATTAGAATGTTGCCTGGGTTCCAGCAACTAAGTTACAGAGAAAGGTTGAACAAGTTAGGTCTTTATTTTTTGGAGCGCAGAAGGTTAAGGGGGGACTTGATTGAGGTCTTTAAAATGATGAAAGGGATAGACAGAGTTGACGTGGATAAGCTTTTCCCATTGAGGGTAGGGAAGATTCAAACAAGAGGGCATGACATGAGAATTAAGGGACAGAAGTTTAGGGGTAACATGAGGGGGAACTTCTTTACTGAGAGAGTTGTGGCTGTGTGGAATGATCTTCCTGCAGAAGTGGTGGAGGCAGGATCGATTTTAACATTTAAAAGTAAAGTGGATAGGTATATGGACGGGAAGGGAATGGAGGGGTATGGTCTGAGTGCAGGTAGATGGGACTAGGGGAAAATGAATGGTCGGCACAGACTGGAAGGGCCGAGAAGGCCTGTTTCTGTGCTGTAATTGTTATATGGTTATATGGCTCAATAATCAGCTAACCAGATATACATAAGTTTGCTTTAGTTTTGCCATCTATCAGTAACACAAGATAACGATGTTTCTTCACAAAATCTTGTCAAGCGTCCTGAGTTTTCATGGGCATAACTTCACAAGTTCTGTCTGAGGAGTCTTCACCTCCCGCGTTTTTGTGGGTGTGAATTCCCTCCATCCATGTTACTGCCCAGTCTTCCAGCACCTTCCACAGTCGAACCTAAACCCTAGAAAATTCTAAGAAGCTTGCAACGAAACAAGTTACCATTATGCACACATGCTTTCCCACTCATTCACTATAGTTCTATTTCACTCGAACCTATTCCTATTCTATTAACTATTGAACCTATTATGTTGTGCTCTATTACTATATCCCTATTCCTATTCTGTTCCCTAATACACAGTGGCTTGCAAAAGTATTCATACCCCTTGAACTTTCCCGCATTTTGTCACGTTACAACCACAAGCGTAAATGTATTTTATTGGGATTTTTATGTGATAGGCCAACACAAAGTGGTGCATAATTGTGAAGTGGAAGGAAAATGATACATGGGTTTCAATTTTTTTTACAAATAAAAACTGAAAAGTGTGGCGTGCAAAAGTATTCAGCCCCCTTTACTCTGATACCCCTAAATAAAAGCCAGTGCAACCAATTGCCTTCAGAAGTCACCTAATTAGTAAATAGAGTTCACTTGTGTGTAATCTAATCTCAGTATAAATACAGCTGTTCTGTGAAGGCCTCAGAGGTTTCTTAGAGAACATTAGTGAACAAACAGCATCATGAAGCCCAGGGAACACACCAGACAGGTCAGGGATAAAGTTGTGGAGAAGTTCAAAGCAAGGTTAGGTTATAAAAAAATATCCCAAGCTTTGAACATCTCATGGAGCACTGTTCAATCCATCTGAAAAATTGAAAGAGTATGGCACAACTGCAAACGTGTGGAGGAAGGTGCTCTGGTCTGATGAGACCAAAATTGAAGTTTTTGGCCTAAATGCAAAATGCTATGTGTGGTGGAAAACTAACACAGTACATCAACCTGAACACACCATCCCCACTGTGAAACATGGTGGTGGCAGCATCATGCTGTGGGGATGCTTTTCTTCAGCAGGGACAGGGAAGCTGGTCAGAGTTGATGGGAAGATGTATGGAGCCAAATACAGGGCAATCTTGGAAGAAAACCTGTTAGAGTCTGCAAAAGACTTGAGACTGAGGCGGAGGTTCACCTTCCAGCAGTTTAGGTTCACCTAAACATACAGCCAGAGCTAAAATGGAATGGTTTAGATCAAAGCATATTCATGTGTTAGAATGGCCCAGTCAAAGTCCAGACCTAAATCCAATTGAGAATCTCTGGCAAGACTTAAAAATTGCTGTTCACAGACACTCTCCATCCAATCTGACTGAGCTTGAGCTATTTTGCAAAGAAGAATGGGCAAACATTTCAGTCTCTAGATGTGCAAAGCTGGTAGAGACATACACCAAAAGACTTGCAGCTGTAATTGCAGCGAAAGGTGGTTCTGCAAAGTATTGACTCAGGGGGGCTGAATACTTTTGCACGCCACACTTTTCAGTGTTTTATTTGTAATAAAATTTGGAAACCATGTATCATTTTCCTTTCACTTCACAATTATGCACCACTTTGTGTTGGTCTATCACATAAAATCCCAATAAAATACATTTTCATTTGTGGTTGCAACGTGACAAAATGTGGAAACGTTCAAGCCACTGTATTCTTTATTATTCTAGGATCAACACTAATTAGCCTTCTTCATACTCACACAATGTTATAATATGTGTATCTGATGACAGGTAAACATATAAATTACAGCTGGGTTCAGTCCAGATTTCCCTACAGGCATGACTAATTTAAAGCAAACCATGATAAATGTTCCAATGTAACCAAATTCCGTCTCAGCCTTCAATTTACAATTTCAAATTTCAATGCCCATTTCCTCTTTCTCATTCCATAGCATTGTAGCCAATAATACAATTCCATTCCAATTCCTGTGCAATTCCCAGCTGTTCAAATGTAAACAATCAATTTCCTTTGCTATTAATTTTATCCTAAATGCAATCAAAAATGCCAAATCCAGGGACAATTTCTTTCCACTTTGGTAATATAAGTCTCTTTACCATCAAGGGTTAAACAATTCAAATCCATCAGGCAAATATGCATTGGCTCTGCTATTCTCAATACATTTCAAGTTTCTCCCAACAGTTAACCATGTCTTTCCTCCAGTACCTCTTCTTATTTATGCATGCACTCCTGAATATGGTAACTCGTTACTGTGCTGAATCTCCACTATGTTGGCGCTTTACTCTATTAGCTCTTTACTATGTTTTCTTTGTTCTCTGTCTAGGGGTTCTTGCTTTTATTCTATTGGCTTTGTTCTTTGTCTAGGGGTTCTTGCCTTTACAGTTCTTAACTACTGAATGATTTCTCAGTCCGGTCTCTTAAAGTAAAGTGGATAGGTATATGGATGGGAAGGGAATGGAGGGGTATGGTCTGAGTGCAGGTAGACGGGACTAGGGGAAAATAAATGGTCGGCACGTACTGGAAGGGCCGAGAAGGCCTGTTTCCGTGCTGTAATTGTTATATGGTTATTATATGGTTAAAGGGAAGTCCTGCCGCTCACAGTTCCTCTTTTGACCATTTCCAATTATAACTCCAATTCTAATTTCAATTCCCATTTTAATTTTCAAGTTTAATTCCAATTTTAATCCCGATTTTAATTCCAACTCTCATATTCCCTAAGTAATTCCATGTTACCAGATCTTCCCAAGCTCCATCCTTCTTGATCCCCTTTCAAGTCAAGTCAAGAGAGTTTATTGTCATGTATCCCTGACAGGACAATGAAATTCTTGCTTTGCTTCAGCACAACAGAACACAGTAGGCATTGACTACAAAACAGATCAGTGTCCCCAAAAACTATTATATACATAAATACACACATGAATAAATAAATTGATTAAGTGCAAATAACAGATAAAGGGGTATTAATGTTCAGAGTTTTGCCCGAGCCAAGTTTAATAGCCTGATGGCTGTGGGGAAGTAGCTATTCCTGAACCTGGTCGTTGCAGTCTTCAGGCCGTAACTTTGAACAATCCTTTCCATCTTGGTCCGCCTTCCTGAGGACAATAACAATGTCAGTTAATAATCAAAATCCAATTAGTCCTGTCAGATTCCACAAGTCTATTCTAAATCTCAAAGATTTTAAAGTCCCTCCAATTCATCGTTGTACAATTCCAAGACCGAATCCAAAATGTATACATTTATTTCTAATACCCATAATTTAGACGCAATCCAAGTATTTTACTCCAAACCCCAGAGAAATGTTTTATTTGAAATCAGTCCGTTAAAGTGAGGTTTGTCCCAGAAGTCGTTATAAGTCGTCGGTGTTGTTTCTTTCAAAGATGAATAAAGTGTCCTTTATTCTCCTTCCTTTTCTTTCTCCAGTTGCTAGGTGATATTAAAGTTGGGCACTGGGATAGGTCCTTTTCTTCTCCCTTTCTGATGATAGTTTCAGTTACTAGGGAGTGGAGATACTGAGGAGCATGTTGCTCTGCCTGCTGGCCTTCCAAAATGTCTTAAAGGGGCAGGACAGTATCAATTCTTCCTGCTGGTCACCTTTTTCTGGGGAGCTACTTTACCTTTTGCTCTCTTCTTCCTGTTCTTAAGGGTCTGTGCATTATTTTACCTCACTCCCCTGATAGTCTCTCGTTGACATACTGTCCTGCAGGCACAAACTCAGCAATACATTCATTCAATATCTTCTTACCCCACTCCATTCCTCCTGCACGGTAAGTTTGTTTCTTCTCTCCCTAGTGCCATTTCATTCCTTAGTTGCTATCCCTTTTCACGCTGGCTACTATGTTTCCCTGTCATACTTCTTCGTTTTAGTGAGGGTTCTCTGAGTCGGATTCTACGTATCTTCTCCTACTTGGAAGGGGTGGTGTTCCTTTTAATGTACAATGCTGTTTCTCAGGCCATGTGAGGACGCCTTTTAATTTTAACAGATGGTATTGCTGCTAACTGGCAGGTCAGGGCTACCAAAATGGGTTGGACTGTTGGAATATCCCTTCCCCCTGATCCCCCTGCCAGTGTCCTCGTCCTCTACTTTCAGGGTCCCAAGAGCTTCAGTACCCTCTTGGAATCCATTGGTTTCCATGACCCTGTGGCCTCCTTCTCTGCCCCCTTCGTTCCTGATGATATTCTCTCATGGGACACGACTGACACCAGTGCCCTAGTCCCCCAAAATTAAAACACTGATCGGGCCAGATTGCTCTACAACTTAGCCACCCAAACTTAGGAAACGAAGGTTCTTTGAATGGGAGGTCTATCCAGCCCATATGGTCTTCTTCCTCCTTATCCTCATCTGTTCTTATTTCTTTTATTCGAATCTCTAATTTCCAGGCTGTCGTTGAACCAGGCTGCCTTGATGTCTGACAGTCTATGGTCTGGGGACATTTATACCTGATGCGGGCATCTCCCTACAAACACATTGTCTATGGGGAGTCCTTACTAAATCCTCTTCTGTGGTGAATTGTTCTGACATAATAATATTATCTATGTTCGGACCAATCCATCCATATTCTCCCCTTCTCTCACCCCCCTGAAAGGCTATTTGTTTTATCCCGGTACTTCAAGAAGGATTATTTTATCCTTTCGCTACTGGAATCCCTAATTAGTTTTGGCACCCATGGTGATGAAGTCTTCTTTCCAGCTCCTTGGTTTCCCCTATTGTCCTCCACCTGTGGGGCAATCCTAGGAGATAGAAGATCTCTCCCCAATGTCTCCATGTCAGATTTAAATTTAGGGGGAGGAGCCAATGATAGCGCTGACTCCTCCCGTATGCCCCGCTCGCAGGTTGCGCACGGCTTCTCCGAATTGGGAACATGAGAGTTCTGTGAAGAATACTGTGGCTTTATCTCTACTCCAAAGAATTCTGCACACCCTGGCTTATAATAAATATCTCTCCCTTCAAGATGTGCAGACACTTTTTCATTCTAACCGATTTTACCCGATTTAATTTTCATCGGCACCTTCCCTTTAAGAGCCGTCTCAGCAGTTTCCCTTCTGAAAGATAATACCCTCTCCTGCTCCTGCTCTTGCTCCTGCTCCTGCTCCTGCTGTTGGCTTACTAATTCTCCTTGTCCCTGCTCTGAAATGTCCTGAGAAGGATCAGTTCTATCATTTTCTCCTATTTCTAATTTACAAGCCGCCATTCTTAGGGTGGACAGCAAAGCAATTTATTTATTTTTGAGAATTTTTAATAATTTATTATTATTTAAGAATATCTTTCACATCTCAATTAACGTGTTTCCTTCCTCACTATTCCCATATTTTTTAACAATCGTCTTTATATAGTTTATCCCGATTAAAGACTTTACTCCCCCCTATGGCCAAAGTTGGTCTTTCAAATTTTTAAATTTGCATTTAATTTCCCCAATAATCCTCTCAGTCTATCTGCTTCATTTGGAAGTTCTCCGCAAATTATTCTTTTCGGGCTTTCTGATCTGTTTGATCGATCCTTCTCAGAGACATTCCCCATTCTTGGAACAATGGACAAAACACAGATTACAAAATAAAGGTTCCAGACACTAACACCTTTTTCTCTCAGACTCCAGCATCAATGGAATCTCTCCCACACAATGGTCAACGATCTTTCTGTTTAATACTTACTCTAGCAATCGCTTCCTTTCAAATGTCTCCCAGTCACTCCTATTCAATCACTCCTGTTTAATTATAAGGGTTAGGTTAGGTAAGGGGGAGGTGCAGTGAGACCTGGGCATCCTTGTACACCAGTCCCTGAAGGTTGGCTTACAAATACAGCAGGCAGTGAAGAAAGCTAATGGAATGTTGGCCTTCATAACAAGAGGATTTCAGTATAGGAGTAAAGAGGTTCTTCTGCAGTTGTATAGGGCTCTGGTGAGACCACATCTGGAGTATTGTGTACAGTTTTGGTCTCCTAATTTGAGGAAGGACATCCTTGTGATTGAGGCAGTGCAGCGTAGGTTCATGAGATTGATCCCTGGGATGGCGGGACTGTCCTATGAGGAGTGGAGTTTAGAAGGATGGGGGGGATCTTATAGAAACATAAAAATTATAAAAGGACTGGACAAGCTAGATGCAGGAAAAATGTTCCCAATATGGGGCGAGTCCAGAACCAGGGGCCACAGTATTAGAATAAAGGGGAGGTCATTTAAGATGGAGACGAGAAAAAACATTTTCCCTCAGAGAATTGTGAATTTATGGAATTCCCTGCCACAGAGGGCAGTGGAGGCCCTGGATGGATTTAAGAGAGAGTTAGATAAAGCTCTAGGGGCTAGTGGAGTCAAGGGATATGGGGAGAAGGCAGGCACTGGTTATTGATAGGGGACGATCAGTCATGATCACAATGGTGGTGCTGGCTCGAAAGGCTGAATGACCTCCTCCTGCACATATTTCCCATGTTTCTATGTTTCAACTACCTACTCTGGTAGCTAGTTCTGTACACCCACCATCCTTTGTATGAAAAGTTACCCCTCAGATTCCTATTAAATCTTTCCCCCTTCACCTTAAACCTATGTCCTCTGGTCCCCGATTCACCTATTCTGGGCAAGAGACTCTGTGCATCTACCCGATCTATTCCTCTCATGATCTTATACACGTCTATAAGATCACTAGGTTGGAGAAATCTAAAAATTTACTTCTCTCTGGGTGAAGAAATTTATCCCGACGTTAGTCCTAAATGGCTGAGGCATTACTTTAACACACTGACCCCTGGTTCTGAACATCATCCTGGGAAATACAACTTCTCTCCATCCAACTGCCGAAGAATTTAAGGTTTTGTTTTTTGTTTACTCAGAACTCTCAAAAATTCTCTCATACATTCTCCCCATGACCACATGGGTTTTCCTCAGGTGCTCCGGTTTCCTCCCACACTCCAAATACATACAGGTTTGTAGGTTAATTGGCTTCAGTAAAAATTGTAAATTGTCCCCAGAGTAAATGGATGATCGCTGGCCGGCACGGACTCGGTGGGTCGAAGGACCTGTTTCTGCGCTGACTCTCTGAACCAAATTAAAAAGTAGCAATTTGATTCATTGCCCGCTCAATGCAAGCTGGATTTATGTAAATATGGCTGTCAAGTGAAGTGGAGTGAAGTGAACTAGTTAGAGCCAATGAACTTGAGCAGTCATGCTCAGCAAGCCATTAATGCCAAGCGCCTTGAGTCGAAATTGCTGATAGCAGGCAATCCGGTTCTGGACTCAACCCAACTGTAGCACAAAACATAACTGGGTTATAATTTCATGCTTGAAAAAAAAAGGCATACAAACGTATGTATGTTGGCTATTCATTTACAATATATACTTCCTGCAGGGAGCAGAATGCCAGAATTCTCAGAGAGCAAGTTCATTTTGTGTACTGATAATCTTATCACAAGATTCAGAAGTTTTAACGCAAAGCAAGTATTTAAGACTACACGTCTTGCCAAGCTCAATCCCTGTGGAAAACATTGCATGTTTTGGGACGGCACATTGGCACAGCTGGTAGAGCTGCTGCCTCACAGCATCGGGGACCGAGGTTCGATCCTGACCTCGGGTGCTGTCTGTGTGGAGTTCACATGTTTCCCGTGTGACTACGTGGGTTTTACTCTGGGTGCTCTGGTTTCCTTCCACGTCCCGAAGATGTGCAGGTTTGCCAGTTAATTGGCCTCTGGAAATTGCCCCCTGGTCTGTAGGGTAAGACGAGATAGTGGGATAACATAGAACTATGTTTTGGTCGCCATGTTTTTGCAAAGATGTTGTCAAGCTGGAAAGGGTGAAGTGAAGATTAACGAGGATGTTACCAGGAGTCGAGGTCCTGACGCATAGGGAGAGGTTGAGCAGGCTAGGACTTTATTCATGAGAGGAATAGATCGGGTAGATGCACAAAGCCTCTTGCCCAGAGAAGGGCAATCGAGAACCAGAGGACATAGGTTTAAGATGAGGGGTTAAAAATTGGTGGGAGTGCTGATGGGTAACTTTTTTATGCAGAGGGTGGTGGGTGTATGGAACGAGCTGCCAGAGGAGGTAGTTGGGGCATGTACTATCATAACGTTTAAGAGACATTTGGTCAGGTACATGGATAGGATAGGTTTAGAGAGTTATGGCCCATGTGTGAGTAGATGGTACAAATGTGGTTGGGTCTGTTGTTCGGTTTGGGCAAGTTGTTTCTATGCTCTATGATACTATGACTCTCTAACTATTGTGAACGGGCAGTTGATGGTCGGACTCGGTGGGCCAGAGGGCCTATTTCCTTGCTTAAAACATACTGCTAGGGTGGTGGTAGGGAACAGTTGCATTTAAGAGGCGTTTAGATAGGCACAGGGATATGCAAGTAATGGGGGATGTGGATCATTAGCAGACAGATGAGATTGGTTTATCTTGGCATCAGGTTTGGCACAGACATTGTGGGTCAAAGGCATTGTTCCTTCGCCCCATAGATGCTGCGTCACCTGCTGAGTTTCTCCAGCATTTTTGTCAACGTTCGATTTTTCCAGCATCTGCAGTACTTTCTTAAACACTTTTTCCTGTACTGTTTTATGTTCTATTGATAGTAATATTGTGAGGTAGGGTTCTTATAACCTCAAACAGCTGGTTAACAGCAAGAAAAGTATCTTTTTAGATATAGATTTTAGAGATACAGCGCAGAAACAGGACTTGCGGTCCATCGAGTCCGTGCTGACCAGTGATCACCGTGTGCACTAACCTACACACACTGGGGACAATTTTACAACTTACCAAAGCCAATTAACCTTCAAACCTGTATGTCTTTGGAGTGTGGGAGGAAACTGGAGCACCTGGAGTAAACCCACGCAGTCACAGGGAGAACGTACAATCTCCTTACAGACAGCACTCGTAGTCAGGGTCAAACGCGGGCCTCTGGCGCTGTGAGGCAGCAACTCTACCGCTGTGCCACCCATCTTTGGCCAATGTGCAACCTTCACTGATCTCTTTGCACCAACCTCCCTCTCAAATACAACTCTCCTTCCTTCACTATTGTCGACAAGATGATCGAGCTTCGTATCCTCAATACGGATTGTATTATAGTTATTTATGAATATTTGATTTACTTGTACTATGGTGGTGGGTTTTGTTTTGAATTATTTAATATTGTAAATAGTATTGTAGATACTGAATAAATCTATATTTGGTTAGAAAAAAAAAGATGAGTGAGCTTTAATGCTCTTTTGAATGTCTCAGAACTTGATTCAGTACTTTGCTCGTTCTGTGCTGAAATTGAGGTCCGTTACGGCATCCTCTCTCCTGTTTTCTCATTTGTAAAATTCTGAAACTCCTTCTCTGCCTCAGCATTCACCATTCTTCTTTTGCCAATGAGGACTCCACAATTGCCAAGGTCAATCAAATGATCCAGATAATGTGAGAAATAATTCCTGCATCAAATGGGTTCCTGCCGAGATTTGACTTTGCTTGTGGCCTGCCATGCATTGCACCGGCAAAGTAAACTTAATTCATGGAAAACTTGAGGTATTGAGGAATTCTTTAACCAGGTTAATGTGCGGTAGCTGCTAGAATGCTACTCTGTAGAACAGTCATCGATGGCGTAATGTGTCATGCAAAACAATTTTTGAGGCTTCTCCAGAATTTTTACTGCGATTTATACATGGAGAAATGATGGAAAGTAGTGCAAATGCATTTGCATTTGCAACCAAATTCCCAAAACATAAACATTTTTATTACAACAGCTACACTGTGGGGAAACATAACCCTTCACATGCCAATGGCTTTGGTTATGTAGGCATGTTGGGGGGGTGGGGGGGGGGGGGGGAGGATAGAGTAGATTAGGGGAGTCAAAACGTCTGCAGAAAAGTTCTAACCAGAAACTTAACCTATTCCTCTTCTCCATAGGATGAGGGGTGGTGATCTTATGGGAGTGCATACAATCATGAGAGGAATAGATCGGGTAGAAGCATAGGGTCTCTTTCCCAGAGGCGGGCAATCGAGGACCAGAGGACATAGGTTCAAGATGAAGGGGAAAAGTTTTAAGAGGAATCTGAGGGGTAGCTTTTTCACACAAAGGGTGGTGGGTGTCTGGAACAAGCTGCCAGATGAGGTAGTTGAGGCTGGGCCTATTCCAACATTTAAGAAACCATGAGACAGGCACTTGGGTAGGGCAGATTTGGAGGGATATGGACCAAGCGCAGGTAGGTGGGACTAGTGTAGCTGGGACATGTTGGCCGGTGTGGGCAAGCTGGGCCAAAGGGCCTGTTACCACACTGTATCACTCTGTGACTCCAGAGATGCTGCCTGATCCACTGAGTTACTATACTAGTTTATGTCTATCAATGTTTTTTGTAATGCAGACATCAAATGTGATGATCCTCAGTGGAGATGTCCAATGATCAGGTTCTCGAGAGTAGATGTCATCAATGGGACAATGGTTCTTTGTTATCACATGTATCAAGGTACTCTGAATTATTATTTTTTAAATGCAATTTCAAAAAGTTATTTCCATACATAAATACAATCCCAGATTGTACAGAATGCATAGAAACAGCCAAGTGAGTCCATATGTAAGAATCACCAGATTAAGGAGGCATGCTTGGTGGCTTCCCTCTCCGGGCGGGTTACCAGCCCCACGGCGGGCGAGCCGAGATGGGGAATGGCAGCGGCATGCGGACCTTGGAAAGCTTCTGCCGAGTGGGGATTATGCCCTTTGGGGATTACGCAAAGACAACATTATTTAACATCCAAATGCAGGAAGGGGAAACGGGGAATTGCAGCAACCCTCACAGAAGTTAATGTACTGGACCAGTTGTGAAACTCCTGCTGGCAAATGACTTTGATTCACTAATCTCAGAAGGACAAGGACCTAAATTTGCCTCTGAGGCTCAGTTACTAGACATGTGGCACAGCAGGATATCCTCTCACCTGATCAACACCGAGAGCCCAGGTAGTCCATTTTACACTCCTCTTCTCTCTGTATCTGACACCCTTTTGTCCCAAGAGTCATACATTGTGGAAACAAGCCCTCCAGCCCAACGCCCACATGACCTGCATGCGCCTTCTGCACTTGTCCCACCTGCCCACATTTGGCCTATATCCCTCTAAACCTGTCCTATCCATGTACCTGTCTAAATCTTTCTTAAACGTTGCGATTGTACCTGCTTCAACTACCTCCCCTGGCAACACATTGCATACACCCACCACCCTTTGTGTAAAAGAAAATTTCCCCTCAGGTACCTATTAAATCTTTCCCCCTCACCTTAAACCTATGTCCCATGGTTCTCAATTCCCCTACTCTATGCAAGATACTCTGTGTTTACCCAATCTATTCCTCTCATGATTTTGTACGCTTCTATAAGATCACCCATCATCCTCCTGCGCTGCAAGTCTTAACCTGCTCAACCTCTCCCTATCGCTCAGTCTTTGAAACATCGTCATAAATCTTCTCTGCACCCTTTCCAGCTTGACAACATCTTTCCTATAACACGGTGCCCAATACTGAACACAATACTCTAAGTGCGGCCTCACCAATGTCTTATGTAACCTCACCATTACCTTCCAATTTCTATACTCAATACTCCAGCCTCTTTTCATCTCTAGCCTTTGTCCACCTATCTGCCAATCAATCCCGTCTCACCTGTATCCACCCATCACTTGCCCAGCTTTGTCCCACCTCCAGCACTTTTTTCCAGCTTTCTCTTCCCGACTACAATCAGTTTGTCCTGACCTGAAATGCCATTCCCTCCACAGATGTTGCCCAATACAATTGAGTTATATCAGCTCTGTGCATTTTAGTCCATTTTGGTTTAGTTTAGTTTAGAGATACAGCACAGAAACAGGCCCTTTGGCCCACCGAGTCCGCACAGACCAGCGACCCCTACGCACTAACACTATCCTACACACTAGGGACAATTTACAATGTTTACCAATCCAATTAGCCTACAAACCTGTATATCTTTGGAATGTGGGTGGAAATCGAGCACCCAGATGAAAACCCATGCAGGTCACGGGGAGAACGTACAAATCCCATATACACTGCATCCGTAGTCGGGATCAAGCCCAGTCTCTGCCGCTGTAAGGCAGCAACTCTACCGCTGCGTCACCCTAATTTTACTTGATACCTTTGCTGGAAATTTAAATTTGTCACATCACTACTCCAAATTCGACAAAGGAGTAAAAAATACTGATGAAGAATTCAATAGAAGCCCAGAAATTTAGAGCAGGAATAGGCCATTCAGCCTCTCGCTCTGGGCCAGGCTTCACCTGTAGTGTGACCACTGCATTATATGCTATCTCAGCAATATGGATGGTCCACAGTGAATCCATCAGCAGCTCCAACTGCTTATAATTGCATAGGAAGGAACTGCGGTTGCTGGTTCCCACTGAAGATGGACACAAAATGCTGGAGTAACTCAGCAGGCCAGCCAGCATCTCTGGAGAAAAGGAATAGGTGACGTTTCGGGTCAGAACCCTTCTTCAGAGTCTAGATGAAACGTCACCTATTCCTTTTCACCAGAGATGCTGCCTAAACTGCTGAGTTACCACTGTATTTTGTGTCTATCTTCCATATAATTGCATGTTAATTGTTAACGAGATGATAATTGACCTTTGCTACCTTTCCAATGTTACTTTTATTTTTAATTTCAAGGTTTCAAATTCCTTGTTTTTATTTCTATCCTGTATATTTTACAGATTAATATTACAACACACCTAAAGGCTAATTGCCTATTATTTTCAGCAAATAAACCGGCAAATATTCCAATATGACATCAAACAATCATTGATGAATCAACCTCAGTTCCCCAATGGATTAATTTTGTATTTATTTTGATTTAATTCCACATAATAATTTTGAATTGCACAATATTTAATTAGTTCAAATAACATCACATTATTATTTTAAATGTTAGAATGCATTTACTCAGTGCAGTTGAAACCCCCTGGAAAAGATGTGAGTATGCAGTCAATCACAATGCCACTAATGCCACAGGCAAGAGCCGAAAGGTGGGAGTGATTATCTTCTCAATTAGCCTTTTCTCAGAACCAAATCTGGTTAAGTCACAGTATGAAGTAATGGAAATACAGTTTGAGAAACTAATTTGTTTTAAAAGGCCAAAAAGCATATTTTTGATAACTCGCATATGAAAATTATGAATGCATGAATTAAACTGAAACTATTAAGGTGGCATGATGGCGGAGCAGTAGAGTCGCGGCCTTTCGGCACCGGAGACCCGGGTTCCATCATGACCATGGGTGCTGTCTGTACGGAGTCAACGTATCTACTCCCCTCATGATGTCTACACCTCTACAAGATCACCTCTCGGAATCCTGTGCTTCAAGGGATAAGTACTTAGGCTGCCCAACCTCTCCCTATAGCTAAGGCCCTTGAATCCTGGCAATATTCTCATCAATTTTTTCTGCACTCTTTCCAGCTTAATAACATTCTTCCTTTAGCTGGAAACCGAACACAATACTCCCAAGTGTAGCCTTTCCCAATGCTGTGTACAAGTGTAACATAACATCCCAACTTTGTTGTAGAAACAAAGAACTGCAGGTGCTGATTTAAATAAAGACACAAAGTGCTGGACCTGTTCTGAAACAGCACCTCTCCATGTTCTCCACAGATGCTTCTTGACCTGCTGAGTTACTCCACACTTTGTGTCTTTGTTTAATTCCAACTTTTTTCCTTATTTCCCTGAATGATAAAGGCCAATATGCTAAAAGCATATTCACCACGTATAGATTATAGATTGTAGACATCACTGATCATTGAGGCAACTTTATGATGTATCATCTTGATGTTTGATGCTTACTTGTCATCTCAGTCAAGCAATCAATGTGTTGGGAAGATGGCAGATACAATAGTGGCATTTAAGAAGCTTTTGGATAGGCACATGGAAGTGTAGGAAATAGAGGGATATGCATCTTCTACAGCATTGGGGAACTTGGCTACACTTGGGGTGATTTAGTTTTAGTTTAGATATACACCATGGACACAGCCCATCGAGTCCATGTTGACCAATGATCACCGGTTTACTAGTTCTATTATACACACTTTGGACAATTTACAGAAGCCACAAGCCTACTAACCTAACAAGCCTAGGTCTAACCTACAAGCCTGCTCGTCTTTAGAATGTGGGAGGAAACTGGAGCACCCGGAGAAAACTCATGTGGTCACAGGGAGAACGTACAAACTAAGTACAGACAGCACCCATAGTCAGGATCGAACCTGGGTCTCTGGAGCTGTAAGGCAGCAGTCTACTACTGTGCCACTGAGCCACCCTAAGATGAGATCAGTTTAACTTGGCATCATGTTCGGCACAAATAATGTGGGCCGAAGGGCCCGTTCCTGTGCTGAACTGTTCTATGTTCCATGTCTTCTGCCCCCATGCAGATGCTAATACTGGAATGTGCCCATTAATTCCGTCGAAAATCCGAGCTTCTAGCATTAAGTATTGGCCTAAATCTTCAGTGGCATTTCCACCCTGTATTCCAGGCTGTGTCTCAGCTCTGATATGATTGATTGCTCATAACTCAATGTGACAGCAGGGATCTTCTATTGAGTTTCCTGGCCCTCGGGCTAGAATACCTAAACTCAGCTCCGTAGTGCTTAAAACCTGGGGCAAGCACTCCATCGCAATGCCCAAGGTGGTTAGCAGCGTTCAGTGGGCTCAATCGCACTGACAGATTTGAGAGTGTAGAGAGAGGAATTTTACCTGCTGACTGACCTGTTCCGAGATTGCCCAGCTGCAGCCCATTCTGTTTTGAGCCCGTTCCGATGTGCTGAAAACAGTGACCCCAGTAGAACGCTCCACTCGAGGTCATGCTGGCTCAGACAGTGCAGCCCAGTGGCAGGCCCCTAGCAATTATGTATCAAGGGAAAATCTTTGCTTGAACTCTGGTCAACAAAATAAACACTTTCTTCCACTGCCGCATGAATAAATGCCTAACATCAAGAATCATTTATTTAGTCAGAGGGTGGTGAATATGTGTGGAATTCATTGCCACAGCCGGTAGTGGAGGCCAAGTCAACGGATATATATTTTTAAGTGGGAGAGTGACAAATTCTTATTAAGTATGGGTGTCAGCGGTTATGGGGAGAAGGCCGGAGAATGGGATTGAGAGGAAAAATAGATCAGTCATGATTGAATGGCAGAGTACACTTGATAGGCTGTATGGCCTAATTCTGCTCCTATAACGTATGAACTTTTGAACTCTCATTTGTTTCTCTGCTATTGTTTTAGTTCAGTTTAGAGATAGAGCGCAGAAACAGGTCCTTCGGCCCACCCAGTCCGTGCCAACCAGTGATGCCCGTACACTAGCTCAATCCTACACACACTCGGGACATTTTTTCTGAAGTCTTTTACTGCACTTCCCCTACACCTCTGCAAATGATGTACTTATTGTAGATGATATGTGTGTACACCTTTAACAGCAGTGACGTAGCCCTTGCTAACCACTTCCCCATAATCGAGTATAACTGTGACCTTCCCACCCCTAGCTCTCTCTCTAGTGATTGTGACAGACCACGTACAGCTAGGGCAGTGATGTGTGTGTTTAATTAATAAAGTAGTAGTAAAGAATTCTCTGTGTTCGTGCATGTTCTTTACATGGTGTCAGAAGTGGGAAGGTCACAGTTATACTCGATTATGGGGGAGTGGTTAGCAAGGGCTACGTCACTACTGTTAAAGGTGTACACACATATCATCTACATCCTATAAGGATGTAGATGATATGTGTGTACACCTTTAACAGCAGCGGCAGCCCCTTTTGCAGCAGCCTGCTCCCGACCTTACCTGGTCTGCGCTGGCGACTGACATTTTCGAATGGCGCGGCAAGCATTTTCTGGTGCTTGTCGACTCCTACTCCAGCTGGTTTGAGGTTGACCAGCTTCCCTCTCTATCTTCATCTGCTGTCATCGAGAAGCTGCGCCGTCACTTCGCTACTTTTGGGTCCCCGGCAAGCCTGCAGTCGGACAACGGCAGCCAATTCACCAGTGCTGAGTTCTGTGCTTTTGCTGATCGCTGGAGTTTCCGTCACTACACCAGCAGCCCAGAGTACCCGCAGAGCAACGGCCTGGCTGAGCGCGCGGTCCGCAGTGCTAAAGGATTGCTGGAACGTTGTCGCTTGTCTCGCTCTGATATTTACCTTGCCCTCCTGAACCTCCGCAACATCTCCCCCGACCACGCCCTGGGTTCCCCAGCTCAGCGCCTCATGTCCCGTGTTACACGGCCTCCAATCCCTGTGACACAGCAGTCGCTTGCTCCCTCCGTCCTCAAACCTGCCATGGTCCGGAAGCGCATAGCCCACAAACACCGTATCCAGAAGCGCTCCCATGACAAGTCCTGCCGTGTCCTCCGTCCTCTCTTTCCTGGCCAGGTCGTCCGCATGCGGTCTGCCTCTGGCCACCCCAGACTCGCCATTGTTGTCGGTTCTGCTGGCTCCCCTCATTCCTACCCGGTCAACCACGATGGCACGATCTACCGCAGGTCTCGTCAGCACCTCCGGCTTGTGAACGAGCTTCGCCCCCCTCCGGCTGCTCCGTATGCTCCCCCTGTGCCGTCCTTGCCGCCTCGTCCCGTGCCCACCTTGCCCAGTCCTCCTCCCTCTCGGCCCTCTCCGGTGCATCCTCCCGCTGTGATTCCTGGTTCTCCGGCTTTCTCGTCTCCCCCCTCTCCGTCCTCTCCGCTGCCTCCATCGCCCAGGGGTTCTCCTGTCAGGAGCTCCCCTCCTGCCCTTGCGCCGGTCCCTCTCGTTCCCGTTGGAGGAGGATGTGATGGCGAGGTTCGGACCTGGTCTGGTCGCCTTGTCAGGCCACCAGATCGTTATGTTCCCGCGTTACTGATGTTTACTCTCCCTTAGCGCATGAGACGTGGTCGCCTGTCACTGTTCCTTGTTTTGTTTTTTTTTGTAGAGGAAGGATGTAGATGATATGTGTGTACACCTTTAACAGCAGTGACGTAGCCCTTGCTAACCACTCCCCCATAATCGAGTATAACTGTGACCTTCCCACCCCTAGCTCTCTCTCTAGTGATCGTGACAGACCACGTACAGCTAGGGCAGTGATGTGTGTGTTTAATTAATAAAGTAGTAGTAAAGAATTCTCTGTGTACGTGCATGTTCTTTACACTTATATTTTAACTCTTACCTGAATCAGAAGATTCTCGCCAACTTCTAGTCTTTTTTTAATCCTACCAAGAAGCAAAAATGAAGCACATTGAGTTTAACTGTCTCTGAAACTCCTTCACCTTATTAAAGTATATTCCCTTCACTTTATTAATATGGGTTGCTCACAATATTGTACAGGTCCACCACCACTTTTCTGGCAAATGGTGCTCCAGCACCTCTTTTAATCCTGACAAAATTACGGGAATGCACCTGAAATTCCACCGGATATGTGGTGCCTAGGCAGGCTGAGGCGGCGATCTTGACCTCATCGGGACTTCCACGGCCGGTCGAATTTGTCCTCAGCGGCCGGGGCTCTGGAAGTCTTGCCCGGCCGGAGTTGGCAGATCACAGCCGACCTCGGACAACTTTAGGCCGGTATGTTAGTCCCTCGGCAGCCTTGGCGCACCGTTCCAGCATCGTTGGACTCCTCTCAGAGGCCTTCATCTCTGTTAGTCCGGCAAAATGCAAAATCCAGAAAGGCCCTGGGCTCACGGGTGATGGAATATCAGAAAGGATACAAATTCTGGAGTAACTCAGCGGGTCAGTCAGCATCTCTGGAGAGAATGGATAGGCGACGTTTTGGGTTGGAGCGTTCTTCAGACTGATTGGAGTAGAGGAGAGGGAGCTGGAAAACAGGAGGGGCAGAACACTATTGGTACACATTTCCATTTCCCAACTGCATTGACAATCACAAATAAAAATTGCAATAAAACGCAGCAGAGAACTTACATGTTAACAAATAGGTTGTAATACTTTGTATTGCCTTGGACCCGAATTTACTTCCCTTTTCCCTCACTCTGTTATGGAGCAGATGAGGCCATTGTATAAAGCAAATCTAAAATACATTCTAATGAAAAACAGACAGGGAATTTTATTTATGATCACACCTTAGTTTAAGAATCATCATTGAGGCAATTTAAAGAGAAAGCAGATTTTAAATTGCACTATTATTCTAAATAAAATTGAGTTACAGGTACCTTTACTGCTTGCTTCACTCCTTATTGGATATTCTGTCAGAACTGCAGGCTGTAGATAACCCAGAGATGGTACTTTTTGCAATCTCTCCAGTTCTCCCACGCCATATACTGGGATATTAACCATATATTATGTTGTGGTATTGTGGATATTTACATTGTGTATTTAATATGGTTTTAACGAGCTGACGTAGCACCACATTGGTGACCCTTGCACTCATTGGCGACCTTTGGACTATCCTTAATTGGACTTTATTGGATTTTTATCTTGCACAAAACGTTATTCCCTTTATCATTCATCTACACACTGTGGACGGCTCGATTGTAATCATGCATAGTCTTTCCACTGACTGGTTAGCATGCAGCAAAAGCTTTTCACTGCACCACGGTACACGTGACAATAAACTAAACTAAACCTGAACCCACAAGGATGAGGACGGCAGATGCATGGGGCTGTCACTGATCTAACCTACAGCATTGTAGGTGACGTAGTGGTAGAGTTGCTAGAGTTGATGCCTCACAGCGCCAGAGACCCATGTTCGATCCTCACTACGGGTGCTGTCTGCACAGAGTTTGCACGTTCCTCCCGTGACCGCTTGGGTTTATTATGGGTGCTCCACTTTCCTCCCACATTCCAAAGACGTACAAGTTTTGTTGGTTTGTAAATTGTACTTAGTGTGTAGGATAGTGCTAGTGCACGGGGTGATCGTTGGTCAGTTGGCCGAAGGGCTTGTTGGCCGAAGGGCTTGTTTCTGTACTGTATCTCTAAAACTAAAATTATAAAACTACTGTGGGCCACAAAGTACTGGAGCAAGTCAGCAGGTCAGGCAGCATCTCTGGAGAGCCATGGATAGGTTTTGGGTCAGGATTGTTGTTTTGGGTCAGGACCATTCTTCTGATTTAGCAGAGATCACAGAGGGGGAGCAGTGAGAGAGGGTCTCACAGAGCTCCTTGTTTTCGACAGTGCTGTGGGATTAGATTCACCAAGTAGACCCTAGCTATTCAAGCTGATTAAATCAGAAGGATGTACCATTAGAAAAGAGATGAGGAGGAATTTCTTTAATCAGAGGGTGGTGAATCTGTGGAATTCATTGCCACAGACGGATGTGTCAGTGGGCCATGTCAGTGGGTATTTTTAAAGCGGGATTGACAGATTCTTGATTAGTAAGGGTGTCAGGGGTAATGGGGTGAGGGCAAGAGAATGGGGTTGAGAGGAAAAGATAACTCAGCCAGAATGGAATGGCGGAACAGACTCATAGAGTCAGAAAGCCATACAGTGTGTAATTGGGCCTTTTGGCCCAACTTGCCCACACCGGCTAACATGTCCCGTCTACACTAGCCCCACCTGCCTGCTTTTGGTCCACATCGGTCTAAACCTGTTCTATCCATGTACCCGTCTAAATGTTTCTTAAACGTTGTGATAGTACCTGTAAATCCTCGATGGGCCATATGACCTAATTCTGCTCCTAAGTCTTATGGTCTAATGTCACCTCCTCAAAGGCAATTAAAATAGGCAATAAATACTGGCGTTCCCAGAAACATTCATGTTAAGCAAATGAACAAAAAAAGGGACACGATTAAGAGACAATCTCCCTCTCTTTGTCTCTGCTAATACAAAGCAAAGACAATTAGCCTGCGGGACTCAATCTAGTTAATTGATCAGGAAATTAGGCAAAGTTCAGGTGTTAATTAATTTGTATATCATTGAGGAATTAATAAATCCTAGGGAATGTCCAAACACCTGCTGCTCAGCATTCTGTTCATTAAAGGCCACTATCGTATCTTTAATTATGGCCAATTGATGGTTTTGACTTCAGAGCTTTTAGATCGTCATAGCACCAGGGACATCCCACAAGTCTTCAGCTCTGACAGGAAATCAATACCGAACGGATAGACTGAGATTTTCATTCTCCAGGAATAACATTACATTTGCTTAGGGTTACCAGGAGACATACCGAGCGTTTCGTTTGTTGGCCTTTATTGCTAATCTAGCTCTGTGGGAAACCGATTCTTGTGAATAGCATTTTGACCAACAGATGCATTGATTCTCACCACATTGCTTCAAATTATGGTGCTGGATCAATGTTCGAACAAATTAGACGGGAAGTAGAAGTATTTGGCGAGTTGTTTGTTCTCCGCACTCTGGTCCGGTGCAGTAGATTTCCCTGGGCATACTAAAAAACATCGAAGAGGGTCTGGAGAATGATGCAAGGGCCCTTATTCACAGTTTATTCCAAATATGTCCATAACAGAGGGCTCTCCGATTTATGGGATGTTCCCAGGGACACATTCGGAGATGGATGTCAACTGCTGCTGGAAGGTCATCATCTCGGTGAAAGACGCTCTTTGATTGGCCCAAAACTTGTTGGTCTCCCAGCAGAGCGAGATGTCCATCAGGGAATGTTGCCAACTGGCCCATTCCAGACTGCAGGAGTTCGTGCTGAGGGACTGACTGAAGACCAACACCTAGGCTCTGTAGAGGAGGACCACAGTCTAGGGTCCTTCCGCTGCTGGACATTGAGGGGCAGAATCTGGTGGGGAAGGCCCTCAAACAACGGAAGGGATATCACCCCAGGGGGCCACATGAGTGGCAAGTGTGTGCCAGGTATAATGACATTTCTGGGAACACTACGAGACACAATACTAATGAATGTATGTATAGTTTAGATAATGGTGGAATAATTATTGCACAGTTCCTGTTTTGTATATATTTCATATTCGGAATAAAGTTTATTTTGATTTTAATAACTACTATATAATATCAGAGTGATAATACACAAAAAAAATGCAATGTGCGAGACTCTCCATTCTCTTGAGGCAAAGGACAGAAAATCATTGTAGCAGCATTTCTGATTTTCATATAGAACCGGCAGGGGGTCAAGAGAAATATAGAGTCATAGAGTGATAACATGTGGAAACAGGCCCTTCGGCCCAACTTGCCCACACTGGCCAACAATGCCCAAGCTACACTAGTCCCACCTGCCTGAGCTTGGTCCAAATACCTCCAAACCTGTCGTATCCATGTACCTGTCTAACTGTTTCTTAAATGATGGCATAGCCTCAAGTACCTCCTCTGGCATCTTGTTCCATACACCTACCACCCTTTGTGTGAAAGATTTACCCCTCAAATACATATTTAATCTTTTCCCTTTCATCTTGAACCTGTCCTCTGGTCCTCGATTTCCCTCCTCTGGGCAAGAGACTGTGCATCTACCCGATCTATTCCTCTGATGATTTTATACACCTCTATAAGATCCCCCCTCATTCTCCTGCGTTCCATGGAATGGAGACCCAGCCTACTCAACGTCTCCCAATAGCTCACACCCTCTAGTCTTGGCAACATCCACATAAATCTTTTCTGAACACATTCAAGCTTGACAATATCTTTCCTATAACACGGTGCCCAGAACCGAACACAATATTCTAAATAACCATATAACCATATAACAATTACAGCACGGAAACAGGCCATCTCGGCCCTTCAAGTCCGTGCCGAACAAAATTTTTCCCTTAGTCCCACCTGCCTGCACTCATACCATAACCCTCCATACCCTTCTCATCCATATGCCTATCCAATTTATTTTTAAATGATACCAACGAACCTGCCGCCACCACTTCCACTGGAAGCTCATTCCACACCGCTACCACTCTCTGAGTAAAGAAGTTCCCCCTCATGTTACCCCTAAACCTCTGTCCCTTAATTCTAAAGTCATGTCCTCATGTTTGAATCCTCCCTATTCTCAAAGGGAAGAGCTTGTCCACATTAACTCTGTCTATCCCTCTCATCATTTTAAAGACCTCTATCAAGTCCCCCCTTAACCTTCTGCGCTCCAGAGAATAAAGACCTAACTTATTTAACCTATCTCTGTAACTTAGCTGTTTTGTTTACCCTCTCTATTTTGTTTACATCCTTCCTATAATTGGGCGACCAAAATTGTACACCATACTCCAGATTTGGTCTCACCAACGCCTTGTACAATTTTAACATTACATCCCAGCTTCTAAACTCAATGCTCTGATTTATAAAGGCTAGCATACCAAAAGCTTTCTTTACCACCCTATCTATATGAGATTCCACCTTCAAGGAACTATGCACGGTTATTCCCAGATCCCTCTGTTCAACTGTATTCTTCAATTCCCTACCGTTTACCATGTACGTCCTATTTTGATTTGTCCTGCCAAGGTGTAGCACCTCACATTTATCAGCATTAAACTCCATCTGCCATCTTTCAGCCCATTTTTCCAACTGGCCTAAATCACTCTGTAGACTTTGGAAATCCTCTTCCTTATCCACAACACCCCCTATCTTGGTATCATCTGCATACTTACTAATCCAATTTACCACCCCTTCATCCAGATCATTGATGTACATGACAAACAACAAAGGACGCAACACAGATCCCTGAGGCACCCCACTAGTCACCTGCCTCCAACCCGACAAACAGCCATCCACCATTACCCTCTGGCTTCTCCCATTCAGCCACTGTTGAATCCATCTTGCTATTCCTGCATTTATACCCAACAGTTGAACCTTCTTAACCAACCTTCCATGAGGAACCTTGTCAAAGGCCTTACTGAGGTCCATATAGACAACATCCACTGCTTTACCCTCGTCAATTTCCCTAGTAACCTCTTCAAAAAATTCAAGAAGATTAGTCAAACATGACCTTCCAGGCATAAATCCATGTTGACTGTTCCTAATTAGACCCTCTTTATCCAGATACTTATATATATTATCTCTAAGTATCTTTTCCATTAATTTGCCCACCACTGAAGTCAAACTAACCGGTCTATAATTGCTAGGTTTACTTTTAGAACCCTTTTTAAACAATGGAACAACATGCGCAGTACGCCAATCCTCGGGGACTATTCCTGTTTCTAATGACATTTGAAATATTTCTGTCATAGCCCCGGCTATTTCTACACTAACTTCCCTCAATGTCCTAGGGAATATCCTGTCAGGACCTGGAGACTTACCCACTTTTATATTTTTCAAAAGTGCCAGTACTTCTTTTACTTTGAAACTCATAGTATCCATAGCTACTCTACTAGTTTCCCTTACCTCACATAATTCAATATCCTTCTCCTTGGTGAATACCGAAGAAAAGAAATTGTTCAATATCTCCCCTATCTCTTTTGGCTCTGCAGATAGCTGTCCACTCGGTCTCTCCAATGGACCAATTTTATCCCTTGTTATCCTTTTGCTATTAATATAGCTGTAGAAACCCTTTGGATTTACTTTCACCTTACTTGCCAAAGCAACCTCATATCTTCTTTCAGCTTTTCTAATTTCTTTCTTAAGATTCTTTTTACATTCCTTATACTCCTCAAGCACCTCATTTACTTCATGCTGCTTATAATTATTGTAGATCTCCCTCTTTTTCCGAACAAGATGTCCAATTTCCCTTGAAAACCAGGGCTCTTTCCAATTTTTACTGGTTCCTTTCAACCGAACAGGAACATAAAGATTTTGTACTCTTAAAATTTCCCCTTTAAATGTCCTCCATTTCTCCTCTACATCTTTCCCATTAAACAAAATGTCCCAGTTCACTCCTTTTAAATCATCTCGCATCTCGTTAAAGTTAGCCTTTCTCCAATCAAAAATCTCAACCCTAGGCCCAGTTCTGTCCTTCTCCATAATTATATTGAAACTAATGGTATTGTGATCACTGGACCCGAAGTGCTCCGAAGTGGACCCGAAGTGCAACTATCCTGCACACATTTTACAAACTCCAAACCATCCAGCCCATTTACAGAATGTGTTTCCCAGTCTATGTGTGGAAAGTTGAAATCTCCCACAATCACAATAAATGCGGTCCCACCAACGTCTTATACAACTGCAACATGACCTCACAACTTCTATACTCAATGCTCTGACTGATGAAGGCCAAAGTGCCAAAAGCCTTCTTGACCACCGTATCTACCTGTGATTCGACCTCCAAGGAACACATGCAGCTGTACTCCTAGATCCCTTGGCTCTACAACACTACCGAGAGGCCTACCATTTATTGTGTGGGTCCTGCCCTTGTTTGATGTCCCAAAATGCAACACCTTACACTTCTCTGTATTATATTCCATCAACCATTCCTCCGCTCACCTGTCCAATCGATCCAGAACCTGCTGCAATTGTTCACAACCATCTTCACTATCTGCAAAACCACCCACTTTTGTATCGTCAACAAATTTGCTAATCTTGCCCTGTATGTTCTCATCCAAATCATTGATGTAGATGGCAAACAGTAATGGGCCCAGCACCGAACCCTGAGGCACACCACTAGTCGCAGGCCTCCAGTCTGAGAAGCAAACATGTTACCAGTAAGCACTGGAGATAATGATTCCTGCTAAACCCATCCGTGGCAGGTAGTGATGTTCGCAGGGAGCTTCAGACCACTTAAAGAAAGTCACCGCTTGACTTTAGCAAAGGGCAAAGTCATTCGATAGAAGCTCAGAGGGTATTGCATTCAAACCATGCTAACATGAAAAAAGACGGAAGTACCAGCGGGCATAGCTTTAGAGAGAGGGGCAAAGTTTGAAGCTGTGTGGGATGAGTTTTAATCAGACCTTACTAGACATTATCTTGCACTAAACATTATTTACGTTATTCCCTTGATCATGGATCTGTAAATAGTAGATAGCTCGATTGTCATCATGTATTGTCTTTCCATTGACTGGTTGGCAAACAACAAAAGCTTTTCACTGTACCTCGGTACACGTGTCAATAAACTAAACTAAACTAAACTAAACTAAACCAGAAGATAGACACAAAATGCTGGAGTAACTCAGCGGGTGAGGCAGCACCTCTGGAGAAAAGGAAAAAGTTGACATTTTGGGTCGAGACCCTTCTTCAGACTAAAAGTCAGGGGAGAGGGATGCTAGCTGTATGAAAAGATACTGAGTTGGTACCAGTAAAGGGATATGGGGAGAAGGCAGGAAGGAGGTACTGATTGTACATGATCAGCTATGATCACATTGAATGGCGGTGCTAGTTCGAAGGGCCGAATGGCCTACTCCTGCACCTATTGTCTATTGTCTAGAGCCAAAAAGGCCACAATGGTCCATTGTTGGCTGTGGAGGAGGTGGTAATGAGAGGATACGAACAGTAAACCTAGCAGGACAACTAAGGTGGGGGAAGGACAGACAGAGGGAATGGAAAGGTTATTTTAAATTCGAAAAAACAATATTCATACTGCTGGGATGTAAGCTGGGTTGTAACCTGGGTTGTTAGTTAATGCAGATATGATTGTTGATATTTTAGAGACTTTTGGTTAGGCATAAGAACATGCAAGTAAAGGAGCACTATGAATCATGTGCAGGCAGTTAATAGTTGACCTTGCATCATGATCGGCACAGACATTGTGGGCCGAAGGGCCTGATCCTGTGCTGTATTATTCTATGTTTTATATTAAAGCAATTTGAGCCAGAAGAAATACCTAACAAAGAAACAAAGGGAAAAACACTGAAAGAACTCAAGGGCCAGGCAGCATCTGTGAAGGGAAATGAACAGACAGAATTGGAACTCTTTTATCAGACTGACGAAGGGTCCCTTTCTGTAATGCTGTCCATCTATTTCCATCCTCCTCAGCTCAGACACTGTGTGCCAAAGGGCCTGTTCCTGTACTATACCTGTTCTATGTTCTGTGTTATGTGAATAGTTTGGTATATACCTGAACTTTGTGGGTAGTGTTCATTGCCTTGTTTGAACCGTTCACTGTGCAGAAGAACATAGGAGGATTTCTGCAATTCTTCTGAGATGACTTTGTAACGTAGAAATTGCGTTTGTAGAGTCATCGAGTCACAGAGTGTGGAAACAGGCCCTTTGGCCCTACTTGCCGACACTGGCCAACATGTTCCATCTACGGTAGAGAAAAATGCTGGAGAAACTCAGCAGGTGCGGCAGCATCTATGAAGCGAAGGAAATAGGTAACGTTTCGGGCCAAAATCCTTCTTCAGACTGATGTAGGGTGAGGGGGAGGTGGGGGGGGGGGGGGGGGGGGGAGAAGAAAGGAAGAGGAGGAGCCAGAGGGCTGAGGGAGAGCTGAGAAGGGGAGGAGACAGTGAGGGCTACCTGAAATTGGAGAAATCATTGTTCATGCCGCTGGGGTATAAACTGCCCAAGCGAAATATGAGGTGCAGCTCCTCCAATTTCTGGTGGTCCTCACTCTGGCCATGGAGGAGGCCCAGGACAGAAAGGTCGGATTCGGAACAGGAGGAGGAGTTGAATTGCTGAGCCACCGGGAGATCAGGTTGGTTATTGCGGCACGAGCGGAGGTGTTCGGCGAAGCGATCGCCAAGCCTACGCTTGGTCTCACCGATGTTCCATCTACAGTAGTCTTACCTGCCTGGGTTTATCCCGTATCCCTCTAAACCTGTCCTATCCATGTACCTGTCTAATTATTTCTTAAAGGTTGTGATGGTCCCTGCCTCAACTACCTCCTCTGGCAACTCGTTCCATCCACCCACCACCCTTTGTATGAAAAAAAGACCCCTCAGATTCCCATTGAATCTTTCCCCTTCACCTTAAACCTACAGTAGCTATATAATATCCATTTAAGTTATTCAGCTAATGTCCTGCTGAGGTCGTAATCGAAGATTGGAAAACCCCTCTGAAATCTTTAGATCCATTGACAGGAAAAAATAAATGCTTCAGTGTATGCATCACTCCAGTTTGTAAGAAGGAGTATTCACAGATTATTTTTTGGGGGGGGATTCCTGGATAGAGTTTCAGATACCAGTCTTGCACATTCACCATGGCAGCATATGTTCAATTCACCTTGTTACCTCCTGAACACTTGAGCAAATTGGACTCGGGCCACCACTGTGCCTGAATCTTTGCAGATAAGGATGAACAAATTTCACCAGAGAGTTCAGTGACTTCTGAAGAATCTCCAAATAAGCCAGTGTTTTGGCAAGAAGCACATTTTAATCCTAGGTAGCTGAACTGTTTTCTATATTGAAGGATCATATTAATTTCCTTAATTCATATGTCAATACACCAATGAACCAATGTATTTTGCCTATGGTAGCCATTGAACTAAAACATTACATTATCATTTTTTAGCAAACTAGCCTACAAACAACCACCATCCACCCCACTCCCCTTTTTCCTGTGGTGTTTGGGGGGGTGGGGGGATGGGTACCCCTATCTTTCTTGTGCCCCACCTCGATCCATTATCATATCTCCCCTTTCGTTTGTACGTTCTCTCTGTGACCACGTTGGTTTTCTTTGGGTGCTCCCACACTCCAAAGACGTACTGTTTGAGAAGTTAATTGGCTTCGGTAAAAATTGTAAATTGTCCCCAGTGTGACACCGAAGATAGACACAAAATGATGGAGTAACTCAGTGGGACAGGCTGAGCATCTCTGGGCAGAAGGAGTGGATGACGTGTCGGGTCGACACTCGTCTTCTGACTGAGAGTCGGGGAGAGGGAGACATAGAGATATGGAAGGGTGAGGTGTGAAACGAGAGATGAATGGGGATGTAGATCAAGGAAAATGTAGATCATTGCCAGCTGAGGGGAAGGTGACAACGAGGCATATAATCAGTAAAATTTAATCTGAGGGACATTGAAACTAGTCGGAGAACTAGGATGGGGGTGGGATGGAGAAAGAGGAAAAGCAATGGTTATTTGGTTAGAGAAGTCAATATTCATACCGCTGGGTTGTAAGCTGCCCAAGCTCCAAATTGGAGGAACAGCACCCGCACGAATAGTTGGACTTATGTCTTTAGACTAGACTTCGGAGAAACAGCGTGGAAACAGGTCCTTCGGCCCACCAAGTCCGTGCCGACCAGCAATCATCCTGCACACTAACACTATCCTACACACTAGCGACAATTTACAATTTGTATCAGAGCCAATTAATCTACAAACACCTTTGCAATGTGGGAGAAAACCGGAGCACCCGGTGAAAGCCCACATCGTCACAGGGAAAACGTGCAAACTCCACACAGTCAGCACCCGTGGTTAGGATTGAACCCGGGTCTGGCGCTGTAAGGCAGCAACTCCACCACTGCACCACCGTGACGCATACAGTCACAGTGCTGATGACACATACAGTCACAGTGCTGGTGGCACATACAGTCACAGTGCTGGTGGCACATACAGTCACACTGCTGGTGACACATACAGTCACACTGCTGGTGACACATACAGTCACACTGCTGGTGACACATACAGTCACACTGCTGGTGACACATACAGTCACACTGCTGGTGACACATACAGTCACAGTGCTGGTGACACATACAGTCACAGTGCTGGTGACATATAAATTGATGGTCCTGTTGGGCTGGGGTGAGCTGGCCAAACACTAGCTGCAAGTTTGAGATGTGTTGAGCTGTAAATGGACGATAACCAGACAGCCAGGTATTCTCTCTGAAACTAAGAGCTGCCTATATGTTTGAGCTTTGCCGCTATCAGAGGATCAATGTTCTTGTTAAAGGCTTGACCTTGCAGAACAAAATATTGATTGAGGAATTTGTGCAGATCCATTTTTGCAGCAATTAAACTGCTGTGGGAGATGATGTGATGTCATTGAGAGTTGGGAAAAGTAATAGACTAGAGGAAATGAATCATGAGGAACACTGCAGATTGTGTAAGAGTGGAAACAAGGAACCGCAGGTGCCGGTTTATACCAAAGATAGGCACAAAGTGCTGGTGTAACTCAGCGGGTTCGGCAACATCTCCGCAGAAAATGGATGGGTGATGTTTCGGGTCGGGATCCTTCCTCAAAAGGTCCTGACCCGAAACATCACCCACCCTTTTTCTCCAGAGATGCTGACTAACGCGCTGAGATACTCCAGCACTTTGTGCCTGAGCTGTGGAAGAGATTGGACAAAGTGAAACTGTGCAAAATCCGGTTACGTCCCTTCAGTTATAGAACATAGAACAGTACAGCACAGGAATGGGCCTTTTAGCCCACAATGCCTGTGCAGAACAGGATGCCTAGATTAACTAATCTTCCCTACCTGGACATGAAGGGGGCAGATATACGCTGCTGGCATGTAAGAAGCTTTTAGATAGATAGGCACATCACTATACAAGGAATGGAGGGATGTGGATCACAAGAGGGTAGTGCAGTTTACCTTAGCATTATGTTTGGCACGGGTATTGTGGGCCGAAGTGCCATTTCCTTTGCCGTACTGCTCTATATTCTATTCATAGACATGATCCATATTCCCCTCACCCCCTTTCCCTGCATGTCCTTGTGCCTAAATAAGCCTCGTAAACACCGCTATCTTATCTGCCTCAACAATCATCGCCATCTGCATATTCCAGGCATCCACAACCCTCTGTGTAAAAAACATGCCTCGCACATCTCCTCTAAACTTTGCCTCTCTCACCTTAAAGCTACAAAGTTATACGGCAGAAAATTAATTGTGAGAAACTGATGTGAACAAAAAAGACATGATATTAACCTTAACGACTGCGCAAGAATAATGCAGTGAGGTGATTAAGATTATAGTTGGGCCAATGTTCAGCAATGTTATATATACCGTCCACAGGTGGCAGCGAACTCATCAATGTTGATTCATGTGAAGAAAATTACAATGCTAATTAGAGTATTTCCACAATTGATATCGAGTGAAGATCAGGAGCTGACGCAAGAGGGACCCAGGAATGTCGGCACATGGAGTCATAGAGGCATACAGCAAGGAATGAGGACCTTTGGCCCAACTCACCTATGCTGAACAAGAAGCCACCATCTATGATAGTCCCATTTTCCTGTGCATGGCTCATGACCGTTCCTATCGTACCTGTCCAAGTGTCTTTTAAATGTTGCCTGATCTGCAGAGTCCCTCCAGTACTAAGAGACTTGGAGCCATATAGCACGGAAAAAGGCTTTTCAGCCCAACTTGTCCATCCCAACCAAGATGCCCCATCTGTGCCAGCCTCACCTGCTGCGTTTGGCTCTTATCTCCAGACCTCTTGCCTATCCATGAACCTGTCCAAGTGTCTTTTAAATGCTGTTAGAGTGCTTGTCTCGACCAGCTCCTCAGGCAGCTTATTCTATATACCCATGTTTGTGAAAACGTTGCCCCTCAGGTTCCTATTGAAGCTTTCCCCACACTCCTATGCCCTCTAGATTTTTTTATTTCCCTTCCCTAGGACAAAGACTGTGGATGGCTCGATTGTAATCATGTATAGTCTTTTCGCTGACTGGTTTGGATGCATGAAAACGCTTTTCTCTCTACCTTGAGACATGTGACAATGAACTAAACTAAACTAAATTGAAAGACTGTGCATTCACCCAATGTATACATCTCATGATTTTATACACCTTTATAAGATCAGTGTAAAAAGATGTGGGGGGAGAGGGTGGGGAAAGAGCTGGCAAGCAATAATATTTGGAAATTGTTTCGGATGACGAAGGTCATCTTTATCAGCGGAGTGCATGGTCCAGTCATGACAACACGTTGATGTCCTCAATGTTGGATTAGCCCATGGTCCTAAGTCGACCGAGATATGGCAATGAGCAGACCATGAAAATATAATCAGCACCTCTGAACTACCTTTGCAACTTGAGACATTTTAAATCCTTAATGAGTCCTGGTGGAAATATATAAACTCTTGTACCTGAGCTTTTCCTATTATTTCTTTCCTGATCCCGGTACAACGAGTCATTACTGCCATGTGAGCAATCCTCTCCAAAGGTCAGAGCTGACTTATACAAATCCCTTGGAGAAAGTTATTCATGCTTCCCTGCCACATTACCATGTTTTATCATATAAAATGAGAAGGCTTTCACTTAATATTAGAAACCACTCAGTCAATGAGCGGCAAGGCTGTCTGGAACCATTCATTTAATGCGTCAGTTACATTTTAATAACCTGTCCAATGCAGCCTTCAAACAGATTGCCGATTGGTAGTGTTGAAAGCTGTGAAAGACCTACAAATGCCTTTACCATTGCATACACAAAATTCGCACTTCCAAATGGAAATTAATGGTATCCATGGTGTATAAATTAGTGATTTTGTTTTAAATTCAATCTTTACTTACTTTAACAAAGCCCTACTTCTTGTGAAAGCCCCACTTTGCTTTGTCATAACTGCCTTAAGCTATTTTCTTTAAATTAATAGAAGTACATGACGTGCTAATTGGTTATAGATGGGAGCAGAAGGGATATATCCTTAAAATAATCCCTTAAAATAATAAATTGCAGCCGGCATCAGGTTCAGATATCTGGGACATTTAATCAAAGCTGGAACTTTTTATTTCCTCCTGACAAATAATTGCAGTTTAGAGCACTCAATACTGTACATTCATACTGAGATGAGGGCTCTGCTCAAATGAATCAATTTCTAAGCAGGACCATCAGAAAAGTAAATGGTCTTCTCACAATAACTTTGACTTTGACCACATTCTACATTGTAGACTGCTTTACCTTACAGCACCTGAAAGGTTTGGATAGAGTGGATGCGAGAGGATGTTTCAACTAATGGAAGAGTCTAGGACTAGAGGTCATAGTCTCAGAATTAAAGGACATTCTTTTAGGAAGGAGATAAGGAGAAATGTCTTTAGTCAGAGGGTGGTGAATCTGTGGAATTCTTTGCAACAGAAGGCTGTGGAGGTCAAGTCAGTGCATATTTTTAAGGCATAGATAGATTCTTGTTTAGTACAGGTGTCAGAGGTTATGGGGAGAAGGCAGGAGAATGGGGTTAGGAGGGTGAGATAGATCAGCCATGATTGAATCACAAATGTGATTGCATTTTTTGAAGGTGTGACCTAAAAGGTTGCTGAAGGCCGAGCTCTAGACGTATGTCCTCGTTCTTCAGAGAACGGGGATTCCCCTCCCCAACTATAGATGAGGCTCACACCAGGGTCACCTCCATACCCTGCAACACTGCCTTCTCTCCCCATTCCCCCACTCACAACAAGGGCAGAGTCCCCCTGGTCCTCACCTTTCACCCCACCAGCCAGCGCATACAACAGATAGTCCTCCGCCAGTTTTGCCACCTCCAACGTGACCCCTCCACTCGCCACATCTTCCCATCTCCCCCCGTCTGCCTTCTGCAAAGACCGCTCCCTCCGCAACTCCCTTGTCAATTCTTCCCTTCCCTCACGCTCCACCCCTTCCCCGGGCACTTTCCCTTGCAACCGCAAGAGATGCTACACTTGTCCCTTCACCTCCCCCATCCACTCCTTTCAGGGACCCAAGCAGTCCTTCCAAGTCCGACAGAGGTTCACCTGCACCTCCTCCAACCTCATCTACTGCATCCGTTGCTCCAGATGCCAGCTGATCTACATCGGTGAGACCAAGCGGAGGCTAGGCGATCGTTTCGCCGAACACCTCCGCTCGGTCCGCAATAACCAACCCGACCTCCCGGTGGCTCAGCACTTCAACTCCCCCTCCCATTCCGTATCCGACCTCTCGGTCCTGGGCCTCCTCCACGGCCAGAGTGAGCATACCGCAAGTTGGAGGAACAGCACCTCATATTCCGCTTGGGGAGTCTGCATCCTCTGGGCTTAAACATTGAATTTCCTCAATTCTGTTAACCCAGGCTGCCTCCTCCCCCTCCCCACCTCTCCCTCAGCCCTCGGGCCCTGACATTCCTTCTCCATCCCCCCCCCACCCCCCCCCCCCCCCACCCAAGTCGCACTAGCTTCTCATTTTCACACTACAAACAGCTTACAATGACCCGTTTCCTTTATCATCAATACTTTTTTGCATATCTTTCATTCATTGTTCTTTATCTCTCCACATCACTGTCTATATCTCTCGTTTCCCTGATCCCTGACCAGTCTGAAGAAGGGTCTCGACCCGAAACGTCGCCTATCTCCTTCGCTCCTTAGATGCTGCTGCACCCGCTGAGTTTCTCCAGCTTTTTGTGTAACCCTCGAGACGTATAGATGGATTTCAGCAAGGCATTTGATAAGGTTCCACGTGGTAGGCTGCTCTGGAAGGTTAGATCACATGGCATCCAAGGAGAGATAACGGAATGGATAGAAATTGGCTTGATGGAAGGAAGCAGAGCATAATTACTTTGCAAGGATAGCTACAATACAGGTTTTCCACATTCTCTCGGTACACGTCACAACAATAAATCAATTTTTTTTTTGGTTTCCTCCTGCAATAGGTCATGATTTTTTTGTCAATATAGTATTGAAATATTGTAAATGCAATGACGAGGGTGTAGATCCTGATAAATGTTCTGAATCATTAATTCAGACATACTTGTGACATAAGAATGTACATTGGGACGATTCTTTCATTTTATTCAAAGTAGTTATTTCATCTAATCTAACATTTCAACCCCTTGGCAATTAGGAGATCAGGTACTCATCCAGGTACTTTTAATGGTGCTTTTGTATCACATGTGCACTGCACAGTGAAATTCTTTTGCATATATCACACACGCTCGAGTGGCCAATTTTGTGCGACATTTACAAAAAGTCCAAAGAGCTCGATGTACTGGAGTGGCTACCAATCCAGGTAAGCCCCAGGCTGATGCAGGACCACCTCCATCGCCCTCGACCAGCTCCGCCCTCTATTCACACCCCTCTCCTCACCTGATCGCCTTTAGTGACCCAGGGGCACCTCCTGCAGCCGACCTTGAAGGAGCTGGAGGTAATACCTCAGTCCCTCTCCAACCAGCCCACTCCTTGAGTCCATCGTCTCCAGCTGCTCCCTCCTCCTCGGCTCTCCGATCTTTGGAGTCGAGCTCGGCAGCTCCTGGGCTTCCCCCCCTGCAGGTCGTGGCCCGCCTGGCCTCCTGGGTGGGTTGTGGCTCCGCAGCGCATCCCGGGACCCTTCTGCCCCTTGGTGAGGTGCCAGCCTGCCTTCATCATCCTCTCAGTCTGTCTACCAGACCTCCCTCTGTCTCCAGTGAGTGTAGGATAGTCACAAAATGCTGGAGTAACTCAGCGGGACAGGCAGTATTCCTGGAGAGAAGGAATGGGTGACGTTTTGGGTCGAAACCCTTCTTCAGAAGAAGGGCCTCGACATGAAACGTCACCCAATTCTTCTCTCCAGAGATGCTGCCTGTCGTGCCGTGTTACTCCAGCTTTTTGTGTCCACCTGTGATTTAAACCAGCATCTGCAGTTCTTTCCAACACATTGTGTAGGATAGTGTTAGTGTACGGGTATTGCTGGTTGGCGTGGGCCACGGGGCCCATTTCTGCGCTGTATCTCGAACCTAAACTAAATTAATGTGCAGTCTTACCATTAATTTTCTTGTTATGTCTGATTTATTTCCCTCAATATATACCCTTGCTGCGGTTTCATTGGTGGCTTCTGCTTGGTTTTCATATTATTGAGTGAAATAAACCTGCTTCATTGTGATTGGCCATTGTCTATTCTTCTGCAATATAATTTGTGGCAGGTCATAAAAAAACACGTGTCCACTGGACTTCACCTTTAAACTTTAGTGCGGAAACCTGACCTTTGACCTACCAAGTCCACTGACTAGCGATTACTCCTTTACACTAGCACAATTTAATTCTCAAGCAAATGAACGGTCCTGCCATCAGATAGAGGGCTGTCCTCACCGCCCATCTACCTCATTGGAGACCTTTGAACTATATTTAATCGGACTTTATAAGACTCCAAAGTTACATCTCTGCACTAAATGTTGTGCCCTTTATCCTCTGTCTGTACACTATGAATGGCTTGATTGTATTCATATATAGCCTTTTCTGTGACTGGATAGCACACAGCAAAAGCATTTTACTATACCTTGCTACACGCGGCAATGATAGTCTAAACGAAAATAAACTAAATATAGGGACTAGCATTATTTTTTTGGTGTCATAGCGTTCCAATATCTTAGTTTTTTCAAAAGTCAAAGGTTCAAAGGTTCATTTATTGTCACATACATCATGAGTGCAGAACTAGGGCATTCGGCCCATCGAGTCTACCCCGCCATTCCATCATGGCTGATCTATCTTTCCCTCTCAACCTCATTCTTCTGCCTTCTCCAACCACCTATTTTCTTTGCCTCATTTTACAATTTTTGTAAGTTTATTCTTAAAGAACAACAAGTATTTCAAAAATTTGTTTTCTAGAGTCTCAACTTTGATTTTGTTACCAGCATTCTAGAAATAGTCTTAAGAAGTAGTGCTAAACGCATTAACTAAACCTCAAGTAATCAATATATATGGATGTACTCCTTTCAGTATGATCATAAACAGTGTTATTCAGTTTAGTTTAGTTTGTCTGAAAAAGGGTCCTGACCCAAAAAGTCACCCATCCTTTTTCTTCAGAGATGCTGCCTGACCCACTGAGTTACTCCAGAGCTTTGTGTCTATGATTAGTTTAGTTTAGTATTACAGCATGGAAACAGGCCCTTTGGCCCACCGAGTCCACACCGACCATCAATCGCCCATTCACACTAGTTCTATGTTATCCAACTTCCCCATCCACTCCCTACACATTATGGGGCAATCTACAGAGGGTGATTAACCTACAAACCCACACATCTTTGGAATGCGAGAGGAAACTAGAGCACCCGGAGGAAACTCACGGTCACAGGGAGAATGTGCAAACACCACACAGACAGCGCCCGAGGTCGGGATCGAACCCGCATCTCTGGCATTGCGAGGCAGCAGCTCTACCAGCTGCGCCACTGTGCCACCATTCATTGAATTATTGAATTGAACTATGTAACTTTCGTTTCCATCATTTGTGCTTAATGTGAAACTCTTTACTGCCCTGACTCCTATTCCACTTATTGCTTATCACTATTGTGTTATAAAAAGGCCTCTGGGAAATTGATTTTTATGTACTGCAGAAGAAATTAGATTTTTAAATAAATTATTAGCAACAGGAAATGAAAACTAAGTGGAAGGTGCATACTTATTTCAAACTCCATTACGAATTACCCCACAGTATGGCAGCACAGTCTCAATATTAATATTGATCAATAAAATCATTAAATAATCCGGAACTTTTTAAAGGTGTGACGTAAACGCAATATCTTTCTATCTTTCTCCTCAGTGCTCTTAGTATCACAGAGTCAGCCACTATATTGAATGTGGAGTGAGGATTGGATGGGAACTTGCAGAAAAAAATGTTTGTTTAGTTTTATGTTTATGTTTAGGTTTATTGCTGTCACGAGTACAGAAGTACAGTGAAAAGCTTGTTCTTTGCATGCTATCCAATCACATCAGAAAATACTAGAATCATAGTCAGAAAGTCATATAGCATGGAAGCAGGCCCCCACCATACTTTGCACAATCAAGAGTCAAGAGTACTTCCTTGTCATATGTACCAAATGGATCAATGACATTCTTGCAGCAGTACAACGGGTTTGTAAACACAGGGCTCAGTAGATAATGTGATAAACAAAACAACATATGTGAAAAGAACTGGAAAGGGTGCCGAGAGAATTTACGAGGATGTTGCCATGACTCGAGGTTCCTGAGCTATAGGGAGAGGTTCAGCAGACTAGGACTCTATTCCTTGGAATGCAGGAGGATGGATGAGGGGTGATCTTATAGAGGTGCACAAAATCATGGGAGGAATAGATCGACTAGACGCACAGTCTCTTGCCCAGAGGAGGGAAATCGAGATCCAGATGACATGAGTTTAAGGTGAGGGGCGGGGGAAAGATTTAATAGGAACCTGAGGGATAACTTTCTTTACTCAAAGGGCAGTGATGGTATGGAATGAACTGCTGGAGTAAGAGTTGAAGCAAGTTGTTTTATTTAATTATTTTGAATTATTTAATAGTGTGCTGTTTGTTGGGATGATGCTGTTCCTGAAATAGACGTTACAGTTCCTATACCTTCTTCCTGATGAGGTGACTGAAATGAGAACGTGGCTGGGGTGATGTGGGTCCTTGATGATGTTGGCTGTCTTTTGGTACATCCCTTTGATGATGGGGAGGTCAGTACCCGTGATGGAATGGGGAGTGTTCACCACCTTTTGAAACAATGCCTCCATCAAATGTCACTACTTAGGCTCACACATGGCAGGGAACAATTCTGTTGATTCCAGCAGATGTGTCATACCCAAATCATGGTATGTTCAAGGGAGTCATATAGTCTTATAGTGTGGGAATAGGACAATGCAGCCTAACTTGCCCACACCGACCAACACGTCCCATCTACACTAGTTCCACGTGCCTGTATTTGGCCCATATCCCTCTAAACCTGTCCTATCGATGTAACTGTCTAATTGTTTCTTAAATGTTGTAATAGTCCCTGCCTCAACTACCTCCTCTGGCAGCATGGTCCATACATCTACAACTCTTGTGTGAAAAAATTACCCCTCAGATTCATATTCAATCTTTCCCCCTTCACCTTAAACCTATGTCATCTGGCTCTCGCTTCCCTTAATCGAAGGACCGAAGGGCTTGTTTCCACGCTGTACGACTCTATGTCTCTGTAGTCAATTGGAGTAAGCTGACCAGTACTCTAAAGAGACTCTGTGCATCCACCCGACCCATTCCTCTCATGATTTGATACAGAGGTGGAGGAGGAATGTGAAATTGATATGTAGAAGATAGTAACAGACTTTTAATAATGCCTGTTCCAAGAAACCAAATTTAGCAACAGTAAGCAACAGTTCTGCAAGATTGTTTTATTTTTGAATGATTTGCTTTTGGATGGGAATAAATCCGCAAACTACGTTTCAGATTTGCAGCCAGAACAAATCTGTTAAAATGCAATTCCTCACTTTTAATTGGTGTCATAGACTGGTCTGTTGCTGGCACGTCCCGCTGTGTCGTGTGTTATTATTTACTTTGCGCTTTGGCAAAGCTGTGTATTGGCAAAGGGCACAGTTCCAGTTTTAAAGAGCTAGTAGTTATACTGTTGATTCAACCTGGCCGTCGAATAAAAATCTTGGCAGCCAGCTGCAGAGGAATTTGTCTTCTTTCATTTCTTTCCCCTTTCCCTCAAGGCAAGCATATTTTATTTTAATGTAACTTTACTTGATATTTGCCTTTAGAAATGTGAATGAATTGGAACAGAAATAGATAATGACTCCTTAAGTGATATGCGAAATCTCTCATGCGATCTCTCTATCTGTCTCTCTTATTTTTTGTCACTTTGCTCTTTGGTAACGTTCTTCCCACAGACACGGCACCATGCAGGGACTGTTACAATGTTTAAGAAACAATAGACAATAGATAATAGACAATAGACAATAGGCGCAGAAGTAATAATTGGACAGGTGCATGGATAGGACAGGTTTAGAGCGATATGGGCCAAAAGGAGGCAGATGGCACTAGTGTAGATGGGGCATCTACACTAGTAGATATATCTCCTTCGCTCCATAGATGCTGCTGCACCCGCTGAGTTTCTCCAGCATTTTGTGTTACCGTAAATGGGGCATGTTGGTTAGCATGGGCAAGTTGGGCGAAGTACCTGGGTTTGTACGTTCTTTCCGTGACATGCGTGGGTTTTCCCCGGGATCTCCGGTTTCCTCCCACACTCCACAAAGACATACAGGTTTGTAGTTTAATTGGCATGGTAAAATGGTAACATTTTGTGTAGGATGGTGTTGGTAGGTACAGATTGCTGGTTGGCATGGGCCGAAGGGCCTGTTTCCGCGCTGTATCTCTAAACTGAACTAAACTAGACCCAAAAGGCTCAGTTTAATTTAGTTCAGTATTGTCATTTGTACTGAGGTACAATGAAAAGCTATCCAGTCAGAGAAAATATTATACATGAATACAATTAAGCCGTCCACAATGCACAGATCGAGGATAATGTGTACAACATTTTGTGCAAGCTATAACATTGAAGCCTGATAAAGTCTGATTAAAGTTAGTTCAAAGATCTCCAATGTGGTGGATGGGAGGTCAAGACTGCACTCCAGCTGATGAGAGGACTATTCAGTTGCCTGATAACTGTTGGGAAGAAAGTCACCTATCCATTCCAGATGCTGCCTGACCCACTGACTTACTCCAGCCCTTTGTGTTTATGGAGACAGACGTCAGGATTACTCATGAAAGGATGGGAGAATATCACTTACAAGTTATGCTCACTGACCCCCACAAGTTGGCTGAGGGGAATGGTGAGAGTATTGCTGGTTCTGGGTCCCTCTAGGACTTCCACAGACCCCTGGCTAATGCTGGATGACACAGTTGCACAGGGGGCAGAGCCACTGCCTCACAGCACTAGAGACCCAGGTTTGATTCTGACCTCGGGTGCTGCCTGTGTGAACTTTGCACATTCTCCTTGTGACTCCTTGGGTTTTCTACGAGTGCAGCGGTTTCCTCCCACACCCTAAAGACATGCGGGTTTGAGGATTAATTGTCCATCTGTAAAATGGACTCTAGTGTGCAGAAGGAGTGGAGGCAAAAATGGGATTACATAGAACTGGTGTGAATGGGTGATCAACGGTCAGCGCGGACTTGGTGGGCCGAAGGGCTTGTTTCCATGCTGTATTTGGATAGCAGAAAAAAAGCCTTCTCTGCTATCCAATGCCATCCAGAGCTGACAAAGAGTTAGATTCCTCATTCTTTTGCAAGAGTCTAGTTTGAGTGTAGGGATACAGCATGGAAACAGGCCCCTCAGCCCAATGATCCACGGCAACCATCAATCACCACTTCCTACCCTGTTATCCCACTTTCTCACCCACTCTCTACAAGCAGTAGAGACAGTGTACAGAGGCCAACTAAAGGACAAACCCATGCGTCAGAGGATAACGGAGCACCCAGAAGAAACCCATGTGGTCACAGGGAGAACGAGCAAACTCCACAAGGTCAGCACCGAGGTCAGGATTGCACCTGGGTCTCTGGCGCTGTGAGGCAGTGGCTCCACCAGCTACGCAACTGTGCCTCCCGAGGTTTCCCACCGAAACATTAGGAAGAAAATGAAAAGTTCAATTTAATTTTACTGTTAGAATTGTTTGAAAACTACAGAATTTGTACTTGTTTTAATTTATTTTTAATAAATTTTCATATATTTATTAAAGTTGGTGGCGCAACGATAGAGTTGCTGCCTTACAGCGGCAGACAGCCGTGTTCAATCCTGACTACGGGTGCTGTCTGTACGGAGTTTGTACGTTCTCCCCGTGACCTGCGTGGGTTTTCTCCGGGTGCTCTGGTTTCTTCCCACACTCTAAAGACATACAGGTTGGTAGGCTAATTGGCTTGGTAAAAATTGTAAATTGTCCGTAGTGTGTGTAGGATAGGGTTAGTGTGCAGTGTCAATGGTCGGTGCGGACACGGTGGGCCGAAGGGCCTGTTTCCGTGCTGTATCTCCAAACCAGCGATCACCCCATACACTAGCACTATCCTACACACTAGGGACAATGGAGTCAATTAACCTACAAACCTGTTCATCTTTGAAGTGTAGGAGGAAACCCGGGGCACACAGAGAAAACCCATGTGGTCACAGGGAGAACGTAGAAGCTCTGTACAGACAGCACCCATAGTCAGGATCGAACCCGGGTCTCTGGCGCTGTAAAGCAGCAACTCTACCACTGCGCCACTGTACTGCCCAAGGTCTTCCACCTTAACCTAGTCCACCCAACACTTACTCCCAGTCATGGGGCAGATAGGGGCTACTTCCCCTCCAAACCCTATAACAAATCTGTGCAAGACAGTGTCTCATGCTAATTTATCACCATTCACCTGAATGGTTTTATGGTGTAATGCATCTGAGACTACAGGTTCCTGTGTCTGAAATGGTTGGTACACAGAGCTTTCTTTCGCTTGCAATAATGAAATAAAACGTGTAAATGCATTCAAGCACGTGAAATAAATCTATAAGTTGAAAGCATCATTTCAGCGCTGCATTGATGAGGGAAATCCCTGAGTTTGCCCCCAAAGAAACACTTAACTTATTTGAGTAGCATTACTAACTTAAGTACAAGCACACAAAAGTAACGTTACATTTGTAGAAATATCTGACCAGTACTGAATGCACACTTTAGTCATAAAAACCTGCTAAACCCCATGGATACCTGTGGCACCACTGTAGCTTGATTCTGACTGGAGTTTAACTTAGATTAGAGATAAAGCACAGAAACAGGCGCTTCGGCCCACCGAGTTACTCCCCCACCAACCAGAAATCCCCGCACATTAACACGAGGGACAATTTACAATTATACCAAGCCAATTAACCTTTAAACCTGTACGTCTTTGGAGTGTGGGAGAAACAGAAGATGTCGGAGAAAACCCACATGGTGACGGGGAGAATGTACAAACTCCGTGCAGACAGCACCCGTAGTCGGGATCGAACCTCGAACTCTGGCCCTGCAAACGCTATAAGGCAGCAACTCTACCGCTGCGCCACTGTACCGCCCCTGTGTCCCCTGTATGCACCGGGTCTGTATTCCACCCTGCGGATGGAATCATGGCATGATTATTTTGAAAGGCAAGGGCATTTACAAGGTCCCTGGCTCAGTAAGGTAGTGCAGAGGGCTTGTAATGACATTAGAGGTTTTTTATAAAAATGTATTTATCCAAATGTTGCTGCCAATCTCAGCATTTAGTGCCCATTCCTAATTGCCCTTGAGAATGTGGATGTTAGCCAGAGGCATGAATCACTGAAGTTTAGTTTAGTTTAATTTAGGAATGCAGCTCAACAAGCCCTTCATCTCACCGAGTCCATGCCGACCAACAATAACTCCAAACACTAGGTCTACCTTAAACACTAGGAACAATTTTTACAGCAGCCAATTAACCTACAAACCTGAGATAGACACAAAAAGTCTCTGTAACTGACTGGGACAGGCAGCATTTCTGGAGAGAAGGAATGGGTGACGTTTCGGGTCGAGATCCTTCTTCGGACTGGTTAGGGGTAAGTGAAACGACAGATATAGATGGTGATGTGGAGAGATAAAGAACAAAGATTGAAAGATGAAAAAAAGTAATGATGATAAAGGAAACAAGTCATTATAAGCTGTTTGTGGGGTACAAATGAGAGGCTAGTGCGACCTGGGCGGGGGAGGGATAGAGAGCAAGGGAATGCCAGGGCTACCAGTTTCCAGCAACCGGGAGATCAGGTTGGTTCACATGGGCTGAGCGAAGGTGTTCTGCGAAACGATCGTCCAGTCTGCGTTTGGTCTCGCCGATGTACAAGAGACAACATCTTGAACAACGGATACAGTAGATGAGGCTGGAGGAGGTGCAAGAGAACCCTGCCTAACCTGAAAGGACTGTTGGGGTCCCTGGACATAGTCGAGGGAGGAGGTATAGGCTGTCTGTGTGAAGTTTACACGTTCTCCCTGTGATGCGTGGGTTTTGTCTGGGTGTTCCGATTTCTGCCCACATCCCAAAGATGTGCAGGTTTGTAGGTTAATTGGCCTTTGTAAAATGGCCCATAATGTGTGGGGGAGGGGGGGGGGAGGGGGGGGGGAGGGGGGGGGAGGGGGTGGATGAGAAACAGGGATAACAGAGAACTAGTGTGAACAGGCGATCAGTGGTCCGTGTGGACTCATTGGGCCAAAGAGCCGGTTTCCATACTGTATCTCAAAACTAATCTAAACTAATTCCCCAAAGCTTTTGGTATTTAAAAATCCTAAGAGCAATGTAGCTGGTCAAAGTCAAGCTAGTACCATGTCAAACATCACCTGAAGATTAAAAGAAGAGATGTAGCAATACATATGGCTTGTAGCAGCATAGATAAAGGTTAGAATCTGACCTTGGGTGCTGTCTATGTGGAGTTTGCACGTTTTCCCTGTGTCCACGTGGGTTTTCTCCAAGTATTCTGATTTCCGCCCACATCCCAAACATGTGCAGGTTTTGCAGGTTTATCTACATTGGTCCCACTTGCCCATGTTTGGCCCAAATCCCTTTAAACCTTTCCTATCCATGTACCTGTCCAAATGTCATTTTAAATGTTGTTATAGTACCTGCCTCAATACCTCCTCTGGCAGCTTGTTCCATATATCCACCACCCTCTGTGAATAAGTAGCCCCTCAGTTTCTTGTTAAATCTTGATTCCCCTACCCTGAGTAAAAGACTGTGAATTTAACCCTATCTCTTTCCCTCACGATCTTATACACCTCCATAAGATCACCCCTCATCCTCCATTTATATCCTTCAACTAGTTAACGTTTTCTGGTTGAAAGTCTCCCATCGGGACTTTTATCAGAACTCTGTTCCTCTTTTCACAGTTGTCAGCTAACCTGATCAGATTTCTGTAATCCACGGTATTTTTGTTTTACTTCTAAACACGCAATTGACTTGTGGATTACCAGCCATGATCACATTGAATGGCGGTGCTGGCTCGAAGGGCCAAATGGCCTACTCCTGCCTATTGCCAAATACTCTTTGTTTTGGGTGTTATAGAAATCCAATTTCTCCTTTAAATGAAAGGTACAGGTCAAGTCTTCCTCCTTTGCATTGGCCTGGAGGAGCTGATTCTTTCACCTTGTGTAAGTTCATTGCTATAAATCCAGCTGCTGCGGTTCTACAGGCGATGTATTGCAATTACACAGACCTGCTCCACTTCTGCTAATCTTCAATCAATCTTCTCGTGCTTAGCGCTCCTCTAATATCTGTATTGCATCGCTAATTATTTATCATGTTGTGCGGCACAGTACTTGCCCCTAACGTCTTCATCTGATCAAGTGAAAGCTAATCGCGGCTAGCACATTTTAAGAAGAGACAGCAATCCAGATTAATGGGAAGTTGTCCACTTTGGCAGGGGATGCAGAGAGGCAGAGAGGCAGAACATTATATATCACAGAGTCATACAGTCATACAGTGTGGAAAAATACCCTTCAGCTCAACTTTCCAACACCAGCCAACATGCCCCAGCTACACTAGTCCTACCTGCCTGCATTTGGCCCATATCCATCCAAACCTATCCTATCCATGTGCCTGTCTAAATTTTTCTTAATTGTTTAAATAGCCCCTGCATATACTACCTCCTCCTTCCTATTAAATCTTCCCCTCCCCCCACCCTCACCTTAAACCTATGTCCTCTGGTTCTCGATTCCCCTATTCTGGGCAAGAGACTCTGTGTGTCTACCAAATCTACTCCTCTCGTGATTTTATACACCTCTTTCAGGTCTCTACAGGGAATAGAGTCCCAGCCTACTCAACCTCTCCCTATAGCCCAGTCACTTGAGTCGTAGCAAGATTCTCGTAAATCTTCCCTGCACCCTTTCCAGCTTGAACTTAAATGGTGATTGATAAAGAAATTTTATATACAAACAGTCGAGCCACTAAAAGCATGTAAGCATGACAAGTGTCTACTGCGGAACGCTGTAGAGGTCAGTAGTTAGAAAAACAAACTGTGAATTAACTGCAGATGCTGGTTAATGTACAAAAGGGCACAAAGTGCTGGAGTAATTCAGCAGGACAGGCAGCATCTCTGGAGGTCATGGATAGGTTTCAAATGTATCAAAGGTCTCAAGGTTTCAAGGTGACGTTGGGGTTCAGACCCTTCTTCAGACTGATTGTAAGGGGGAGAAGAAAGCTGGGAGATGGGAGAAACAGGACAAAACGTGGCAGGTAATATGTCGACACAGGTGAGGGGGGAGTCAGTAGTTGTCTTCATTGAAAACAATAGATTTCTAGATAATAAGGGAGCAGGGTGAATGGTTCCCTTATGTTGACACAAGGAACTGCAGATGCTGGAATCCTGCATAGAACACAAAATGCTGGAGTAACTCAGCGGGTCAGGCAGCTTCTCTGGAGGACATGCATAGCTGATGTTTTGGGTAAGGACCCTTCTTCAGACTCAAATTTGAGGGCAGGGTGGAAGTTAGTGGTAAAATTGATGGAATCAACGAGTTCTGCACGGTGCAGGAGGCAGCCCCGTGCAGTCGTCAATGTTGTGGAGAGAGAGTTGGGGGATGGTGATAGTGGTGTCTAAAACAAGGACTGGTGAACGTAACTGACAATAAGGCAGGCGTAGCTGGTGGGGGTGGCTGCGGTTCTCTTGCACGAAGGTGTCTGAGACAAGTAGGCCTCTTGCATTGGGATGTCTGATACTGCAGGCCACATGCAGCTGCAGTATATCTAAGGGTTCTAGCACCCAGCAATCCATACCTCCTCAATAGGTCCCCGCTGCAAACTGCTCGCTCAGTCGCGAAGGTCTAGCCGGACTGGCGGCGTAAAGCCATCCAGAGCCATCCTATATTAAATCATGAGAGGAATAAATCAGGTAGATGCACAGTCTCTTGCCCAGGGGGGAGACGATGACCAGAGGACATAGGTTCAAGGTGAAGGGGAAAAGATTTAATAGGAATCTGAGGGTTAGCTTTTTCACACAAAGGGTGGTGGGTGTATGGAACAAGCTGCCAGAAGAGGTAGTTGCAGCTGGGACTATCTCATCGTTTAAGAAACAGTTAGGCAGGTACATGGATAGGACAGGTTTGGAGGGATATGGACCAAACGCAGGCAGGTGGGACATGTTGGCCGGTGTGGGCAAGTTGGACCGAAGGACTTGTTTCCACATTGTATCACCCTATGACTCCATGAGAGCAGAGAACATGAGTGTCCATGGCCACACCTTCAACATGAAGAAAGTGAGAGGAGTCAAGAGAGAAGTTGTTGAGAAGTGAGGGCACGTTCTGCCAGGGAAGGGTTGATTGTGCTGGAAATAGCACTGAGGTTGAACATCAGCTATGATTTGACTTGGAGCAGCCATGTTCAAAGGACTGCAAGGCTTATTCTGTACCTGTTTATTGTGTTTCTATCTTAGTATAGTAAATCCTCGCTATTGCAGAACTCATTATAACGGATTTTGGTTATAGAGGGCTGTCTCTTTAGGAACACAGGCTATTGAAATTGACAAGGCATTAGAATTGAAAAGACATTGATATTGACAAGGCAATCACTTCAATCAACACTTAACTCTGTTAAACAATGTTTAGTATTTAGCCTTTAGTATTTTTAGCTTACAGTAACAAAAATACACTTTTAGCTGTTAAGAACGCTGTACACTCAGCAGATTAGGCAGGTATGTGTCTTAAGAAGGAATAACGCAATTAACGTTTAAGCGCGATGTCCTTTCACCCTGATGAGTAGTTGGTTGTGGGAATCTCACTTAGAGAGGGGCAGGGTCCTCGCTGCCACATTACCACCCCAGTTCGCCAGATGTCCCGTTTTGCTCTTGATCTGTGAATGCGGGAGTCAGCAGCAGGGGCAGTGATTACCGCCGTTCCCCAGGCACGCTGGACAAGGTGATGCCGAGCAACCATCTGCGTTCCAAGATTCTGACCCGGCCCGCGTGTAGTGGTGTCAATGGGGGACAAATCCTTACCCGGTTATAGCAGACAACTCCCAATAATGAACACCATCACTCCCTCCTCCCCTCCCCACCACCCCCAATGGTCCATCATAATGAGCGTTTATTGTATCCTTAAATTACTCTAGACTTTAGCGATACAACGTGGAAACAGGTCCATCAACCAACCGAGTCCGCACCAACCAGTGATCACCCCATGCACTAGCACTATCTAACACACTAGGGACAAGTTACAATTTACAGTAGACAATTAAACTACAAACCTGCACGTTTTTGGAGTGTGGGAGAAAACTGGAGCATCCGGAGAAAACCCACGTGGTCACAGAGAGAACATACAAACTCCATACAGACAGCACCCATAGTCAGGATGGAGCCTGGGTCTCTGGTGCTGAGTCAGCAACTCTACCGCTGCGCTTTTGTGCCTCCCCATGAGATCATGGAAGTTGTTGCTTGGACTCTTGCGCTGGCCATTAATGGGCTGTGTTCAAATGACAGGGAAAAATGTTTCAAGAGGTGAGGAACTTCTTGGGCTGATACCTCCCTCCATGTTCCCCAAGCATCAAGCTCATACGAATGACTATACTGAAGCCAGAAACCCAGGGCATGGAACGTTTGCATAAACTCAAGGAGTCACCATGACATCTTTGAAAATTCACATCCCTAATTAATGGTTGACATAAATACAAAACCCATTATGCCACTTGACATGAAATCAGTGATAGATCTGAATCAGGTTTATAGCTGAATTTAAGAAATTAGTGCATACACAGAATTAAAGTTCATCTCTCTAAACTTTCACAACAGACAGTCTCCCAATTCCTCAAGGGTTAGAATCTTAGTATCACACAGCACAGAAACAGGCCTGTCAGCCCAATGAGTCTGTCCCACCGGTCAATTGCACATTTGGGACAATTTGCAATGGCCAGTTAACTCACCATTAGCCTCTGAGTGGGGGTGGAGATGGGCAATACATTCTGGCTTTCCCAACTTAGAAGGGAGAGGGCTCCAGTGATGGGACGTTTAATAAATCAATAAGAAATTATTCATTTTTCTTGATTTAAGAAGAATATCAAGAATCTTGCATAATGATGACAGGATGGTGATGGGAAGATTGACAATCAAGGAGAAAGGAGCAGGAAATACAGATAATAGTATGCAGCAGAAAGTGAATTTGGGAAAGAAATGACTATTCAAACTGCTAAGCTTAAAGTTCTTTATTTCAATACTTGTCCTATTTGCACCTATGCCTCTATTTCCTTCGAAGGCTTAGGAAGTTTGGCATGTCCCCAACAACCCTCACCAGCTTCTACATAAGTGTCGTAGAAAGCATTTTATTGGGATACATCACAGCATGGTTTAGGAACAGCTCCATACAAGACCATGGGAAATCGCAAAGAATTGGGGACGCAGCCCAGACCATCACACAAACCAACTCCCCTTCCATTGCTTCCATTTACAGTTCACGCTGCTTCGGCAAGGCCACCAGCATAGTCAAAGATGAGTCACATCCCGTTCACTCCCTCTGCTCCCCTCTCCCATCAGGCAAGAGGTATAGAAATGTGGAAAACACACACCTCCAGATTCAGGGACAGTTTCTACCCAGCTGCTATCAGGCAAATAAACCATTCTACCAACAACTAGAGAGCAGTCCTGAGCAACTATCCACCTCATTGGAGACACTCGGACTATCTTTAATCAGTCTTTAGTCTGGCCAAGTGGCTGTAATGGAGACATGGTCGTAGGGTGACTTAGACTGGGCACACAATCGTCCAGGTCACACAATGTTCCGTTAAACTAAAGGGTGGTATATCAGGTAGTGGATAGTGATGTGAGAGCAGTTTGATTGTAACAGAGGAATGGGGACTCAATTGAGAGTAACCTATAGGCCAAACTGTGGGATGAAGGAGGAAATCCAAGCACCTGTAGATGAGTCACGGGGAGAACAGGCAAACACCTCTCAGAATGTCTTGGAGGTTAGGTTACAACTCCGAAATGCTGGATTGGACACACATCACACAACAGACAAGAGCACAGGGAAGCAGGATCTGTGGTCGACCACCTGGTCCTCCAAGCCTGCCCTCCTATTCAATATAATTATGGCTGATCTACCTCAGATCTCAACACATTCACAGTGCAAATTCCCCATGACTCTCAATCCCTCATCTATCAATAATTTACCTATCTCCACTTCCATAGCTCCATGGGTGGAGAATTCTGGAGATTCATGCACAAACTCTACACAGTCAGCACACTGTGCAAGAGACCAGGGTACAATCCTGCCCTTGGCTGCCATCTGTGTGGAGTTTGCAAGTTTTCCTAACTGCTACATAGGTTTTACTCCGGGTGCTCCAGTTTCCACCCACATCCCAAAGACGTGCAGGGTAGCAGATTAACTATCCTCTGTACATTGTCCGCAGTGTGTAGGGAGTAAGTAAGTTTATGTAAGTTTAAGAAGGTAAGTAAGTAAGTAAGTTTAAGGAGTGGATGACAAAGTGAGATAAGATAGAACTAGAGGACGGCATGGTGGCGCAGCGGTAGATTTGCTGCCTTACAGAGCTTGCAGCACTGGAGACCCGGGTTCGATCCCGACTACGGGTGCTGTCTGTACGGAGTTTTACGTTCTCCCTGTGACCACGTGGGGTTTCTCCGAGATCTTCGGTTTCCTCCCACACTCCAAAGACTTGCAGGTATGTATGTAAATTTGCTTGGTAAATGTAAAAGTTGTCCTAAGTGTGTGTAGGATAGTGTTAATGTGTGTAAATCGGCTCGGACTCGGTGGGCCAAAGGGCTTGTTTCCGTGCTGTATCTCTAAACCAAACCAAGCTACTGTGAGTGGGTGATCGATGGTTGGCATGGACTCGGTGAGCTGAAGGGTCTCTTGCCATGCTGTGGCTTTCAATCAATCAATTCAATCACCGGAGGTGAGGATCGAACCCGCGTCTCTGGCACTGTGAGGGAGCAACTTCACTGCTGCGCCACTGTGCTGTCCCGATTTGTTGAGCCGTTTATTAGTTGTCAGCCACACTGGTGTGGGATTGGACTTGTCACTGAGCCAAAGACTCTCTGGACAACTTGCTTTCATCCAGAAAGAACAGTTGTGAAACAGTTGGATTTTTAATGACACTCTGACAGTTTTATGATAGTTTAAAATTTCACCAGCTTTTTAATTTTCAGTTTTTTTTGAAAAGCAGATTTCACACCTTCAATCTGGCACGGCAGGATCTGAAATGATGTTCTCTGAATTACAAGCTCAGTAACATAATCACCACATTACTGTGCTCACATCAATTACAGTGTAACTCTGGTCGAGAATTAAAATTTTAGGACCATTGCAAGTTGATCACCTTGCACAAAAAAAAGCCTTCGATGGAACTTTATTTTTTTCTTGAAATTGAATGTATAAGTCTGTGATAACGTGTTCTAATCAAAGACTGTATCTGAAGACAGCAACAGTGTGGAGGTTTGTGGGTCACCTCTCACAGTTACTCTGCCACAACATACTAATGAATTGATTAAAATAGTAAGATTAAATGAGAACCTACCAGTTTGAAGTTTGATCTTTATTTCATGAGGAGTTACGATGAGGGATTACGTGAAGACCCCTGACTGCCCGCAGAGCGCGTCAATCTTCAAAGCAGCGGTGTGAAATCACAGGTAATAGTGACTGAAGTATAATAGTAAGATAACAGAAGACTAGAACTACCAGATTTATGAGGGTTGGGAGCGGAGGGCACGTAATCCCTCATTGTAACTCCTCATAAAATAAAGATCAAACTTCAAACTGGTAAGTTCTCATTTAATCGTACTATTTTACTTCGGAGTCACGTGAGTGACTACGTGAAGACTTCTAAGCTCTGTGATTTCACGCCGTGAGAAACGAGTCTACACAGCCACAACTGCTTCATCGACAAATGAAGGAAAAATATTCATAATACATACAGTCATGACATAGATTTAAACATGCTGATGTTATTAATGAAGTAATAATAATAGTCCCACCTTTCACTCGGATGGAAAACTATAATCAATGAAAATAGAGTTGACAAATACCCCTGGTCTAGTAATGGGTTATTATAAATGTTTGAAATTCGTTCGCTTGACCATGCTGCAAGCGTTAGGACGTGGTCCAACGGCATGCAAGACCCTTGCTGCTGATGTTTTAGCAGCTCTGATGGAGTGATCACTAGAATCAGTATCCTACATAAATAACAATCCATTTTATCCTCTGGAAGTGACCTGAACAGATATGTTCTTATAAGTTATTTGTGACTAACAACATAGCTAGTTCAGAGCCTCGAAGACTCTCAGTGACCATAACGTATTGTTATATATGTGTGTCCTCACTTTACCTAAGGTCCCTGGGTATGCCTTGAACTATTTTGAGATCTGACACCCCTTCTGTTCTGCTTAAGTGAATTATAAGCATAAATATTATATATTATTGCTTACAAACATAATCATCTTGTTCCGTCGCAACTATGTAGCGACTAAACCTGTTGCGTAAACCAGCGGCAGGAGGATAACCACCTATGAAATCCAGCGAAACTAAGGATGTAGCTGGACCACCCTGGTGAAATAGTGTTCACACAATGTTGACATCCCATACTGCATTGTACTTGTCCTTGGAAACATTGTGTTAAAGATATGCTTACCAACTTGATATCCAGAGTGAACCCGACTGAGCGGGTCGTGTTTGCTGCAGCCAATACAATGAGAAGGCACGTTGGCACAGTTAATGGCCGTACAACTTAATTATTGACAAAGATCATTTAAAATGAACTTCAACATCAGTAATTCGTACCGTCTTCAATGCAACATGAACATTCAACAAATGCTTTCTATCGCCTGGAAAAGAAAGTCCTGCTTTTTTGGTGCTACTGCAGCACCCTGAACATATACAAGGACTGATGTAACAACCCAAGCCATAGAGCAGTCTGTTGAATCTGCAGAACATAATTTGATTTTAACATGCAATGGCTGATTTCTCAAGTTACGCTCAAAATAACTATATAATGTCATATTATTATTCCCGACAACCAGGAATCAAAGTTGCATAGGTCAATCACACAATAGGAACCTAAACGGCTCTAATGACTTCATTTGAAGCCCCGATTAATGAGGAAGACACAAAAGACCTTGCTTCTCCTTGTAGCGAGAATGTATCTTCACCTCTGTTATGCCACATATTTTTTCAACCTGTGAATAAACATGAACATACATGTGTATATTCGGTGTTCCATTGAACTAGAATTTCAAAAATACGGTGTGATTCAACACCCATTCTGTGTTGTCATTGACCTATACCTGATGCTACTCCAGTGGCCAACGAGATTATGTAACCATAACAGGATTCTTTACTTGATTGCACCCACATGTACTAACATATGCCAACATCATAACGTGTCAACATGAAGTTGAGCATGCAGATATGCATATTCGCTCAATTACTCTTAACCCACAAAATGCGTAGGGTCTAAGATATTTGACACCAATAAAAGAAGAATTGGCAACTCATGCAAATCTCCTCCAGCTCCAAACCAGAGATGATTTTCGCAATTTCCCATTCTTAGACCATTAGCATCATTTTGCAATATAATGAGATATTTATTGATTAACCGACTGGTACAATGCTGAACAATGTCTATCCATCATTGCGACTTTGGCAGCTTCAGCTGATAATAGCAAAGTGTGTCGACCATGACCTACATGGTACTTTAGAGTTCTCCATTTAGGTCGATTTCAATTCTCCCACTTGCACAGCTGAACCACATCCATTATATTGCCAATTAGTCTTAATGACTAGACTAAACTGGCCAGCTTTCATGCTGCTACTGCTTCAGTGAACCGCTTACCTTCATCCTGCAGGATTTGCCTGTTGAATAGGTCTTATCTGAAGAACAGATTCGGCGGCTGGGTCCAATGTCCCCCTGATAGCGGTGTTCACTGCATATGTGTTGTGATGGCAAAACTTGCTGTCAGTAATGATCTCTGACACGTGACCATCATCCCTTTGGTTATGTTCACGGCTATACCATCAGACTCGGCATACTCTCCTCCTTCATGAGGAGGCCATTAAACAGCCCTACGACAAGGCACTGCTGGCGCAGCCTCTCAAATTGGCCGACACTGCCATGGACCCAGCGTCAGAGTAATACTGACCCGTTGGCTTTTATGTGTTGGGGTATGCTCTCTGCAACATCCCCAACAAGTCTATTTGATAACAACTTAATTTGAATTGAATAGAGGAGCCCAATTTCTCAAACATGGTTTGAGACTAAAACAGTGGATTATACTATTATATTGCCTCATCACAGCGATGCCTCCACCAAATATCTCCAATTATACTGTAAATGGGCACCACTATGACTCCAGTTGTTAATCAGCCATCTTTCATAATGAACAGGACTGGCTGTCATCCTTCGCGTCTGCCTTGAACGGCAACTCTGGCCCAATTCCCGAGCCTGTCTTGTAAGACAACCTGACCATAATAATGAACCTGTCTGCTAATTTTAATTTGTTTAAAACAATTCTAGCCATAATTCTGACCTGTCTCGAAAGACAAGTCTGCCCATATTTTTGAACCTATCTTGAAGGCAACCCTGGTCAAAGTACTGCGCTTACCTAAACACAATTCTGGCCCAATTTCAGCCTGCTTAGAATGCTAGTATTGTCCAATTTTACATGGTTAGATGCCTCTAAATTGATGAAGAATGTCTCGATCATTTGTATTGTTCAACCAAGTGTAAATCTTATCCACTTGTAAATGGTCCCTTGCTGTAGAACTACAGTGTAAGAACAAACTGCCCCGGGAAGCTCACCTCTCCCATGAGGGAAACATTATGCAGCCCTTCCACAGATGTTGCTGCCTACATTAAACAACCCTGCTACAAGGTGCTGCTAGCGTGGCTCTCCCATATGCCGGTACTGCCATAGCCTCGGCCTCAATATAAAGCAGCCCTGGTACATGATGCTGCTGATGTGGCCTCTCCCATAGGCTGGTGCTGCCATCACTCGGTATCTCATAAAGCAGCCCTGTGGAATAGGCGCTGCTGGCTCGGGCTCACCCATATGCCCGGCATCGCCATAGACTCGGCATCCCTTCAAGCAGCCCTGTGCAATAGGTGCTGCTGACTCGGGCTCATCCATATGCCTGGCATTGCTAAAGATTCGGCATCCCTGTGGAATAGGTGCTGCTGGCTCAGGCTTACCTACAGTGGCTTGCAAATGTTTTCATACCCCTTGAACCTTTCCACATTTTGTCACGTTACAACCACAAACATAAATGTATTTTATTGGGATTTTATGTGATAGACCAACACAAAGTGGTGCATAATTGTGACGTGGAAGGAAAATGATGCATGGTTTCCAAATTTTATTGCAAATAAAAAATGAAAAAGTGTGGCATGCAAAAGTATTTAGCCCCCTTTACTCTGATACCCCTAAATAAAATCCAGTGCAACCAATTGCCTTCAGAAGTCACCTAATTAGTAAATAGAGTCCACTTGTATGTAATCTAACTTTGTAGAACCACCTTTCGCTGCAATTACCGCTGCAAGTCTTTTGGGGTATTTTTGCCCATTCTTCTTTGCAAAATAGCTCAAGCTAAGTCAGATTGGATGGAGAGCGTCTGTGAACAGCAATCTGCAAGTCTTGCCAGAGATTCTCAATTGGATTTAGGTCTGGACTTTGACTGGGCTATTCTAACACATGAATATGCTTTGATCTAAACCATTCCATTGTAGCTCTGGCTGTATGTTTAGGGTCGTTGTCTGCTGGAAGGTGAACCTCCGGCCCCAGTCTCAAGTCTTTTGCAGACTCTAACAGGTTTTCTTCCAAGATTGCCCTGTATTTGGCTCCATCCACCTTCCCATCAACTCTGACCAGCTTCCTTGTCACTGCTGAAGAAAAGCATCCCCACAGCATGATGCTGCCACCACCATGTTTCACAGTGGGGATGGTGTGTTCAGGGTGATGTGCAGTGTTATTTTTACACCACACATAGCGTTTTGCATTTAGGCCAAAAACTTCAATTTTGGTCTCATCAGACCAGAGCAACTTTCTCCACATGTTTGCTGTGTCCCCCACATGGCTTGTGGCAAACTGCAAACGGGACTTCTCATGGCTTTGTTTCAACAATGGCTTTCTTCTTGGCACTCTTCCATAAAGGCCCGATTTGTGGAGTGCACGACTAATAGTTGTCCTGTGGACAGAGTCTCCCACCTAAGCTGCGGATCTCTCCAGCTCCTCCAGCGTTACCATGGGCCTCTTGGCCCTGTGGAAAAAAGGGTACCTGCAAGACATCAGAAAACAGGTAAAAAATACTTACCTGGAGTTTAAACTTACCGCACGTCGCTCCTGCCAGACCGGTGATTCGCAAATGCGTGCGTCGTAATGACGCACACTGGGGGCAGTCGGGGTTCTTCACGTAGTCACTCACGTAACTCCGAAGTAAAATCAGTACTATTAGCAGCAACAAGGCCGCACCGTGGTGCAGCGGTAGAGTTGCTGCCTCACAGCGGCAGAGACCCAGGTTCGATCCTGACAATGGGGGCTATCTGCACGGAGTTTGGTCTTTCTCCCTGTGACCTTGTAGGTTTTTTTCTAGGTGTGCTGGTTTCCTCCAAAGACGTGACCAAAACTGAACACAGTATTCTAAATGTGGCCTCACCAACATACGATACGATACCATATGATAGAACTTTATTTATCCCAGGAGGGAAATTGATCTGCCAAAAGTCATTAAAAACACCAAATACATGAAACATGAAATTAAAGTGATGAGTGGAAAGGATTGAGGATGTGCAAAGATTAGGGGGGTGGTGAGTCTCATTCTCAGTCTATCCCACGACAGAAGGCGGAAGAGTTGTAAAGTTTGATAGCCACAGGGAAGAAGGATCTCCTGTGGCGTTCTGTACTGCATCTTGGTGGAACCAGTCTGTTGCCAAGGTACTCCCCAGGTTGACCAGTGAGCTGTATTGTCCAGGATGTTCCACAGTTTGATGCTCCCCTCCAAGACCACCATATACCTTACTGTATATAACTGCAACATGACCTCCCAACTTCTATAATTAATACTCTGACTGTTGAAGGCCAATGTGCTGAAAGCCTTTTTGACCACCCTATCTACTTGTGACTTAATGAGGGGCATGGTTAATTGAGGTGGGGGGGGGGGGGGGGGGGGGATGTAATAGGAAAGAGGCATTGTTGGTTAAATAAATAATCACAACAGCGAGAAGGGATAATATGTTAGAAAATCCATCAAATTAGCTTGTATGGATTTAACTAAAGAGCAAAAGAAAGAGTCAGTGCACTGTTGGGAGTGTATTATATATTTCTATGGGGCACATTTGCATACACATTTCTCAAGTGGATAAACAGTGGAGCAGTAATAGTGAGATATTAACCCAAATATTAACTGAAATACAGTTTGCATGTAAAGGGCAGAGTTCCTGAACCACACTGGATAGAACTTTGGAGATAAAAGGAACTGCAGATGTTGGAACTTTGCGTAGAACACTAGGTGATGGAGTAACTCAATGTCAGGCAGCATCTCTGGAAGACCTGTACAGATAATGGTTTGGCACGGGACCCATCTTCAGTACCGACCCACACCGACCCGACATGTTGCTGCACAGTGGCACAACGATATAGTTGCTGCCTTACACTGTCAGAGACCCGGGTTCCATCTGACTATGGGTGCAGTACAGAGTTTGTACGTTCACCCTGTGACCGCGTGGGTATTCTCCGGGTGTTCTGGTTTCCTCTCACACTCCCAAGACGTATAGGCTTGTAAGTTAATGGGCTTTGGTATGTTGTAAGTGTGTCTAGGTTAGTGTATGGGGAGATCACTGATCGTCACATACTCGGTGGGCTGAAGGGCCTGTTTCCGTGATTTATCTCTAAAATCTAATCTCTACAGTCTAAAGTTTAAAATGAATTGATAATGCTGGAATCTTGTATAGAACACAAAGTAACAGAATACCTCAATGGGTCTCAAAGACCCGTGCAGACAACACTTTGGGATGGGACTCTTCTTCAGAACCGACTGATCACGACCCGAAATGTCGCCTGACCACATCCTCCAGAGATGTTGTCTGATCTGCTGAATTACTCCAGCACTTTGTGTCTATCTCAAGGAGAACTGTGCTAGCCAATACGTAACAAGACCAAAAATAAGAGGAGTTCTGCATTTGGTTTTGTAGAACAAGGCTGGGGAGTTGGAAGCAACATCTGTGGGACAGTACTTTAGTGCTGCTGATCGTAATTCAAGTAGACTTGGCATTGGTATGGAAAAGTGCAATGAAAAAAGAACATCTACGAATATCGAAATTGTTGGGTTTTATTGATCGGGAAAATAAGGATAGCAAAGAGAGGGCATCAAATATATTGTCATAGTCACTTATGCTGAATTATTTCTCAGCCTAGGCCTAGGCTGAGAAATAATTTACTAGGCTGAGAAATAATTCAGCATAAGTGAACAGAAAGCCGTGACTTGATGGTAAATCAACTACAGAGCAATGGGGGAAGGAGATTCAAGAAGATGAGGACAGACACATGTCCCCAAACAATAAATGTGTAACTGCCGCATCTTGAGGTCCTGGAAGACAATGTCCATTGAGGGTCAAAGGAGGCAAAGAAAGGAGTAGCTTATGTCAGTCACCAAGGAGTTAGGAGGTTCTAGGTTTAAGTATATTATTGTCAAGGGTATCAAGGTGCAATGAAACGCAAGCTATCCAAACAAAACAGATAATACATACATAAATATGACCAATTCAAACTCAAGTACAATAGGTAAAGTCAAGACAAAGGTAGAGTACCTGAGACCAGAAGATAGTTCCCAGCATTGTAGTGCACCAGTTCCATACACAATGTCCACAATGGAGTAGAGGTGATTTGGACAGCACCCTAGCTTATGGAAGGATGGTTCAGAAGTTTGATAACAAAGAAGAATAAGAAGAGAGGAAGAGTTAGTGCTGCTGAAGACTCAAAGAATATCTAAAATGTAGGGTTTCATTGAAAGAGAAAATAAGGATAACAAAGTGAGGGCATCAAAAATATTGTCATAGATTCACAGTCATACAGCATGGAAGTAGGCCCTCTGGTCCAACTCATCCATGGTAAACTAGATGACCCATCTAATCTAGTCCCATTTGCCTGCGTTTGGCCCATATTCCTCTAAACATTTCTTATCAATGGATCTGATCAGGTAAAGCGAATGATAAACCAAATACATGAAGAGCAAAGGTTAACCAAGGAATTGGAATCAATTTTGTGGAAGTTGAATCTCCATTCAGAAAGAAATCCATCAAGAGAGTTAGCATGGATCTGTAAAGAGAAGGACTAAGTTGACTGAATTATTCTGAGGAGTGAAAAGGAAAATCGGTAAGGACAGTGCAGTTGATGTAGGCTCCATGGAATTTGGCAAAGCATTTGGCAAGACCTCATATGCCAGGCTTATCAAAAAGTATTTGTTTATGAGATTCAAGGGAGGGTGCCAAATTAGGTCCTAACGTGAGCAATGGCAGGAAGCAGAAGGTAATGATTGTTTTTGTTCTCTGACTGGAAGGATTTTTCAATGTGGCTCCACAAGACTCTGCACTCAGTCCCTTGCAGTTTGTTTATGTATTTGTGTATGTCAATTTAATTAAGTATGTATTTCTATCTATCTATCTATCTATCTATCTATCTATCTATCTATCTATCTATCTATCTATCTATCTATCTATCTATCTATCTATCTATCTATCTATCTATCTATCTATCTATCGATCTATCTCTCTTATTCACCATTGCCCTGTGCTGTAAATGAAGCAAGTTTTTTTCCGATCAATGGTATATTTTAAAAGTTATTCATGTTTTAAAAAAAATTAACTTAAAACGCAGTTGGGGGAGAGTTCCCATGCGCATCTTTACTGGCATCGCAAAGGGCAAAGGTCCTCAGCCACGCCTGCACAGTTTGGGGTTTTCCAGAATTTTTATCGCCTTCTTTTTCTTCACGACGGTGAAACAGCTAAGATTTTAAAAACAGCATTTTACTGCCACTTTGGCCCCGTGGGGATCCGCCGCCTTGGCACTGAGGCTGAAACTGGGAGAGGCCAGGTGGGGAGAGGCTGCGCCGATCCAAGGCCTGGGCGCTCAGTCTTTCTCTGAGGCCGATGGCACTGCTGGTTCCGGGCACGCAAGAGGGAAAAGAGCAGCAGCCTCGAGATCCTGGGGAGGTGAGCAGGGAGTGTGGGGGGATTGAGTGAGAGGAGGGGGGTAGGGAGGGAGAGGGGGGAAAGTGGGGGAGGTGAGGAGGGAGAGTCGGGGAGGAGGGGGAATAGAGGGAGAGGAGGGGGAGTGCGGGAGTTAAGGAGTGGGGAATAGAGGGAGAGGAGGTAGTGGGGGAGGTGAGGAGGAATAGTGGGGGGGAGTAGGGGGAGGTGAGGATTGGGAGAGGTGGGGGATAGAGGGATAGGAGGGAGGGGAGAGGAGGGAGGGAGGCAGTGATTGGGGATGGGGGAAAGGAGAGGGAGGGAGAGGTATGTAAGGGATTGGGGGTGGGGAGGAGGAGATGGGAAAAAAGAGGGAATGTGAAGAAGAGGGGGAGGGAGTGCTGGGGGATGAGGGGAATTAAGCCACGCCTGCGCAGTTGGGGGCTATGCGTGAGTGGTGGAATATTGCGTTGGGGAACAGGTTGCGTTGGGGGACCAGGCCTCCCGTGTGACAGGGACCCAACGGATTGCACTTAGTCTAGTATATATATATATATATATATGATATGATATGATACAATATGATATGATAGAATATTTATCCCAGGAGGGAAATTGATCCGCAAATAATCATAAAAACACAAAATACATGGAACAATATACAGTATGTGTATACATATATATATGTGTATATATATAATATATATATGTGTGTGTGTGTGCTTGTGTGCGTGTGTGTGTTGCTGATTTAGATTTAAGTATCGAGAGACAAATAAAGAAGCTTGCAGATGATACAAAAATTGTCCATATGGTTGACAGAGAGGAGGAAAGCTTTTGACAGAGGATATAGTTAGTCTTGTCAATTGAGGAAAAAAAGAAGCAAATTAATGTAATTAAAAGAAATGTGAGGTAATTCCATCGGAGAGCCAGATACCAATTAAAGGATATTGAGAAGCGTGGAGCAACAGGCAGTTTGTGCACAGAATATTAAAGTTTGCAGGAGAGGTACCAGTTTAAAAAGCATTTGGATGCTTTCCTTTATTGTCCGAGGCACCGGACACAAGGGCAAGGAAGATATGGTGGAATATAACCTCCGTTTAAGTATTGTATATATATATGGTCACCACGTTACATGAAACTGTGAGAGGATACAGAGGAATGTTGCAAGATTGTGCTCAGAACTTGAAAGAATTAGCTGTGAGGTAAAACTGGATCATGTGGGATCATACAGGGGAGGGTGGAGGAGATGTGATTGAGGAACATATGAGGACTGGATAAATAGGAAAGGCGTATATCCCTCAACCAGTGGTTTGGAAAGCAGGAGCAGGACTGAATGTGGATATACGTAACTGGTAGAAGGATCAGAGGGGAGATGTTTTTCCACTCAGAGGATGGTAGATGTTTGGAACCATCTGGTGGGAAATACAAAAACCCTTGGCCCTTTTACAGTACTAGCCAGTGCATTTGAAGAGCCATGACCTAGTCTGGATGGTGGGATTTGGCCTGGCAACCTTTTCGTTTAGAGATACAGTGTGGAAACAGGCCCTTCAGCCTACCGAGTCTACACTGACCATTGATCACCCATGAACTAGTTCTATGTGCTACAAATTAGGGGCAATTTACCAATGCCATTTAATGTACACACCTGCACGTCTCTTGAATGTAGGAGGAAACCAGAGCACCCCGAAAAACTCATGCAGTCAAAGTGAGAACGTACAAACTCCGTACAGACAGCACCCACAGTCAGGATCGAACCCGGGTCTCTGGCGCCGAGAAGGCAGCAGCTCTATCGCTGCGCCACGGTGCCGCCTTAAGAGTGCAACACTTTAACTTCTGGCACTGCTGTGATTGGGTGAATCATTTCACCCCATCTTTCCTTTGATGCAAAGCCTGATTATAAATCACACTGGCTTTTTGTTTTCAAAGATATATTTCACACAAGTTTTTAAAAGTAGAAACCCCATTCATTATGGGGGAAAAAAGAAAAAAATTTGTATTTGATTTTACAATCAGCTGTATATCAAGTTTTTTAATGTGTGAAGTATTTCAGTGAGACTTTGCAGATTGGTTTCCAGTAATTAAAAATCCCAGCAATCCATTCTCTGGCTTTCATGTGGTCTACTGAATGTATTTCTTTGAAGTAGCATTGAAAGAGGAAATACTGAAACTATTCAGCTGGTTAGATAGCAGCCGACCGAATTTAGATGGTTCAACTCGAAACGTCAATGCTATTTGTTTTTCCGCAAATACACCTTGACCTTCTGAATGTTCCTGGCAATTTCTGTTCTAATTTTCAGCATCTGCAGTTCTTAGATTCCCGAGTATGGTAACCTGTAGTCTTTAGAGAAACAATGTGGAAACAGGCCCTCTGAGTATGCCTGGGTCTCTGACACTGTAAGGCAGCAACTCAACAGCTGCGCCGCACAAGGGAATGGACAGATGATGCTTCATGTCGGGACCCGACTGTGAAAAAGGGAGTTCTTATTGGATCTCACTCATGTTGATTGAAGAATTAAAAAAAGCAAATTTCTGTTTGGAAACAGAAGTGGAAAAGTATTTTTCATTCAGCAAGTGTTGAATTCACCAACTTGAGAAGGTTTGCTTTATTTGGTTCCATCAGGAGTTAATTTGAGTAAGAATAATTAGAGTTGGTGATGCTGTAGATTTGACAATCAAAGCATTTAAGTGTTTAGAGTCATACAGCGTGTAAACAGGCCGCTCAGCCCAACTTGCCCACACTGACCAACATGTCCCATCTACACTGCCCGAGTTTGGCCCATATCCCTCTAAATCTATCCTATCCATGTACATGTCCAAATGTTTCTTCAACATTGAAGAATGTTGAAGAAACATTTGGACATGTACATGGATAGGATCCCAAGTTTTCCTGAAAGTGCAATTATTTTAAGAACAGCTCGTTAGGGTCATGAAGAGACAGGAGGTAATGGAGACACAAATATCCATGGAGTAACACAGCAAGTCAGGCAGCACCCATGGAGGGAATGTAGAAGCAACATTTTGGATCGGGACACTTCTTGCACCTACTTGTACACTACTTGAAGAAGGATCCCAATTCTAAACTCGACCTTTCCATTGCCTCCACGGATGTTGTCTGACCCACTAAATGACTCTAGCAATTTGTGTTTTGTTATAGAAAGGGACCGGCCCTTCAGCCCATAATGCCCCTGCTGTGGGATCAGGATGGGGGGTAGGTTTCTATTCAGTGAGGGAGGAGGGGGAGTATCATGTAGTGCTCTTTGTTGGCCATTAGTCTTACTTGGCATGAGGCTCAACCATTTAAGAGTGAGCGTGCAGATACAAAAAATCACACGGTGTCTTGTTTTACTCTTATATTGGAAACCTATACCCATTGTAGATGTTCATTAAAAATAGGATTGTCAGCAACTTGAGTTACAGACAGTTTAGGAACTCGTGGAGTCAATAAGCGAGTTCTGTATTCTGAAAAACACAAGGAATCATGGGATTTGTAAAAGGTCAGACGTAAAAATAAAAGCGGGGGTGCCAGGTAGTGGGAGAGCGGGGTGTAACAGTGAGGGGGGGGGGGCAGATGCGAGTGGGAGGCGGAGAGAGACTGGACCAGCGGAGAGACGGTGAGAGGTGGGGGAGAGAGAAGGGGGGGGGGGGGTGAAAGACATGCGTGTTCGAGGTTTGCTCACAGATATGTTTAGTTTAACATTCCGCGGGGAGTGCCGGGGTTTGCACGTTGGTTGCAGAGGCGGGCAATGTCCCCTAGTCCCTCCCTCCAGTCCAGGGCGGGGTTTGGGGGGGGGGGGGGGTGGAGAGATTGTCTTAGCGCCGGGGAGTTCTTGCAGAGACGGGGTGTCCGGGACCTGCAGTGAAGCCTCAATAGCGAGTTCCTCTCTCCCCATCCCTCTCCTCATCTGTCCCCATCCGTCTCCCCATCTTTCTCCCCATCTCTCTCCCCATCTTTCTCCCCATCTCTCCCAATCCCTCTCCACATCCCTCTCCCTATCCGTCTCCCCATCTCTCTCCCCATCTCTACCCCCGCCGTCTCGCCTTTATCCGCAGACAGGCATCGCTCTGTAGGGAGGAACTGCAGCTGCTGGTTTACACCGAAGGTAGACACAACGTGCTGGAGTAACTTAAGGAACCGCTTGGAGGTAGTGATCATAATATGATTAGTTTTAATCTGCAATTTGAGAAGGAGAACGTTATATCGGAAGTGGCAGTGATGCAGTTGAACAAAGGGGGCTATGAAGGCATGAGAGGGGAGCTGGCCAAAGTAGACTGGAAAAGGATCCTAGCAGGAATGATGGTGGAACAGCAATGGCGGGAATTTCTGGGCATAATCCGGAAGACGCAGGATCATTTCATTCCAAAAAGAAAGAAAGATTCTAAGGGGAGTAGGAGGCAACCGTGGCTGACAAGAGAAGTTAGGGATAGAATAAAACTAAAAGAAAAGATGTATAACACAGCAAAGAGTAGCCGGAAGCCAGAGGATTAGGAAACTTTCATTGGACAACAGAAGGAAACAAAACGGGCAATACGGGCTGAAAAGATAAAGTACGAGGGGAAGCTGGCCAGGAATATAAAGAAGGACAGTAAAAGCTTCTTTAGATGTGTTAAGGGAAAAAGAGTAGCAAAGTCAAATGTGGGTCCCTTGAAGGCAGACACGGGTGAAATAATTGTGGGCATCAAGGAAATGGCCCATAATTAAATTGGTACTTTGGATCTGTCTTCACTAAGGAGAACACAAACAATCTCCCAGATGTACTGGAGGACAGAAGATCTAAGGGGGTAGAGGAACTGAAAGAAATTTTCATTAGGTGAGAAATAGTATTGGATAGGCTAATGGGACTGAAGGATGATAAATCCCCTGGGCCTGATGGTCTGCATCCCAGGGTCCTCAGGGAGGTGGCTCTAGAAATAGTGGACGCATTTGTGATCATTTTCCAATGTTCAATAGATTCAGAATCAGTTCCTGTGGATTGGAGGATAGCTAATGTTATCCCACTTTTCAAGAAAGGAGCGAGTGAGAAAACGGGGAAATACAGACCAGTTAGCCTGACTTCGGTGGTGGGAAAGATGCTGGAGTCAATTATTAAGGAGGTAATAATGGAGCATTTGGATAGCAGTAAAAGGATTAGTCCATGTCAACATGGTTTTATGAAAGGGAAATCATGCTTGACTAATCTTCTGGAATTTTTTGAGGATGTGACAAATAAAATGGATGAAGGGGTGCCAGTGGATGCAGTGTATCTAGACTTTCAGAAAGCCTTTAATAAGGTCCCGCACGGGAGACTGGTGACAAAAATTAGAGCACATGGTATTGGGGGTAGGGTGTTGACATGGATAGAAAATTGGTTGGCAGACCGGAAGCAAAGAGTAGGAGTGAACGGGTCCTTTTCAGAGTGGCAAGCAGTGGCGAGTGGAGTGCCGCAAGGCTCGGTGTTGGGGCCGCAACTGTTTACCATATATATTAATGATTTGGAAGAGGGAATTAGGAGCAACACTAGCAAGTTTGCGGATGACACAAAGTTGAGTGGCAGTGTGAACTGTGAAGAGGATGTTAGGAGGTTGCAGGGGGACCAGGACAGGTTGAGTGAGTGGGCAGATACGTGGCAAATGCAGTATAATATAGATAAATGTGAGATTATCCACTTTAGCGGCAAAAACAAGGGGGCAGATTATTATCTCAATGAGTTAGGTTAGGTAAGAGGGAGGTACAGCCAGACATGGGTGTCCTTGTACACCAGTCACTGAAAGTTGGCGTGCAGGTACAGCAGGCAGTGAAGAAAGCTAATGGAATGTTGGCCTTCATAACAAGAGGATTTCAGTACAGGAGTAAAGAGGTTCTTCTGCAGTTGTATAGGGCTCTGGTGAGACCACATCTGGAGTATTGTGTACAATTTTGGTCTCCTAATTTGAGGAAGGACATCCTTGTGATTGAGGCAGTGCAGTGTAGGTTCACGAGATTGATCCCTGGGATGGTGGGACTGGCATATGGGGAAAGATTGAAAAGACTAGGCTTCTATTCACTGGCGTTTAGAAGGATAAGGGGGAATCTTATAGAAACATATAAAATTATAAAAGGATTGGACAAGCTAGATGCAGGAAAAAAGTTCCCAACGTTGGATGAGTCCAGAACCAGGGGCCACAGTCTTAGAATAAAGGGGAGGTCATTTAAGACTGAGCTGAGAAAAAACATTTTTACCCTGAGATTTGTGAATTTATGGAATTCCCTGCCACTGAGGGCAGTGGAGGCCAAGTCACTGGATGGATTAAGAGAGAGTTAGATAGAGCTCTAGGGGCTAGTGGAGTCAAGGGACATGGGGAGAAGGCAGGCACGGGTTATTGATAGCGGACGATCAGCCATGATCACAATGAATGGCAATGCTGGCTCGAAGGGCTGAATGGCCTCCTCCTGCACCTATTTTCTATGTTTGTATGTTTCTATGTAACTCAGCAGGAGAGGCTACATCTTTGGTGAAAAGGAATAGGTGACGTTTCGGGTCGAGACTCTTCTCCCGCTGAATTACTGCAGCATTTCGTGTGTATCCCCGTTTGTGACGGGTGCTCGGCTTTCGCCGGCACCAAGGGGGTTAACCGACTGCCACTGGACAAGGCGCGAGGTGCAGCTGACGGTTCCCGACCCGTCGGGGAACGTGTTCCTCGGGAGTTGGAGCAGAGTTGTACTGGAGTTAGCGCTTCTTCTCCGCGCTGTCTGTTAGCCTGGGGCTGCCACTGCTCCAGGCCAGTGTCCCGTCACTCCAGGGTCACCCCGGACATCTCCGGCCGCCCCCGGACAGGGATGAGATACTCGGGAGGGGACGGGGACGGTAGTGAGACTCCGCTCACAAATCTGCCTCCTGAGGTTATGCAGGAAAGAGGTGCATGGTTCGCCCCTGTATGATAACCCTGTATAACCCGGGAGGGCAGCCTGAGTGAGAATGGAACCCATACACCCAGGCTGAAGGAGACTGGACCGTGATTCATTAGATTGTCACTGCTGAGATATCTGCATGGACCAGAGGAGAAGGGAGAAATAGTGTCGCTAACTCCAGTAGCAATTCAACAGCGCTTGCAGCGCCAGAGATCCGGTTCGATCCTGACTACGGATGAAACGCAGGTCTGTACACAAGCAGCAGCTCAGCTGCCGAGAATGTTTATCTCCAGTGATCTATGACCTGGGCATGCGCAGTCAGAATACCGAACTCGATTATAAAAAATGAACAAAATTGGAAAGAAGTAAATTGCAGTAATTTTCTACACTTAGGAATTAACGAAGGAGATTACCAGACAGTAATTCAATTTCCTCTTTTAGCCGATGGCTGTTCACCATTCTATTTTCGCTTTTGGTCATGAAATGAGATTATAGCTTTGCCATATCTATAATACATGCACAATTGCATATATGAAAAGGTTATTTTAATTAACCCGGGCCTCAGAAGTCAATCTGCATTTGCAAACCCTCACAAGTTCTATGTTGTTGGAGATTAGGATCATGCATGCCCCATCTATATCTAATTTCCATAAAGCTAATTGTGCCGCATCAAGTTGATGAGATGAAGTTGCTAAGTAAACCATTTAAACATGATAGGAATGAACAGAGTAATGAAGCTATAATCATCTGCGTTATATTTTGATTATTTAGAATATCTCTTTTAAAACCTCTCTTTATATTAAGCAACATTTGAAAAGTGTGTACACAGCATACATTTTACAGGCAAAGATGTTTGAAATATTTGTATGTAATGACCATTTTGCAGTGAGGAGGTGGGGAATCAACACTGTGCAGAAACACTGCAATAATGATCGTTCACTGCAGAGATAACCATCCGAATGGAAGGAGATGAATTAAGGTTAACTGAACGAGTGGGAAGGAGCAGTGTTTCTCAGAAGCTGCTGTATGTTTCCCAAGGACTAACATCAATGAAGTCATGGGTGAAGGTTGTCCACTAACATTTTTGATTGCTGAATGCACATTTCCATAAGGAACCATTATATTTTGTATGCAGTGCCTGAAGAAATATATAGTCTTCAGAGATACAGCGCGGAAACAGGCCCTTCGGCCCACCGAGCCCGCTCCAGGTGACCAACGATTAACCCGTATAGCAACACTATCCTCTGCACGAGTGACAATTTACAATTTTACCAAAGCCAATTGACCTACAATCAAACCTGTGCAACTTTGGAGTGTGGGAGGAAACCGGAGCTCCCAGAAAAATCCCTGTGGTCACAAAGAGAATGTACAAACTTCGTACAGACAGCAGCCATGGTCGTGAGCGAACCCGGGTCTCTGGCGCTGTACATACATTACAATCCCCGATTTAGTAGTGAATGCATAGAAACAGCAGAGTGAGTCCATATGCAAGAGGTACCAGGTTTTAGCGTCATTTTCAAAGTCACAGCTGCAGCTGGCCATCAAGGCCCATTGCTGCCGTTGCCTCCATCCAGATCGTCCAGTGAACCGTTGTCCCTCTCCTCGCCCGGCCACTGAGAGTCTTCGTGCTCTGGGGGCGCCTCCAGCAGCCGACCTTGAGGGAGCGAAATGTAAGACCCTCCATCGTGAGAGGTACAGGCAGGGGTTTCTGCGGCTACAGGCGGGATTCAAGGATGGTGTGTTGCCTCCCTGGTGCCAGGGTCCAGGACATCACAAACCAATTGCAGGCCATCCTCAAGGGTGAAGGTGAGCAGCCAGCAGTGGTAGTGCATTTCGGCACAAATGACGCCGGGGAAAAAGAGGAAAGAGATTCTGCAGTGTGACTTTAGAGAGCTCGAAAGAAGGCTGATAAGCAGGACCTCCAGGGTGGTTATCCCCAGTTTGCTTCCAGTACCTCGTGCAGGTGAGGGCAGGAACAGGGAGATGGGGATCTGAATGTGTGGCTGAGGAGCTGGTGCAGAGAGCAGGGATTTAGATTCTTAGACCACTGGGATTTGTTTGGGGGAAGGGTGAATTGTACAAAAGGGATGGGTTGCACCTTAACAGGAGGGGGACCAGCAGTCTGGCAGGTAGGTTTGCCACTGCTGCATGGTGGGTTTAAACTAAATAGTGGGGGGGGGGGGGGGGGAGACAAATAGGAAATACAAGGATGGAGTTAAAGGGAATGAGTATAGGAAAAGTTAAGAAAGACACTGGAATTAACAGGACAGAAAGTTCACAAAGGGATAGGAGAGCAAGGCCCAAGTGAAAGTGGAATTGATGTGAAAGGTGAGGTGCGTAATGGATTAAAAGTATTATATGTGAATGCGCGAAGTATAAGAAGTAAAGTGGATGAGCTTGAGGCTCAGTTAGAGATTGGTAGATATGACATTGTGGGGATTATAGAGACATGGCTGCAGGAGGATCGGGACTGGGAACTGAATATTCCGGGTTATACGTCCTATAGAAAGGACAGGCATGTGGACAGAGGAGGCGGGGTAGCTCTGTTGGTGAGGGATGAAATTCAGTCCCTTGCGTGGGGTGACATAGGGACTGATGATGTAGAGTCGCTGTGGATAGAATTGAGGAATTGTGAAGGTAAGAAGACACTAATGGGATTTACAGTATCTACAGGTCCCCAAACAGTAGCCTGGATATTGGGTGCAAGTTGCAGAAAGAGTTAGAATTGGCATGTAACAAAGGTAATGCCCCTCTGATTATGGAAGATTTCAATATGCAGGTAGCCTGGGAAAATCAGGTTGGTTCTGGACCCCAAGAAAGGGAGTTTGTAGAGTGCCTCCGAGATGGATTCTTAGAGCAGCTTGTACTGGAGCCTACCAGAGAGAAGGCAATTCTGGATTTAGTGTTGTCTAATGAACCATATTTAATAAGGGAACTCAAGGTAAAGGAACCGCTAGGAGGTAGTGACCACAATATGATAAGTTTTATTCTGTAATTTGAGAGGGAGAAGGTTAAATCAGAAGTGTCAGTGTTGCAGTTGAACAAAGGGGACTATGAAGGCATGAGAGAGGAGCTGGCCAAGGTCGACTGGAAAAGGATCCAAGCAGGAATGGCAGGAGTTTCTGGGCATAATCCAGAAGATGCAGGATAATTTCATTCCAAAGAGGAAGAAAGAATCTAAGGGGAGTAAGAGGCAACAAGGGAAGTTTGGGACAATATAAAACTAAAAGAAAAGGTGTATAACATAGCAAAGAATAGTGGAAAGCCAGAGGATTAGGAAACCTTCAAAGGACATCAGTAGGTAACGAAAAGGGAAATATGGGGTGAAAAGATGAAGTACGAAGGTACTGTAAGCTCAGCAAGAATTTAAAGAAGGATATTAAAAGCTTCTTTAGGTACGTTAAGAGAAAAAGATTAGTAAAGACAAATGTGGTTCCCTTGAAGGCAGAAACAGGCAAAATTATTATGGGGAACAAGGAAATGGCCGAAGCGTTGAACAGGTACTTTGGTTCTGTCTTCACTAAAGAAGACACAAACAATCTCCCAGATGTACTAGAGGACGAACCTACGGAGACAGAGGAACTGAAAGAAATTTGTAATAGGCGAGAAATAGTATTGCGTAGATTGACGGGACTGAATAATTCCCCAGGGCCTGATGGTCTGCATTCCAGGGTACTGAATGAGGTGGCTCTAGAAATTGTTGACGCATTGGTGATCATTTTCCAATTTTCTATAGATTCAGGAACAGTTCCTGTGGATTGGAGGGTAGATAATGTCATCCCACTTTTCAAGAAAGGATCAAGAGAGAAAACAGGAATAGTAAGATTGAACGAGAACTTACCAGTTCGAAGGTTGATCTTTATTTCATGAGGAGTCGAAGTGAGGGATTTCGTGAAGAGCCCGCCGGCGCGCATGCTCGACATACTTCAAAGTAGCGGCGTGGAATCACAGAACCAACAATAGAAATGACTTCGCATAGTATGATTGAATTGACTAAGATTACCAGATGAAGGTGATTGAGGGTTGGGCGAGGAGGGCACGAAATCCCTCACTTCGACTCCTCATGAAATAAAGATCAACCTTCGAACTGGTAAGTTCTCGTTCAATCTTACTATTTCATTTCGGAGTCACGTGAGTGACTTCGTGAAGACTTCAAAGCTTCTGTGATTACACGCCCTGGACCACGTCCATGCTGACACACCACTACCAGGGATGGATGGGAGGAACAAACTGGCTCAATAGCTCATACTGCAAAACAAAAGCATATTTATTAATAACAAATCAAAACCCCTCATGCGGGGACATCTCCACGTTCTTGACCTGCATTCAGCACGGCTTCTGCGAACTGTAGAGGAGCAGCAACAGGCTTGTTATAAAAACGCTGGAACACAGCTTCATTCGCCCATCCTGCTGTGGCGAGAATTTGGTCCATGGGCACCTCCATGACCCTCGCCGCTGACGTCGATGCAGCCCTGGTGGAATGAGACTTGAACACATTAGTGTCGATACCTGACTTACCCAAGACGACTCGAAGCCACCTGGATATCGTCTGGACTGTCACTCGATGATGAGGTCTCTTATGAGTGACAAGCAGGTATCTCTCCATTCCTCTGATGCGTGCCGTCACCTTGACATAGTGGCGGATATGTGAGGCTAAACATAGCCTAGCATCTGCGGGGTATGCCGGGAACTTCAGCTGCAGCCCTGTGCACCCAGGTCTATGCTGCTTTAGTAGCTCGTCAACGAAAAAGACTACTTCTGTAGGGGTAGATGTCATTCTGTCGACACGCAGTTTATGTAGTGTCTGTACCCTCTGAGCTGAAGTCAGCGCTAGTAACATCACCAGCTTCATGGTGAGTTGGTCCAGTTGGAGCCCTTCCATGGGAGACCACGTCCTGAGCAGGGTTAATACGTCCCTGACATCCCAGGTGATATTATAGCGTGGTGTAGGCGGATTCATATTGAATATACCCCGCATGAGTCCGGACACTAGCCTGTTGGATCCTACCCCAATCTTGAGGTAGGATGATAGCGCACTTCTGGCGCTGTTGATGGCACTGTAACTTAAGTGTTCATCATGGTGCAACCCCGCGAGGAATTCCAGGACGTCGGTTATTGTCACGTCATCGTACGTGATGCGAGAGCGGCTGCAGTAGGCTTCCCACTTCTTAATATGCGAGCGGTATCTTCGCCTTGTGGACTCTCGACACGACGCCCCGATGGTATCCATGGTCCGAGCCGAGAGGCCGTATTGGACTAACGGCCTGTTCAGAACCTGCAAGCCAACAAATTTAAATAGCCATGGCAGGGATGTGGCTCCCCTGACACAGGGTGAGTAACCAATTGTGGGCAACCCTTCAAAAGGACCCAAGGTTCGTTGAGCATGTCAAAGACCACCGGATACCAAGGCTGTGTGGGCCAGTCGGGTATAATAAGGATGCCCTTGGCAGCATCTGCCTGAATCTTTCGCAATACCCGACTGATGAGGCAAAACGGAGGGAAGGCATAGAAAACCCAATTCCCCCAGTCCAGCGAGAATGCATCTAGCGCTATTGCCCCAGGATCTGGTTCCCATGAAACGTAGGCTGGTACCTGATGGTTCAACCGTGACGCAAAAAGGTCAATGTCCGGTTTACCAAATTTGGCTGTGACTTTAGCAAAAATCTCAGGATGCAACATCCATTCAATGTTGTCATTAAATTTGCGTGACCTGGTGTCCGCCACAGTATTAAGCTCACCTGGCAAATAGGTAGCTGAAATCCAAATGTCTCTTTGAATACACCAGAGCCAAATTGAGTTAGCCAATTTGTCACACGAAACTGACCTGGTACCACCCATATGGTTTAAATATGCCACAGCTGTGGTGTTGTCTATTTGGAGATGGACGTGTGCTCCAACAAGCTTGGAACAATATGCACGAAGTCCGTGGAATGCTGCCAGCAACTCCAAATAGTTAATCCCTTGAGTCAACAACATCGATGCCTCAAGGGTGTCCCATCTACCCCCACAACTAGAGCAATTATCAGTAGCTCCCCAGCCATTGGAGCTTGCATCAGTCTGTAAATATACCACCGGATTAGCCTCCCTGACAGGCTTAAATGAGTTGCTAACGTGACACACCCACCATTGCAACTCAGTTATCGCTTCGGACGGCAGCTGCATAGATCGATCGTAATGACCAGCGTTCCATTTTAACGCAGTAATTTTAGCTCTTTGCAAATTCTGATAATGCAAAGGTCCATATCGTGCTGCCGGAAACAAAGCCACTAACTTGCCAATTACTGTGGCTGTATGCCGAATCGATGGTATATTGGTGCCAATTAAATCTCTGCACACCTTAGTGACTTCCTCAATTTTGTTAATTGGTATAGTTATCCTCATGCTCATTGAGTTCACCGTGAACCCTAGGTAATTAATTACCTGGGCAGGGCAGAACTTTGATTTCTCTGGATGGACAATGAATCCTAATTGTTGAAATATATTGACAGCAGCTGCAACACCCTGTTCAGCCAATTGCAGGGTGTGGCCCACAATAAAGACATCATCTAAATAGGCCATAACTATATGATGTCGTTGTCTCAAATAAGCCATGATTGGCTTCACCAATTTAGTGAACAATCTAGGGGCTGTAGTAAGCCCATTAGGCAAAGCCTTATACTGCCAAAGTTGCCCCATCCAGATAAATTTCAAAAACCTTCTATCATCTTTCTGGATGGATACTGAATAATATGCATCCCTCAAATCAATGCATGCCATAAAGCAGCCATGAGAAATCAATGATTTGGCTGTTTCAAACGTATCCATTTTAAAATGAGTATATGTTACAAACGTATTCAAACGGGTTAGATCAATAATGACACGACAGCCTCCATCCTTCTTAGGTCTAGTAAATATGTTCGAAACAAATTCAATCGGCTCATGCACTGTTTTCTCAATCACGCCCTTCTGTTCCAAACTTAAAATTTCCTTGTAACCTGCTGCCTGTTCTGCAGCAGACAATTTGAACGTACGACCAGGCATGTGCTGGGATGGAGGAATGTCGCCATTAATAAACTCAATTTTATGCCCCTGAATATTCCGCAACACATACTCATCACCAGTAAAATTATCCCATGCATCCAAAAACAACCGTAAACGACCACCAACATGGGAAGTTAAACAGAGAGAAAAGAGAGAACCAGACCCCCTCACCTCCGTGGTTACCGGCGGTCCTTGACACGTGTGGGTGGCCGTGGAGGTGCTGGGTTGGCTTGAGGGCGCGGCGTCTTCGATTTCCAAAAAGGTCTCTGCCGACCCTGTCCTAAAAAAGACCCTTGGTGCTGGTTCTGGTGTTGTTGTCGTTGTGGAGCTAGAGGGTGAGTCCTCGTCGAGGCACTGGCCGACCCTCGTGAGCGAATGTATGGAGCTTTTGAGCCGGACGGTGTGGGGGCACTCTTAGAGCGCATGATCCCCACCGTTTTGGCTTGTTCGTCAAGCTCTTTGACTCTCTTCGAGAGGTCCTCACCAAAGAGCTGACGGGGCGGCGGCGGCGGCGGTGGTTTGCACAATCCTGCAAACTTCGGGTTGAGTGCTGGGCGGATGCTGTTTTTGCGAAACCCGTTGATTTCGTGCTGGGTCGCGCACAATAAGGCCAGAGCATCTTCCTGGTCCAAATTCAGCTCGTCCTCGTCCACCGACCGCGCAAAGGCGGTAATACCGGCCGTGAGGAGTTTCAGGATCCGCTGCAATTGTAGCTCTTGTTGACAGATAGCCGCACTGATGTTGCCCCATATTGGCGTATTGACCACAGGCACGTTGAGGGAGTTGCAGTTTGATGGAGCCTTGTGACGGCTCATAGCCTGGATGAGGACTTCTTCCTGCAGCACCTGATTATTAAGAAAGTCCACTGTGGCTGCCAGCTTTGAATTGAGAGGAAGACCAGCCGTATGTGGGGCCGCGAATTTGGTCGCCACATCCAAAAGTTCCTCCGCTGGCACCTCCACCGGAGGTGGTACGGGATCCACCAGAACCTCCTCCTCGTGCTGCTCCAGGCTGATAGTAGATGTTGGTGAAGACGCCCTGTGCCTGTTGCTGCCCTGCTGTTGTTGACGTTGAAGCAGGAGCTCCAGCAGCCGCTCCATACGGTCAATACGCCCTTCACCCTGAACACTCAGGTGGTCGGAGTCCTCCGGCTCTGAAAAGAAAACCGGGCTCCTGTCATCGGCCCGCACCTCGTCGAGGCCCTGCCGGTGCCGGTAGTTGTCGCTAACAGCCGCCGAGGCGAAACTGTGCGATTCCTGCGCGGGCATGTTCAATCGCCTCCGTTTAGCGAGAGCTGAAGCCGCTGCCACTAAGGGCACATGCGGCGAGGTGTCGGCCCCAGCCGAAGCATGGCTGCCTGGGGCCCGCGCAGTCTTGCCGGCTGCCCACATCGTGGACGTTGCCGACGCATGGTGCCGCCCACCCATCCATGGGGGGCTCGGCGACCGCGACGAGACCCGACTCAACCGACCCGTCCCGGCGTCGAGAGTCGGGGTGTGCCGGCTGGACCTCACAGCCGCCCCGGGTCTCGCCCTGGAACCTGACCGCTCCTCCGCGACAGGCAATGCCTTAGCCCTAACAGGGTTAGGCTTCTGGGCTCCTCCCCTCCCCCTTCTCGGAGGGCTGAGTGGAACAGGCCGTGCAACGGCACGCGCCCTGCTCGAGGTCGCCAGCGAGCCCGCTGACAACCTGACTGCCATGGCAGGGTCCCCCTGCTCTGGCGGCACACCACACTCCTCCTCGTCGAACTCCTCCGAGCTGTGGTGTGCTGGCGGATCTGGACCTGTGAACACAGGGCTTACCCACATCTCCGCCTGAGTCCCGGCCTGCGCTGCAGGTACTGCCGATGGTAAAGGCCCCGGAACTGTTGACCGGCGAACTCGTCCTGACGTCCTCCGGCCCTTCGAACTCCCATCCATGTCCTTGCTGCAAGACATAATCAGACAACAAGGACCACCAACTAAAGGTGGAATACTCACCTCCGTGGCCCCTTATGAAGGGCTGGCGAGGAGCGCGCTCCACCGCCAGCCGTCGCAGCAACGCGTTACGACGATATGTCGAGCATGCGCAGCCGGCGGGCTCTTCACGAAGTCACTCACGTGACTCCGAAATGAAATTATAGATCAGTTAGTCTGTTGGTAGTGGGGAAGATGCTGGAGTCAATTATTAAAGAAGTAATAACGCCGCATTTGGATAGCAGTAAAAGGATTGGTCCAAGTCAGCAAGGATTTATGAAGGGTAAATCCTGCTTAACTAATCTTCTGGAATTTTTTGAGGATGTGACAAGTAAAATGGACAAGGTAGTGGATGTAGTGCATCTGGACTTTCAAAAAGCCTTTGATAATGTCCCACACAGGAGATTAGTGGGCAAAATTAGAGCACATGGTATTGGGGGTAGGGTATTGACATGGATAGAAAATTGGTTGGCAGATAGAAAACAAAGAGTAGGAATAAGCGGATCCCTGTCAGAATGGCAGACAGCGTTGAGTGGAGTGCCGCAAGGGTCGGTGCTGGGACCGCAACTATTTATAATATATATTAATGATTTGGATGATGGAATTAAAAGTAACACTAGCAAATTTGCAGATGACACAAAGCTGGGTGGCAGCGTGAACTGCAAAGAGGATATAGGAGGTTGCAGGGGGACTTGGACAAATTGAGTGAGTGGGCAGATGCATGGCAGATGCAGTATAATGTAGATAAATTAGGCTATCTACTTTGGAGGCAAGAACAAGAGGCAGATTATTATCTCAATGGTGTCAGATTAGGAAAAAGGGGAAGAGCAACGAGACCTGGGTGTCTGTGTACACGAGTCACTGAAAGTAAACATGCAGGTACAGCAGGCAGTGAAGAAAGCTAATGGCATGTTGGAGTAAAGAGGTCCTTCTGTAGTTGTACAGGGCCCTGGTGAGACCACATCTAGAGTATTGTGTGCAGTTTTTGTTCTCCTAATTTGAGGTAGCACATCCTTACTGTTTGAGGGAGTGCAGCGTAGGTTCACGAGGTTAATCCCTGGGATGGCGGGACTGTCATATGAGGAAAGATTGGAAAGACTGGCTTGTATAAACACATACAATGATAAAAGGACTGGACAAGCTAGATGCAGGAAAAATGTTCCCAATGTTGGGGGGAGCCCAGAACCAGGGGCCACAGTCTAAGAATAAAAGGGAGGCCATTTAAATCTGAGATTAGAAAAAACTTTTTCACACGGGGAGTTGTGAATTGTGGATTTCTCTGCCATGGAAGGCAGTGGAGGCCGATTCACTGGATGAATTTAAAAGAGAGTTAGATAGAGCTCTAGGGATGAGCGGAATCAAGGGATATGTGGAGAAGGCAGGCACGGGTTACTGATTGTGGATGATCAGCCATGATCACAATGAATGGCAGTGCTGGCACGCAGGGTCGAATGGCCTCCTCCTGCACCTATTTTCTATGTTTCTATGTTTCTATATTTCTATGGTCCTTCTTACCGAAGGACCAGCATCGGCTAAGTTTCTTTCCAGCGTCCGCTGCTGTCTGAGTCCCTGTCAGAATGGCAGGGCAGTGTCGAGTGGAGTGCCGCAAGGCTCAGTGCTGGGG